>CM077935.1:17686914-18886914 GCA_039797435.1 Crotalus adamanteus | reverse complement strand
ATGCACTTCTTCTAGAATGGGAAAAAATAAAATAAAAAAATTACATTAAGATACCTGAATGGCTTTCAACAATGGAAGCTTTTGCTTACCCAAACTTAATTAACTATGATAAAGTTGTGACCTATAAAGATATTCTGGATAATGAAGGGAAACTGAAACATAGACAAGATCTACAACAAGGTATTGATCTAGCATGGTGGCCATACATGCAAATTCAAACGAGATATGAAAAAGATGTGAAAACAACAGGATTTTATAAAGAACTGACAGAATTTGATCAAGTATTGTTAAAGACAGATAATAAGTTGATTAAGAAACTTTATAGATTTCTGCTAAATCTAAAGATGGAAGAAGAACAAGTAAAAGAAACAATGATAACATGGGCAAAGAACTTTGGATACACTATAGAGTTAGAAGAGTGGTAAAAACTATGGGATAGAAATATTAAACTAACTAAAGCTGTGCCATATAAAGAAAACTTGTACAAAATGTTTTGCAGATGGCATATGACACCAGTGAGACTAGCGAAAATGTTTAAAAATACCCCAAATAATTGTTGGAAATGTAAACAAAGGCCAGGTACTTATTACCATATCTGGTGGACATGCCCTAAAGCAGTGTTTCCCAAACTTGACAATTTTAAGGCATGAGGACTTCAACTCCCAGAATTCCACAGCCAGCAACGCTGGCTGTGGAATTCTGGGAGTTGAAGTCCTCATGCCTTAAAATTGTCAAGTTTGGGAAACACTGCCCTAAAGCAAAAGGTTTTTGGGTTAAAATACATTCATGGTTGGAGAAGATGACTAAAAAACAAATAGACTTTAAACCAGAATTGTTTGTGCTAGGAATAACAGGAGCTAACTACAAGGAGAGCGGATATTTAATATTACATGTATTAACAGCAGCAAGAATTGTATTTGCCCAATATTGGAAAAATGAAAACTTACCAACTGAAGAAGTATTAATTAAAAAAATTCTAGAGTGGGCAGAAATGGATAGATTGACTTTAGAGATTAAAGAGAAAGAAAATTCAGTTTACTTTAGAACATGGGATATTTTTTATCAATGGCTAGAAAAACGACTCAGAGAGAAAGGAATGTAATATGTAATTTTGAATACATACTAGGAAGAAGGACGCTATGGAGTGATTAGTTAATATTGTCTAAGATAGTTAACCATATTTATTATTATCACCTATTACTATATCTACTATTGTTGTTTAAATATATGTACCCAGACAATATGCTGTTTGCTAAACATCGAAAATGTTACCTGGGGAAACCCCAGTCCCAACCCTAACCCTGACCCCAACCCTAACCTAAACCCCAATCCTAACCTTGACCCCATTCTACCCATCCTTTAAAAATTAATAAAACTTTTCAAAAAAGAAAGAAAAACACTGAAACACCTCTTAGATATGCCCTGAGATGCATAACCAACATTGTTCTTCAGATGTATTATACTATTTAAAAGTTGTTTAGGAAAGATGCTCACAATTTAATGCCTTCCATATGCTTTGGATTGCTAATTTCAGAGTTTCTAACTGTTGGCATATGGGAATTACAGCTTGAAACATCTGGGTCGTTTCTCTTCCCTTTAAGGTGTTCATCCTGATTAGGTTAAGAATATGGGTATTACATCTGCTTCTGATGAGCCCTCTATTGAGGAAGATTTGATACCTTTTTAGAATTGGGACTTGTGGAGGCATTCTAGTCAACTACTTCTGAAGAAGATATAGCTGGAAATTTTGATTTGCTGGAATGACTCTCCCATGTTACGATGGAAATTACTTTAGGGTTGCTTACAATTGGTTTTTATGACCACAGTCTTCATAAATCACTCTTAAGTAATTAGTGTAGCTGATTTAACACCAGTTTGAGGAAAAGCCAAGAGAAACTGGTTCAGAAAATCTGAGATCAGGACCCTTTTACAGTTGAGTACACTGTTCTTTGTAACCAGTTCTTGTCATTTCTTTGGTGGCGGCGGCAGCAGCATGCTCTAAAGCAGTGTTTTTCAAAGTAGGCATCTTTAAGTTGTGTGGACTTGAACTCTCATGCTTGCTGGGGAATTCTGGGAGTTGAAGTCCACACATCTTAAAGATGCCAACTATTAAAAACACCAATCTGATGGGAGAGTAAGCAAGAGGCAATCAGAAGTCCTGATATGCAGATCTGGAGTTGAATTTCATAAGATGTTCAGTTGCCTGTTGCAAACAACACAAGGAAGCTGGAAGGTTGACATAAATCTGCAAACCAGGTATTGCCTTATTACTCTGTTGGGGAAGTTCTGATTCTGCCAGCTGTTAACTGTTCAGGTGCTCATTGCATCCTCACTCTAGCAGCCTCCATTGCCTCTTGCTTTCTTAGATCTGAAGGAGTGGCAGATTCCAGCCAGTTATCTCTAGCTGTGTCCTATTTAGGATAAGTGTTCCAGGATGCTATTGGCTGCAAATCCTGATCGTGAAGAGGTACCACATTCTTATCAGAGGCAGATATGATGGTGGAAGGAGACAGTTCTGAAGTACAAAAGGTCAAAATATCTGAATTATGCTTATGCATCTGTAGAAGTCAGTGAAGATACCAGGTTGGTGGAGTGATAAATAGTTGCCTTAGTCTATGTGCATTGTTAAAGGCAGCTCTACACTACCACATCAGTGAGATGACAATGATGTGGATGATGGCTATGAAGTCTGCACAAGTAAAAGAAAAGCTGCAGCTTTTAAAGCCAGCAGCTGTAAATTTATTCAGCTCTCTGGTAAAAGTTATAAAATGCTGTCCTTGCTAACTTTGTCCAGAGTAATGTATATGTTCCTGTTTGCAGTCTTGGCACTACAGAACAAAGGATTCTGTGTGTCAGTCCTGTGTTACATAGGCTTTCTACCTTTGAAGCTTTAAGGGTTAAACATGGACTCTAAAAGGATAAATGGAATGAATATCCTAATTGTCTGTCTGTTTCTCAACAGTGGGGATGAAGATATAGAAGAAGTGGAGCTGGTAACTGAAATGCAGCTGGGGGATGTTGGTGCTCTTTCAGGCATCTCCAGAAGAAACCTGTCCTAGAGGATGCAGAAGGCTGGTGTGTGGTTGGGCCTGCATATGCATATGCAAATAAGGAGGAAGAGGGTAGAAATACAGTTAGTCCTCAAGTTATGACCAGTCACTTAGTGACCATTTGAAGTTACAATGGACCTCCCTGGGGCTACTTATGACCCAGTTCTGAAGTTCCAGTGGCCACACAAACACCTAAGTCACGTTACATTTTGGGTGCTTAGCAATCGGCCCGCATTTATGGCTGTTTACAGCATCCTGCCATCATGTGACCATGCTTTATGACATTTTTTGCCGAAACCTGGCATTTCTGGGTTTGGGCAAAACTGGCCCATAGTGAACCACTGGTTTGCTTTATGACCATAGTGTTCGATTTATGACCATGGTGGTCACTTTACGACTGCAGCAGTTGCTTAACGACTGCCACAAAAAAGGTTGTATAGTCAGGGTGGTCACATGGGTGACCTGCTTTACCACCATCATGACTTACGACTGATGGTAGGCTCCATTACAGTCATAAGTCAAGGACTACCTGTATGGACCAAAAGTCCTCTCCTAGTGGACCCCAGAGAGGGATTCTGGCAGAGATACCTCAAGCCTTGTGTTCCTACTCCCCATTTTGTTGGTCTGGAGCCAACAGTTTTATATTATGGCCAAGGAAATTGGGCTGGCAAGCCTAGCAGCAAGATACAAAATGTGTTACTTTTTAGTGGGGTAAATGTACTGTAAATTTTCCCTTTCCCGTATTCATTACTGTGTATGTTTTGATGTAAGCTGAATTTTCATCAGCCCAGATTTTTTCTTTTACACGGGAAATCCTCCAAAAATAATCAAAAGATGCCCTGCCTCTGGTCCCTCTACTTTCCCTGCCTTCCAGCCTAGAATTTAAAGCTTCTTCCACTGATGAGAGCCTCTGCAGTAACACCAAGTCCTGTAGCTGGTAAATCCAAGAACTAGTTTATCAGAAATGAGAAATGGGGCTGTCATGTTTATGAGCAGCTCATTTAGTGGATTGTTAGACCACAATAACGTTCACCAGTGTGGTGCCGTTCAGCTATGTTAGACTTAATACAGTAGTGTTTGAGAAACATAAGAGTTTCTTTCTTTTATAATGCAGATTTCTTTTTAAAATTATTTTGGTGCATTTCTGATAACTTCATTTGATTTTTACAGCTTGCCTTGGATCATCTTCCCCCTGCTGGAGAGGAAGCAGAACCTGCCAAATTGGATGCCCCTCTGTTTCAGAGCAATCCTATGCTCTAGACCCACATACAATTCTGCCTTTAACACACAGGGCTACTTGGACTTCTGTTTTAGAAAGAAGCGAGGTTTTGCAGTCCCCTAAAGCAAACAGGACTTCTTCACCTTGTTTGGCCATGACTTTGGGAATTGTCACAGGGGTTTCCACTGGGGGGCAACAACATCCACAGAGTGCTGCTGGTCAAGAGTCTGAATTTCAGCAACGGTCCCAGCCACCACCTGGTAACTCCCTGAACAAGGTCAATTCTAGCACCTCGTCTTCATCCTCTTGCTCTTTATGCTCTTCTTCCATGTCCCGCTATCAGGGCCTGCCTGGTGAAGGTGGTGGCTCTTCAAATCCCTGCCCCTCCATGCAGTCCCAAGACTTAGATATTTATGATCCTTTCCACCCTACTGATGAAGATAACCTCAATGGTGATTTTGGCTTTGGGGATTCCCCCCACAAAGAAGCAGAGGGTGGGCAGCATGACCAGAAATATGATCCCTTTGACCCCACAGGCTCCAATCCCAGCTCCTCTGTTAGTACCCCTTCACTTGAGGACAATGAGGATGAAGACAGTGACCATGATTAGCATCCCCCTGATATGTCACATAGCATTAGCCGCATTTCAGAAACGCTGGCTGGAATCTACGATGAAAATAGTTTGAGTCAAGATTTCCCTAGCTCAGATAAAGGACAGGAAGATTCAGAACCAGAAATAGAACCTAGAAGGGATTATGAGACTGAGGCAACATGTTTTGCTGAGACCCCTGAGAGCAAAGGGCTTCCTGGTGTTGATTTCACCCTGCCTGAGGAGCTTTGCTCAGATCAGGCAGAATCTAAAGCTTCAGAACCATGCCGCCAGGTATTCATGGTGGACTTTGGTCCCAAAGGATGCTTGAATGCTGAAGTCAAGATCCCGCTGGAAGGAAAGGTGTCCTTAGAGGTAGTGACCATTGGAAATACTAAACTGAGGGGTGGAGAGAAAATGTCAAAAGGAGGTAGATATCCTTGGGTTGGACGCCACTCATCAGTGGAATGGGATGGAAGTGGTGGTGGTGAATCAGAAATTGAAGAAGGTGAGATTGTCCAACCAGAGGATGAGCGGTATAGTCCCATTCAATTGTTCCGAAGTAGATGCCAGCCAGCTCAGCAACGAACTCTCTGGGTGGTGGAAGGAGATGATTTCCTATCATTGCACGCAGACTCTGATGAGAAAGGATCCTTACAGATTGACTTTAGTGAAAGCCAGCTAGATCCACATTGGAAAGGTGTGGACTTGAGACGGAAGATCCTGACCCAGCGACAAGAACGCTACCATCATGCCATATCACCTCTGCCTCCACCACCACCTCCACCTGCTCCCAAGTGCCCTGCCTCCAAAGCTCACTCTGGTTCTAGCTCTGCTTCATGTAAGAAGTCAAAAAGAGAATGTAAAAGATCACAAGAACACAAGGCATCAAAAACCAAGGAGACATGTGGCTCTTCCTGGAACCCAAAGAAGAAATCAAAATCATGCTCAAAATCCAAAGATCATCAACATTCACACCAGAGGACCTGGAGGCTCCGCTTAAATCACCGAACCTCTCGCTCCTGGTCCCCTTCAATTAACACCAGCTTGTCTGCAGTTGGATCCTCACATACTTTAGCTGAGCAACACAAGAGCAGGCGATCTAAGCCAAAGTAGAAACACCATGACCATCATTCTTGGTCACACAGGAACAGCTGCAGCAGCTGTGCTCATTGCACTAGGCACAAAGACAAACATCATGGGGAAGGTGGCAGAAAGAAGTCTTGCTCATGTGAGAAGCATCTCTCCCATCAGTTATCTAAGGACAAAGAGAGAGAGGTCCATCTTCTGGAGGAGCTAAAGCCTGAGACAACCTTGATCGAGTGACTGAGAGATGCAAGAATTGTGGTGCCACCTTCAGTCCAGGATCTCAATGACAATGATCTCTTCACCATCAAGAGGACCATTACAGTCAACCAGCAGAAGAAAATGGAGGGGCTTTTGGAGACACCAGAGAGAGCTAAGAGGGAGGTAGTTTATGATTCTGAGGGTATGAGCTTTGATGCTTGCTTCTCAGATCGTGAGCCTGCCGAGAACTCCAAATCTAGTACAGTGTGGCTAAATCCTAAGGAGGATGCAGTTTCATCCCGCAAAGATAAAAGGCCTGAGGAGGACACCAAACAAAAGTTATCCAAGGAAAAAGAACTCAAGAGGGCCTATCTGGAGGACTGCCCCAGAGCCCAGGAGAAGTGCAAAAAAAAGCTGAAGGAGGGACCTCCTAGTTCTGAGCAGCAAGAATTACCCAAGATAGAAGAAAAGGCCCAACCTGACAGGGACAAAACAGGGAAAAAGATAAAAGCTGGAAGCCAGAAAGAGAATAGTACGCTGGACCCAGGTCGGAAAGTGAAGCTCCAGTCCAAGGTTGCTATATTGATCCAAGAAGGGGTGAGCAGTACCACATCAGTCAAGGAAATGGGTTCTATTTGTGTAAAGTTCAGCCGAGACAAGGAGAGCCGTTCACCCTTCCTCAAGTCTGAAGAGAAGGTGTTGGTGGTTGGGGCACCAGCAGCAGGCCAAGATGAAATGACTGATGTTAAAAAGCCAGGCTTCAAGCCCAAGAAAGTCAAAGGACTGAAAGCCAGAATGGGTGTGAAGAAACTGAAGGGCATCAAGCCAAAGGGTGCCTCAGAGCCCAAGAAAAAGAAGAAACTCAAAGTCAAGACTGGGTTAAAGAAATCCAAAGCTGATAGCTGCAGTCAGGGTGCAGTCAGCCCTTTGAAGGTTAAGGAGGAGCCCTCATGGTCTGGTTCAGAGAAATCGGGCACAGCCAAGCCACCAAGTCCTCAGACATTTGGCCCAGGCCAGAAACCCACCCGATTCCCAGACAGTGGACAGCAGCTGCAAGACACCTGATGTCTCCTTCCTTTCTGAGGAGCTCCCTGTTGAGCAGCCCAGGGTACCAACTGATGAGCCAGAAGCAAACAGTTTGTCTGAGCCCAAAGAGGACCAGCCACTGCAGCAGCCACCCCATCTTCCCCATAGTTTGCCCCAACCCCCTGCTCCAATGTCACGGAATCTGCAGGGGGGATTAGACTGCACTAGTGGTGTATTGACATGTAGGTATCGTGGTGACTAGTGTGTGTGTTGGGGGGAGAGTCCGTCATGAGTGGGGGTTTGGGAGGACCCAGTTTATTGGTAGATATGGTTACAGTGAGGCTCTGCAAATCTTAAACAAAATAAGACGTTCTAAAAACATTCCTTTTTTAAAAGGAGTTTTATATTGTGGGTTTGTTCAGATTTCTACTTGGAGACTAAGCAGGCTGATTGATCAAATTCAGTTGAGGCTTGGGTAGTTCAAATATTTGTTGCTCCGCCATCAGCTCTGGATTCTGGCCAAGTGTTTTTTGCTCTCTGGAAAATCCTTGAAATAAAAGCTTAGGAATCTGCACTGGGAACCCAGTCAGCAACATGAATTGCCAAAACAAGTAGCAGAAGGAGAAAGTTGCTACCGTGTTTCCCCGAAAATAAGACCCAGTCTTATAATTCTTTTGCCTCCAAAAGAGGCATTAGGTCTTATTTTCAGGGGATGTCTTTTCCACTATCCTGCCTCGTGGCGGCGGCACCAACAGCTCGCTCCATCCAGCAGCAGCCCACATGGCCGCCGCCAGCCCACTTCTGCAGCCGCTCATGCGCATCGTCCCCAGTCTCCATTTTGCTGGCAGAGGCCTTCAGGAAAGGCCTCTGCAGCCCAGAACGAAGCTCTGTGTTGATGTGTGTGTGGCCATGCGGGCTCCTGGATTGGGCTGTTGGTGCCGCTGCCGTGAGGCGAGGCAAGTGTCAGGGCATGGGAGGCCTGGCTGTGGTCCTGAGGTAAGCGGGTGCGGGGTGTGTGGGGCAGGTCCACCCCCCACCACCCCTGCCCTAGCTTGATTTTTACGCATGCACCTCACCCCACCTCGTGCAACCAGATGGACGAAGTGGGCGAGGTCTTAACTAGGGCTTATTTGGTGGGTAGGGCTTATATTAGGTGCACGTGTAAAAATCAAGCTCAACCCCCCCCCCTGGCTGAGGGAACAGAAATGACCTTGGTTCCCATGGGACAGAGAATTGTTTAGGCTAGCATAAAACTTCCCATTCCTCCCCCCCAAATCTTGTGGCACCCAAAAACGAGCAAAATGGCTTCAGCCAGGTTCATTGTAGGTTTGACAGTGCTTCTTATTTCCTCTTGCCAGAAGTGGTGGTGTGTGGTTTGATGTGCATGCTCTGCCTGCTTCAAAGCATCTTTTTGGCTTTGAATCCAAAGCACTGTACATCCTTAGTTTTTAATCTTGTCGAGTTACAAATCTCTTAGTGTTGCTTTCCAAGCTGAGGATAGGGCAAGTCTAAGCATAGAGTCTGAGACGTGGTTGTGGCAATGTCCTGCCGTGGGTATGACTTGTATTGCAAAATATAGTCTTGAGATATGGGACATTAGGCACTTCAGTATCTACCTGTTTCCCTCTTCCATGCTTTGGAACTTTTCTCTAAGACTCTTGTTTTTTACTTAGTGACTGCTCTCCTCTTCAAGATGGAAGAGGCCAATCTTGCAAGCCTGGCAAAAGCCCAAGAACTCATTCAAGCAACCAGTCAGGTAATAAATTCTGAGAATTTGGGCGATTATGAATTTTGAGTAGCTTGGTTGCAAAATGTGTTCACAGCAGCTAGCATTTTTTTGGCTAGCTCGAATTGTCGAACAATTAGGCTCCAATGGATCTCCTTGAAATTTTGATGAGGTTTCTAGAATATAGACACAATTTTGTTCTAATATTAATATGGTTGCTGATGGTGGGAGGTGTCATCAGAAATTGCTGTGCTGATAACCTTGACAAAAAATGGGTGCAAGATTTCCAAGGATGTGTGAGTTTATCTTGATATAGACAAGGCTAGCACATATTGGGGGGGGGGCACAGCTTCAAAGCCCAGAACACTGTACTCCATTTCCCTATGCAAGCAAGACATACTGTTTGACACCAAAGTTGTCATCTTGAGAATTGCGGCACGTCTGGTTACTTTATATTTAATGCTCTTTTTTTTTGTTCTCATGGTTGCAGGGAGAAGTTGAGAAACCTATGGGTGTTTTTTTCCCTTAAAGCTCACACGAAGTAGGCCTTGGCATTGATCCACCACTGAGGGATCAGAGTTGCTTTTATCCTGGAGTAACAGTTTCCCCTACTTCCTAAACTGACCACATCACTGACCTCCATATAATTTCATGTGTTTTCTGAAACAAAAAAAAGCTTTTGTGTGGTTTGAAACATGTTCCTTTTGAAACCAACATGCATGCAAACAATTAGCTCAATAAGCTGTTTTAAAACCTAATAAACACTCTTGAAGTAGCCTTCCACAGCTTGGTGGCTTCTAGATGTGTTGAATCCCAACTTCCATCACTAGAGTTGTAGTCCAGTCTGTTTGCAGGATACCAGCTGGACAAGGTTGTTGCCAGATACTTTTTTACTTTGAAATAAAAGAGTGCACTTCCTTTCCAGATAAACATGTGAGGTGCTGTGGTAAATTTGTCCAGTTGCAGAATTTCTTGTAATTACATGGCATTCTGGAGCCATCTCACAGTTAAATCCTCCTTAACAGAAGTGACAAAATAACAATTTCTTTTCTCTCTCTTCTGAAGTAAGAATTACAATTTTAACAGATACAGTTTGATGGGCACAGGGGGAGTTTTCAAAACAAAGAGCTCCATGTAAAGGGAGTTAGATTTATTAAGCAATCCTAAAGCATGTTATCGGGATGAGGACACAGCCTCCAGCATCCTTTCACCATTGGCCATACTAGCAGGAGCTGCTGGGAATTGCACTCCAGTAATATTTGGAGGATTGCTAGTTCTCTCCAGCTATAACATTAAAAAGAATGTCAACCTTGCTTAGTAATCTACAATATCCAGTTGTACCCAGTGGGATCTTCTCGGGCTCCCAGAGAAGGGAATTCACTGTTCGTCATGACTTTTATGTATACAGGCAAGTAGACCTATTTACCTGCTAGTTTCAATTTTGAAATAATGAACATTGTAGTATTCTGCTCTGGAGTATGAAAAATGGAAATTATGGAATATGTCACAGTAGCCTAGCAGCAGGCCAAGGGTTTTGTCTTCTTCACAAGCCAAGCCAAGCCAAGCCATCTTAACCACATTTTCTTTACTCTCTTATTCCAGATCTTGACTCACACCAAGTCCTCAGCTTCCTTAGCTCGTCCTCAGCCACCAGCACTGCCCAGTCATCCACCTGCCTCACATCTGGCTGTCCTACCTGTCTCCTACCTTTTGCAAGGATCAATGCCTCTAGGAAGCAGTTCTTCAGCTCCTACCACCCCTACAGGGGGGTTGCCAGGGACATTGAACCAGGTTTTAGTAGGCCCTCCCTCTGCTGGCATTTTTGCTTCTTCCTCTGGCACCAATTTGGGCAGTACCAGTTCTGAAGGGCGTGGAGACAGTGATAAGGTAAAAGTCTTTGGAGTGACATGCAGATCTTTTCATGCTTATTGTGCAGAACTGTTAAGTACTCTGATCCCTCTCCATGACTAGGCTGGGAAAAAATGGACAGCTGGGCAGTGACTGTTGCTATAATCTGCTCCAGCAGAGGTTTACAATGTGAGGCTTCAGAGCAACATGTCACTCCCCTTCCGTCATAGGCCTTGGTTGCAGGTTCCAGAATTCTTCTGAAAAGGATTTTCAAGGTGATAAAAGGGAAAAAGGATTAAATACATGGAGATTCATTATATCCTCTCCTTTGCTAGCCAGTGAGAGGGACCAGCTGAGGTGGGAGGATATCACATATGTGGTGGGGGGAGTGGAGAGGTGGAAGTCCAGCTAGTGCTGAGAGCTTCAGCTATAGCACTGTGCGAGCTCCCTCCCTCACCTACCCACCCCAGGATGTCTGAGGAAGTGCATGAGAGTGACTGGAAGGGGATGACTGAGCCCTTAGCTCTAGAAAGGGGGAGGTCGGGGGGGGGGGCATAATCACCTTGGTAGACGTTTGGCAGGACAATGCATTAGAGTGGTGATGGGCAGGCCATTACAGGGGAAGATGCCCCCGATGTGTAGTATCAGCGATTTGTTCTGGCCCCCTGAGCTCATTCTCATTTCCTGGACAGCATTCCCTCAGAGGCCCTGAGGTTCAGCTACTGCTGGTGTATGCCAGATCGGTTTTATTGAGGAGGAGCAAGCAGACCTGGCATGCATCACCGAGACCTGGCTGCCTCTGGAAGGGGGTGTCCCCTCTCGGAGATGTGCCCAGCTGAGTTTAGGGTTTGGCACCAGCTGAGACCCCAGGGTGGGAGAGGTGGCGTGGCAGTGGTCATCAGGGTGTCTCTTTTGACACTCCCCAAGTCTCTGATTGTGTGACCCTGTTTCTGAAGTTGGGCTCACAGGATCAGTTGGGATTGTTGCTAGTATACCAGCCTCCCTGCTGTGTGGCAACCTCCTTACCTGAGCTACCGGAGGCCATCTCATCTGGCGGTAAAGTTCCCCAGACTTATGGTTCTGGGGGACTTCAACCTGCCATCCCTGGGTCTGGCCTTGGAAGCAGCCCAGGAATTCATGGCCACCATCGCGGCCTATCCCAGATCATCTTGGGCTCAACTTGGGACAGCAGTCACACACCAGATATGGTTTTCTTCTTGGAGCAATGTCAACATGATCTGGTGGGGGAATCTAACATCCCCCCTGCCATGGTCAGATCATGCCCTGGTATCTATGAGATTCTCTTATACTGCCCCCCCTTCACAGGGCAGCCAGGCCCATTAGAACCCGATTGAGTTCCAGAGGGAACTGAGGGACATTCCAGAAGTTTTATTGCACATCCCTGCTGAAACCTTGGTAACGTCCTGGAATCAAAGAGTACCCAGGGCTCTGGACAGGATTGCACCTATGTGGCCTCTCTTGACCCATCACTTCTGACTCTCCCTGAAAAGGGTTAAGAGATGCCTAGAGTGCCACTGGAGGAAAACGGATGACTCTGACTGGACACAACATAGAGCCACTATTAAGGCCTATCTCATGGTGGTAAGAGGTTACTTGAAGAACCATCTCACCCCTATGGGACTGGCCCACCCTACTCGCGCTGGCAGAGGAGGCATGCTGCAGGCCCCATCAGTCAAGGAATTCCAGTTGGTGGGGTCCAAGAGAAGGGCCTTCTGTGCCGTGGCACCTACCCTTTGGAATATCTTACCCCCTGAGGTGAGATTAGCTCCCACCCTTCTGACCTTCCCAAAAAGCCTGAAGACCTGGAGATGGCTTGGAACCCCAATGGGGGAGCATCACACTGGAGGTGGTTGATGAATTAAGAGGCAATTCCAACCCCCCCCCCCGTGCATCCTGCTCCCTCCCTCCCCATCTTTCAACTATAATTCTATTTTTCATTGTAATTTCTATTTTTATTGTTTTTAGAAATATTTATTGTTTATTATTTTAATACTTTTAATGCTGTAAGCCACCCAGAGTCACTTTGAAATGAAAGGGGCAGCAAATAATAAAATAAAATAGTGAACACTGTTTAATTTTCAATTAAATGCAAATAAAATTTAGTTTTTGTTCAAGTCTCACCCATTTTCTTGTCTGGACTCTACCTACACTTGGCCTGAGAAAGGTGATGCATCCCTGCATTTGATACAGAAACCACTGCCTCTACTGCAAGAGTTCTCTTTGGGGACCATAATCACACTGTAAAACTATATCTGAAAGAGGTCAGATGGTTGCCAGAATTTGGACTTTGGGCAAAGAAAAACATGGCCCTGTTTTCCAACCATTTAGCTTTTGGAACCTCACTACCAGGGACTGGCAAGGTTGATCATCCTGGAACTACTTTCTGCTTTGCTGCCACTTTACCTTGCGTGCTCCTCCTATACTGACTTCCTCTGACTGCCTTGCCTGTGTTTCCTGCAGTATCTGAAAAAGCTTCACACCCAAGAGCGTGCAGTGGAGGAAGTCAAACTAGCCATCAAGCCCTATTACTAGAAAAAGGAGATCACCAAGGAAGAATACAAGGACATTCTACGCAAAGCTGTCCACAAGGTAAAGCAGTGGCACCATACAGAGGGGAAGCAAGAGCAAAAATGTGAGAGCAGAGAGGAGCAAAGAGTTATGGAAATCACTTTCTTTTCTTCTTCCTCCCTTTCACTCCCATCTTTAGATCTGCCACAGCAAGAGTGGTGAAATCAACCCTGTCAAGGTGAATAACTTACTGAAGGCCTATGTCCAGAGGTACAAGTACTTTCGAAAACATGGACGAAAGATGGATGAAGAGCCAGGGCCTTCCAAGGAAGTAGGGGAACTGGACAAATTTGGCTTGCTCATGCCCCCGCTTCTAATCTCCTCTGATGCAAGGGAGGAAAAAAATAACAGCAGCTCTTCTTCATGTAAATTGGCTTGGTTGAGCCCCCCAGCCCTTTCCCCATCACTTTGTGGGGCAAGTGGAAAAGAGGTTGGGGTGATACATTTTGTTTTGGAGGGGTGGCATTTGTAGAGTACAGTTCTTGTGCATCTGCTACCTGCCCTGGAAACCTCTCCCTTTCCTGAACACTTTCACAGTTTTAGCCACAAAATCAACTTGTCTTTTACTCTGTAAATACAGATGGCAGAAGATGGGGCTAATTTTTAGTTTCATCACTCTCAAGCACCCACAATATGAGTGGATGTGAGTCCTCCGACACGCCTAGTTTTTACTCATTTAGCATGTTTTTAATTTGACGGTTTTATCCTTACCCTCTTGTCAATGGACATGAAATGGCAGTACCATGATTGGCAGATGCCTGTCATCCCTGGATAGGTAAACACCCTTCATTTCCTGCCTCCAGTTGTAAGTTTTGTCTGTCATACTCTTTCCCACCCTGTTTCTCTTCATAAAACTTCATTTAGCCATCTAAACTGGGCACTGATCTTTCAGTAATGTGGTTTCTATGGCTTTCTTGGGGTAGGAATCTTGATCTTGTGCTTTGTGGCAGGCAGATGGATTGCATTTGCAACTATCATTATGAGAGATTGTTTTCCCCCTAAAGGATACCTTTTTGATGGTTAATGAGTAGACATCAACTTCTTTGCAGACTGCAACTTCTCCCTTGTGTTAGAGAAAGGGTTGGCACGGTTTTCAGGTGGCAAGCACCATCATGCTATTTCATGTGAAACTGGAGGTACCAATTTTCAAAAGTGACAAAAATCTCATGAGGTGTCATGTGAGAATACAGCATGTTTATGAGGCATTTTAATTTAAACAAATTGGCACAGACACACAATGAAATCTCAACAGACCCACATTTCAGACTGCAGATACAACAGATCAGATTTGTGTCGAGACATCAACCGAAAATAACAGACCAGTGCACCCAAAGGTATCTGGATGAGACAGGTAAATTTACAGTAATCTGATGCTAATTTTATAACATCTGCAGGAATTCACATCATTTGCCTAATGTTACAGTTTCTGTCAATTTATATCTATTTGAATAAAATCATGCAAATTGTCTAATGTAAAATGCAAATGATGTAAATAACTGCAATGATGTACTATCATATTTAACAGAACTTTGGGAATAACACTCCTTTCCCAATTGGTCTATTAAAATGATTTTTATATATTTGGAGGGTAAATAAGTACCACCTTGTTGATGAAATGGGTAATGCATAATCCAGGTCTTTAGTTTTAACCAGCACTCAGATTTGGACTTTAACTATCCATGGGAATGTCCTGCTAGAGCCACCTACAGTATGTTCTCCATATCAGAGCAATCTGGAGCCCAACATGCCTTTTGTGGCTTTCTTAGACTATGCTCTTGATCTCATTCATATCCATGATTAGCAAAATCCTATTTTTGTCTTGGTCTGTAGTCTAAACCCTGTGCTTGTCTGAAAATAGAAGTAGTTTAGAAGAATGAAACCCAGATTGTGAACTGAAAGGAAGACATGACCAATAAGGAAAAGTGAAAGGTAACTTGAGGAATGAGAAGGGTCATGACTGCAGTGTACAACTAGACCTGTGAGATGAGAGTAGGCAAACATTAGGACAAAATTCTCAAAGGTGAAGGCAGTTCAACAATGGAATTGGTGAGCTTACCATGGTAGCTGGTTCTACTTGCTGGAGAACATCAGCCTCTAGACAGTCACTTTGGAGTTGCTTTATTTCTGATGTACCTGTTTTGAATAGGCTTCAACCCAAAACGCTATGAAGCCCCTTCTACCTGTAGTATAAGCATTAGTGTACCAAAGAAATATGTAGGAATTAGGGTAAATAGCCATCTGTTGAAAAGATTAGGGTTCTGGAGGACTTGTAAGTGGGTTAAGAATGTGGGGAAAACATGCAGCAAACTGCAAGGTGACTTGCTTTAATTTACAGATTTGAGCCAAGTGGATAAGAAAGTAAGAATCTCAGGCAAGATTACAATAAAAAAAAAATTCTGAAAGGGAGAGGCAGATCTTGAGATGGAGAACTGGGTAATTTCCTGTATCCATTTTCAAGGGTGATAAACTTGTGTACCTCTATATTCACATCTGGTGGGGAAAAAATAGTTTCTGAATAATGAATGCTGTTCTTTTCTGCTCAAAAATCATCATTCATTAGATGGTTTTATCTGTTGGGGAGGGCAGGGAAACTAACTGGAACGGCATAGGCCAGGGGCTGACATGTGGCAGAGGACTACTGGAAGAAGTGCTGTGTGAAGGAGCTGAGAAAAGGGATGCTTTGAAGGGTAATGTGGATGTTTTTTGTTGTTTTTTTTTGAACATACATAGCTTAAATCATGTTGCATTGCCAACTTGGATCAGGCATTGTAGTACTTGCAAGAAATGGCAAGAAACACACTCTGCTAGAGAGAGGTTCCCTGAAGACGGGCTCCAGTATGAGTCCAAAAGCTCGGAAGACAAAACTGCTGGTCCTGGTGACCAACCCAGATTGGATCCTGCAACATTATCCTGGGACACATATATTCAACTTCATTCATAATGGCAAGAATGTTTAGGATGTTTTAGAACACAAAAACGGAGCCAGTTTAACAGAGCCAATGTCAAGCACAAGAAATCAGGAAGCAAGGCAGTCAAATTAATACAGGTTTAATGCATGCCCGTGTTTCCCCAAAAGTAAGGCCTACCCTGAAAATAAGCCCTAGTTTTGGGGCGAGGCACACACTTAAAAATCAAGCTAGGGCGGGGGTAGGGATGTGGATCTGCCCCATGCACCCACTTACAGCTAGGCCTCTCCTCGCCAGCCCACTTCTCCGGCATCTTCTGCAGCCAGGCCTGCATTTCTCAGTCACAGGCCTTTCCAGAAGGCCACTGCAGCTGAGAACCGAGCTATGGATTGAATCCATAGCTTGGTTCTCGGCTGCATAGGCCTTCGAGAAAGGCCTGACTGCAAAATACGGGCCAGAATGCAGTTGCAGAATGAAGCTACTCCTTCGGCCCCAGAAGAAGTGGACCTGCTGGGCAGGGCTGTGGGTGCCAGAGGTGAGTAAGATATTCCCCAAAAATAAGACCTGGTGCCTCTTTTGGAGGCAAAAAAAAAAAAGACCCGGTCTTATTTTCAGGGAAACACGGTAGCACTCTCTACAAGAATTTGAACTAGTAAAAGTCAAAGCAAATTAGTGGTAGATAAGAATCAACAGAATTCAAGGTGGGCTGGACTTAGATCTCTTGTGGGCAAGAAGGGACTCAAGACTGATGATGTGCTTAACCCTTCCCTTGGGCTCAGCCTGGTCATCTCCTACAGCCAGTTTGCTGTAGTGGTTAAGGTGCTGGCCTAGAAACCAGGAGCCTGTGAGTTTTAATAGTCACTCACTCAACGCTGAGGAGGAGGAAATGGCAAATCACTTCTGAAATCTTGCAAAGAAAACTGCAGGTATTAATCCAGGCAGTCACCAGGGGGCAACACTGGCTCAAAGGCTTTTTCTTTTCTTTTTTTTTAACGAAGATTGCATTGCTTAAAATGTAATCTGGGATTGGTTGATCCTGGAAATATATATTCTTGAGCTGGGAAATCAAGCTTGTGTAGCCCACTGGTACATGCATCCACTCATACTTTCCTTCATGTAGCTAGGAAGATTGCTTTGTGTTATGTGAGTCTCTGATCATAGTTGGATATGTCCAAACAAGCTAAGGTGTTTAAGATCATTTTATCCACTTCAGTGGTTAACTTACAAATCCTGAGCTATTAGGGTACATTCAATCCTGTTTTTCAGTTTGTGCATAACATCTGTCTTCTGCGAACTAGCCTGGTGACATGCCAAGTGGAGTGACTTATTCAATCACAGGTTAAGCTAGGATTCTTGGCTTAGTGTCGTGCAAACTCAGAATTAAGAACCAACCAGCAAGGGCCTTATTGTATGTCTCAATCTTCCAGATGCAATCAGCTTCAGTTCCCATAATCTCTAAATGCTATTGGTACCTGGGCTAGGTATTCTGAGAGATGAAATTAAACACAACTGGAGGGTGCCATATCAAAATTAAACACTCTGTTGGAAAAGAATGGAACAAGTAGGCTTTTGAAATAGCAATATTAATTTAGGTTGAAGTGAGGAGAATGACTTTTTAGAACAGACATGTCAAACTCGCGACGTCATGTTAAGGCACAAATTAATGCATTCTGCTTTAAAATGTCTGAATCTAGCTATTGTAAAAGGAAGTCCAGCTTCTGTGACTTCTGCTAGCGCCTAATGGAATTCTTGAGCTCTTCCCAGCTTAGGTCACTGCACTGCAATAACTGTTGTGTCCCTTGAAGAAGGGACACCTCTGATTTTGGACAAGTAGCAGAGTCTAGGGCAGCGGTTCTCAACCTGTGGGTTGCAACCCTTTTGGGGGTCGCACGAGCCTTTCACAGGGGTCGCCTAAGACCATCAGAAAACATATTTCCGATGGTCTTAGGCAGGGCTCAACCATGACTCAACTGCCTTCTCTCCCTCCCCCCCTGCTCCACCTCACTTGTTTGTGGAAAATATGCTGCTTGGCGGCAGTCTGCACGAACTCTACCAAATGTGCCCTGCAGGGGGCGCATGAAGAGCGCAGGCACAGAGCAAGGCCCCACCCTCCCCAGAGACTCATTGTGCAGCAACCGGATTGACTTCTTCTCATGCACGCAGGTCAGCGAAGGGGAGGCTGCTGCAGCACCCAACTCCTGTGCCCATCAGCTGGCGACCCCCGAACTTGTGCCAGCTGACGCAAGAGGGAGGGAAGGAGGAAGGGACTCTTCCTCCTCTCCTAAGCTTCAAAGCACGATCGGCTTCCCAAGGGCGCCACAATCCTCACGAAAGCAGGGGAGGGGGGGGGGAGAAGCAAAGGGGGCGAGAAAGCTCACGGCGGGCTCGAAGCAGCACCTGCCAGCATTGGTGATGAGAAATTCCCCACAAACCCAGGGAAGGGGTGGAGAAAAGGAGCCCCCTTTGGGAGGAAACTGCCACCTTCTTCTCCTTGGCTTTGTGCTCTTCTGTTTCTCGGCAGCCGGGCTGGCAAGCCTCTCCTGGCTGGAACTTCCTTTCCTTCCCTCCCTCTTGGTCTCTTCCTCCTTCCCTCCCTCTCCCATTGTCCCTTCCTTCCTTCCTTCCTTCCTTCCTTTCCTTTGCCTCCCTCTTTGTCCCTCCTTCCCTCCCTCTCCCCCTTGTCCCTTCCTTCCTTCCTTTCACCTCCCTCTTTGTCCCTCCTTCCCTCCCTCTCCCCCTTGTCCCTTCCTTCCGCCTCCCTCTTTGTCCCTTCTTCCCTCCCTCTCCCCCTTGCCCCTTCCGTCTTTCCTTCCTTCCCTCTTGTCCAGGATCAGGGCAAGCCTCTACAGCTGATCCGCGCTTCTGCAGCTGTAGCTGCTCTCCTTGGCTCCTGCCCAGCAAACTTGCTTGCTAGAAAACATGCCACTTGCTAATTTAGCAGAAGCGCGAATCAGCTGTAGCCTGGCGCTGATCCTGGAGCTTCTGCTAACTTAGCAAGCAGCATGCCTTTTGGCGAAGCTGAGCAAGTGAGCTGGGCGAGCTCTCCTCTGTCTCTGCCTGTGCACAGGCAGGTTTGCCGGCAGTAAAGCCCCCAGCCATGCTGGCAGCCTATCCCCCTCCCCTTGTCCCTTCCTGGGCACGGGGGGGGGGAGGAAGGAAGGGACAAAGAAGGAGGGAAGTAAGGAACAATGAGAGAGGGAAGGAAGGGAGGAACAATGGAAGGGAGGGAAGGGAGGAAGGGACAAAGAAGAAAGGAAGGAAGGAAGGAAGGAAGGAAGGAAGGAAGGAAGGAAGGGACAAGGGGAGAGAGGGAGGGAAGGAGGAAGAGACTAAGGGAGAGGAAGGAAAGGAAGGAAAGAAGGAAAGGACAATGGGAGAGAGGGAGGGAAGGAGGAAGAGACTAAGCAGGAGGTGAAGGAAAGGAAGGAAGGGACAAGGGGAGAGAGGGAGGGAAGGAGGAAGAGACTAAGGGAGAGGAAGGAAAGGAAGGAAAGAAGGAAAGGACAATGGGAGAGAGGGAGGGAAGGAGGAAGAGACTAAGCAGGAGGTGAAGGAAAGGAAGGAAGGGACAATGAGAGAGGGAAGGAAGGGAGGAACAATGGAAGGGAGGGAAGGGAGGAAGGGAGGGAAGGGAGGAAGGGACAAAGAGGAAAGGAAGGAAGGAAGGAAGGGACAAGGGGAGAGAGGGAGGGAAGGAGGAAGAGACTAAGGGAGAGGAAGGAAAGGAAGGAAAGAAGGAAAGGACAATGGGAGAGAGGGAGGGAAGGAGGAAGAGACTAAGCAGGAGGTGAAGGAAAGGAAGGAAGGGACAAGGGGAGAGAGGGAGGGAAGGAGGAAGAGACTAAGGGAGAGGAAGGAAAGGAAGGAAAGAAGGACAGGACAATGGGAGAGAGGGAGGGAAGGAGGAAGAGACTAAGCAGGAGGTGAAGGAAAGGAAGGAAGGGACAATGGGAGAGAGGGAGGGAAGGAGGAAGAGACTAAGAAGGAGGTGAAGGAAAGGAAGGAAAGAAGGAAGGGACAATGGGAGAGGGAGGGAAGGAGGAAGATACTAAGAGGGAGGTGAAGGGAAGGAAGAAGGAAGGGACAAGGGGAGAGAAGGGAGGGAAGGAAGGCAGGCACCCACCCCAGTCCCATCCCAGAGACCCACAGATTCCCCCCCACAGGCACTCTGCAACCTGAGTGATCAGCTGGCCACGCCCCCTGGCCATTGATCACATGACCCTGGGACACTGTGAACGTCATAAGTATGAATCAGTTGTCAAGCATCCGAATGTAAATCACATGACCCTGGGGATGCTGCAACAATCATAAGTGTGAAAAATGATCATAATTCGCTTTTTCAGTGCTGTTGTAACTTCAAACAGTCACTAAGCGAGTTGTTGTAAATCGAGGACTACTTTCCCATGTTTTCCTTTTTTTTTTGGTCAAGTTTTTGATCCCTCCCCCCCCCCCCGGCCAGCTGGATGGGGGGTTGGGGGTCACCACAACATGAGGAACTGTATTAAAGGGTCGCGGCATTAGGAAGGTTGAGAACCACTGGTCTAGGGAGAAAAAAACCAATCAATGTAGGGTTGAATAAAATGAGAGGGAGGAGAGATTTAAAGAAACGTTCTTTCATGAGCAGACGAAAGGACTGTTCTCTGGCTGCTGAGTTTTGGAAACACTTGGAAAACAATGATCTTTACCGAGACTTGCTTTAATTTAGCCCCACAAGGAGAATCCTTTCCCTTTAATAGTTTTGCTCAAAGTTGAGAAGAAGTCAGAGCTGCTTCTTCCATCCTCTAACACACGGGTGTCAAACTCGCTGCATCACGTGACATGTTGCGATGTATCGTGACTTTTTTCGCATTGCCGGAGCTGGGGTGGGCATGGCCTCCGCATGATGCGGAGGTTGGGGGTCGCGGCATTGTGGAAGGGCGGCAGCCCTTCCGTTTGATCCGAGGCAGCTCCTTTGGACCGACGGAGAAAAGATCGGCCATTAACATGGCCGATCACTAAGCCGTACCAGCCGAAAGCCAAAATCACCACCAAGCACAACGAAAGCATTGTCGAGGAATTGGGTGAGACCTTACCTTACCTTTCTTGTATCCCAACTATCTTCCTGTAAAAGCCTCTTGAAATCCCCCCCCCCCCCCCCGTTTAACATGGCGGTGTCTGCCTGCTGTGGGAAAATAAAGCTTTGAAAAGAAAAGAACTAAACTAAACAACTAAATAACTGGACTTGCACTTTTTTGATATTTGGGGTCCCAAAAAGTTCCCATTTCTATGGGGACCTATTACCTTATCTACTTGTTAAGTTGGGGAAAAAAAATTAAACTGGATAAAAGCCTAACTTGATTTTGGAAAAAGACTTTACATGCTATTGGGGACATCTTGTGGCGAAGCCTGGTATAGCAAGTGATTTATTTTTTTTTTGACTGTGAGATCTGCTTATTGCCTAGATTTGTCCTTGGTACTATCTAAAAAAGATAAGAATTTGAAACAGCTGGGTAAACAACTTCTAGGAATAGTGGAGGTGGACATTCACTGACTTTTATCAAAAATAGTCTCCACTAAAGGACTATATGTAAACACCATAGAAATGGAGGCATACTACCCACAACTTAACTATAAACTTATACTCGAAAAAATCCTTGAAGCTACTGAGCTAATGAATTCCAGATTGAAAGACAAAGGTGCCACCTTAAATTTACAAAACGAAGCCCATATTTCAACTGATGAACTTACAATCCAAAAAGCAACAGAAGAGGAACAAATTAATATCAAAGAGGACCTTGAAGAACAACAAGTACAATCTACTGAGAACTTTGATAGTCAAACCTTGATTTCAACTAAAAAATCTGCAATTCAAAAAGCAACAGAAACCGAAGAAAGCAACACTAAGATGGAGGGTGGTAATGATCAACAAGTACAGTATATTGAGAACCTAGATAACATAGACCAGGGCTTTTCAACTGGGGGTACGCGTACCACTGGTGGTACGTGACCACCTGGCTGGTGGTACGCGGCGTCGCCTTCCTCCCCCCCGCTACGCTCCTTCTCAGCTCACTTGTTTGTGGAAAACATGCTGCTTGGCGGCAGCCTCCACGAACCCTACCGAATGTGCCCTGCAGGGGGCGTGTGAAAAGCGCAGGCGCAGAGCAAGGGCTTGCCCTCCCCAGGGACCCATTATACAGCAACTGGATTGACTTCTTCTCGTGCATGCAGGTCAGCGGGATCCATATCGCCCTTCCCCTCTCTCTTCTTACTTCACAACAAGCGCTAGCCTGATAGGAGACAAAGCCGTCCACTCTCTCGGCAGGAAGGGGTTTGAGACCGCAGGAAGGGGTTTGAGACCGCTCGTCGTGGCCCTGAGCACCAACATCACAACCGCCCCTCCTTTTCCCCCTTCTCTCTCTCTCTCTCTCTCTCTGTTGCGGCCTCACTCTCTTTTGTCTTCTTTTCCTCCCCCCCCCCCGTGAGGTTGTGATACCCCTCAGGGCCCTCACGTTGCCTCCTGGAGGACTCAGCTGTTTGGCGGCCAGAAGTCGGAGCCGCTCAGCTGTTGGTCGGGACGCCCATGGAGCCAACACCCAAGCTGCCAGGTAGAACGGTGCTGGCCGCTGGTCTCCTTTGCTGCCCCACATATCGTCTTTGACCCCTGCCCCCGCCCGTTCACGACGAGCCCACGGGGCTTGACAGGGAGAGAGGGAGGGAAGGAGGAAGGGACTTCTCCTCCTCTCCTAAGGTTCAAAGCATGATCAGCTTCCCAAGGGCACCACAATCCTCACGAAAGCTTTGGCTTTGCGCTCTCCTGTTCCTCGGCAGCAGGGCTGCCAAGCCTCTGCTGGCTGGAACTCCGTGTTTGTTTTGTTTTTTACTTCTCGCCTTCACATGTTTCTGCCGTACCTCCTCGGTGCTCCTGCTCCCGGGAGCGGGGCGAGCGGAAGAAAGCTTGGCTAGGCTAGGCAAAGAAAAGCCACGGAGCCGTGAGCTAAGATTGCAGGCAGGCCGGGGAAGGGGGTGAAGAAGAGGAGGGGGATTGGGAGACAGGAAACGCCAAGCTTGTCCTCGCCTCTCCCAAGGACCTGCTGTGCCACCTCACAGGAACACCTAGTTTCAGATTTACGGCGCAAAAGTTTTTCTCGCGCAGAGGAGAGAGGAAAAACAATTGCAGAACACTCGGGAATCCCTTGCAAGGTACCATGTACCTTGGTGCTTATTTCCTAATGCCTTCCCCCCGTGTTTTCTGCTCCACCCCAAATTCGCCTCCCTTCCACTCTCCTTACATCTATGGTCTTAATACCGCCCTAAGTCTGTCTCGCTTTCCACACCCCCTAAAATTTTTCATTCAGAAGAACGAAGGGGCGCGAATCGGCGTTTGCTCAGAAACGCTGATTCTGCGCCCCTGCCCTCTCGCTCGCGCAAGCAAGCGAGCTGGGCAAGAGCCCAGGATCTGGGCGCACAGCTACTGCTGATCCGCGCTTCTGCAGAGCAGCCCAGAAGTGCAGATCAGCTGTAGCTGCTCTCCTGGGCTCCTGCCCAGCTCATTGCTCGCGCTTTGCTGGAAAACATGCAGCCTGCTAATTTAGCAGAAGCGTGAATCAGCTGTAGCCCGGCACTGATCCTGGCACTTCTGCTGTTAGCAAGCGGCATGTTTTCCAGCGAAGCACAAGCAAGTGAGCTGGGCGGAGCTTTCCTCTGCCTCTGCACGTGCACAGGCAGGTTTGGCATGTTGCCATGGCCACCGGCAGCACAACCACCAGCCACGCTGGCAGCCTGTCCCCCTCCCCTTCTCCCTTCCTGGGCAAAGGGGGGGGAGGAAGGAAGGGACAAAGAGGGAGGGAAGTAAGGGTCAATGAGAGAGGGAAGGAAGGAAGGAAGAATGGAAGGGAGGGAGGGAGGGAAGGAAGGTACAAGGAAGGAAGGAAGGGACAATGAGGGAGGGAGGGAAGGAAGAAGAGACTAAGAGGGAGAGGAAGGAAAAGAAGGAAGGGACAATGGGAGAGAGGGAGGGAAGGAGGAAGAGACTAAGAGGGAGGTGAAGGAAAGGAAGGAAAGAAGGGACAATGGGAAAGAGGGAGGGAAGGAGGAAGAGACTAAGAGGGAGGGGAAGGAAAGAAGGGACAATGGGAGAGAAGGGAAGGAAGGCAGGCACCCACCCCAGTCCCATCCCATAGACCCACGGATTCCCCCCCCCACAGGCACCCTGCAACCTGAGTGATCAGCTGGCCACGCCCCAGCCATTGATCACATGACCCTGGGACACTGTGAACGTCATAAGTATGAATCAGTTGCCAAGCATCCGAATGTAAATCATATGACCCTGGGGATGCTGCAACAGTTATAAGTGTGAAAAATGATCATAATTCGCTTTTTTCAGTGCCGTTGTAACTTCAAACAGTCACTAAGCTAATTGTTGTAAGTCGAGGACTACCTGTACTTTCTTATTTTTTCCTTTTTTTTTTTTGGTCAAGTTTTTGATACCTTGCTGGGCGAGTGGTGGTACTCAGATATGGTCTTATCCGAAAAGTGGTACAATGGGTGAAAAGGTTGAAAAGCCCTGACATAGACAATCAAACAACAATCACAACATTGGACATGATCTCTTACTCAAGCCAGATGAAACCGGAAGAAGAAGACCAGACTGAACTGACAACAAATATTCTAAACCAAACATGGAGATTTGAACTATTAGGGCAACAATCCAACAATTATAAAGGGGCCAGTTCCTTTGAAAAATTGATAACTGGATGGTCTCCCTTGATTCAAATAACATGTGTAGGAATGGAGATCCACTTGAGGATTTAAAGGCACTGGTCTGGAAGCCTGCTTGGCACAAAAAGAAAGCTAGAGTTAGACTTAAAAATGGGATATTTTTGTTTTTGACTAATAATGGAAGAGCCTAAAATCTTACTTAATGGGCTAAGGAGATTTTAAAAGATATTGATTTAATATTTAGGACTTAGATCAGTGGTTCTCAACCTGTGGGTCGGGACCCCATTTGGGGTCGAACGACCATTTCACGGGGGTCGCCAAACAATGCAGTCCACCATTTTTTCCCCCTTTTCCTTAGCTGTGCTACTCCCTTTTATTCTATTGGCTTTTGAAAGCCAATAGAATAGACTCTCTTGAATAGAGTCTAATTCTATTGGCTTTCAAAAGCCAATAGGAATTGTCCAGGCTGTCTCTGCCCTGCTGAGCCCGCCAAAAGTCCCATTCTGCAAACGGTGCTGCACCAATTGAGTAGTCCTCGACTTACGACCGGTTGAGTAGTCCTCGACCTACGACCGGTTGGGGGTCGCGGCATTAAAAAGGTTGAGAACCACTGACTTAGATTTATAAGGGAAATGAAAATTAGCCATTAGAATATAGTTTTGAAATATAATACGGAAGTTGGATTGAGACAATAAAGGATATTTTATTAGTAAGTGATGAGCTACTAGGATGAGATATAGAATATCCAGTACTTGTGAAGTAAAGCAAGAATGTATTTAAGTAAACAATATGTGTATTTTAGATATGACAACTATTTTGTAATGAAATAAGGGAAATTTGGGTTACCCGAAATCTAAATATTATGGATATTAAAGGCTAAATTGGAATACTGTAATTGAAATTAGGTAAAATTTAAAAACAGGACACGGATATGTATAAGTTAAAATATATTGATAAATGCCTTAATTGATCGAGTTATAATTAGAAATGTATTAATTTGAATGTGATATAATAATTAAGGGAAACAGAGAGGGAATTTTTGATGATGTAACCTGAGACATGTAGGAAAGATCTTGTTACTGGACTATTGATTACCCAATCACCATGCTGCTTCCTAAATACTTGGATGTAAAACTGGAAAATTAATAAAACTTTTTTTTTAAAAGAAAAGCTTTAAACAGCATTGGTGACATCTTGTGGCGAAGTATGGTATTACAACTTGTTATCTAAAAGAGATTTGGCTTGAAGCCCAGACTCCAGAAAAAACTTCTTTGACCTTGACAGCTACCACCTGTGAAAAACTCAGCTGCAAAGAAGGAACTTCTGGGTGGCATAACTGGCCTGTTCGAACTATGAATGTAACCTTTTACTGACTTTCAGAGGTATACGTGGGGAATTGCTTTCCTATTTCTTTACATGAGAAGCATATGTTATTATACGAGACGATGAAATACCTTGGACTATAAACTCTTACTTGACAAACAATTTCTACTATAAAGACCACCTATAACACATGAAATAGATGTCCTATACCTAGCTATAAAAAACAAAAAACTATTTTTAACGTTTGATTCTAAAGTCTTTAACAGGACTTACCCTTGGGCTTGGTCTGTATGGAAAGCTAGTCCGGTCAGGAAGGGAGAAGGTTGGTGAGGGTGGGGGTATTCCGGGGAGGGGAGGGGAGAAGGTCGGAGCACCCCGGTTATGACTGGGATGGGCAGATATGGCGGAAGCCGAGGGGCAGGCCATCTTTGGGGAACGAGGACTCGCTATATTAGAGCGATTCCTTGTTCCGGCCCCTCAAAAGGCCCATCCTGTAGTACTGGTGACAGGGGAGTACAGGGCCCTAGTTGTAGGCTGCTGTTCCTTAATGCCAGGTCCATTGTCAACAAAGCCCCCCTTGTCCGTGATTTAATATTGGACAGCGGGGCGGACCTGGCATGTATAACCGAAACCTGGCTGGGTCCTGAGGGGGGTGTTTCCCTCTCGGAGATGTGCCCGGATGGGTTTGTGGTGCTTCATCAGCCTCGACATCAGGGCAGGGGTGGGGGAGTGGCAGTCATCGCTTGGAGGTCCTTGAGTCCTTGTGGGATTCCTGCCCCGGAGGTTGTTGGGTGTGAGTCCCTCCTATTGAAGTTGGGTTCACGGGTTCAGTTGGGCTTGCTGCTGACGTACCTACCTCCCAGCTGCGTTGCAACAGCCCTGCCTGCGTTGCTGGAGTCAGTAGCCGGGTTGGCGGTGGAGTTCCCCAGACTTATGGTACTGGGGGACTTTAACCTGCCATCACTCGGCGATCGCTCAGAGGCGGCGCAAGAGTTCATGGCTTCCATGGCAACCATGGACCTGACCCAGGTAATCTAGGATCCGACTCATAGGGGTGGTCACACACTCGACCTTGTGTTTCTCTCGGGGCAATGGAGACATGATCTGGAATTAAGGGGAATAGAGATCTCTCCCTTGTCATGGACAGATCATTTCCTATTGAGGCTGGACTTCAAAGCATCACTCCCCCATCGCAGGGAGAGGGAGCCGACTAGATGGTTCCGCCCCAGGCGCCTAATGAACCCAGATCGGTTCCAGGAGGAGCTTGGGGAAATACCTGACTCCCTTGTCCACAACTTGTCCGGGTCACTGGTTGCGGCCTGGAATGAGGCGGCGTCCGGGGCCCTGGATCGAATTGCGCCTTTGCGACCTCTCTGTGGTGGTGGTCCCCGGAGGGCGCCTTGGTTTACTGAGGAGCTCCGGGAGATGAAGCGCCACGAGAGACGTCTAGAGCGACGTTGGAGGGCCAGTAACTCTGAATCTGACCGATCACTATTAAGAGCCTATCTTAGGACTTATTTAGTGGCGATAAGGGCGGCAAAGCGTGTTCACTTTTCCGCACTTATTGCGTCCGCAGAATCTCGCCTGGCCGCCTTGTTTAGGGTGACCCGCTCCCTTCTTAAAGTGGAGGAGGCGGAGGAACTCTTGCAGGGGAGAGCTGAGGAGTTTGTTCAGTTTCTTTCGGACAAAATCGCTCAGATTCAGAGAGACCTGGACTCCGACTGGGCAGTGCCAGCCGAGTTGCTGGGGGCTGGTCTTAGTCATGTTATCTGGAGCGAGTTTGAGCCTGTGACCCCTGATGAAGTGGACAAGGCCGTGAGGGCAATGAATGCCGCCACCTGTTTATTGGACCCGTGCCCCTCCTGGCTGGTTTCTGCCAGTAGGGAGGTGACACGAGGCTGGCTCCTGGCGATAATCAACGCCTCCTTGATGGAGCGGTCTTTCCCGCAACCTTTGAAGGAAGCGGTGGTGAGGCCCCTCCTCAAGAAGCCTTCCCTGGACCCAGCTGTTTTGAAGAACTTTTGTCCTGTCTCCAACCTCCCCTTTGTGGGGAAGGTTGTAGAGAAGGTGGTGGCGTCCCAACTCTTACGATCCTTGGATGAAACTAATTATCTGGACCCTTTTCAATCTGGTTTCAGGCCCGGCTACAGCACTGAGACTGCTTTGGTCGCACTGACCGATGACCTCTGGCGAGCCCGGGATAGGGGTCATTCCTCTATCCTGGTGCTTCTTGACCTCTCAGCGGCTTTCGATACCATCGACCATGGTGTCCTTCTGCGTCATCTCGGAGAGGTGGGGGTGGGCAGCACCGTATTGCGGTGGTTCTCCTACCTGTCTGACAGGTTGCAGTCGGTGTTGGCGGGCGGACAGAGATCGACCCCTAGGCGCCTCGATCATGGGGTGCCTCAGGGCTCGGTCCTGTCCCCCCTCCTTTTTAACATCTACATGAAACCGCTGGGTGAGATCATTCGGCGACACGGGGTGAGGTATCATCAGTACGCGGATGATACCCAATTGTATATCTCCACCCTGTGTCCTTTCAGTGAAGCAGTCGACGTGATGTGCCGGTTGCTGGAAGATGTGAGGGTCTGGATGGGGGTGAACAGGCTTAGACTCAACCCTGACAAGACCGAGTGGCTCTGGGTCTTGCCTCCCAAAGGTCAACTGGATGGTCCATCATTAGTCCTGGGGGGGGGGCAAATTTACCTCCCTCAGTGCAGGCACGCAACTTGGGTGTCCTCCTGGACTCACAGCTAAATTTGGAACAACATCTATCGGCTGTGGCCAGGGGGACCTTTGCCCAGGTTCGCCTGGTGCACCAGTTGCGGCCTTATTTGGACCGGGAGGCTTTACTCACGGTCACTCATGCCCTTGTCACCTCAAGACTGGATTACTGTAACGCGCTCTACATGGGGCTACCCTTGAAGAGCGTTCGGAGGCTGCAGTTGGTTCAGAATGCAGCCGCGAGAGCAATTGTGGGCGCGCCAAGGTATGCCCACGTGTCACCTATCCTCCGCGAGCTGCACTGGCGTCCTGTGGGTCTCCGGACGCAATTCAAGGTGTTGGTTATCACCTTTAAAGCCCTTCATGGCATAGGGCCAGGTTACTTACAGGACCGCATACTGCCGCACAGTTCCCAGAGACCGGTGAGGTCCCATAGATTGGGCCTCCTTCAGGTCCCGTCGGCCAATGTCGGCTGGCGGGCCCTCGGGGAAGGGCCTTTTCTGTGGTGGCTCTGACCTGGTGGAATCAACTTCCCCCCGAGGTTCGAACTACTCCCACCCTGCCAGCCTTTAAGAAAGCCATTAAAACTCTCTTATTCCGGCAGGCCTGGGGCTGATGTCCCCGGGGGGGGGGACGGGATATGATCGGACACGCTGTATGAATGTATTTATTTTATTGTTTTATTGTCAGATTGTTTTAATTTTGTACGCCGCCCTGAGTCCCTTGGGATTGGGCGGCATATAAATTTTAGAAATAAATAAATAAATAAATAAACTTAACATACTATCAAGAGAATATGGATGAAGATCAGGAAAAATCCTTTCCATGTTGAAATCAATACACGAAACCATTCTTTCAGCTTGTGACAAAATAAGATGCAACATAAAAGAACAAGATGCCAGCTTAAATATACAAACCCAGATCTTGACTACAACCAAAGAACAATTTAGAAAATAACAGGAGAAGTGGAACAACTAAACACTAAGACAGAGGACTCAATTGACCAACAGATCCAGCCAACGGAAAAATCAGAACAGGGAGTGACAACACTGAAAATGGAAAACACTTATTCCAAATAATATATATAATAGAGGGAGAACTATTTGATGATTCAAAAGCACTGACATGGAAGGTTAGTTGGCAAAGGAAGAAAGCCAGAGTAAGGCTGAAGAAAATAAGGGTTTAGATTTATTACAGGGGATTTCATATTACTAATTAGAGCAGGGCTTTTCAACCTTTTCATCGACTGTACCACTTTTAGGCTAGCAAGTAGTACCACCTAGCAAGGTGTCAAAAACTTGATGACCAAAAAACAAAAAACCTGTTCAAAGTTGCAATTGCACTGAAATGACTTATGACCATTTTTCACACTTATGACCATTGCAGCATGCCCAGGGTCATGTAATTTATATTTGAATGCTTGGCAACTGATTCACAGTTATGATGATTACAGTGTTCCAGGGTCATATGATCCCTTTTTGCAACCTTTTGACAAGCAAAGTCAATGGCAGGGCTGCTAGTGGCCAAGCACTAAGGCAGGACTTCCTTCCTTCCCTGCCTCCCTCCTTCCCTACCTCCCTCTTTCTCATGCCCACCTCTTTCTGAAGGAAGAATTTGAACCCCCCCCCCCATATTTTCCCTTTTCCATATATTTATCAAACAAGGAAAAGCCTCCAGAGACAGAAAAGTGCAAATATGCAAACTGCTGTTAAGTCCTACCCCGTTCACCTGAGTTGGATGTACATACCCTCAAATTAAAGCTGACAGTCTGCAGTTAAAGCACATTGTGTTTGTTTCATTCCAACTCCATTGTGGTGGTGTATAGAGCCAAAGATGTTTGAATTGTGTTGATGTCCCAATATTTCTGGACCTGACTGTAATTATATCACACCAGCTATCTCCTGTTTACAAGGCAGTCCTTTCAGCAGCCCCAAGAAGGTTCCACACCTGTTTGCACGCTGATTCAGCTGACTGAGGATATAAATAAATCCCTAAGTGGCCTCAACTACTCTCAGAGAGCTGATGACTGCAAAGAATATAAATCCTTCCATTCCCCACCAGCCTGTTAGAACTGAAGAAGCTTCTTGGATGAAACATGAAACATCTTGTCAGAAGTAAGTCTTCATCCTGGTTCATCCAAGACGGGAATAAATAGGCAACATGGAGACTGCTTTGGGAACAAGGTTACAGTTTATTGAAGAAGCAGAAAGATGGTCCTTAAACGAAGGAGCAGAGGAAAGAGAGAGAGAGCACATGGGCAGTAGGTTTTTTATACCCCCTCTAGCCTTGTTTGGAATAGTTTCCTGTTCCTGTGGCATGAACCTTGAGGCTGTTTCTGAGTGTTTGTCTAGGCCTTGATATCTGTGGTTTAATCCTATTATCATATCCTGCTTGCCAGGTGATGGGGCTAATGACTCCTAGAGTTTGGGTGGGGTAAGCAGATCTTCTCTTTGTCTTCTTGACTGCTCTGGCTCCAACTTTCTGATGGTTTTACATCTGCATTTGTATGGGGCTAAAGTCTTGCTTGGAGCAGAGAGATAGATTTGGGGCCAGGTTTGGTTTTAAAAAGTCCTTTTGAGGAAAAATATATTTTTCTGCCCTTTTTAATATTTCCTTCTCTGGGCTAACTTCCCTCAATCTTCAAAGGGAAAAAAACAAGAAAGTCCAGTTGCCTTTTGGAAAAAGCACCTTTGGGAAAAGACTAGCTTTCCTTAATTGGGTGAGCTGGATGGGGATGATGGGGACTATAGTTGAAAAGTCCTATGAGGTGTAGGAAGTCAGCACCCCCCCCCCCCCAGAAGGAAATATTTTGGGGATATTAAAAAATGCAGAATATTATATTTCCCCAAAGGAATAAGAAAAATCCTAGGCAGAAACCAGCCCCCAATCTCCTTCCCCCAGGCAGAGGCCAGCTTTTAGAAATGCAGATTTGGGGCCACCTATTCATAAGCAAAATGCCTTCAGCCCCAGCGATTTGAGCTGATGGGATTAGAAAAACAAAGACTCCCAAGGACAGGAACATGAACTTTAGGACAGAATAGGATTAATTCACCACCATTAGAATACCAAAAGGGCATACTCAAGCTCAGGTCAAAGTACATTGCACAGGACCAGGAAGAACCTCAAATACAAATCCCAAAGAAGGTATAAAAGCCCACCTCTATCCCAACTCCATTTTGTCAGCTGCCCCAGAACCACATGCTGTTGTGGTTCTGCTCTTCAATAAACTGGACCTTCTTTCCTAAGTCTCCATTTTTTTATTCCAGGCTTGGACTGGACCTGATTATTTTTTTTCAACAGAGGAAACACTGAGGCAGACCACCCGTGTCCGCAGTTTCGGCCACAATCCTCAGCCGGTTTTTTGAGTTCACTGCCTCACTCCCCACCCCGCCTTGAAATCCATGCGCGCGCGCTCCAAATTCCCTCCCTTTTTGTCGTTGATTCAGAGGCTCTGTCTCACTCGCTCGCACCCCATCACCAGCCAGTCTGGCGTCGCCGTCTTCCTCCTCACCCCTTTGTGAGCCCACGCGGTCGGTCGCTCCCGCTGACGAAGAAGGCGGTGGAGGCTCACTCTCGCGCGAAAAGATGGTTACTCGCCGCGCCCCTTCCCTCCTCAGTTGCCACCAGCCATTGCTGGGTTGGCTTCCCGCTTGCTCGCCCCTCCTCCTTGCTGACTTTGCAGAGCCTTCCTTAGGGAGCAGTTTTCGAGGAAGCTGTGGCGGCCATAGCATTCTTGTTTTCCTCTTCCCCTCACACACATACAGACGCTTTCCTCCCCGCCTCGCTTCAGTCACCATGAATCCCAGTTGCGCCCGTTGCGGCAAGATCGTCTATCCAACCGAGAAGGTGAACTGCCTCGACAAGGTGGGTGTCGTGATAAGGCGCAAGCCCCGCTGAGCGGGTGGGGTGGGTGCTTTTTGAGGGGATGCCTGGGCGGAATTAAAGGGGAGGTCGCGAAGCCGAGGAGGGGGTGAAGAGTAGCGGCAGCTAGCAGCCCGGAGGCGGATGCTGTTTGTTGCCCGGGAGGGGGTGGGGAGAGAGCTATCTTGGAGGACGGTTGGGGTGGAGCGGGGCAGAGATGTCAAGGGCAGGCCGGTCGGTGCGGAGCGTGTGGGCGTGGAGGGAGAATGGAAGGCGGGCCCCGAAGTGGGAGATTTCCGGAAAGGGAGAGCAGGCCAGGCTGAGGGAAGGAAGCGTGTGGAAAGCACAAAGGGCATTTTAGAGAATGGCCAACGGGGGTGAGGTTGTTGAAGGAACAGGGCGTGGAAGGATAAGGTACTAGGTAGCCTGAACAAAAGGCGAGCGGGGGGGGGGGGGGGGGGACGGTCGGCCGGCCGAAGGAACCTAGTGCTTGCTAGGAGTGGAGCTGAAACAGGGTTTCTGGCTGTGGAATGGCAGATTTCCTGGTTGAGTTGAATTACATGTGCTTTTTGCGAATGTCCCTACAGGGCCATTATGGCAATTTAAAAAGCAACCTAATGGTTTTGGGGCGGAATATAAAGTGTGGAATCATCTGAAGAACAGGGATGATAAGCTGAAAGCTTCATAGTTAGAAGGAGGGTAGGTAGAGGGGGCAGTTGTTAAGGTTCAGATTATGTCTGTCGTGGGTTGTACAAAAAGGAAGACAATTTGGAACGTTCTTATCTAAGAGAAAGTATGAAGAGAATTTGAGAAGCCTGCTGATCTCTAGCTACAGGTGTGCCTTACTGCGAGTGGACCTGCATATAAAGTATGAAATATATTCAACAGGTTGTTGGAACTGTAGTTTAGGGAGGATGGGGTGGTAAAGAAAACTGATATTTATCTGCTCAGTTTCTCAAAATTATTAAGTTGACATCAGTTTGAATTGGGGATGTATTGAATAAAGACTGGATTTAGGGAACAAATGGAGGAAAGGGCGGTGTCAATCTGCTACTAACCAGGGCAAGCTACTGTTTTGTACTTAACATTTCTGGCTTTTGAATGGTGGTTATAAATATAGTATCTATAAGCTAAAGGGTTCTTACTTTTTTTCAGGAATGTAACTTCAATAAAATAAATGATGCAGACAGCCAAACTAAGGCTCAAATAGCTTTGTTCTGTTTCTTTTTCATTTTTCTTACTATACCAGTAGGTTGCCTAGAAAGTAGTAACTGCTTGGTTTTTACAGTATTTTAACCAAATTGCCTGTCCATTTTTTTAAAATAGAGGGATTACAATATGATTTTCTCAAATTTCCACCAAACATTAATGAACCAAAAGCTGTAAAGAACAACCAAATTTGATGTTGGCGGCATTCCAGTTGTGGTTTAGGTCAAAATGCAGGCATTTAATTTGAGCCACAGTTGTCAGCTGTTTAAGCTTCCAACTTGTTTTCTTGCGTGTTTTAAAAGTGACTTTAAATGAAGCCACTGTCAAGAGAAGCTTTCTACCTCTTTTTACCCACAGTTACAAAACAGGTTTGTGTATCAACAGCTAAAATGAAGATGAACAAATCAGCCATCTGTTTTACATTAGATTCTATTCCCTTGCCACCACATCTAATTGTTCTGCAGTGTGTTTGCAGTGTTTCTCAACCTTGACAATTTTAAGGCATGTGGACTTCAACTCCCAGAATTCCACAGCCAGCATTGCTGGCTGTGGAATTCTGGGAGTTGAAGTCCACATGCCTTAAAATTGTTAAGGTTGAGAAACACTGTGTTAGAGTTTATAAGAATAGAACCTTGAAAGATTAAATTCCTTTTTCTGCTGTTTAAAAGAGCAAAACTGAGTCAAGTACTACTATAGGGGCTATGCTATGTATCATGTTTATAACTAAAAAGCCTTATATGCCTTGTTATAACATTGGCTCTAAAATGGTTTAGACTTTTAGATTCTAGATCAGGGCTTTTCAACCTTTTCACCGACTGTACCACTTTTAGGCTATGGCAGTATTCGAGTACCACCTAGCAAGGTGTCAAAAACTTGACCCCAAAAAAAAAACTGTTCAAAGTTGCAATTGCACTGAAATGACTTATGACCATTTTTCACACTTATGACCATTGCAGCATGCCCAGGGTCATGTGATTTATATTTGGATGCTTGGCAACTGATTCACAGTTATGATTACAGTGTTCCAGGGTCATATGATCCCTTTTTGCAACCTTTTGACAAGCAAAGTCAATGGCAGGGCTGCTAGTAGCCAAGTGCTGAGGCAGGACTTCCTTCCTTCCCTGCCTCCCTCCTTCCCTACCTCCCTCTTTCTCATGCCCACCTCCTTCTGAAGGAAGAATTTGAACCACCCCCCCCCCCCCCCCAATATTTTCCCTCTCCCATATATTTATCAAACAAGGAAAAGCCTCCAGAGCAGTGTTTCTCAACCTTGGCAACTTTACGATGTGTGGACTTCAATTCCCAAAATTCTCCAGCTAGCAAAATTCTCCAGCAATGCTAGCTGGAGAATTCTGGGAGTTGAAGTCCACACATCGTAAAGTTGCCAAGGTTGAGAAACACTGCTCCAGAGACAGAAAAGTGAAGCTGCTGAGGGAACTAGCTTAAAAAGGCACATTCCCCTTTAAGAATTAGCTACTGGCTAGAAAGGAAAGTTAATGAGTGCAGCCGGCACTTAAAGAAACAAAAATGTAGTAAGTATTGGCTGCCGGCTAAGGCAGCCTCCCCAAATGGCTCCATTCATAAGTAAAGGAGTGCTACAGGCAAAATCCATTCAGGAGAAAAATACTTCAAAATCCCTTGCAGCAAAACTTATAGCTAACAATAGCAGAACAATAGAAGCTAACAGGAGACATCAGCCATCAGCCAAATAGAAATTGCCAAACACTCCTTAAGAACACAAAGCCCACATTGCACAAATCCCAGAACTTCAAAGTCACAAAAGCACATAGGAATCCTTCCACTCTCCATCTCCTTCCCTCTGTGTCTTACCTCCAGCTGATGCTACCTTTCTTCATTCCTCCTGGAGGGCAACCCCTCCCCTGCTGCATTTCTTGCCTGTTTGTTGCTGCCAGCACAGGTGGCTGCCACAGCAGTTGTAGATCGGCTCATGGCCGGCCTGCTTGGACTCCTTGATCTCCTCTCCCCCCCCCTCCTTCCCCTTCGGTGCAGCTAGAGCTGACTCTGCATCCTCCAGAGGCTGCTTCTTTTTTTTCGCCTCTCCCGCCCAAACTGCCTCCTTTTATAGCTTCTGTCTCTGCCCCCCTCCTCCTCCTTTCTCATGGGGGCGGGTGAGCCTGGGGTGAGGCTCAACCTCAGCCACTCTGCAGCTCCAGAGGACTCTCTCATAGTAAGTCCTTCCCTACGCTGGCTCTTTCCCTCCCCCACTACACTTGGCTAGCAGGGCTGCATACCACCTGCCACTCGTTAATGTACCACAAGTGGTACACGTACCACCGGTTGAAAAGCCCTGTTCTAGATCATGGGTATCAAACTTGGCGCATCATGTGACATGTGACATATCATGACTTTTTTTGCATTGCCAGAGCTGGGGTGGGCGTGGCTTCTATATGATGCAAACGGCTCGTGGGCCAGCAGTTTGACACCCCTGTTCTAGATGATGTGGCAACTTTGTTTCCCTACATGCTGTGCCTTTATTAAGGGGAGCAGATAACTGTCATAAGCTGCAGCTATTATATATTTCTTTTTTTATAACCATCTTTTATTAATTTTTTATAATCACAAATCCTTAATATTTTATCAGCAACATGTTGTCTTGGGTTCTAATATTTAGCTTACTAATACATGTTAAACTCCTTTCGCTCTACCTCATTTTTCTAGCCATTGATAAAATGTATCCCATGTTCTAAAGCAGTGGTTCTCAACCTGTGGGTCGGGACCCCATTTGGGGTCGAATGACCATTTCACAGGGGTCGCCAAACAAGGCTGTCCGCCATTTTTCCCCCTTTTCTTTGGCCACGCCCCTGGTACCCGGTGATGTATAAGTGGTTGGGGGTCACCACAACATGGGGAACTGTATTATGGGGTCGCGGCATTAGAAAGGTTGAGAACCACTGTTCTAAAGTATTCTGAATCTTTTTTCTCTTTCATTTTCAATGTAAGTCTGTCCATTTCTGCACAGTCCAAAATTTTCCTGATTATCTCTTCCTCCGCTGGTAATTCTTCATCTTTCCAATGTTGAGAAAATACAATTCTTGCTGCTGTTAACACATGTAACATTAAATATACACATTCTTTCTCATAATTTCATGCAATTATACCTAACAGAAATAATTCTGGCTTAAAATCTTATGTGTTTTTTTGTCATTTTCTCTAACCATATATGTATTCTTGGTGGGGGGAATGGGTGAAGCAGCACGGGCTCCAGCAGTTGGGATGGAACTCCAGCGAGGGGGAGGGAGAGAGGGATAGTTTGGGGCATTTCCCCCCACAGCTCCCACCTCCTGGGCAATAGGAATTGTATCCTTTACCTCCAGCCGACCAAACTTCTCCTTCAGCTGTTCGAGCTAGGGGCTGTGGACTGCTGACTGAAATCTCCATTCTCTGGAGTCGTCACATCCCATCGAGCCCTTTTTTCCATCCGCAGACGAAGAACCCTGAGACGGTAGCAATAAAAGCTCCTCTCCAGTGGTTACAGGAGTGTTCCTGCGCTGAGGGGCAGCCTCGGCTTGGAAGAGGTCTGCTAAGGCTGTAGCTCCTTCCGGCAGTACCAGTTTCCCAGGCTGGATTAACCTGGTTTTCGGCCAAGCCCCTGCCAGTGATGCCTCAATGGCTGGAGCGTCAGCCTGCGCTCCGACAGCCTGAGTCCCGTTGCCACTAGCCACGGTTTCAACTTTCTCCTCCATCTCGAGTTTTCATCGGGTCTTTACCGCTCTCCCAAAAGTGAGTGGGTAGGCGGCCGGGGCTCAGCACCCCGAGAAACAAAGTTTTATGAGGTTTGGTTTAATGTCAAGGTTCCGATCGACAGAGACAAATAAAGCAGAACTCCGAAGCTTGCAAATTCCTCAAAGAACATGTTTATTGATAAGAGTATTGGTACTTCAAAAGTGAAACCAAGTCTGAAGAGATGCATAACAATTCCCCAATACAAAGTTAAGAAATCCCACCCCCAAAACTATGCAAGCAACTATGTGTTTCCCCACTCAGCTTGTTGGTAGGCTTTTCATGAAATGCCCAGCCTGCAGTCTCGGGAGCAGCCAATGTCCTTGGTTCCCATGAGAGAAAGTCCGAGAGAGAAAGTCTGTTTTGTCTAGTGCAACAACTGGCAAAACCCCTCCCTCCATGCTACGTGGCAACTAGGAATGAGAAGGAAAAAGATGGCGTCAACCATGCTCATTCTAAAGTTGACATATTGCTTTATTTTTCAAAATTTCTGTGTCGTAAACTGTCTCGTAAAAGTCTTTCATTATTTTTTTGATTGTCATATTGGAATTGTAAATCACCTTTTGAATCTTGCAGTTCGTTTATCAATTTTTTCTCTCTCTTTTTTCAATTTGTATGCTAACCACCTATCTGGTTTATTAGCATTTTCAAAAAAGTTTTGTTTTGCCCTTTTAATTTGTTGGGCCATTTTTTCAGCCTTTGCTAGGTTTAATTTGTGTTTTATTATTTCCATTTGCTTTTTAAGAATTTTCTTTTGTGGATCTCTTTGTAGCTCCAATTGCATTTTTCTTTATTCTTTTTCACCATGTAAGTTATAGGCAAACCTCTAAAGTATGCTTTAGCTGTATCCCACACATTTTGAAGCAATGTCTCTTCTTTTTTGTATATTTTAAAGAAAAATTCCATTTCCTGTGTTGCTATTTGTATAAATTCTTTCTCTTTCAGTAAAGATTGATTCAGAGACCATCTTAGCTTTTTCTTAGCTCCTCTCCAAGTCATCTTTATTGGATTATGGTCTGCCCATATATTGGTTTCTATCTCAATCTTTTGTATAATCATGCTTAATTCAGGGGATATCCATATCAATTCTAGATCATGATTTGTTCCTGTTTGAGTAAAATGTATATTGTGATTTTTTGGGGTTCTTTTCTCTCCATATATCCTGTATACAGATTTCTTCTGCCATTTTAAAGAAAATCTTAGGCAGTGTATTCCTTCCTTTCCCCCCTATTTTGTTGCTTCTGTAGTCCAGCTTTCCATCTACTATTGCATTAAAGTCTCCCATTAAACAAATGTTTTGATATTCCAATTCCACTATTTTTTTGTGTAATTTTTGATAAAATTCTTCTTGTTTGTTATTAGGAGCATATATTGCTACCATCAATATCTGTTTTTGATACATCATTATTTCCACCATTAATATTCCAAAATCTTGGAATGCGTAGAAATGAACAAACATACGTTAGAATTGAAAGACAAGGAGGCGACAGAATTTTATGAAATTTGGAATAAATGTTATAATTGGCTAGAACAGAGAAAGGAAAAGACATAATTATTGATGTACATAAAATGTAAATAAGATGTAAAGAATGCTTAAAATGTATAGTACTGTTCTGTTAAAAGAAAAGATTTATGTTTATGTATTTTAAGTTTGTTTGGGTGTATGGTGTATGGTGAAAAATAATTAAAAAAATTTAAAAAATATTCTTCCCTCTTCATCTGCATAGAGTTGTTTGGGGTTCATTGTCTCTTTGATATATAAAGCTATTCCTCTTTTGTTGTGCTAGTGTGAATTTTCCCAATTTTCGGTTGTTCCAACAGTTTGTAATGTCTTTTTTTTAAAAAAAAATACATTTTATTGGTTTTTTTTAATTTTAACAAAGAGTACTTTAGACACACCGTGGTGTTTGGGTAAACAAACAATTCAAGGTGAAAAACATACATAAACAGCTCAACTTAATACATTCACTATCATCTCTCTATTTCTCACAAATAACATAATAGATTTAATATATTCCATTTCTGTGGGTTTTCACGCGCCCAGCGGGTCTCCCATGAGTGTAGAAGAACAGACACGAACACGTGGTTTCCTCGGGATGGGAGCCTCGAACAAAGCCGAAGCATCCCTTTTATTGTGTTACCAGAAGGCGGGTTTATATGCACCTGGTGACCACCTTACACCAACCACATTTGTTATAACACAGCATATTAGCATATTACACGTGCTACAGCTTTGTTTTGCTCACGCCCCTATACAGCTGTTACACCCGGCACCAACAAAGCACCAAACACCTTCCTTTGCACCGCACGGCACTTCTTGGTATTCTCCCAACCTTTTTTACTTCCGACTTCCTTATACCTTGGCCTACTGCAGCTGATGACTCAGCCTAGCAGGCCAGATAATCCAATAACTCCAACATCTCCTCCTTTTCTATTTTATTTAAAAATAAGGAGGGAACGCTTTATACGAAGTCATCCTCAGTGTCGCTTGGCAAGGTGAAGGCCGGTTTGGTTAGCAGGGGTAGCTGAACTGCAGTGATAGGTGTAGTTACTAAATTGACCTGTTGATGGGTGACAGTTCCTGAGGGAAAATTTTTAAACATCATAAACAAAGAGGGCAAACATTGAATACAACAACATATCAAAACTAAAATAACCACAATAGTTATAATACCAGAAACCAATGATCGCAGCCAGGTTCCGTCGGGTAGCCAAGACCATAGGGCATCCCAAATGTTTATTGCGCCAGATCCGTCGGATTGTAACGGATTATGACGAACCATGTCTTCCATATGCTCAATGGTACCTGTGATATTGGCTTTATAATCAGAGATATAAACACAACAATGAGAATGGATTAAGGCACATACTCCTCCTTTCGAGGCAAGGATAATGTCTAAAGCATAACGATTTTGCAGAACAATCGTATTTCTGCCACTTCCTTGTTTAACAATTTGGTAGTCTGAATGGTAGCGTTAAACATGTGCCTAGGGGGAGAGGCTACGCTAGTCCAGTTATTTAATGCATAGATGTCTCTGTAATTCATGGCTACCCCCAGAGATGGAATAATAGATCGTGCAACTTGCGTTCCTGTACTGCCGGGTCCTCCCAGGCCATTTTCTAGATCTCTTCGATTGCGCAAACGGCCTGAAGGTGGCTGATCTGACACAAAAACTGAGGGAGCCAGAAAGCCCAACGTACAACGGCCGGACCACCGTGGAGGTATACGTTGATATGCCCGCCGGCCACAAAGCATCCAGACGTTACTTAATATATTTGTAGTCATGCTGGAGCTTTGCACAGTTTGGCGAACCATGGCTCTTACAAGACTGCAAAGGAAGAGTGTGGACATCGTGTCTGTGTTGCCGGGGTGACATCCTGTTGATAGCGAGCATCCGGTTATTTGATAGGTACACATATATTCAGAAAAATCATCAAGGGATTCAAAAAGAGGAATTTTCTTAAAGGGATGTGGTCTAGTCATGTTGTTTGAAAGTTGAAATGTGATGTCACAATATGGGTATCTGCCTACTAAAACAGAGTTTTTAGTGGTGTTCTTATATTCCCAACAAAACGCTGCCTTTTCCTGGATTCTGCTTCCTATTGTGTATACCGTATAATTCACCATAGCATTGGAAAGGGTCCCTCTAGACCAGGGAAATTGTTTCCAACCAGTTGTATTAAAAGGCACCGCATGCACCCCCTCCTCCAAGGTTGGGATATGCATGCACATCCAACACTCAGTCTTGTTCAAAAGACGAGAAATATTCTGCACATCTTTCATAAAAGAGTTGTGGGCCCAGGGTCCATGGTCGTCTGATGTCTGGTTAGGATGGTGGAGATTGAACCAAATAAGGGCGAACACAGCGAGCTGGAGTCCAAATGATTTTGCCATGATCATCTACCGCAGCGTAGCCTCTCCCCCAGGTAATAAGCTCTGCAGGACCTTTCCACGTGGGGTCTGGAAGCCGTCGATAGTAAACTGGAGGTCTTGACGTAGGGGGAGGGACTGTTGAAAAATGACGAGAGGCAGCTGTGGATGATGGATCGCCCGTCAGATTTAAAAAGTTCAATGTATAAAGGCACAAGTTAAGGATGTTTTGCACTGCTGGGAGGCCAGGGGCGATTTTCCCCTTTTCATTTAAATATCGATTGAGAGCTGTTTTTAATGTTTGATTTGCTCGCTCAACCAAGGCTTGACCTTGGCTATTATATGGAATGCCAAACTTATGAACAATGGACCATTTTGTACAGAATTCTGCAAAAGCAGAGCTAATATAAGCAGGTCCGTTGTCTGTCTTAAGTTCTTTGGGGCGTCCCAACAATGCAAATGACCGAATACAGTGATTGATAACATGTTTAGTGGCCTCACCCCTCTGGGGGGAAGCCATAATGAAGCCAGAATATGTATCAATAGAAACATGAAGATGTTTCCACGGGGCAAAGGGAGGATATTGAGTAACATCCATTTGCCAAATTTGACAGCTCTCCAAGCCACGAGGATTTACTCCAAGTGGTATTGAGTGTGCTTGCTTGCTACAGGTTGGACATTGCTGAACGATGGCAGCAGCTTCAGCAGCTGAAAGATTAAATTGTTTGATTAATGCTTTCTTATTCTGATGGAAATAGGAATGACTTTCCCAGGGGGTTAAAAAGGTGAGTGGCATATTAAGGGGTGTTTGTGAGGCGGCAGCATCGGCAACATCATTGCCTTCTTGGAGTGGGCCTGGAAAAGGCTGATGGCTACGAATATGGGCAACAAAAAATGGGTGCTTCCTATCGTTTATGAGATGTTGCAAGTCCAAAAATAATGTTAACAGATCCATAGAGACATTCGGTGCCAAATAAGAGTCAAAAATGGTTTTGACAATTTGGGTAACATATAAACTGTCCAGGATCAGATTAAAGGGTTGATCTTTAAAATGAAAAAAATGCCATTGTGGCCACCACTAGCTCAGAGCGCTGAGCCGACGTCTGTGGGGGGGTGATTTTTGTATGCCACTTCCCCTCCTCTTTCCAAGCACAGGCTCCATGAGTCTTGCTGCTGTCAGCAAACACCGTTATTGCTTCTTTTAAAGGGAAAGAAGCACAAGGAGATTGCCATTTAAATGGGACTGTTTTTAATAAAAAAATGTGAGGATCTGATGGTGGATGACAAGACACTTCTGGCCAATCAGCAAGTGCTTGCTGCAAAGATTCATAGTTGGCTAACAAACTTTCCCAAGCCGTTAGCGAACAAGGGATATATAAAAAGGACGGTTCAACACCCCCTAAAGCCTTTGCCCTAAAGCGAGATTTTGTTATAAGCTGAGCAAAGAGCGTATGTTTCTGTGAAATGGTGTTCTTCGGGGTGTGAGATAAGTGGATCCATTCTACAATCATCATTTTTATATTAGACACGATCTGGGCCAAAGCTGCCGTAGGAAGGTCAACGGTGTTAAAAATTAACATAGAAAAAGGCATATCGGGCTGAACATGATCGACCCATACTTTTGACAATGCATGCTGAATGATGTCACAAGTTTTAAGTTGTTGTTGATTTAACACGATCTTATCTCCTGGATTTTTTCCCTGCGTAAGAGCAGAGAACAATGGAGCCAATTGAGAGGTGGTTAGTCCCATATAGGGACGGGCCCAATTAATTGATCCTAAATATTGTTGAAGTTGGACTAAGGTTGGGCATGGCAGAAGACACAACTTAGACAGCTGAGGCTCGGCGTGTGAGGCCAAAAGCTTGTGGCCCAAGTACAGAAAGGGGTGTTTAAGCTGAATTTTTTCAGGTGAAATAAAAAACCCATTTGTTTGAAAAATGGAGGTTAGAACAGGCAAGGTTGCTGAGACTGTACCTGAGGGCCCTGGAGCTGCCACTAAAATATCATCCATATAATGGTAAATTTTAAAATAAGGAAACTTGTCCCGATATGGTCTTAAAACCTGATTGACAACATATTGACACATTGTAGGACTGTTTAGCATCCCTTGAGGCAAGACAGTCCATTGATATCTGGCCGTGGGCTTGGAGTTATTCATTTCGGGCACAGTAAAGGCAAATAAGTGTTTGTCCTCTGGGTGTAGTGGAATAGAGAAAAATGTATCTTTTAGATCTATAACCATAAGGTCATAGTCTTTTGGTATCAAATTAGGATTAGGTAAACCGCATTGGAGCGCCCCCATGGGGCGAATGATCTTATTGATAACTCTTAGATCGTTCAAAATTCTCCATTTTCCAGATTTTTTCTTTATGACAAACACCGGAGTATTATAAGGACTCAATGAGGGTTCAATGCGTTTTAACTCTAATTGTTGATCTACCAATTGCACCAGAGCGGTTAATTTTTCTTTGGTTAAAGGCCACTGATCCACCCAAACTGGGGTGTCAGTCAAGAGGTTTAACTTTATTAATTGAGACATCTTAATCCAAAATTAATTTTGCATTGAACTGACTCATCAAGTCCCGACCCCACAGATTAATATGAAGCGGAAGAATGACAGGTTTAATGTGGGCAGTGACTGATGTTTCTTCCGAGGTCACAGAAAGCCAGTGTTTGCTCACACGTGCGTGCTGGACTCCTCCCACTCCCCGAACCGACGGTGCGCTGTCGGTCTGCCACTCAGAGGGCCACTCCTCCTCTCTTATGACCGATACGTCAGCTCCGGTATCTAGAATACCAAAAAAGGAGCATCCATTGACTTGAAAGGCCATAGAGGGGCGGAACTTTTGAATTTCTTGCTCAATTGCCAAAACTTGTGGTTGTTGGGGCACAGGGACGGCAGTTGCCACTACTGTTCCCTCGAGCACAGTCATGGGAGTGTTAGGGGTAAATGCCAAAGCGACTGATGTAAAGTCAGCTGGGTCTTTCAAAAATGGCATAGCCGTTACTCCCTGCATAATAAAGTCACGGTGAGGAAACACTAACAAAGGGGTGTCACAATCAGGGGGAAAGGGGACAGACGGCCGGATTGGCAAAAAATACGACAGCCCGGATAAGCCTGTGGTTATTGTCTCAGAGGCCACCAGGACAAAATGATAAGATTCAGCCTTTGAGGCGGGGCTAGCTGAATGCCCCAGCTCTAGTTTCCCGGTTTCTGGGAATCAGCGGGCATAGGGTTGGAGCGACACTGGTTTGCCCAGTGAAACCCCTTTTTACAACGCGGGCAAACGGTTTTTGGTCTGGCTCCCACTCCCCTGCTTTTATTAGCACCCCCCCGGGGCCCGGCACTGATTTTTGAAATGACCAGGCTTCCCGCAATTAAAACAGTTACCAGCTTTACCCGCAGGTTGCCCATTATTACTTCCTGCTTTTTGTAAGGCCATAGCCAAAGTTTCCATGTTAAATGCATTGGTCCCCACAATTCTACAGGCTTGAATATAGTCTGCCAATCCTGCATCAGGTTTGCTCATTAAGGGCTGCAGGACCCGTCTACAGTCCTCATTGGCATTTTCGAAGGTAAGTTTTTTCAACAATTCCTCTTGGGCTATTTCATTTGTGATTTCCCTAGATATGGCCTTTTGTAACTGATCCACAAATTCCCCATAGGGCTGATTAGACCCTTGAAAAATCTTTACAAAAGAGCCTTTTGTTCCCCTCTGCGGATCATCAACCCGAGTTAGGGCAGCTTTTGCGGCGAGGGCTGCATGAGAATAAAACAAAGGATTCATGGCTTGTTGAGCGCCCAGGTAACTAAAATTTCCATTCCCTGTTAACTGGTCTACTGTTGGTTGATTATGGCCCTGCCAAGCTAAAACGATCTTTTGACATTCTTTTTTCCATTCCGATTCCCAAACCACATATTGTGAAGATGTTAAAATCATATGGAATAGCCCTTTCCAATCTTCAGGCAACAGATAAAAAGTAGAAGCCATGTGACCTATCAGACCCAAGGTATAATGGCTAGAAATCCCATAACTTGATGCTGCTTGTTTTATTTCTCTAATAGTTTTCATGGGGATTGTTTCATATCTGCGATTGCCTGTGGTTGGATCAATAAAAACAGGTGCGCAAAATTGATATTCTTCAGGTTGCAGTTCCCCTTTTTCATGAGCTTCGGCCAGTGCCCTGGAGATGGCGCTGGCAGGGGAAGGCAGCACGTTAGTGCTCCTTTGTTCTTTTTCTCCCTCCTTCATTGGCGCGAACGGTTCAAAAGGCACATCGGCTTGATAAACTGCCAAGGAGGATTTTTCTTCTGCACTCTGTCCCTTTTTTAAATCATCGGGCTTTTCAGAGTCATAAGCAGGCGGGGGGGTCTACAGGCTTTTCAGAGTTCTTGGTATTCTCCCAACCTTTTTTACTTCCGACTTCCTTATACCTTGGCCTACTGCAGCTGATGACTCAGCCTAGCAGGCCAGATAATCCAATAACTCCAACACATTTCTAGCTTAAATTTCTGTTACTACTCCACCTGTTTTAAAGCTTTATCAATTTAAAATTACCATAATCAAATATTGTCTTACATCAACAAATTATCACTTCAAGTATCTCTACCATGTATATTAAAGTTTTTAATCTCTCTCAACCCTCTTCTTATCACCAATCTCATTCATTTCTTCTTCCAATGATAACTAACTTAATTAAAAAAAATGTTAAACCTTGGTTCCTTTCAATTCATTATTCAAACTTCAAATATCCAATTAGTTATCATACCTTATCAGATCATATTAATATAGGCAAAAATCACCTAATCAGTTTAAGCACTTCAAAATTACATTCTCATGACTGAACATTTTTTTTCAACTCCAGAACATATATATATGTATATGTATATGATTATATATTTTTTATCCTTAATACAATCCATAAAGCCAAGGTTCTTTTATCCAAACCATTCCATACAACAAAAAAAGCATCTAACTAATTTAAACACATATGTATATTGAGGGGATTCCACTTTTGCTATCCCCCCATACGTGGGGCAGATCCCATGAACGGACACTGAAGAAGACTCCTGACACGGAGGTTTTCTTGGGGTGGGACTGCCCCGAACCGAAGTCCGGGAACTACTTTATTGATTACAATATGCAAATAAGCATTGATTACATGTGATACATTTGTGCCATACATATAATTCTTTGCTGCGCCATGAGCTTCAAGCCACTCCCATTACTTAGTCTCAGAGCATGTCAAGAGTACATGTCATGTTTGACCTATATTGCCCACCTGGCGACACAAAACAAAACCATGTGGTTAGTGCCTTCTCGAGCTTAGCTCTGCATAACATCCTGTTTAATTGTCATGCGGTTTGCCATTTGTGTTACGAGCTAGCGAGCTTTGCCGCAGACGTTTCCTCAAGAAAGGGCAAAGAAAGGGCAAGGATGGGGCGAGGAGGGGGCTACAACTCCAACATCTCCCCTGTCTTTTTCTAATTAAAGGAAAAATCATCTTCTTCACTGCTAAGGGTTATGTCTAAAGGGTCCGGTATGTCCATGGTTGGCAGTGTCTTGTACCTAACCAGGTGTATGGTCCTCTTGAGGAAAATATATTTTTCTGCTCCTTTTTAATATTTCCTTCTGGGGGGGCTAACTTCCATCAATATCCCCACTTTGTGCCTTAAGTGTGTAAATGTATGACATTAAAATTGATCTGGTCAGGGAGACTTGGTAGGCAAGCTTTTAAACTGTTAAGCAAAAAAAGAAAAAGAAAATTAAGACATTAATGGAGGCAGCAGAAAAAAATCCCTTTAGTGGCTCCCAAAAGGGGAGCTTGCACCCATAAAGTTCTAAAAGTCAGGGCAAAATTTTGTTAGGTGGAAAAGAAATTTATAGTATCCAATATTCTGTGCCAATCATTTTCAAATGTTGGATGTCACCTTTAGCTTCCAGTCAGGTTTGCATACCTCCCAAAATTCTTCACAGCCATGGTTTTCCTTAATACATGACCACTGGCTGCCCAATTTCAAGGGTTGTTTCCTGCCTTAGCTCTTAATTCAGTGCATCCAGGTTTGTAATGTCCAATATGCCAGTCTATTAAATTTTCTTTAAATTGCACATAATGAGTTCTAGGAATCCCAATCTGAGCTCACCAGTGCAAGATATTCAGGGCTGAAGTTTGGGATTTTTCCTGTTGCCTCCTTAGTCAGGGCATATGAATTGCAAATCACCTGAGGGGGCCTAGTTCCCTCCCCCTTGTTATCTGTTGGAAGTTGGTCCCACAAAGCTTTGGTGCAATAGAGCAAAAATCAGCCTGAGGAACTTTACTAAAGGTAGGTGGAGGGGATAGACTCAAGTGTAATTCTGAATGGTGTGTGTGTGTGCATGTATGTGCAGCTACTTTTACAAAATAGTCAATGCAAACATTCTGGATCAATTTTCCCTCCCACCAGATAGAAGTTCAAGGTGTTCAGTACTTGTTCTGCCACATATTCCTAAATGCCATCTCTCCATTACAATACAAATGGGGCAAGAAAGAAAAGTTTACAATAAGTTTCCACCCTCCCCCCACAGTCTTAATTTTCTCTTTTGAGGCTTTACATGGCACCACCTTCCTTCTGCAGCTCTCACAGGCATCTGGGGAAATGGTAGGACTTGGGAAGATGTTCCACTCAGATTGCATGGTGGCTTTTTAGTGGATGGCTGGATTCAAAACTCAATTCCATGGCTCAAATGGATGGAGGCAGCATCTCGGTCTGTGTGTTCTGCTTCCAAAGGCTTGGGAGAGGGTTTCAGGGCTGAAAGATACAAGAACAAGGTCTCCCCCCCCCTTTCTGGGTGGACTCTACCAGGAGAGGCAGACAAAAGGTATGGAGAACAAAGGACAGGAAAAAAATTGGAAGGGGGGTAGGTTGCAGGCAGTTTGAAAATGCTGAAAACTCCAAATAGTTTTAAAAGCCTAATATTTTAAGGTGTGCAACTTGTCAAGGGTAGGAGAACATTTATTCTAAAATAGACCACATTATTTTAGAAATTAAAAAATGCTTATTTGTTTCAGAAAAGTTTCATAGTAGTTCCACCAATAAGTTTTAAGATATGAAAAATAACTTAGGAAAATTATTTCCCCACACAAGCAGACTTGAGCTTCAAAAGGCTCTTGTAGATAGACACACATTTTTCAGAAAAAGGATAGATAAAATACATACAGTAAATGCAAGTGAAACTTTTCCAACAGATAAACTTAAAACAATCCCTCCTGGTAACTTAAGGCTGTTCTTGAGCGTACACAGAGAGAAAGAAAAACAAACAAACAAACAAACACAATTCTTTTTCTTCACTCTGTTTGTTGGCCAGACAAACAGAATGAGGTATTTCCTTTTTGTGGCTTATTTTAAGCAGAATTTCTAGCAGACTTTAAAATTCTTTTTCCTTTGGATTTGAAACAGTTAACAGTCACAGTTTTACACATCCTGGTCATTCATGAAAATACTTTCCTAATTTAACCCACACAGATTCTTTGAGTGACCCCTCTTCAGGGTAGGTTGGGCATTGTTGATAAATATATTTTAGCAGACTGATCAGGTCTGACTTGGTGGGAACGGCCAGATTTTTCCCACCATTAAGTCGGGTCTTGGTCAATTCCCTAAGTTCGTGGAGGTGCTTGACCTGAGGCTTAGAGAATTCTGCCCCCATACTCACGAGTTTTGGGAGGGTGCTTCGTTCTGCGACGACCGACCCTGAATTGCAGTAGGCGTCCCGCCGAGTGAAATATGAGGGTACCAAGAGATGTCTGGGAGGGTGCTTCGTTCTGCGACGACCGGCCCTGAGTTGCAACAAGACATGCACTCGACTCGACTCAAGAGATGTCTGGGAGGGTGCTTCGTTCTGCGACGACCGGCCCTGAGTTGCAACAAGACATGCACACGACTTGCGGGTCGAATCACGTCGGGGTCACCACCTGAGGGGATTCCACTTTTGCTATCCCCCCATACGTGGGGCAGATCCCATGAACGGACACTGAAGAAGACTCCTGACACGGAGGTTTTCTTGGGGTGGGACTGCCCCGAACCGAAGTCCGGGAACTACTTTATTGATTACAATATGCAAATAAGCATTGATTACATGTGATACATTTGTGCCATACATATAATTCTTTGCTGCGCCATGAGCTTCAAGCCACTCCCATTACTTAGTCTCAGAGCATGTCAAGAGTACATGTCATGTTTGACCTATATTGCCCACCTGGCGACACAAAACAAAACCATGTGGTTAGTGCCTTCTCGAGCTTAGCTCTGCATAACATCCTGTTTAACTGTCATGCGGTTTGCCATTTGTGTTACGAGCTAGCGAGCTTTGCCGTAGACGTTTCCTCAAGAAAGGGCAAAGAAAGGGCAAGGATGGGGCGAGGAGGGGGCTACAACTCCAACAGTATATAGTTATATAGTTATAACTAATTTAATTAAGAGAAAAGAAAAAAATAATAATGTTAAACCTTAATTCCTTTCAATTCATTACACAAACTTCAAATTCCATCCAATTAATTATCATACCTTATCAGATCATATTATTATACACAAAAATCACCTAATCAGTTTAAGCACTTACTAATTTAAACACGCATGTATATAATTGCATTTTTCTTAATTCTGGTTCTAGATCATTATCCTTAAAACAATCCATAGAATCAACATTGCCTTTTACTCCATTAAACATTTTTAAATTTCTTTTTCAGTCTAATTCTGGGTTTCTTTCTATGCCACCCGGGCTTCCATAAAAGCGCTTCCCTTTCAACTAGTAAATCCATTCTTGATGCTTGTAGTAATCTTTGGGAAAATGTACGTCCCTTCCTCTGCAATAAACGTCTTTTTTCCCTTTCAACTAATAGGTCGATTCTTGTTGCTTGTAGTAATCTTTGAGAAAATAGAAATCTCTTCCTCTGCAGTAAATGTCTTTTTCTGTTCTCCTTGCAATGTAGTTGCTTTGTATTTTGAGGTCTTAGTTGTATCTGAGGTTTCTCCATTTTAATATTAATGCTTAAGAGGAAATCTTTTTCTTTTTTGTAGAGGCTTTGTTTAATATAAAAAACATCCACCCCCACAGCTTCACAGGTGTACAGCTTTATCTTTAGTGTTTTGAAATTCAATAGAAGAATAAACAAAGTTGCAATATTAAATTTTCGCCACTAGATGCCCTCAGTGAGTTAAGAAAGTCTTTTCCAAAAATCAATTTTTTTCTGTCTTTTAGAGTATAATATATATATATATAAAATAGAAATAGTAAAGTTCTTAAAAATAAAGGAGAGAGAAAACCTTTTCCTTCTTTTTTTCCTTTTTAGTGTCCCAATAAAAGTAAAATATAGTCTGTCAGTATTTGTAAAATGCCTTTCTTCCCAAAGAAAGCAGAAGCCGCCTTTCCAAGCCAGGGAAATAATTTCAAAAGCTCTTACAGGTACACAAACGAAAAAAGGCGGAAAAGAGAAAAATAAGAAAAAATTCTCACCCAGATTCACCACGAGGGCACTCAAAGCTTAGATGTTGTCTGACTTACGGTCTGAAGCGGTAGGGCGATCGGCCATTTTACTGGCCAATCTTCTTCTGCGTCGGCCTTCGGAGATTCATCCGGACAGCTGGAGGAGCCACCGCTCCTCCGCAGCTGGACAGCAGCCTCATCGACAGAAGTCGCACCCTCCAGGGTGACTTTGGACCCGTATAAGGGTCCACCGACGGAGGGAAACCTAGCCGACGAGGAGAGAAGTCTCCCCGTGCGACTAGTGATGCTGCAAACTGGAACCATTTGTAATGTCTTTTAATACGTGTTTCTTGGAGACAGACTATATCCATTTTTAATTTTCGTAGTCGTGTAAAAAAGTTTTTCCTTTTTGCGGGGGAGTTCAATCCATTTATATTCATTGAACGAATCCCATTTTCCTTCTCCATCTTCAATTATATTTAGGTTTTATTCTCCTAGTTCTTATCTGTCTTTGTTCTCTTGCTTTTGCCCCTTCTTCTATGTTTGTGTTTTTTGTTTCTTCTTCCCTTGGTTTGGCTGTTCCTTCTATTGCTAGCTCTTCCTGGTTTTTTTGCTTCTCTCTCTGCATGAAATTCCGGACTTTCCCCTTCCAAAAAAGCTTTGTATCTCTCATAAAATTCCATTGCCTTGAGTGCAGTGTCCAATCTGTATCATTTCATATCCCAATTAATTAAAATCCCTTCTGGAATCAGCCATCTGAAGTTCACTCCTTTTTCAATTAGTTTTCTGGTCAGGAATTGGTATTCACTTCTTGAATCTCTTATCCTCCTGGGGATCTGCTTCAGCACTACAATTTCCTTTTCTTTATAACGCAGAGGATCATCTCTCGCTCTTCTCAATATCTCATCTCTTATAGATCTTTTGACAAATCTAACATGTACTTCTCTAGGGACTTTATTTATCCTCGCATAGCTTGAACTGACTCAAAATATCTGGTCTATCTCTCCTTCCATTTCCTGTTTACCAATTTACAGTGTTTTAGCCAATGGCTCTGACATCAAATCCGTGAGATCCTCTTCTTTGTCCTCCATTACGTTTTGAAATTTTAAAAAATAAGATGCCTTTTCTATTTCCAAAACTGCCATTGAATCTTCCAATTCTCTATTTGCCTGCATAAGCCACTGATTTTCATTTTTTATTTCTTCCGTTTTCTGATCAGTCTCTACTGACTTGTCTTCTATTTACTGAATTCTGTGTACATTCTTTGTAACCATCTGTCGGAAGCTTTCTAGTTGAGAGCTTATGTTATGAATTTCTTGATTCATTTTCTCAAAGTTGTCTTTTGTCTCATGGTTTTTCCTTGTATCTTCTTTGTGAGAGGAGATTGCGTCTTGGATCGCTTGTAATGCCACTTCCATCACCTTCTGGAAATTGTTAGATTTTTATGGTTGAAGCATTGACTCGATTGATCTCTGGTACACAGGGCTTGTAGAGGTGGAGGACAGGGCTGAGGGTGTTTTCTTGCCTGTGTTAGCTAAATTCGGAATACTCATTTTTAATTCCACCCCCCCAATTTTTTTATCAACTCTAATGCTTTTCCCAGATGTCCGTTTTATACCAAACCATTAATCTTGTATTCAATACCACAATATATCATTTAAATTTGTCTTAAATAACTTATAGTTCTTATGTATAGTCTCTATAGTCCAATAAACTCCCTGAAAAAGAAGGGAGAACAAAGAAGAAGAAAAAAATAAATTTTGTAATCCAATTGTTTTTGTGGGGCTCACTTCCAGAGCAGTTGTCCAAAATCCAAAATTATCGCTCAGTGAAAATTTATAATCCACAAGGTCCTACTATTCAAAATTAATAGTCCATAGAGCCTTCTCCAAATAAAATCACCAACAGTTAAGCTTTCAGTGTCCTCAAGTAGTTCTGAGACTAAAAGCTTATAATCCAATAGGTTCCCCAGACAACAAGAAGAAAAAGAGAAAAGAAAAAAAAAAGGAAAAAGAAAAAATGAGAGGGAAAAAAGTTTATAATCCACTTTTATCCTCTGACTCCAGCTCTAACCAATTGTCCCAAAATCCAAAGTTGCCAATGTGCCAAAATTATAATCCAAAATGTCTTACTGTGGATAGTTCCTTGCCATTTAGTCTGTCTCTAAATAGGTTATAAAATTACAGGTAAAACAATATTTGTGATCCGAGGAAGCCAGATGGCTTCAAAATAGTTTGTAGTTTTAGTTGTAATCCATCCTGCAGAAAAGACAGCCCCAAAAGTTTTTCTGCTGAAAACTGGCAAAACCAGTGAGAGCGCCTGATAAGGCTACTGTGAACCACAGTGTATGCCCTGATTAGATGACTGTTGAAAACTGGTAAAACCAGTGTGAAGCTCCTGATAATGCTACTGTGAATCACAGTGTGTTGTGGAAGGCCAGCAAATCTTTGGAGTAGTAATTGCAGAACAACAATTTCAAGTGAGGAAGTGTTGAAACTTCCAAGGCACCAAAAATATTGCCAGAGGCAATGTCAAGTGGATGTGGCTGGATTAATAATGGGAAGGCCACAGGGCGCCAGCAGCACACACAGATTGCTGCTCAAAATGGCGGCCGTCCATGTGTGAGGCAACTACAAGGTAGGCTGAAAGCACGCTAAATTTGGAAATTGCTGTAAAAAACAATGATGAATTATATTTCCCCCCACAGTTTCTCCCCCTGATTGCTATTTGGATAAAATATCCTGGGTAAAAAACCCCTGAAAAAAGGTCGTAAGAGCTATCCAAAATGGCGGCCACTAGCCACATGGCAAGCCAGGGAGTCCGGTAACCTGCGGGCCAGAGCCCAGCAGATTAACGGGTAATCGCAGCTTCCACGATTCAATCCCAGGGAAGATTCAGCAGGAGGAAAACTGCTTGCAAACACAGAAAAAAACCCTTTAAGTAAACAGCCGGCTACCGGCACCAAAATGGCGGCCGCAGATTGTGTTGTGGACCGGGGAAACCGGTGATCTTCAGGCCGAAGCCCAGCTGACCAGCTGCAATTTGAGGGTCTTCGGGGAGGTCCGTTGATTGGATAGAGCGATCGGCGGAGCCGTGGCTCAGCTGGCTGCGCGAGAAGTGCCTCATGAGCTCAAATAGCTCAGAAGGTGAAAGGGGGAGAAAGAAGGGGATTCGTAAAAGGACAGAATAAAAGAAATAGGTAGGACAAACTCTAAATACTCAAGAAATAGGAAGGATAATACACAGATTGAAAAACCTGATACGATCTGAGAGGGAACCAACGCGTCCTGCTGGGTATAAGACTAAGTCAGAACTGGGACAGCACGGCCCATCAGGAGGCGTGGCTAACTCTTAGACTTAGTCTATTGGGTAGAAGGGACTTCAGGAAACCCAATCCGTGGATTATCCATTCTCATGCTGGAGAATTAAAGATTCACTTCTATATAATATTTATCATTTAAATTGTTATGGTTGCCATTCTTCTACAAGTATGGGTGGCCTGGAAGGATTAAAAACAGGAAACAATATATTAAATAAAATATGGTCATGGAGGTAAATTTATCAATATTTACACCATGGACATATATCTTCCATTTAGGGTCATATCTCTTCCAGCACACGGCCTGGGGAAAGAGCCAGGTCTTCACGGCTCTTTTGAATGACAGACAGTAGGGTCAGGGGTTTGGGAGTGATACCATTCCGGAAGGCAGGTGTTGCAGCAGTAGAGAAGACACCCTTCCTTGTTCCCATGCAATAACATTGCTTAATAGGTGGGATCAAGAATGCCAACCCTGTCATCTTACAGGATGGGCAGAAAGAATTGGAGACGGACTTCCGGTTTTGCGTCACGGCAAGACTGATGCAGGAAGGCAGGGCTCTGTCTTCCGTGCTTGATTTCACCCTGCTGGGGGCCCTAAAAGGGCCTAAAGTCGCCCTGAAGAGGTGATGAAGGAGGCGGTGCCTCGTTGATCATGGAGAGATGGCGGTCTTTCAGTTTGATCCAAGGAAAGCCCTCCAAACCAGCAGGGGAAAGACTGGCTACATTCCTGTGGCCAGCCATTAGCTGCTGACAACCGAAGACGAAAAGTACTAATTAGCATCGTAAACAGCATGTTTGGAACTGGGTGAGAACATTGATCCTTTCTTTACTATTTTACAACTGGGAAAGGCTCCCAAGAAGCTAAAACCTCTGAACGTGAACGGAAGCGGCGTTTTAATTTCTTTTATGGGGGACAGAAATACATAATACTGAAGTGAAAGTAACAAAGCTACAGCTTTGATAAATTTGAGAACTGAGATAATTGTTAAGATTTTCTCTTTGAAAAACAAAACACTGAGGTGAAATATAAGAAATCAACCCTTTGTCTTAAGAGTGGAACATGGATTTTGAGTGACATCTAGTGGTGGATTTGAGTATAGCACTACAACTAGTTTCCTGGCTGCTTGGTGACTCCTAGCTTAATGGAGAACAGCTGGCAATAAAGGAAAATATTTTGGCATACTTATCGTGCTGACCTTCTTGGACTAGAAACACCCACTGAGCTTGGACTTTTAATCTCAAGAGCTAGTGGAAGAGAAAGACAGATTTGACTTGACTATGTCTGGCTGGGAGAGACTTTTGAGCTGTTTTCAGGGTGGTTGAACATTTTGAACACTTTGAACATTGTGGATTACAACCTTGCCTGATCAACAATTCTTGGACACCTAAGACAAAAGATTACTACAAAATATTGCTTTTAGGACTGGACCCATATTCTGGAACCTATTGGATTATAAAGGCTACACATAAAGACCAAAAAACTAGATGAAACTTTGTTCTACTCTTATTAAGATTGGTGATACTAGAGGATCTCCAGGAATGATGCCTCAAGAAAAAATAAACACCTTTCAGAAGGAAATATATTCTATGCTACAACTAATTCACCAAAAAATTGTTGCACAGAAGGAGGACACAAAAAGAAACCATAATGAGACTAAAAATAATTTAGATAATATAAATGAGCAAATCTTCAAACTAAATCTGCAACTAGAAAATTCCCAGATGACTACAAAGTATGAACAAATAAACTAGAAATCAGAAGATGAAGCAGAGGAAATGGACCTAGAGACGGAAGAGATAAAAGAAGGGAAATATAAACTACCATATACGTATAAAATACTGCAAGACTTAACCACAACAACGAAAATGGAAAAGATGCTTTACCCCTTAGGTCTGTAAACATACCTGATGATAAGGAAGAAGATTTTAAAAAATGGAATATAGAGCTGTCAGGGGAAATGTCACAACTTGGGAGACAAAAAATGAAAAGAGAAATTGAGGGAGAAGGAAAGTGGGAGTTGTTTAAGGAATATAAATGGGTGGAATCCCCCGCCACCCAAAATACCCTACCTAAATTGTCTTCCTCATGCCAAGCAACTTTTACAAAAATAGAAAGAAAATTCCTGAGCGATGTAATTGCCTTGGCTTCGAAAGCTACTTGACAAAGAAAGAAAGTGAGAATTAGATTTAAAAAACCTAAACTCGCATTTAGACCTATTCAATATTTAAATATTTGTTTGAATATGATTAAAAAAATGAATGACCCTTAGAGATATAATTAGACTTTTATAATGAAAGATATGATTTAGAATTAAAATAGCATTCTTTTTTCCTTTTTTGATATGGGAAATAGGAAAATAAGAGGATGGCTGGTATGAATAAAACTTAGCTATATAAATGTAATTAATATTGAGAAAATCATAACTGACAAAGATATTTCAAATGTTGATGGGAAATTAAACCTTAAGAACATAAAAACAGGATATTGATTTATGAATTGATATTATTGTTATTTGTATAATATTAGTAAAATACGAGGATGTTTATATCTAACTTTGCATACATCAATAATAACAAGAATTGTAACTGTGTGATTAGGGGAAAATGGAAAAATATGGGGAAGAAAGGATCAGGGAAAAAATAGTGGATTATGCAGTACTGAACAGATTTATATTGAAGAAGTTAATGTTAAATATGTGAACCCAGACAACATGTTGTTTACTAAGCACTAAAGATTGTAATTTTTAAAAATCAATAAAACATTGAATTAAAAAAAAGAATTGGAGATGGAAGGCTCCCCCAAATATTTGAAACTTATAAATTTTTCCTGCCCTTTTAATATATAACTCAAAATGGCAGACATATCTAATACTCCTGCCTATTATCCCCACAACAAGGTGTGAGGTGTATTGGACTCAAGAGACTGGCCCAAGTGTCGAGCCCCATGGGCCCGACATTCACGGGCAGGCGGAGAGCCGCCTGCCGAGCCACCGCCTCTTCGCCCTCACCAGCCGGAACCGCGGCCACGTTGAAAGTGCCCACCGCACTGCAAACGTCTCCTTTTCCCAGATGGCCCACGCCCGTTTGGTCTCCGTCAGCTTCTGGGATGTATAGGCACAGGGTTGCAGGACTCCCTGGCTGTTCCTCTGGAGTAACACCGCCCCTACTGCAACGTCACTGGCGTCAGCCTGTACCACGAACGGCTTGTCAGGGTCTGGGTGGAGCAAGACTGGTTCCCTTGCGAATAGAGCCTTCAGGGTCTTGAAGGATTTTTGACACGCCATTGTCCACACCGACAGCTGACTGGGACATGGTTTTGTCGCAGCCTGCTGGGTGTGTAGCAGGTCCGTCGGGTAGTGCCACCGCAGCAAAGGAGGGGATGAATTGCCTATAGAAATTGGCAAACCCCAGGAAGCTCTGCAGTTGGCGGTGGGTCTTTGGCGCCTGCCACTCCAGAACACTCTTGACTTTACCGGGGTCTATCTCCACTCCTGCCCCTGAGATCCGGTACCCTAGGTAGTCTAATCAGGATTGATGAAACTTGCATTTAGAAAGTTTCACATATAACCGGGCCTGCAACAGTTTCTCCAATACCTGCCACACCATCTTGACATGGTCCTCCATGGTAGTAGTATAGATGAGGATGTCATCGAGATACACAAGCACCCCACGGTACAAGTGTTCATGCAACACCTCATTAATGAATTGCCTCCTGCAACCCGAATGGCATCACTCAAAACTGGTAACTACCAAGCGGGCAGTTGAAGGCTGTCTTCCATTCGTCAGCCTGCTTGATCCGGACCCAGTAGTATGCCTCACGTAGGTCCAGCTTGGTGAATATCCTACCCTGTGCCAGATGAGCCAGAAGGTCCTTCATCAAGGGAAGGGGGTACATGTGTTCAACGCAGATCCCATTAATGCCTCGGAAGTCCACACATAACTGAAGGGAACTATCCTTCTCCTTGAATAGGACCGGCGCTGCTATCCGTGAGCGGGCAGGCTGGATGAAACCCCTAGCCACGTTTTGGTTGATACAGCAACTCCCCCAACTCCCGGGGCATCATAGCATACATGCAGGGCTTAGGCAGTTTTGCCCCCGGCATTATATCAATGGTGCAGTCGGTCGATGAGGTGGCAGAATGTCACATTCACGTTCATCAAAGACTTCAGCGAGGTCGGTGTACACAGCCAGAAAGCCAAGCCCCTGCCCTGTACTGCCCTGGGCTGCCTTTACCCCTTCGCTGTCTCCCTCAATGCCCTTGTGATCCTGGATTGGTGGCCGGGGACCGACTCCCAGGCATAGGTGATGATAACCACCCTGCCACCATATCGTTGGGCCCCACTAATCCAACCATGCGAGCCCTAGGATCACTGCCTCGGTCATGGAGGGGACCACAATGAACCGGAGGACCTCCCAATGGCCCCCTATTTCCATCCTCACAGGTTCAGTTATGAGAGTGGCTGGAGCCCCCCCCCCAGGAGGGACCCATCCACCTGCTTGAAGTGGATCGGGTTAGCCATCTGTCTGACCCTGATGCCGACATCGGCTACCACGTCCTTGCTGACGAGGCATCGGGTACACCCGGAGTCAAAGCCTTATACTCCCCCCTATGGCCTGTTTGCGGGCTCGTCAGGGTGATAGCGATGGCAAAGGGGCATATCGGCTGGCTTACCATAGGGTCCTCAGCGGAGTCATCCATACTGTCGTACTCCGCTGGCAGGTATCTGGTGGCTGTCGTTGCTTCTCCCATTGGCAATGACCGTTGGGGGGTGTCTCCTTCCGGCTGCTTCGCCCTTGTGTTCCCTCTGCCATTCCCTTCACAGCACACCAGGAACTGGAAAAGGTGAACAATAGAAAGGAGCGCTAACTTACTGTCAAGACGTCCTCCCTGGAGCCCAGGAAAAAGTCAGCAAGCAGGTACGGTTGACAAACGGCTGTTTAATCCGTGCAGGAAAAAGTTAGCGCTGGGTGTGAACTGCTCCCAGCGCTTTACATAGCCTCTTCGCGCGCAAGCCCCACCCCTCAGCCCACAAGCCGCCATCCGGCCTGCAGCGTTCAAAAGCAACCAGCCGGGACGTTGCATCCTTTCCATGCTCTGGCTGGCTCACAGGCAGGCTTCCAGATTCTGGCCTGCCAGGAAGCAGGTAACCCCTCCCCCTGTTCTGTCGCCTCCCGCAGCACCACGCCGCTCCATGTCCCCCTCCCCAAGCCTGAGCCTCCGAGGCGCTGGGCGGCTGGTGCCATCCCCAATGGCCGCGGATGTGCTCCCCGCCACTGGCAAACCCACAAGCCTCAGCAACGGCTCCTGCGCCCGTCAGCTGGCAGCCCCCTGGACCTGCGCCTGTCAGCTGGGAGGTTTGGCGGTGGTCCTGGCCGGAGCGGAGGGTGAAAAGGAGGTTGCTGCGGCACCGAACTCCTGCGCCCGTCAGTTGGCGACCCCCCAGACCTGCGCCCATCAGCTGGGAGGTCTGGCTGTGGTTCTGGCTGGCGAGGAGGGCGAAGAGGAGGCAGCTTGACACCAAGGTCACCCAGTCATCTTTCATGCCTAAGGGAGGCCTAGTACTCGGTCTTATGGTTTCTAGGTCAGCACCTTAACCACTATGCCAGAAGGGCTCTCTATTCCATGTAAGGGTTTATAGGTAACAACCAACTTCCTGAATTGTACCCGAAAGCCCTCTAGTAACTATATGGAATCGTGAACAAGCAGTATTAGTTGAGATTCTTTCTAATCTAATAGGTTCCCTTGATATATGGATCATTGTTTTGCCAGTTTTCCAAATAGTGGCTCATGCAAGTTGCATTTCCTTGTAAGTTGATTTTTTTGTATTAAAGTTCTGTACTGAAGCAAGATCTGAACATCTCAGATTTATCTGCATTGAAATTTATAAAATGGCATTGTTAACACCTGCATTTTTGTTCAAACACAATAAATTGGCTGAATAAACAGTTGTGACAGTCATGTATCAAGAGTTTGTTCTATTCCCATCTTGTATATGGAAAATGAAACTGAGAAAGATTTACTAAGTAAATACAGTGGCTGAAAATGTTGGTGTGAACCTGGCCAATGTCAATACTACTGTTTAGGTTGGGAAAATAGAATCATAGGGCTGGAAGGGACCTTGGAGGTCTTCTAGTCTGAACTCCAAGGCAGGAGTCCTTATACCATCCTGGACAAACAGTTGTCCAATCTTGAAAACCTCCAGTGATGGGAGTACCTACAACTTCGGGAAGCAAGCTGTTCCATTGATTAATTGTTCTGTCAGGATCATGACACTGTCACTGTCAGGAAATTCCTCCTTATTTGCAGGTTGAATCTCCCTCTGACAAGCTTTCAACCATTGCTTCTTGTCCTGCCCTCAGGTGCTATGGAGAATAAATCAGTGTCCTCTTTCTTGTGATAGCCCTTTATGTATTGGAAGAATGCTATCATGTCTCCCCTGAGCCTTCTTTTCATTAGGCTAAACAATACCTAGTTCCCTTAGCCGGTCATTGTGGGTGACTCTCCAAAATAAGAGATTACTTGAGCTGGAGGGCCATGAATTTGTATAGCACACCTATTTATGGTACGATAAGGTTAAAGTAAACATTCATTTCAACAATCACTTTGTTAGACGTGCCATTCTAAGGGTTTGGAATAAATATAAAGTAAGGTTCTCTGCAAGGATGCCTCTTTGGGTGTCACCCCAAGAAGCCTTTTTTAGAAAAGAAATGGTGGCAAGGCCAGACTGGTGGACTTATGATCAAATAATATTTTTTTATTATGGCAAGCCTACAGTCAAATCCAAAGAGGAGTTGGAATTAGAAGGACATGTCAGCCACTGGTTTACATATTTACAATTGAAAGAAAGGTTTAAAAAAGTTATGGATTTAACTGCAAAAAAACAAATTGGAAACTCTATTATTTGGTAATGATGAACATATGATTGCTGACAGCAGCAAGAATGCTCTATGTGCAAAAGTGGAAAGAAACTTAATTCCCACAATGGATGATTGGCTGCAAAAGCTGATAGAGTTAGCAGAGATGGCTAAATTGACTGAATACAATCAACTTTGTTTCCTATTTGGAAACTGCTTCTGGACTGTGTGCTTGAGGTGAAAAGAAATGAAACATTGATTTTGGGTTTTGTTGATTAGATAGGTTTGTTGTTATAGAAATAGCTAGTATGTATTATTATGCAAAAAGGTGACACTGTATATTACAGATAATCCTCGAGGTACAAACCTAACGGAGCCTACCCATTAGGATCGTAAGTCAAAAAATTCATCAAATGAATCAGACTCAATTTTACAATTTTTTTAAAATCAAATTCATTAATTGAATCAAATGGGTCGTTAAATGAACAAAGATCTGACTTACTATTTCCTCTGATTTGTTAATTGATTGCTGCCATCATTAACTGAACTGAGAGGCTTTTACTGCCGGCTGCCCATCAGCTATTTCTGTTGCAGCCTTGGCTCAGGAACCAAATTGCCTCCAAGCAGGCTTGCAGCAATCGCAGTTGCTTTTTTTTTTAAACCACTTGTTGCTACCCGTAGTCAGCTCAAGCATCTTCAGCTGCCCAGAGGTGTTGGGGCGGTAATTAAAAAAACACTTGCCACTAATTAGCTTAAGAGTCTCCAGCCAGGCACGCAGAGGGAGATGGGGGAGGGATTTACAGAACTCTCGGCTTGCAACACTAACAGAGATGGAAGGGACCTTGAGGTCAGCTAGTCTAACCCTCTGCTCTCACAAGAGAGTATTTCTGATAAATGCCTATCCAGTCTCTTCTTAAAAGCTTCCAGTGATGGGGCACCCACAACTTCTGGAGGCAATTTATATTTAAAACCTACAAACTACAGTAATATACACTACTCTCCAAAATAAAAGCAAGGAAACAAAACGTTATAGAATGCTTTGTAGAGATGCTGGCTAGCATTTCTACAAGCAGTTTCAAGGCAAATGCAAACAAACTTTATCTTTGCAAAGTACTGTACTTACAAAAACAATAGTTTGCAAAGTACAGTACTTAAAAAGAAGCAGAGCAGTTCCCAAAGTGCTTACAAACAGAACAGTACTATAGAGCAGGGCTTTTCAACCTTTTCACCAATTGTACCACTTTTAGGATATGGCAATATTCGAGTACCACCTAGCAACGTGTCAAAACCTTGACTAAAAAAAAGAGGGAAAAAGTGATAAAGTACAGGTAGTCATCGACTTACAACAATTCGCTTAGTGACTGTTCAAAGTTACAATGGCGCTGAAGTGACTTATGACCATTTTCTCCAGCATGAGGATGGATAATCCACGGATTGGGTTTCCTGAAGTCCCTTCTGCCCAATAGACAAAGTCTGAGAGTTAGCCACGCCTCCCACTGGGCCGTGCTGCCCCAGTTCCGACTTAGTCTTATGCCCAGCAGGACGCGTTGGTTCCACTCTCAGCTAGAATCAGGTTTTTCCAATCCGTGTTTTATCCTTCCTCCTTCTGTAGAATTTTATAGTTTGCCCTATTTCTCCTTGCTTTAGCCTTAAATTTGTTTTTGTTTTTTTTGTCTTTCTTTGCTTCCCTTTGTTTTCTGGGCTAACCAGCCCACGAGGCTTTTATTTTGATACAGCCAGCCGAGCCGAGGCTCCTCCGATTGCTCGGTCTGATTGGCGGACCTTTGCAGAGGCCCTGAGCAACCGCTGATCAGCTGGGCTTTGGCCCGACGTTCTCCGGTCCCACCGGCCTGCTGCGTGGCCAGCGGCCGCCATTTTGGCGATCCACCTTGAGGCTGTTTAGATCGAGGGGAATTTCTCTCTGCTTAACAAATGGAGTTTGCGAATTGCATTTCCCAGCATTTCCAGGCCAATTTTCACTTTCGTTTTTCGGTTTTACCAGCTAGTCACCACGGCCTAGACCAGGCGATTCACGGGCTCCTGGCCTAACCGCGTGTTCAGCGGCCGCCATTTTGAAGGCCCCAAGGGCCGTTTAATCCCCCAACATCATCAACATTCCCCCCCCCCATGTTCCAGTTTCAACAAATGGGGGGAGAGTAAGTGGGGAGATTTCAAGGACTTTATCAGCAAATTTGCACTCCATGTGCCTTCGGACAGCCTTGCAATCGCCCTGCACGTGGACGGCCGCCATTTTGAGTAGCACACATTTTTGGTGGTTTTGGTGTCCTGTAGCTTGTGCTGTACTACTCCTGGCATATCCACCTGACATTGCCTCTGGCAATATACTGGGACACCTGGGAATTTCAGACTGCTCCTCCTGGGAAGCCTTACCTGGAATTGCTACTCCACCGGTTACTGGCCTTCTACAATATATTGTGGCTAACAGGGCCTTATCAGGAGCTCACACTGGTTTTACCAGTTTTTCTTCATCAACTCAGGCCTCTGCTCCTATTACCAGGAGCTTACACTGGTTTTACCAGTTCACAGCAGTTATCACACCAGGCCTCGGCTCCTATCCTCATTGGGGATCCATCCTCAGACTTGTGCTGAAGGATCTCCATCGTAATGGCAGAAAACAAACAGCCTCAGGCTGTACTGTCACCTACCAGCCCCCCAAGCAAGAGGAGGCACAAATCCTCCAAATTGGAGGCAGCAGGGAAGCTGAAAGCAAAAGCCAAGGCGTTGTCTAACAAGGCTCCTTCCAAAACAGCTGAAAAGGAGGCCGCCAGGAGGCATTTGGCTTTGGAGAGACAGATTTCAAAGGCCCAAAAGGTGATTCCAACTGAGACTCCTCCAGCTTCCACTATTACCTCTGAAGGCTCCTTATTCAGACCCCAACTAACAACAACGGCTCAGGTTCACAGGCCGTTGTCCCCTGATATTGTGTCCCTGCAGAGGTCCATCAGCCCTATGGTTCCAGATCCAAACCTTACCTGGGTGCCCCCCCCCACCCAATCCTCAACCAGGACCATCAGCCACGTTCACCTCCATGGCCGCTGGTCTCCGTCCCGAGGTTCCTCAAGCACTTGGGGCAGAGCAGCTTCAATCTATGCTGGCTGAAGTTTTGGAGAGTATTGCTTCTTTACAGAGGCCCAAACCATCGTCCTCTGCTCAGTTCCACTCTGAACTCTCAGAATATGCCTGCTCCATTGCCTCTGATCACTCATCTCAAGACGGAGTCATATTCGGATGTTGAGACGCGGGATCCGCCATTGTCAGAGGATGAGGAATCACATCAGGAACCCTCTCCCTTTGTGGGGTTGTTTGATCCCACGTTGTTCAGGTCTATTCTGGCTAAGGCCACCGCTACATCTAAGATAGCGCCTGAGCAAGAACCACAACCCACCCCTTCCACCAGTCAAACACCAGACCCGTTGTTCTCTGAACCCACTGTAACCCAAAAGCACATACCATGTCCTCCTTTCTTTATCAATACCATAAAGAAACAATGGGCTAGTCTCGGCGCTTCCCCTGCTCCTGGGGCCACTGATAAGAAAATCTTTAATGTGGCTCCATCCTTAACAAATCTACTAGAAATTCGTGCTGTAGATACTTCCTTAACTCCCATTTTTTCACCTTCCACCATTCCTGGTGATATGGCGGAAGCCTTAAAGCCAGAAGAAAGAAAATCTGAGTTTTCTTTACGTAGGTCGCATGAAGCATCCAGTTGGGCAGGGAAGGCTTCCACATCAGCTTCCTTCTTTTCCAGGTCTTCCATTATTTGGCTTCGGGAGCTTCAAGACATGATTCCCCAGGATCAGGTGCGCACCCACCAGACCTTGGGTAAGTTGATGGTGACGGCTGAATACACGGCCGATGCTATGCTCCACGCGGCCAGATTTTCAGCCAGGGCAGTTGCCGCTAACGTTTCCACTCGACGGTTGCTCTGGCTGAAACAATTGCGAGCGGATTTAAAGTCCAAATGGCACCTGGCCACCGCTCCTTATTCCGGGGGTCAGTTGTTTGGGGAAGCTCTTGACTCCTACTTGGTGGAGAACAAGGATAAGAAGAAGGTGTTAGTCCACCAGGCCAGACGAGCAGACAGAAAGACTTCCCCGTTTTACCGTAAACAATCTTTTCATAACACTTCCGCACCAGAATGGACTCAATCAGCTCGCTCCTTCCCTCCCAGGTCCGAACATCAATCGGACCGCTTTGGCCCCAAACCCAGACAACATGGACAGTCAAAATGGCCCTTTTGAGGCATGGGGGGCCATCCCTTTAGGAGGAATAAGTGATTCCAGGGAGGGACCCCCCCATAGGTGGCAGGGTTTCTCTATTCACACACCGTTGGGAAAGCACCACCACCGACTCTTGGGTTCTATCCACCATAGAACACGGTCTGGCTCTGGAATTTCTCTCCAGACTACCGGTTTCTCTCCAAACCACCAGATCGGTTCATCCCATGCCCAGCCCCTTCAAAGCCATCCAAAAGAAGCCTCATGAAAGGGGCTATACATCACCTTTTGGAGATCAGAGCCATGGAACCCGTTCCGGCCAACCAGAGAGGGAAAGGCTTTTACTCCATACTTTTCATAAACCGAAGGCCTCAGAAGGATGGAGGGCCATTCTCAATCTAAAAAGACTAAACACCTATCTGATTTACAAAAAATTCAAAATGCAGACCCTGCAATCCATCTTGGCCAGTATCAGGAGGAACGACTTCCTGACGTCAATCGACCTCATGGAGGCATACCTACATATCCCAATGCTTCTCGGGCATTGCAAATTTCTCAGATTCTGGTACAAATCCTGTCATTATCAATACAGAGCTCTTCCCTTTGGTCTGTCATCGGCCCCGAGGGTGTTTACAAAAGTCCTGTCGCTCTTAGCCGCCCATCTCAGACAGGTCCCAATACGGGTCCAGTGCTATCTGGACGACATCCTCATTCAGTCCGTGTCAGTTCGGACAGCAAGGTTGGACGTGGCCCTCACCATCGAGGTACTTCAGAACCACGGATTCCCCGTGAATTTTCTAAAGAGCCAGTTAGTTCCCTCCACGCGTCTTCTTCACTTAGGTGTGGTAATAGGTACGGCAAGGTGCATGGTCTACTTGTCACCGGACCGCCAGATCAGTATCCGGGCCCTGGTTATTCCTCTGATTACTCTCTCCCAACTCTTAGGCAAGATGATCTCGTGCATCTCCATAGTGCCTTGGGCCAGGTTGCACTCAAGGGTCCTGCAGTGGTTGCTCCTTCCCTTTCAGAAGCGGAAGCTTGCCTCCTCCAACAGGTCAGTGTGGGTGACACCTCTAGTGTCAAAGTCTCTCCGATGGTGGACCTCCCATTCAGTAGCCAGGGGTTCCAACTTCAAGGAACTGTCATGACTTATTCTCACCACCGACACCAGCCTCTTTGGCTGGGGAGCTCATCTCCAACCCCAGTTGGCTCAGGGTCGCTGGCCACAACGGGACCTGGAGCACAATATAAACTGGCTGGAGCTCAGAGCCATACACCTGGCATTGAAACACTTCAAAGACATGGTGAGGGGCCAGCACGTTCTTGTCCTCATGGACAACATAGCGGCCAAAGTTCACATGAACTGTCAAGGGGGCACCCGGTCCGAGTCTCTCATGGCCGAGGCCAGGCTGCTATGCTCCTGGGCCGAGCACAACCTCTCCTCCATCAAGGCGGACCATATTTCGGGGGTGATAAACAAACAGGTGGATGCACTGAGCAGGGCAACGGTAGACCATTCCGAGTGGCGTCTGAATCTGCCCCTGTTCGCAGAGGTAACAGGCATGTTTGGGCAACCAGCTCTGGATCTGTTCGCGTCATCAGCAAATTCTCAACTTCTGAGATTCTTCTCCCGGTTTCCATCTCCAGGAGTGGAGGGAGTGGACGCTTTATGCAGTCCATGGCCCCGTATCCTACTGTACACGTTTCCTGTAGTAATCAGTCCTTAGTCATTGCAGGGTGCAAAAAGATGGCTACCCACACGTAGCAGTTTATTGTTTTTATAGCAGATCACAAGAAGCAAAAGTTTCTACATGGCAATAGCATTTCATTGGTTAAACTCCCAACCAATCCTCAAGAATATAGCAGCCAGAGGCCAGAAACAGGGAATAGTTGGCAATCACATCTTGTTGTCGACAAGCTTGCTGTTATCAAACAGGCAAGGTCACACAGGCCTGCGCACTTTCACATCGCCATGGTGATGTGAAGGAATTAGATAGATGCAGAGAGGAGGGGTACACAGGCTTTGGAGGGGCAGTGTTCTGCACACGACCTTTGCCTGTCTGTCACCTCTACATCTCACTCTTTTTTGTTTTGTTAGACGAAATATTGTCATAAGCGGGGTTAATAAAAGGATTATAATCAGGAGAGAAGCATCCTGGTAGTTGTTTATATAGGACCAAAACTTGACCCTGAGGCAATATGGGAGAGAATTTGGGGTTAAAAAGCTCTAATACATATATTGCAAAATGAAAGGAATACATTACATAAACAGCACCCACAAAGATCCTAAGGTACCAATTTTAAAATCAGAGGCCAAATTGTGTAAAATATTAATCTGGTGCTGGATGGTTCGTGAATTATCAGAAATATTGAAACAATACATTTCCTCAAAACTTTCACAACCCAAATGCTGGTGCAGAAGCAAATAATCAATTGCAGCGTGATTTTGCAAAATAGCTTTTCTCAAATTTTGCAGTTCATAGTTGATCGCTGAAATAGTTGAAGAAGTAGCATTAATTGTTTTTGCCAAATTACATGTAATAGCATTAATGTTGAGGTGAGCACGAACAGCAAGTCCTGGCACGCCCACTAGAGATATAGCCAATGCTATTCTGCTTTATTAAGTAAGGTTGTCTCAGAGTCACAAGTGTTGTCTAGCGTAACACCACGTGGAGAATGGTTCGTGTGAACTTGTTGTTGGGAAAGCAAAACAGGAATCAGCTGGCTGAGGCAACATTGCGCTTCACTAATATTAGCAGGAATATAATTTAAAGTTTCTTGACCACACGTAAAAAACCCTCCTTGCAGTAGCCAAGCATGTCCAAAATGAGAGGAAGTCCCTATTGAAGCTGTGCAGTTTAAAGCAGGTGAGCCAATGCGATGACAGTGAGGTTTTTTAAGCAATAACCTCCCAGAGTCAGTGAAGTTTTGAATTACTGCAGAAAGGGTGCAAACAAAGACTAAACATGTAGAAAGCAAATTTTCCATGTCATACATTTCAGATAAACAAAAGAAGTCATTTTGTGTGATGTTAGATTTTGCTTCATTCGTTGCTCGAATGATTGTTTGAGTGGGATGACAGTTGCTGTTGTCAAAGGGCAGATGTTAACGATCAGACATAAACAAATGATGGATAAGAAATTTGCAGTTAAAACTGCAAAAATGGCAGTGCACAGGTTCTCAGGGATCAAGTTCTTTACATCTCCCCACGTCACTGGCTGCCTGGTATGTCAGGATCGGATTGGTTGCTGTGCCATCTGTAGAGTCACTCTTGCCATTTCTGGGACTGGGTCCAGGGACTGCTGCCACGACATCCCTGGCTGGGTGATCACAACGCGCTGGAATCCACAAAGGTCCTGTAGGAGCAAGCACAACAGTGTAGCCCCGCCCCCAAGTGATCAGAGGGACTGGTCCCAACCATGCTTTGTCTGGTAATGCCCGATAATATACCAGAGGTGGAGGCAAGCTTGTTTTCTATTGAAAATGTCTCTGATAAGCGGTCAAATTTTGAATGGAAATATTCAATTGGTGTAATGTAAATAATACTTTTTGAACCTGTTGTATTACCCACGACAAATTGGGTACCCTAGATAATCCATCCTTTTTTATTTGTTTGTGAAGGCAGTCCTTGAAGGACCGATTAGCACGTTCCACGATAGCTTGACCCGTGGAATTATAGAGAAGACCATGAGTAAAAACAATATTTCAGGTTGTACAAAATTGTAAAAAGGCCACTGAAAAATAGGCTGGCCCATTGTCAGTTTTTAGGGAAGAGAGCTTACCCAGGGCTGTAATGGCCGAAAAAAGATGAAAAATAACATGTGAAACTGTTTCCCCTTGTAGAGGTGGGGGAAATTGTTCCTAAATACCTATTTATGAATATATTTCTAGGAAGCCAAAAAGAGAGAACATGGATAACATCCATTTGTCATAGTTGATTAGAAGCAAAACCACATAAAAGACATAAAAAGGACATACCAAAAAAAAAAAAAATAATCCCAGGAAGGGAGGAGTGATTGTGTATATGAGAAACAAAATTATAAATGCTTTCAGTTCTGGAGCAGCTGCTACAAAGTTAAAAACAAAATCATAAGATTGGGGTCAATCCTGGGCGTGATGTAAGCACCTGAAGGAGTAAAAATAAGTTGGCACACATAATGAGAGTCAGAGATTAAGTTAAAAGGCTGTTGAGAAAAGGTTTGAGTAGCTAAAATAACAGTAGATAATTCTGAGCATTGTGATAATGTTGTAGAAGTGAGAGACTTGAGTCAGCTCTTTTGTGGAAGGAAAGTTTATTTGCGCAGGTTCAGAGAGCTAATCACAGCTTAAAGGGTCTGAACGCCCAACAGGGGCATGGGTGATCATATTTATAACCCTCAATACATAAGTATTTCCTGATCAGGACATATTCCATACATGGTTACATTCTATAGTTCCTTATTCTAACATAGGAAGGTTACTAGACATGGTTATAATCTATAGTTCCTCATTTTAACATAGGAATGCTTTTAGCAGTTTGCAATATTTCAAGTGATAGGCAGTTTGCAATATATCATGTGCAGAGTTAAAAACAGGATATCTGGCATTTCTAAATTTAAGTGTGGTCTGAGGAACAGGAAAACCTCCCTTTCACCCACAATTTCTGTCAGACAATCAGTATTTTTCCAGCCTCCCACTTTACTCCCCCCTGTTGAGTCTTATCTCAACCTTGCAGATAAGTTTCAACCTATAACACTTGGGTCTGATGTATGTATGTTATTATATTCCTGGTTCTGGAATTCCCACATAGCCATAACTTGAGCAGTTGCTTTTATTTCTGCAAGTAGTGACACACGTTTTGGCAGTGTTATGTTATGCATCAATGAAAAGGCACATTGCATAAGACAACAACTACTAATCAGAATAGCAATAAAAATGACTACTGCTCTTATGATAGTACCAATAAGACCCATTGGGAGGCAAGACCATAAGTTACTCCACCAACTTCCCAGGGAATCTATTTGCAAATCCAATGCCATTTTATGGAGCACTTTAATCTGCTTGTTTATAACTGGGGATTGGTCTGATAGATTAAAAGTGACCTATCTGGTAGAAAGGTAGTCAGTCTGCTTAGACAGCAATATGTTGTGCTTAGATTGGCAGGAATATAATTAAAAGTATCTTTTCCACAAGTAAAGAACCAACCCCTGGGCAACCATACGTTGGCATAACCAAAGGACACTGATTGAAAAGATGTGCAATTCAGCTTTTCTTGGCTCACCTTCAGGCAATGAGGTAGGGGTGTACTTTGCTCACAACCTGTAATATGTGCACATTGTAAGTCTTCTGGAATGGCTACGTTAGGAGTATGTAAGGCTAGAGCATCGGGTGGCAAAAACTTAGAAATGTGACCCCAGCTGTACAGTGTTTCATATCCTATATGCCCTTTAAACACATAGTGACCAAACTTCTTGGCCACTGTGACTGGAACACACACTGGTATTAAACACGTGGACAGTAAATTCTCCATGTCATATGCTTCAGAAAGGCAAAAATCTGTTGTGTTGGCTATTTTAGCCAACTGGACCCACAAATTATATTGCATCCTTGACTCCAATGGATGGGGCACATCCTTATTCTGGTTGGACCTTTTACTTCTTTTTCTCTCTGGTCGCTTCCTTTGTGGTTTCCGGATAGTGACTCCAAACTCAACTGGAATTACACGTACAATACAAGTCCCCTTCCATCCCGTTTTTAACTGTGAGACTAGGGTAACTTGCTCCCAACCCCAAAATAAAGGAGGCCCACATTCCAACGTTACAGGAGGAGGAGGCTTCTTATAAGGGGCCCTAACACATATGCCTTTCCTAAGGATATATCAAGCATATTGACAGGCTTCTGGGTTGACAGGTTGTCTAGTGATGCAAGTTTCTTTAACTATTCTGTCAAACACTAGTGGAAATTGACAAGGATGAGGCAAGATACCATTCCAGCATTCTGGTGAAAAAACCAATGGGGGGGGTGACTATCACAAGTGCCAGTGGCTATAGCATAAGACTGAACAATACTGGGAGCCTTTTCCGGCTTGCTCCATTGGCCTAGATTAAAGAGACAAACATTATTACATGCAACAATAGTATTATATAAAAGCAATGATAATCCTTCCATCCTTTCTTCTCCCGTGCGTAGAAAGCCAGCTTCTGGAGTGACTTAGCAAGCGTGTTGAATTCCAGCCGAACAGCCGTAGATATATGTGCAGGATACACTTGTACTACTATAATATCTGTTATACAAACAATAAAATATTCATTAAACACGTTTAAGAGTAAGCTTTGTAGAGACCTTTGGGTCCCTGGTCACTGTCCACAGGGGATCTGCTGCCGCCTTGACTCTGGTCCAGTGGATCCAGGACTTAGATTCTGCAATCTTTATAGCTAAAGGAGAGGCCATTATTACCTCATAAGGCCCTCTCCATCTCCCTTCCAGTTGTTCACGTTTCCAATGTTTCACCCACGCTTTATCTCCAGGTTTAAAGGGATGACACCTTGTTACTAATTTAGGCGGTGTTTGCTCAATAACGTAGTTTCTAAGTTTTTCCACCTGCCTATTCAGTTCCTTCACCATTTCCAGAGTCTACACTCCCCCCTGATGGCCCTTTACAATGCATAACTGAAACCTTTGCTGGCTTTTGTACTGCATCGAGAAGACGCTTTATCAAGTGTCCATGTAACACATATTTGCCTGCAGAATCCCTAAATCCTCTCTCTTTGTACACAGCACCATGAGCATGTAAAGTCAAAAAAGCATATTTACTAGCTGTCCAAAATAGAATGGATTGCATGAGGAGTGTGGACACTTATGGGACATGAGAAGGTCAATTTATTGCAATCCTGTAAAAGGACTGCTATAGCAGCAAGAACCTTCGAACAATGTGGCCACCCCATCCAATTGTTTAGATAAGAATGCCACCGGGCACTGCCACTGCCCCAATTGTTGTGTCAACACCCCCAATGCAATATTCTTTTTAGTGTCTACATATAGGTTGAAAGGCTTTTCTAAGTTAGGCAAAGCCAAGGCTGGTGCCAATGTGAGGGCTTGCTTCACTTCCCTAAAAGCTCTCCTTTGTTCTCCCTCCCAATCGAAGGGCTCTGTATCACCCCCTTTTGTAGCCAAATAAAGAGGTGCTGCTAATAAGGCATAATTTGGTATCCATATTCGACAAAATCCTGCCAAACCTAAAAAATCCCTTAACTGTCGCCTATTTAGGGGTTCTATTTAGGGGTTCGGCAATAGCTAACACTGCTTGCTTGCTTTCCCAGCCTAAAGCCCTATGTCCTTGCTCAATCCATCCATCCGGTCCCTACCAATCCAATCCCTTCAACTTCCCTCTCTCTATCCCAATCTCCTTTATACCCTCGGGTTCCTCTCTGTCCCCTTCCCCTAAAGCAGTGTTTCTCAACCTGTGGGTCAGGACCCCATTTGGGGTCGAACGACCATTTCACGGGGGTCGCCAAATAACGCAGTCCGCCATTTTTTCCCCTTTTCCTTAGCTGTGCTACCCCCTTTTATTCTATTGGCTTTTGAAAGCCAATAGAATAGACTCTCTTGAATAGAGTCTAATTCTATTGGCTTTCAAAAGCCAATAGGAATTGTCCAGGCTGTCTCTGCCCTGCTGAGCCCGCCAAAAGTCCCATTCTGCAAACGGTGCTGCACCAGTTGAGTAGTCCTTGACTTACAACCGGTTGAGTAGTCCTCGACTTACGACCGGTTGGGGGTCGCGGCATTAAAAAGATTGAGAACCACTGCCCTAAAGGGAAGCCTAGTGGTGGGTCCACCTTCAACACCCCCACATCTTCTACCTATTCTTCCTCTCCAATCTCTTCCTCTCATCTGCCATCTAGGACATTCCTTTTGCCAATGACCTTCCTCTCTGCAATTAGCACACTGATTAGGTCCCAGCACAGTCCCTCATTGCAACGCCACGGCCAACAACTCTGTCTTTTATGCATCCTCGCGTCTCTCTCCTTCTTTTCCACCTTATCCCTATTAACAAACACTTTCCTTGCTACTTCCAACAACTCTGTAGTATTCTTCCCTAATGCTCCCTCCAACCTTTGCAACTTCTTCCTTATGTCATCATATCTCTCTGCTATGAACCTCTCATTCAACATCCTCACGTTATCAGCACTCCTTGGATCACCCTGAGTATAGAGCTTATAAGCCTCAATCAATCTCTGCAGGAAACTCTCCAGACTTTCATCTGCTTCCTGCATCACAAAAGACGGCTTTGACATATTCACCGGAGGCTTTCCAGCCTTGCAAAGAGCCTCTACTACTAAATTCTGATATTCCTTCAGCAATCTCATCTGTGGTGGATCCTGTGCATTCCATTCTGGATCCTTCTCTGGTGCCCTTGTTTCCAACTCTGGCTGTATATCCTGTACAGCTGGCAATCTATCTCTCAAGCACTGCCTTTCAGCAGCCTTCCACTTTTCCCTTTCCTCCGGAGTTAACAAAGTATTCAACAATTGCTGTACATCCTGCCACGTCCTCTTCACTTACTTCTCCCCTCACATTTACAGAGAGGCCTTCCAAATCCCCTTCCTCCTTGGGGGCCGACAGCCTCCCCCTTTGTTTCTGTCTCACAGCTGGTTGCATGTCCCCAGGCACAGCAGCTGCTGCAGCCGGCACTGGGGGCATGGGGGAGAGGCGCGGCATATAGGGAGGGGGTCTAACGATTACTTCCTCTATTTCCACCTTTATCTCTTTCTTTACATCTGATACCTTAGTCTCTAAAATCTTCACATCCTTGACTCTTTTAGTCTCAACCTGAAGCTTTTTCCCCTTAGGTCTAGCCACACACAAACGAACCATTTCAGCCTGACATTGCAATAAGTCATCTGCCTGTCCTGCTACTGCATCCCCCCACTGATCTATATATTGAAATTGGTTAGGATAGTTTTCCTCATTGGCTGCTATCAGAGAAGTGAGATCATCAACGATTTGAATCTTAAAAGTTCCCTCCAGGGGCCACCCCACATCCATGTGAGGCCATTGATGCTCACATAAAAACTGCAGCCTATCCCTAGTTACCTTAGGGTAGGGGACCCTGTACTGGGTATGATTAAAATACTTATCAAATCCTTTTATCATGCATTCCAGTGGTGTGCTGGGAACACTGCTATGCCCCCCCATCCTAACACACTGCCAATGACCTACAGTGCCGGACGTTCCAACGGTCACTAGTAGGAAATGCACTGGCTTAACCACCCACACAGCTTAACACAGACTTCTTTAGATCCACCGTCCCGAGTTCAGGGGGTTGATCAGGCCCCCTCTTCTATCTTCAAGTGAGATAGGTACAGTTAGTTTAAACACATACTCGCCTGCCTTGTTGTTACACTCGTCCTGGCCAGGAGCTGGTTCAGACCTCCTTTCCTTTCCAAAAGGGTTCTTGGACTGTCTCTCAGCACTGTCGGCTCTGCTAACAAGCCACAGCTGTCTCCTGGAGGAATAACCCCCGTTGCGCCTGGAGAATTGTTCAGAGATGGCTTCCCAGCAGGTCCTAAGGGTCAAGCCGCCCTCAGCGAAACATCGCCTCACTCAAGTTTCCCGGCCAATGCACCAGAAACTGTTGTAGAAGTGAGAGACTTGAGTCAGCTCTTTTGTGGAAGGAAAGTTTATTTGCGCAGGTTCAGAGAGCTAATCACAGCTTAAAGGGTCTGAACGCCCAACAGGGGCATGGGTGATCATATTTATAACTCTCAATACGTAAGTATTTCCTGATCAGGACATATTCCATACATGGTTACATTCTATAGTCCCTTATTCTAACATAGGAAGGTTACTAGACATGGTTATAATCTATAGTTCCTCATTTTAACATAGGAATGCTTTTAGCAGTTTGCAATATTTTAAGTGATAGGCAGTTTGCAATATATCATGTGCAGAGTTAAAAACAGGATATCTGGCATTTCTAAATTTAAGTGTGGTCTGAGGAACAGGAAAACCTCCCTTTCACCCACAATTTCTGTCAGACAATCAGTATTTTTCCAGCCTCCCAGCCTTGCATTGCAGTGTAGGACCCTTTCCAGGTATCATCATGAGGATCCTTGTAAGCAGTTGCTCCTCTCATTCACCCTCCATCAGAAAAAGCAGTAACTTGTGGCAAGGGAAGAAGAAGAAAGCAGTGGGTGGACCGGAGAGGAAAAAGTCATTAAACAAGCAAGTCAAAGATCTTTAGGCAAATGATATGAAATACAGCCTATATAGTCAGTTAAAGCACATTAAAGAGATAAGTTACTTTTGAAAACAATATTAATTAAATCAGTTCCTTTTGACGGCAAGCTCTTGTGCGTCCTAAGGTTATCATTTTAGCAACCACCTGGATAAAAAATTAAACATTTTGGGATGGGATGTGGGATAAGTAAATATTATTCAATCCAATATACTTTCTGCACTTCTATTACAGTTAATACTCCGTTAGGTAATTTAGTAGTAGGAAAAAATCAAAAGTGTGGAATTCTGTCCACAAATTGAGTACTCATGATGTCATCAATTTGTGCAACTATGTTTTTTCTGGGACTTATTGCAATCCTAAATCATTTTATATTTCCGAAAGCCAATTAAATTGTATCTTTGGTACTTCAATTTAAGCAAAGTCCATTCAGATGGAAACAAATTTTATATAAATAGGTTAAACATTTATAAATCTTTAACCAAGTAATTCAGTTAGTTCTTTTGGTTGTTGGATATAAAAAAAATTGTCCAACAATTACTTTTTCCTCTTTTGAGTAAAAAATTATTTGCTGAAACTGCATAAGTGAATGTCAAGTTTCAGATTCGCTCCACTCTTCTCAGATAATTCTAAGCAGAGGGAAAAAAAATTTTAAACGAACAGTTCCCCCTCCTTCTGTCTCTCGCTCTTTAAGCAATGCAGCCAGCTGAAAGAGACGGGGGGGGGGGGAATCTCACCACCAAAAAATAGTTTCCTCTCCTTCATATGCATTCTCCATGAAATTGTTCTCATACAAATATTTACTATTATTTTCACAGTTTGGGAGAAAATGGGTGGGTTTTGAGGGCTAACACACACTTCAACAAATTAACTCATTCAGTTCCATACTGACTGTTTGCATAAAACCATTCCACATTTCATTTCATACTTTCTCCAGGCAAACCATATATTCTTAACAAGGCCTTTTTGTATTGTTGTTATCAGAGAGGGTTTTGACCCTCTTCCAAGTCTTGGAAATAACACAGAACAACACAGACAAACGTATATACACAAATACTGTTACAACAACATTTATTTAGACATATGACTTGTCCTGCAAGAAGCAAGAAAAATGACAAGGTGATTTTAACCAAAAAGTGGTTTTGAGGACCCTTAATCATCTCCCATTTTTCTCACCATTCCAAGCCCAAGCATAATGTTCTGAGTGGACACACACACGCATAACACAAAAGCACCACCAGACATTGTCTGTCTGACAGGGTTAAACTTAACAGATTGCAGAAGAGTTTCAAAGCATTCCGATTGCTCAAAACACTTTACAGAGGGAGTACATTTTGATTTATGTCTCTAAATAAACAGCAAACGAATTAGCCTCTTCAGAAGAAGCTGAAAATCCAATTAAATATGTTTTAGGAGGGATAAATTTTACTTAGTTGCAAGCAGAAGGGGGCTGGTAGTCAATTGCTGCCCTTCTGAAGCATTTGAGCCATATTTTTTCCCCTTGCCCGACGGCACTGAATACTATCGATGTTTATACTGGAGCCCAAGGTTCAAGATGTAATTTATGCCCTATCTTTTAGCCTAAGCATCCGATGCTCAGGATTCGAAGAACACTGTTTTCCTATTCCGCCCGCCAGCTTCCTTGTGTCTGCCCCAGGCTGTAACAGGAATCTTAATTCCCGTGCCTGTACGTGTAGCAGGAATCTGAGTTCCTGTGTTTGCCTTTGCTGGGGCCGAGATAACTTGCAACCCATACCTACCACTGAGAGGTCTTGTAAGACGAAAGTGCACTTAGGGGTCTGTTCCAGACGATGATAAGTATGTTGGTAGCTGCTTCTTCCCGTAGGGGTCCCAAACCCAAATGTCCCTGTTCGGGTGCCAGCTGTAGTAATCAGTCCTTAGTCCTTGCAGTGTGCAAAGAAATGGCCACCCACACGTAGCAGTTTATTGTTTTTATAGCAGATCACAAGAAGCAAAGGTTTCTACATGGCAATAGCATTTCATTGGTTAAACTCCCAACCAATCCTCAAGAATGTAGCAGCCAGAGGCCAGAAACAGGGAATCGTTGGCAATCACATCTTGTTGTCGACAAGCTCGCTGTTATCAAACAGGCAAGGTCACACAGACCTGCGCACTTTCACATCACCATGGTGATGTGAAGCAATGAGATAGATGCAGAGAGGAGGGGTACACAGGCTTTGGAGGGGCAGTGTTCTGCACACGACCTTTGCCTGTCTCTCACCTCTACAGTTTCCCCCTCTTCCTCTAATGCAGTGGTTCTCAACCTGTGGGTCGGGACCCCATTTGGGGTCGAATGACCATTTCACGGGGGTCGCCAAACCACGCTGTCCACCATTTTTTTCCCTTTTCCCTAGCTGTCCTACTCCCTCTTATTGGTGGCCACACCCACTTGGGGGTCACCACAACATGGGGAACTGTATTATGGGGTCACGGCATTAGAAAGGTTGAGAACCACTGCTCTAATGCCTGCGGTTATTTGCAAGATTTTACAGGAAAGGGCAGAGGTCATTCTCACGTCCGTGGTTTGCCGACCTCATGAGCCTTTCCATCTCGGCGCCGTGGAGGCTGCCTCCAGATCGCATAGTGCTCAGGGAGTGCTTCAACACCCCGACCCCCAATGGCTTCAGCTAACCGCCTGGCACTTGAGCGGCAATGTTTGACTCAAGCGTCTTATCCAGCAAGGGTTATCACCATGATCCAGGCTTCCAGGCATCCGTCTACCAATAGAATTTATGACTCCACTTGGAAGGGCTTTTTCAATTGGTGTTCCAGGAACCAAATTGATATGTCATCGCTTACTGTGCCTAGGATCTTGGAATATTTGATGGACGGGGTCGACAAAGGTCTCTCTCCGAATACCCTGAAGAGGCAGGTAGCGGCCCTAGCCACAGTGCTCTCATGCGACGATTCTTCTTCTCTGGCCCATCACCCAGTGGTTCATTCCTTCATTAAGGGGGTGATCAACACAAAGCCACCCACAGTCCATAAGTACCCCTCTTGGGATCTTTCATGTGTACTCCAAGCTCTTACCAGATCACCATTCGAGCCTCTTAAGTCTTGTGACTTGCGGCTGTTGTCAATGAAAGTAGCCTTTCTGGTGACAGTGACTTCAGCCAGACGCATATCCGAGCTAGCAGCACTCTCTGTCAGGGAGGATCTGTGCATTTTTTGTACTGATTGTGTGACCCTTCGGCTGGATCCATCATTTATTCCCAAGGTAAACACATTATTTCATCGCTCCCAGGAGATTATTCTGCCAAGCTTTTGTCCTAGGCCGTCTCACGTTCTCCAGCATGATGACTGAAGAATCCACCAATGGGTTATTTCAGTGCTCCTGCCCAATCAGACTAAGTTGTCAAGTTGTCACGCCTCCTCATTATCTAGCTCCTCCCAGTTTCATCTTAGTCTTTCGCCCATGAGGACATAATAATTTGACTCTCTTCATGAAAAGCAGGTCAGGCTAGATATTTAATTCATTGGTGGATTCTTCCTGGAGTATAGTAGTGTTAGATTGGTTTCTTTCTCTGGGGAGTTTTGGTAATTTTGTTTCCCTTCCTTTCTTTCTCTTTCCTTCTATTACCTGGGAGCAGAGCTTATCCCTCTCCTGGCTGGGGGGGGGGTGGGTGTCTGCCTATATTTTCCTAACTATTCAGTTAGCTGCATTAATTCCCAGGGTAACATCAAAGTGGGGGAGGGGGTTGTTCCCTTCCTCTCACTAGCTAAGGAGATTGTTTTTGATCAGTATTTTGGAACTACAACCAGTTCTTTGTGGCGGCCGCCATTTTGAGGCCATGTGGAGCCTTCTCTGACTGGGATCGATCAGAGTCCTTCTAGCAGTGGCCATTTTGAATTCCCAAAGTTAAAGTTAATTGTTGCAATCGGACTGTTAGCAAGCTTCCTCCTTGCTCGTTGTGCAAAATTGGTTTAAAACAAAGTCATTATTGTTTCCAGAGCCATTTATTTGGCTGCCGCTAAAGGAGGCGAAGCCTCATTGCTGTGGCAGCGAAGACTCGTGGGCACTTTAAAAAAAAGCCTCATTTTTGCTCCTTTTATTATTTACTGACATAGTCCTTTTGGAATTCAACTGAGGTCCGTTTCTTCTCCTACTCCTATCTAGCGAAGGTAGTTCTTTCTTCTGAATCGAAGCGTCTGCCATTTTGCCAACTACTGTCTCATTGGGAAACGCCCAGGACAGGCAGGGACGCCATTTTTGGAGTTGGTTGTTTATAATTACCTCACAATTTAATTAATATTGCCTTTCTCATATGTACTTTCATCCTAATTTGCGATTAAGGTTCTGTTTCAGAATCCACTATTCATTGCAATTAGCAGCAAATTTGGGGCAATTATCATTGCAACAGAGGTCCAGCAGGCCCTGCTCGCCATTCCCTGCCTGAGTTCTGCCACCCTGAACCTAGTGGTTGCCTACAGGATCCTGACCATTGCCACTAGCGAGACACGTGTGATTTCGTCACCATTCTGATCTGGTTGAAAGTGCGTCCAGCACATTGGTGATGAGCGCTCCACAGCGCCCAGCGTGAGCTCAGGTTGCCAGGGGCGGTTCATGTTTTTTTCTCCACGTGCAGTCAGTCCTGCTGAGGGCTCCTGACGTCTACTGCAGGGTCACTCAATTTCTGAGTCCTGCTTGGGGGCATTACATCGACATGGCAGAACCCACTGAGCCACAGCCTTTGGACACAGGCAACACCATGGTCCAAGCCGAGCCGGTTTCTGAAGTGCCTACAGGTAAGGCCAAAGCAAAATCTAAATACGGCAGGAAGGCTGGTAAGACAAACGATAAGATGGCTGACAGAACACATAGAGCCCTGGAGAAGCAATTCTCCTGGGCCCAACGCTTGTCAACTGAACAGGATTACATACCTCCTGGTGCATCCCCACCTGAGACACATGTACCGTCCACATCGGGAGCATGGTCGCCTTTGAGCGCAATCCAGCAGGTTTCTGATCAGACTTTTGGTCAGGTGGGTCCACCCATGCTTGGGGAGGACCTTGATTTGCCCGGCCCATCATCTGTGCCCACTGCTACATTAACTCCAACGGCTGCGGGGTCGCGACCTCCACTAGAGCCATCTTTTTCAGCACAGCTCCAATCGTGGATATCACAGGCGGTGATCCAGGCCATGGCATCATCGGGTATCCACCAGGCATCACCAGTTCCTGGTCCTTCCTCTGCACCAGCTTCCTCATCTCGACCCACAGCGGATCGTTCAGGTAGGGTTTCCCCATCCCGATCTCCGGACTCCGAGTCTTCCAATGTCTCGGATTATGACGAAGGGGGAGACCGCTGGTCTGAGTGTGAGGAGCCGACCCCTGAGTCTTAGCCCATTGCAGAGCTATTCAATGCCTCGCTCTTTCCGTCATTGCTGTACAGGGCTTGTGCAGCGAGCAAACTTTCCTCCGTCTCTTCTCCGGCCCCTCAGCCTTCCACAGATCAGGACTCCAATCCTCTATTTGCCAAACCGGTAGACAAGCACCTCCATATTCCATGTCCCCCCATATTCCTGAAGAACATTCAGGGACAATGGGAATCTCCAGCTGCTCAACCTTCCCAAGGAGCGTCTGAGCGCAAGATTGTGGACATGGCAAAGAATCTGACTGACCTTTTAGAGGTGCCTAAGGTGGATGAATCCTTAGCCCCACTGTTTTCTACAGCCAGCCTTCTGGCGGATGTCTCAGATGCCCTTAAGGCAGAAGATAAAAAGTCTGAACTGGCCTTACGCAAGGTTCACTTAGCATCCGCTTGGGCTACAAAGGCGGCAACTTCCATTTCCTTTTTTGCATGGATTTCAATTATCTCGCTCAGACAATTGCAAGACAGGATCCCTCTGGAGGAGGTTAGGATCCATCAGGACCTTACTAAGCTTATAGCCACATCTGAGTATATGGCAGATGTCTCAATGTACTCAGCCAAGCATTCAGCCAGGGCAATGGCTTCCGGCGTAGTCGCCAGGAGGCTACTTTGGCTCAAGAACTGGAGAGCTGAAAGCAAGCACAAGTGGTGTGCGGCCATTGCCCCCTTCACGGGTAGCCGACTGGGGAAGCATTGACCCCATACCTTATTGAGAATAAACAGAAACAAAAGGTCATCTCTCACTTAGTTAGGAAATCCAACAGGCGTTACCTCCCTTACAGCCGCCATCAGTCCTTTCGGACCGCATCCACATCAGAACAGGGACAACCTTACAGACCCCCAGCTCCGAAGGCTGACCGCCCCTTTGACAGAGCGGGGTATAGGGACAGATCCCGATACCAATCCCAGACCAAACCTTCCTTCCGTGGCAGAGGGGGCCACCCCTTCCGCCGCTCCAAGTGACTCAGAGGGGACCCCCCCATTGGCGGCAGGCTAACCCTTTTCATCCACCAATGGGAAAGCACCACCATGGACTCCTGGGTTCTGAGCACCATAAGGGAAGGCCTGTCTCTGGAGTTCAAATCCCATCCAATAGATCACTTTGTCTCTTGCCCAGCCATGAGAAATCACATAAAAAGAGGTCTCATGGAAGATGCCATCCGACATCTCCTCAGCATCAAAGCCATAGAGGAGGTTCCCTTGTCCCAACGGGGATCGGAGTATTACTCCATCCTCTTTGTAGTTCCAAAATCCTCAGGAGGATGGAGAGCAATCCTAGACCTCAAGGGGCTGAACCTCCACCTTCAATACATGAGGTTCAAGATGCAGACGTTGCACTCCATCTTAGGCAGCATCCGGATGGGAGATCTTCTAACATCAATAGATCTCAAGGAGGCATATTTGCATATCCCTATCCACCCGGCACATCGCAAATACCTGCGGTTTTGTTACCTCAACCGTCATTTTCAATACAGGGCCCTACCATTCGGTCTTTCCTCCGCCCCCAGGGTCTTCACCAAAATACTGGCAGTTCTGGCGGCCCATTTGAGGTTGGTTCTGGTGCGCGTCCAGTGTTATCTGGACGACATTCTGATCCAATCGCTGTCAGCAACATCCGCCCAGTCAGATCTGGATCTCACAATCAGGACTCTTCAGAACCATGGGTTCTTAATAAATTTCAAAAAGAGCCAAACAACACCATCGACCCGTCTGTTACACCTGGGGGCGGTGATCGACACGGACAATTGTCACGTGTACCTATCGGAGGAAAGGCGCAAGAGCATCAGAGACCTGGCACTCAAGGTATGCAGGAACAGGACAGTAACATTAGCTCTCCTTTCCCAGTTACTGGGGAAGTTGATATCCTGCATAGCGATAGTGCCGTGGGCCCAACTACATGCTCGAGCCCTACAGTGGTTTCTGCTTCCACATCAAAGACAACATACAAATACCTCCAACCAGCTGGTGTGTGTTCCTTGTCAGGTTCGTCTGTCTCTCATCTTGTGGGCTTTCTCGGCCATATGCAAGGGGACCCTATTCAAAGAGCCCACTTGCATCAGTATGACCACGGACGCGAGTCTTTTCAGTTAGGGCGCTCATCTCCAAACATGGATAGCTCAGGGTCAGTGGTCACAGACAGACCGGAGGCACAGCATAAATTGGTTGGAGCTCAGAGCGATCCACCTAGCTCTCAGATATTTCCACTCAGTAGTCAGGGGGCAACATGTGCTGGTCCTGACAGACAACGTGGCGGCAAAGGCCCACATCAATCGACGGGGGTACCTGGTCAAAGTCCCTCATGGCGGAAGCTCGGGCATTGAGCTCCTGGGCGGAGAAACATCTACTCTCCATCAGGGCAGAGCACATTTCGGGGGAGGCGAATTGGCAGGCAAATTTTCTCAGCAGGTCAATAGTGGACCATTCGGAGTGGAAGTTAATCCGGATGTCTTCAGGGAGATCACAGACAGATTTGGTCGTCCGATAGTGGACCTGTTCGCCTCGCCAGAGAACACCCAACTACCCAGGTTTTTCTCCCTGTTCCCCTCTTGGGGGGCAGAGGGGGCGGACGCCCTACACAGCCAATGGCCATGAGGCCTCTTGTATGCCTTTCCCCCACTGCCTCTGTTACCAGCAGCTATCAGGAAGATCCTGGCGGAGCAGGCGGAGGTAATATTTATTGCTCCTCACTGGCCCAGAAGGCCATGGTTTGCAGACCTGGTGAGCCTCTCCGTCTCTGCTCCGTGGAGGATTCCAGACCATTGCATTCGGTTAACACAGGGAGATCTTCAACATCTAAATCCCCAATGGCTTCAGTTGACCGTCTGGCACTTGAACGCCACGCCTTGACTCGAGAGTCCTGTTTGTCAGGGGTGATCGATATGATTCAGGCTGCCAGGAGACCGTCGACTAACCGTATTTACAACCATACGTGGAAGAACTTCTGTCGCTGGTGCGACAGGAATCACGTGAGTCTGTCACAAGTAACCATCCCCAAGGTGTTAGAATACTTGCTGGAGGGCGTCAACAAGGGGTTGTCGCCCAACACTATCCGTAGACAGCTAGCAGCCCTTTCCACAGTGTTTTCTTGGGACTCTTCAGAGTCCTTGTCTAGACACCCTATAATCAGATCTTTCCTAAAGGGAGTTACCAATAGCAAACCCCCTGTGATTCATAGATATCCCTCTTGGGATCTACCCAAAGTCTTACAAGCTCTAATCTCTTCCCCCTTTGAACCACTTAGATCATGTTCCTTGCGGTACCTGTCGCTGAAGGTTTCATTTCTGATAGCCATAACTTCTGCCAGACGTATATCGGAATTAGCTGCCTTGTCAATCAGGAAGGACCTGTGCTTGTTTCACAAGGACAGGGTGATCCTTCGATTAGATCCCTTGTTTATTCCATAAATAAACACGGTGTTCCATAGGGCACAAGAGGTTATTCTCCCGGACTTCTGTCCCCACCCGTCACATGACTTGGAACGGCAGTGGCACTCTTTAGACATGCGGAGAGCTTTGGGCTGTTATATCAAATGCACAGCATCTTTCTGTAAATCAGAAGCCCTGTTTATATCCTTCCAGCCTTCCTCAATGGGCCAAAAGGTTTCGGCTTCCACTATAGGTAGGTGGATTAGGGCTTGTATTGCAGCAGCTTACGCGTCTCTTGCCCTACCCATTCCCAGTCATGTGATGGCTCATTCCACACACAGCGCTGCCACAACCGCTGCATGGGCTACTCAAGCGTCTATTGAAGACATTTGTAGGGCAGCGACATGGTCCACGCCTTCCCCATTTATTAGGCATTATCGCTTGGACAAGTTTGCTTCGGCTGAGGCCGCCTTCGGTAGACGTATTTTGGAGCAAGTGGTGACACCATCAGGTTCACAGGCCCCAACTATTTCCCACCCGTAGGGACTTCGGGAGCTTTGGTATGTCCCATTGGTGGATTCTTCAGTCATCATGCTGTAGAAAGAGCGTTGGCTTACCTGAATGCAAGTTCTCAGCATGATGATGAAGAATCCACGCTCTCCCTTCAAGTTGTTAGTTAGTTAGGGGTTGGGGGCCTGTTTTTTTTTCCCTTTTTTTATGAATATCTGCTTGAGAGTCATCACGTCCAACTGTTGTCATTGGCTACGCCCTCGATGAAACTGGGAGGAGCTAGATAATGAGGAGGCGTGACAACTTGACAACTTAGCCTGATTCTGCAGGAGGACTGAAATAACCCATTGGTGGATTCTTCATCATCATGGTGAGAACTTGCGTTCAGGTAAGCCAACGCTCTTTCTAGAACCTCAGTGGCATACCTTGGATGTGTGCAGAGCACTGCGCCTTTACATAAAGCGGACTTCTGCCTTCCGTAAATCGGAAGCGCTTTTCATTTCTTTCCAGCTTTCTTCCATGGGACAGAAGTTCTCGTCGACCACCATTGGAAGGTGGATAAAGGCCTGTATCACCAAGGCATACCAATCACAGTCCTTATCCATCCCTAACCGTATCATTGCTCATTCCATCCGCAGTGCTGCGACTTCTGCGGCCTGGGTGACTCAAGCGCCTATTGAGATTTGTCGGGCAGCGACCTGGTCATTGCCCTCTCCATTTATACGGCATTACAAACTTGATAAATTTGCTTCCGCTGACACTTCTTTTGGCCGCAGGGTGTTACAAAGAGTGGTATCGTCTGGTGGACCACATGCCCTGACTGTTTCCCCCCCATAGGGACAGAGCAGGCTTTGGTATGTCCCAGTCCATGGATTATCCATCCTCATGCTGGAGAAGGGGCGTTGTCTTACCTGAACGCCTTTTCTCAGCATGATGATGGATAATCCACTCCCGCCCTTTAGTGACTGTCAGGTCCTGTGTCAGAGGTCAGGGAACCAACGTGTCGGACTTTGTCTGCTGCTTTGCCTTCGTCGGAACTGGGGCAGCATGGCCCAGCGGGAGGCGTGGCTAACTCTCAGACTTGATCTATTGGGCAGAAGGGACTTCAGGAAACCCAATCCATGGATTATTCATCATCATGCTGAGAAAAGGCGTTCAGGTAAGACAATGCCCCTTTCACACTTATGACTGTTGCAGCATCCCTATGTGATTTATATTTGGATGCTTGGCAACTGATTCATATTTATGATGGTCACAGTGTCCCAGGGTCATGTGATCCCCTTTTGCAACCTTTTGACAAGCAAAGTCAATGGCAGGGCTGCTGGTGGCCAAGTGCTAAGGTGGGACTTCCTTCAGACCCTCCCTCCCTTTCATTCCAATCTCCCTCCCTCCTCCCTTCCTGTTTTCCTCCCTCCCTCCTTCCCTGCCTCCCTCTTTCTCATTCCCATCTCCTTCTGAAGGAAGAATTTGACACCCCCCCATATTTTCCCTCTTCCATATATTTATCAAACAAGGAAAAGCCTCCAGAGACAAAAAAGACAAGCTGCTGAGGGAACTATCTTAAAAAGGTGCATTCCCCTTTAAGAATTAGCTACTGGCTAGAAAGGAAAGTTAAGGAGCCGGGAGCCAGCAATTAAGAAAAAAAATGTAGCAAGTACTGGCTGCAGGCTAAGGCAGCCTCCCCAAATGGCTCCATTCATAAGTAAATGAATGCTACAGGCAAAATTCATTCAGGACAAAAATACTTCAATATCCCTTGCAGCAAAACTTACAGCTAACAATAGCAGAGCAATAGAATTAGAACCAATAGCCCCTCACCCCAAAATCCAACACGAGCCATCAGCCACAATAGAAATTGCCAAACACTCCTTAAGAACACGAAGCCCACATTGCACAAATCCCAGAACTTCAAAGTCACAAAATCACATAAGAATCCTTCCACTCTGTTCCTCTCACCTATTTCAAACAGCGGGGCTTCATTTTTATTTTTGTTTCTTTTAAAGGTATAGCCTCTGGGCTGGAAAGCAAACCCCCGGCTTTTTCTTCTAACCCAGTGGTTCTCAATCTTTCTAATGCCGCGACCCCATAATACAGTTCCCCATGTTGTAGTGACCCCCAACCACTTATACATCACCGGGTGCCAGGGGCGTGGCCAAAGAAAAGGGGGAAAAAATGGCGGACAGGCTTGTTTGGCGACCCCTGTGAAATGGTCATTCGACCCCAAATGGGGTCCCGACCCACAGGTTGAGAACCACTGTTCTAACCCTTTCCATTTCCCTCCCTCCCTCCTGCTCTTTACCTCCCTCTTTCTCATTGCCATCTCCTTCCTCCCTCATGCCTCACCTCCAGCTGATGCTGCCTTCATTCCTCATGGAGGGTGACCCCTCCCCCACTGCGTTTCTTGCCTGTTTGTCACTGCCACCTGTGTGCGTGCCTGGCACGGATGGCTGCCACAGAAGTTGTAAATCAGCTCCTGGTCAGCCTGTTTGATCTCTTCTCCTCTCTCCCCCCTCCTCCTTCTTTTCCCTTTGGTGCAGCACCGGCTGACTCATCTTCCCAAGGCTGCGTCATTTCTTTTTTCTCTCCCTCTTCCACCCAAACTGCCTCCTTTTATAGCCTCTCCTGTCTCCGCCCTCCTCCTCCTCATTTCTCTTCCAGGTGAGCTGGAAGGGCTGATCCTGGGGCCTTTGCCTCACCCCAGCTGCCCTGCAGCTCCTGAGGACTCTCTCACGGCAAGTCCTGTGCTGCACCGCTTTGGCTCGTTCCCTTTCCTGATACGCTGGGCTGGGCTGCGTACCACCTGCCAGGTGCCAATGTACCACCGGTTGAAAAGCCCTGCTATAGAGTAACAAATAAGAATATTTTAAAATACTTACAGAAGCAATTCTAGCACTTCAGTCCTCAAGCCCAGGCAACAGCAGATCCTCCTCGCAGTACCAAAAAACCAAAAACTTGCTGGCTGTAAAAATCACCGAATCTTGTTTGGCTATGTGACCAGGGACAAAAAAACAAAACAAAAAAACCCCTGCCAGCTTCAGGAAATTACATTCATAACCCAAACAGGCCAGGCAAGTCACAGAGTTAAAAATGGCCACCGCTGCAGCAGTGACTGAATCCAAGTCACATGGCTACAGAGGCCTCTCTTTGGTTGCAGTTTTGAATTTCTAACGTAAGTACCCTTTCTGAATTAATTCATTTTGGTGAAATTTTGCTAAATAAACATTCGTACCTAGGGGATTACCTGTATTACCTTATTCTGTCAAGCAGGAAATCTAGGTCTGGCCCGGCACAAACAAATTGGCAGAGTTGTGTTCTCTCTGAGTCACACTTTATTCAGAACTGGACAAAGGTGGGTCCTCCCATAAAGCTGGAAGAACTCCATATGATTTATTCAGCATGCCTTTGTACTGTATTTGGTTATACAAGCAGGAAATACAGCCATTTGCACAAAAGTAGATAAAAAGCAGAAGTTGCTACAATGTTGTTGCTCACCAAGTACATTTAGAAGCATATTTAGAAAGAAACATATTTAGGAAACCCATTGCGCCCTAACTGTGGTTTCCTTTAATCAGAGCCTTTAATAGTTTGGTAGAGGAGCTTAGCCAAGAGGCGAAAGTTGGGAATCCAGATATGATAGTACTCAGCCATGCCAATTAGCATTTGAGGAACCCATTAGTGTGTTCCACTCACCCACTAGATTAAGGGTGATACATAGAATGTATCAATCCCTAATACTTGCACCACCTGCTGAGTAATCTTGGATATACGTAAAATGTGGGCCATTAGAACCAAGGCCCTGATATGGGAGGGAAAAGCAGGGTATAATTTCCTTGAGAAGCGCATGACTTCCCGAGCCTCAGTAGTGTGACAGAGGAAAGCCTCCACCCATTGTGATGTCTCCCTTGGACAACTCCTCTGACTCTTCCTTGGAATGGAAGAATAGAATAAGAATAGAACAGAATAGAATAGATCTTGGAGGTCTTCTAGTCCAGCACCCTGCTCAAGCAGGAGAACCTATACCAGTGATGTGAACCTTTTAGAGACTGAGTGCCCCAAAACTGGCCCTGCCCCCGCTCCACCCCCCCGCCCTGTCCCTGCTCTGCCCCCCCATCCCCCACCTGCCCACAGGACCACTCACTGCCTCCAGGGCCCGCCACAGATCGCCCAGGCAGCCCAGCAGCGCTATGGCGGCCACACCCTCTGCCCGCGTCCTGCAGCATCAACTGCATGATGGGGTGTGAGGGCAGAGTCTTGTCTACGCTGCCTGGCTGCCATGTCCTTGGCTGCGCTGCTCCGTGTGGGCCACGCTCGAGGGCAACTCTCCTTCAGGGGGGCTGCTGGAGAGGGGGTCGTGGGGGGAGGCAAGGCTGGGGCAACAGCATGTGTGCCCAAAGGGAGGGTTCCGAGTGCCAGCTCTGGCACCCGTGCCATAGGTTCACCACCACTGACCTATACCATTTCAGACAAGTAATTGTCTAGTCTCTTCTTAAAAACCTCCAGTGATGGAATGCCCACAATTTCTGAAGGCAAGCTGTTCCACTGGTTAATTGTCCTCACTGTTAGGAAGTTTCTCCTTAATTCCAGGTTGCTTCTCTCTTTGGTCAGTTTCCAACCATTGTTTCTTGTCCTGCCCTCTGGTGCTTTGGAGAATAGTTTGACGCCCTCTTCTTTGTGGCAGCCCCTCAAATACTGGAATACTGCTATTATGTCACCCCTGTTTCTTCTTTTCTTTAGACTAGCCAAACCCAAGTCTGCAACCTTCCTTCATATGTTTTCGTCTCCAGGCCTTTGATCATTTTAGTTGCTCTTCTTTGAGCTTTTTCCAAAGTCTCAACATCTTTTTTGTAGCATGGTGACCAAAATTGGCTGCAGTATTCCAGGTGTGGTCTTACTAGGGTTTTATAAAGCAGTACTAGTACTTTGTGTGATCTTGATTCTATGCCTCTGTTTATACAACCCAGGATTGTATTAGCTTTTTTTGGCTGCTTCTGCTGCACACTGCTGGCGCATAGTCAGGTGATTGTCCACTAGGACTCCAAGGTCCCTCTCACAGTTACTGTTTTTGAGCCAGGTCTTGCCTAATCTGTACTTAAACCTTTGATTTTTCCTGCCTAAATATAAAACTTTGCTTTTCTCCACATTAAAACTCATTTTGTTGGATAGGGCCCATTGTTCAATTTTGTCAAGATCTTTTTGGATCCTGAGCTTGTCTTCTGGGGTGTTGGCTATTCCTGCCAGTTTGGTGTCATCTGCAAATTTGATGAGTTCCCCTTCTATTTCCTCATCTAAGTCATTAATGAAGATATTGAAGAGTACTGGGCCTAAGACGGAGCCTTGTGGTATCCCACTGCTTACTTCTCTCCATGTGGATGTAGTACCATTGAGGACTACTTGCTGAGTACGGTTTGTCAGCCAGCTACAGATCCATCTGATGGTGCTGTTATCTATCCCTTTTTCTAGCTTACTAAGCAGCAGGTTGTGGTCTACTTTGTCAGCTCCTGGGAGGCCAGCTCCTGGGAGGATGAGCTCATTCCTGGCATGTCGGGGACTAGGTTAACTCAGAATGGCCAGCTGAAAGAGATTTACAGGAGGCTTTGGCTGAAGGCAGCTTGCAGGGGTAAACGGTCAGTGAAGAGGAGGAGGAGGAGGAGGAGGAGGAGCTGCCTTCCATGGTAGGTCTGAGAGCACGCAGGGCAGAGAAAAGACAGGAACAGCGGAGATCTGCCAGATTACTTGGGGGAAGACCTCGCCCATCTTGATGGGCTGCACCAGAAAGCTACTGTATTTATCACGGCAGGCAGAGGGAGGCATTGCTGAGAACAACGTTTTTGGTTTATGGCTGTGTGTTCCTTGTGCTTCCAGCTTGACTTTGTGCCTTGGAGACTCTGAACTTCTCTTGCCAAGTGAGCTCTTGTGGGTGTTTGGCCTGGTGGAATTAAGTTTGGTTGGTGGACTTATTTGTTGGAGCAACTTTCCATTTGTTTTATGGACTATTGGCCGTTGCTTGGTGGACTAACCATGGCCTGCTTGTGGCTGGATTTATTTGGGACAATTCTGAGGCTAGGTGAAGGGAATTCCTGGGGAACAGTAATAAACTCTCCAAAACCACACTTTTTTTGTGTGTGTGCGATTGAGTGGGGCAGCACATCCATCTAGAAAAGGCATCAACCAAAACCAGCAAGTACTGGAAAACTTGTATGCAGGGTAGTTCAGTAAAATCAATTTCCCCCAAAGTACCTGGAATATAACCATACATAAGCTTATCCAACTGGCACTTTTGCAGTTTTCCTGGGTTGTTCTTTAGACAAATAACACATTGCTTGTTCACTGAGAGAGCCTTATGAAAAATCTCAGGGCAGATACAACCTTTTATCAAAAATTCAGCCATGGCCTTGGAACCCCGATGTGTACTTCCATGCAATTCTCTCAAGAGAGCTCATAACTCGTGAACCAGGAGAAGTTTCCTGCCATCCTTCTCCCACCAACGCCCCTGCAAAACAGCACACATTTTGTGAGCTGTGTGCACATAGATACCAAGGGGAAGGGGGATGTGAAGCAGCAGACCTTGTGGTGCAGTTGACAAAAGCATTACTTCTGCCATGTTTACTGTCATCCTTACCATGGGCCCTTATATGCATAATAAGAGTCCTGGTGGCACAGTGGTTAGAATACAGTATTGTAGGCAAACTCTGTCCACAGCCTGGAGTTTGATCCTGACGCGGCTCAAGGTTGACTCAGCCTTCCATCTTTATGGGGTTGGTAAAATGAGGACCCAGATTGTTGGGGGCAATATGCTCACATTGTAAACCACCCAGAGAGTGCTGTAAAGCAGGGCTTTTCAACCTTTTCACCCATTGTACCACTTTTAGTTTATGGCAATATCCAAGTACCACCAGTCGCCTAGCAAGGTGTCAAAAACTTGATGACCAAAAAAAAAAGGAAAAAAGTGATAAAGTACAGGTAGTCCTCGACTTACAACAGTTCACTTAGTGACTGTTCGAAGTTACAACAGCACTGAAAAAAGTGACTTATGACCATTTTTCACACTTAAGACCATTGGAACTTCGCTATCATGTCACCCCTAGTCCTTCTTTTCATTAAACTAGACATACCCAATTCCAGCAACTGTTCTTTGTATGTTTTAGCCTCCAGTCCCCTGATCATTTTTGATGCTCTTCTCTGTACTCTTTCTAGAGTCTCAACGTATTTTTTACATCGTGGTGACCAAAACTGGATGCAATATTCCAAATGTATGGCTTAATTGACTAATTAAAGCGTAGGGGGTTAGACACCATCTATTTAAGTTAATTGTGATCTGATTTATAGCCCTCAAATCCTGACTGAAGCGGTACGAGCTGTCGGATTTCTTTACTGGTTGGATTGGTGTGTTATAGGGGCTCACAACTGGCTTAATGAGAGCATAAGCCAGAAAGTTCTCCAGCATGAGGATGGATAATGCACGGATTGGGTTTCCTGAAGTCCCTTCTACCCAATTAGACTAAGTCTGAGAGATAGCCACGCCTCTTGCTGGGTCACGTTTACCCAGTTCCGACTTAGTCTTTACCCAGACAAGACGCGTTGGTTTTTCTCTCCAGACTCAGGTTATAAAAAAATTGTTTCCCTTTTTCCTATCCGTGGATTATCTTTCCTTTCCCCTTTAAATTCCTTTCATAACACTGGGTTCTCCTGTACCTTATTCCCTTCGTTCTCCAGCATGATGAATGTAGAATCCATCGGTGGTAATCTCAGCCTTCCTGCTCAGAAGAGACTAAGTCAGAACTTTAGCCACGCCTCCCTCTGGGAGTGTCCTCCAGTTTTTGACTTAGTCTCAGCTCAGTAGGACGCAACTCCTTTGGCTCCTCAGTTAGACTAGGTTAATTAATTTGGTTTATTTCTAATTGGATTTCAATTTATTCAAAAGATCTCTAAATTCAGGTGTTTTATTCTTCCTTGATATTTGGACTCAAATTGGCAAAGAATTTGGCAGAAATCCTCCTGAATATTACTCAGGCCTTTGGGCCTCAAGAGCCTAACAGGTTCCTACAGAGCAGGCTACAGGCTGATCTGAAGTGGAGTGTTTTTGTTCCCATCGAGCTGATCAGCGGGACCGCTGATCAGCCGGACTGCTGGCTTGCGGCGTTTTGGAGTTCCTCGGAGCTTGTACAGACCGGAGGGCTTCCCTTTCCTTGCTGTTGCCGACACACGAGGTTTCTCTGTTGGAAGCAGGCGACTTCGGATCGCAGCGAAGCTGCGCGACCAAACCGCAAGTGCTTTTTTCAGAGCGGGGGGAAGGGAGCCTATTTAGACTGCAGATTCTTAAGGCCCTTCTTTCCAAGGAGACTTGTAGCTCCATTTTCTTCAGTTTTTTGGCATGTTCGCCATTGTTCAAGAGGCACTAAAAGACACAGCCGCCATTTTGAACACGTGCTCAAGGCGCGGCTGCCATTTTTAGAGCGATTTAGGTGCGGACGCCATTTTGTAGGGACCTTGTGTTCCTTTGAGCTCTATTGGGGCCTGCTTGCTTAATTGCCCTGGCCTGCTGTGTCAGGCCTTCACTGGGGGGAAGCATTGAGGATCTTTCTGGATAATTTGGTGCGTTATTAAGGGAATCACATCAGTGATCGCCTCATTGCACTTGCATTATTATTCTGACTACTCATTGAAATTCAGGTTGTATATCCTTCTTTACTAGTGTGTGTTGAGCGAAGGGGAATTTATTTAGAATCCACCTTTCTCCAGCATGTAAAGGAATGTAGAATCCACAAATGGGTTGATTTAGTCTTCTAGCCCAATCAGACCAAACAATCAAAGTTGCCACGCCTCTGCAGGGTCTGACCATGCCCCAGTTTCGTTTGGTCTCAGCCCTGAAGAGATGTGAGAATTTGGCTCCCAATTTAGATTCAGAAAGGTAGTTATTGCCATTTGTGGATTCTCTACCCTTTTTTTCCTTTGGGGGGGGTTGGTTCAGCTCTGGGCTCAGTGCTGCACCATTTCTTCTCTCTTTAATCAATTCCCGTCTCCGTTGAGTTTTTCAGAGGCAGACAGCTGCCTCCTCATTACAATCCACCCCCCCCCACCCCCTCCCAGGATCTTCGCTGTGAATGTGAAGCTTTAAACTACTAGTTTTCGGCTGAAAACTCTCAATTCACCTTCCTGGGTTCATTACCAATTCAAACAACCTGTGGGTGCCATTTTGAGCCTCTAGAAGGCTCGATCCTTACATTACTCAAGTACTTCCTTGTTACTGTTGATTGTCAGCTGTAAATTATCCAAAAAACCAACAGGTGAACTGTTTGACTAAAAGAACTTATTACTAGATTACTTGCAGAAGAGGATCTTTTCTCTCAGCTTGTTTTATCTCTCATTAGATCATCACGGCCGCCACTTTGGGCTCCACCCGATCACACACATTAAATTGACTGCTTTGACCTAATTACAGCCTTTTCAGTCACAAAGCAACTTACTTATTTGGTGATTCTCCCTACGTGGGGGGGGGAATAGGAGTTCTAATTACACTCTTTTAGATCTTCATTACCTTGTGCTTCAGCTGCTTAATAGGCGCCATCTTAGGTTACCTAGTGGACATAGGGAAAATACCTCGAGTCTCTCACTCCATTTTATCTAGTAATATTCCAGACTGTGTGACTTACCAGTACCTTTCAAATATCCAGTGCCAACAGATTGGACTGCTGCTTGCCTTGCCTGTTTCCCCCTGTCTGCATAGTGGTCAGCACTTACTGTCCTAGCCGTCACTAAGTGAGACACGAGGGTCAAAAAAAATTGAAAATTAATTAAAATAAAACAGAATTAAAATAAACAAGATATATATTTATATTCATATGTAGACTTATCTTTAATTGACATTTGATACTTTTTCGGCCAAATTGTCTCTATTACAGTGGGCCTGAAAAATTGAACGGGGAGGACAGCCCCTGAGCGTAGCGCGGCTTATATCGCGTAGTGACTCCGTGCTTAACGGTGGGCCGAACCTCACAGACCCTCATGCAGGCCTGTACCACCCAGGTGGGCCGTGGCCTTCCTTTCTCCTGCAGACCAAGGGTCGATCCAGGGATCTCCTGGTGAAAACCTGCCCTTTCTTCTCCTGCAGAACAGGACTGATCCAGGGATCTCCTGGTGAAAACCTGCCTTTTCTTCTACTGCAGTACAGGCCCGATCCAGGGATCTCCTGGTGAACACCTGTTGTTTCTTTCCTATTGTTTATTTCAATATGGCGGATAACACCGTTTCACAGGCTTCCACCTCCAGTGGAAATGTAAAACGCAAGCCATCCAGTCAGGATACACCTGCAAAAGCCAAGGCCAAGGTCAGACGGACCTCTAAGGCCGATGACAAGCAAGCAGATAGCAGACATAGGGCGCTGGAGCGACAATTCTCCAAAGCCCAGCGACAGGCAGGAGAGACGCAGCTTATCCCCTCCCCTCCTCTTTCATCCACATCAGGGGAGCATCGGCCTTCCTTTTTTACACGGGCTTGGTCTCCTGAGCAGACCCTGGACCAGGGTTCTTTGCTGGGATATGAACGGAACCATCTGTCCCTCTTTGACCGAGAATTGAGATTACAGGTCCAAGATTCAATTCCAGCTGCTGAGCCAGGACCTTCCTCAGTGTCTTGTGGGTCTCAGGGGGAGGTTACTACAGTCATCCCTCCCCCAATCCCGTCAGCATCTTTCACACCGACGGCGGCGGGTCTTCGGGGCCCCGAACATCCTTCATTTACTGTCCAGCTCCAAGCCATGATCTCACAGGCGGTGGAGGCTTCAGGGAGGGCCATTCCGGTCCAAGGACCATCAAACCCCCCTACGCCCACGGAAACTATGCATCCCAGGGAGTATGTGATCTCAGATCATGGTTCTCCACCTCAATCTGAAGGGAGCGAGATATCGGATTATTCCGCACAGATTCCGGAAGAAGGCATGTGGTCAGATGGGGAAGACATTCAGGTGGAGGCCACTCCTATGGTAGGGGTGTTCAATCCAAATTCCTTCTATTCTCTTTTACAAAAGGCCTCTGTCACTGGAAAAATTGAACTGGTGAAACCACAGATGACCAATCAGGACTCTGGACAGAGTTCTGACCCACTGTTTCTGGAACCGGTCAAGAAGAACCTACAGATACCTTGTCCCCCCATGTTTCTCAAATCCATTCAGGATCAGTGGGGGATCTCCTGGAAGTTTCTCTGCTCTTGGGGGATTAGATCGTAAGCTCTTAGATACGGTCCCTTCCCTCAACGATGTCCTCGAAGTTCCGGGTGTAGACAAGGCTGTCGCTCCCATACTGTCGGACACCAAATTCCCAGGAGATATGTCGGAGGCCCTTAAGGCTGAGGACAAGAAGTCTGAGATTTCCCTCAAAAGGACCCATCAGGCATCGGCTTGGGCTATAAGAGCCTCAACATCTAACTCCTTCTTCACCAGAATCGCATTAATCTGGCTCAGGGAATTACAGGCCAGAATATCCCCAGACGAAGTAAGGGTTCACCAGGATGTCACTCAACTAAGGGCCGCACTGGAATACATGGCGGATGTGTCTCTGCAGTCGGCCAAATATTCGGCTCGGGCCATAGCTTCCAACGTGGCCGCACGCCGGTTGTTCTGGCTAAAAAATTGGAAGGCCGATACCAGGCACAAATGGAGAGTAGCTGCGGCACCATATCAAAAGGGTCACCTTTTTGGAGAGGCTCTCACTCCTTACCTGACTGAAAACAAAGAAAAGTTGAAGGTACTAGCTCATATTGTCAAAAAAACGGGCAGACGTTTTTCTCCATACAACCGGCGTCCGTCGTTTAAGTCTGGCTCAGACCGAACTACCTGGAGCCGGTATCGGCCCTTTCAAGCAGGGCCGGACCGCTCATCGGACCGGTCCAGCTACAGAGACAAGCCAAAGCCACAATTCCAGGCTAAGCAGCCCTTTCGCGGCAGAGGAGGTCGTCCTTTCCGAAAGTCAAAGTGACTTGAGGCGGATTCCCCCCATTGGCGGAAGACTGGCACTATACTTCTACAAATGGGAAAGCACCACCACGGACAATTGGGTTCTAAGCACTGTCAGAGATGGACTGTCTCTGGAGTTCCTCACACTCCCCCCTCAGTGCTTCATCTCCTGCCCCCTATCCCGAAATCCCATGAAACAAGGTCTCATGGAGGAGGCCATTCGTCATCTGTTAAGCATAGAGGCAATAGAGCGGGTACCCCCAGATCAATGGGGACTAGTTTCTACTCCATCCTATTCGTGGTACCAAAGGCCTCGGGAGGATGGAGGGCGATTCTAGACCTCAAGGCTCTAAATCGGTTCCTAATTTACCAAAAATTCAAGATGCAAACTCTTCATTCTATTCTGGGCAGTATTCGGCCAGGGGACTTTCTTACATCCATAGATCTGACAGAAGCTTACCTGCACGTTCCCATACATCCAAATCACAGGCGTTTTCTCAGATTCATGTCTTCCAACCATCACTATCAGTACAGGGCCCTGCCATTCGGCCTATCGTCAGCTCCAAGGGTTTTCACCAAAATCCTGGCGGTTCTCGCCACACAGCTCAGGTTGGTACCAGTCCGCGTTCAGTGCTACTTGGACGATATCCTAATCCAGTCGTCCTCGGCACTGAACGCCCGATCAGACGTGGCACTGACGATCAAGACACTCCAGATCATGGATTTATGATCAACTTCCCGAAGAGCCATCTGATCCCAGCAAACTGTTTGCTCCACTTAGGCGCAATAATAGACACCAATCAGTGCCGAGTTTTCCTGTCTCAGGAGCATCAGCTCAGCATACGTAGGATGGTCACCAGGGTGCACAAGGAGAAACGTGTAACCCTGCTGCTACTGTCACAGCTGTTAGGGAAACTGATCTCATGTATTGCCATAGTGCCCTGGGCCAGGCTTCATACGAGACAACTGCAGTGGTTTCTACTCCCTTACCAGAAACGGGGTGTAGCATGTTTTCCACAGAGGGTGCGAGTCCCACCACAGACACTCACGTCCCTCATCTGGTGGTTGTCCCCAGCATTGTCCAAAGGATCCCTGTTCAGAGAACCGACTCGGGTAACCTTGACCACAGATGCCAGTCTGTTTGGATGGAGGGCACATCTGCAATCCCAATTTCCCCAGGGGTGGTGGTCCCAACGGGATCTCAAGAAAAACATCAATTGGTTAGAGCTCAGAGCCATACACCTAGCACTTCACCATTTCCACAAGAAGTTGGCGGGCCGCCACGTGCTGGTTCTGACAGACAACGTGGCGGCAAAAGCCCATGTCAACAGGCAGGGCGGCACTCGATCGCGGATTCTAATGTCCGAGGTCCAGTGTCTGGGGTCATGGGCAGAACAGAATCTGTTGTCCCTAAAGGCGGAACACATCTCAGGGGTGGAAAACGACCAGGCGGATTTTCTGAGTCGATCTACGATAGATAATTCAGAGTGGCGTCTACATTCCCGTCTCTTTCGGGAGATAACTCACTGTTTCGGTCGGCCCAAAGTCGACCTGTTTGCATCCTCGACGAACACCCAGCTTCCCCGGTTTCTATCTCTGTACCCATCCCAGGGTTCGGAGGTAGCAGACGCCCTCCGCAGCCCTTGGCCGGAGGGCCTTCTATATGCATTTCCACCCCTTCCCTTGATCCTGGCTGTCATCAGGAAGCTGTTACAGGAATGGGCGGAGCTAATTCTTGTGGCCCCATATTGGCCGAAGCGTCCATGGTTCGCAGATCTCGTGAACCTTGCCGTAGCGCCCCCTTGGCAAATCCCTCCAGAGAGGATAATTCTAACGCAGGGGGCCATACGCCACCCGGACCCGCAGTGGCTACAACTAGCCGCCTGGCATCTAAGCGCCAGTTCCTGATGTGTGGATCTTACTCTTCAAGGGTGATAGCTATGATCCAAGCTTCCAGACGGCTGGCAACGAACCAGATCTATGATGCCACTTGGAAGAACTTCTGTGACTGGTGTACCTATAAGGGTTTGTCTATCTCTTCTGTCACTATTCCAGTGATTCTTGAATACCTCATGGATGGAGTGGATAAGGGCTTAGCGCCCAACACCTTGCGTAGACAGGTGGCCGCTCTTTCCACAGTGTTCACCTGTGCCAACGCCACTCCATTGTCCCATCATCCCAGGGTCCGGTCCTTTATGAAAGGAGTCTCCAACACCAGACCTCCGGTAGTACACAGGTATCCATCTTGGGAACTACCTTGGGTTCTGCAGGCACTCACTAGGTCTCCCTTTGAACCTATAAGGTCTTGTCCTCTTCACATTTTGTCCCACAAGGTGGCCTTCCTAGTAGCCATCACGTCGGCGAGGCGCATGTCAGAGCTGGCTGCTCTTTCAGTTAGGGAAGACCTGTGTACCTTCTATCAGGACAGAGTGGTGATGAGGTTAGATCCCTCATTCATTCCCAAGGTGAATACACTGTTTCACCGGGCTCAGGACATTGTACTACCAAACTTTTGTCCCAATCCTTCTCACACACTAGAAAAGCAGTGGCATTACCTAGATGTACGTAGGGCATTGCATCATTACATTAAGAGGACAGCTTCCTTTCGCAAATCGGAGGCATTGTTTATCTCTTTCCACTCAGCTTCCAAGGGACAGAAGGTTTCCTCCTCTACTATAGCCAGGTGGATCAAGGCCTGTATCTCTCAATCTTACCAGGCTTACTCTTTACCTGTCCCAAGCCGCCTGACAGCGCACTCTACTCGTAGCGCTTCCACGTCGGTGGCGTAGCAGACTCAGGCGTCCATAGAGGACATCTGTAAGGTGGCTACGTGGTCGTCCCCTTCACCATTCGCCACTACAAACTCGACAAGTTTGCTTCCGCAGAGGCCACTTTTGGCCGTCAGGTTTTACAACAAGTGGGCAATTTCAGCAACGACACTTAACCAACCTGCTTCCCACCCGTGGGATCATAGGGGCTTTGGTATGTCCCATTTGTGGATTCTACATTCCTTTACATGCTGGAAAAGGGGCGTTGTCTTACCTGAACGCCTTTTCTCAGCATGAGGAATGTAGAATCCACCCCCTCCCTGATCATTACTAGCAGTTAGGTTAGTGTCAGCAATTCGGAGCCATCATGTCACACAATCATTCGCTTCGCCCTTTCGAAACTGGGGCATGGTCAGACCCTGCAGAGGCGTGGCAACTTTGATTGTTTGGTCTGATTGGGCTAGAAGACTAAATCAACCCATTTGTGGATTCTACATTCCTCATGCTGAGAAAAGGCGTTCAGGTAAGACAACGCCCCGTTTCTGTTTAGTCTGTGGCACTGTGCCACAAGGCCTTGACAGGCAGTTCTAGTGAACTGTCTGGTTGTTTTTTGCCATTGCTGTGGTTCAGAGTGAGGGTCGTTTTCCCATCTCTGACAACTAGATCTGCGTGTTTGGGTTCCCCCCACTTCTAGATATCCCTTGCCCGGATTATCTAGATTGCAATGGCAGACAGTTCCCCGCCCCAGGCATCACAAGGCTCTGGTATTCCCCTCGCACAGACAAAGCGTAGATCAACTGATTTGGACACGGGGGGAAAGAAAAAGGCCAAGACAAAGCATTTATCTACCAAAGAGTCCTCCAAAGCAGCCGAGCGAGAGGCCACGAGGAGACACCAGGCGCTGGAGAAGGAATTCTCCAAAGCCCAAAGGCTCATGTCCAGTGAAGCTGAAGTGGTTCCCCCCGTTCCATTGGACACTTCTCCATTTGAGCCTTCATTTGCGCCTTCCAATGATGCCCCTAGGGCATGGTCTCCTCGGGGAAACTGAACAGGTTGGTCCCCCTCGCTCATTATCTTCACCTACACAACAGGGTCCTGAAGCCACGTATGCCACAACTGAGGCTGGGGTCAGTTCTAGGGACCAACAGAATATGTGGTCAGCACAATTTCAGGCATTTATGCAACATGCATTTACTCAATTTATGTCATCCTCTAGGAGTCAACCACCTTTGCAACCTCCATTGCCTCCATCCATACCACCTTCTCAAGTGGGACGTGCCACAGTCCCCGGTTCCACCGTCTCTGAGACTTCCTCCCAGTTAGGAGAGGAGGGGTCAGTGGACCTAGAGATAGCCGACATGCCCATGTCAGAGGATGAGGAGGCAGCGCCTGAACAGGCGCCAACTTCGGGTCTTTTTGATCCATTCTTTTCAGGTCCCTACTTATGAAGCCTGTACCACAGCCAACCTCACTTCGGCACAGGAAGACAAACCTTCCACCTCCACTAGCCAAGAGTCTAACCCTTTGTTTGCAGAACAGGTTGTGGAGGAGAAACAGATTCCTTCTCTGCATGTCTTTCGTACTACAGTGGAGAAACAGTGGTCATCTCTGGCTACTTTGCCTTCTCCCAATAGTACAGAGAAGAAACTGTTCAATGTTTCTTCCTCATTTGCTTCCCTGTTAGACGTGCCTTCTGTGGACACTCCTTTAACTTCTTTGTTTTCCACCTCTGCTATTCCAGGGGATATGGCTGAGGCCCTGAAGGCGGAGGACAAGAAGTTTGAGTTCTCTCTTCGTCGAGCTCACCAATCCTCAGCCTGGGCGATCAGGGCTGCGACTTCATCTTCCTTTTTCGCAAGGGCATCAATCATGCGGCTCTGCGAACTCCAGGCACTCGTTCCCCCTGATCAGGTTCGGACACATCAGACACTAGGGAAACTTGTGGCAGCGTCAGAGTACATGGCAGATGCTTCTCTTCATTCGGCCAGATATTCCGCCAGATCCATTGCAGCCAGTGTTGCTTCTCGCAGACTACTGTGGCTGAAACAGTGGTGGACTGACTTAAAGTCCAAGTGGCGTCTGTCGACGTCCAAGTACAGTGGTACACACCTAATCGGTTGAGTCCTCGAACCACACATAATTGAAGGCAAGGACAAACGTAAGATCCTGGCACACCCATCCAAAAGGTCGGATAGGCGGCCCCAGCAGGAGTTTCGTAGGCAGGCCTTCCGTCCCAGTGGTTCCTGGGAGTGGAGGCAGCCCTTTCGGACCAGGCAGTCCTGGGATTGGCCCAGAGGCTTGCGATCCTTTCCCCCCAGGCAGGATCGCCAACAGGACCGCCAGAACATTGCAGACAAGGGCCAGTTCCAATCCAAGCATCCCTTCAGGGGCTCTGGGGGCCGTCCCTATAGGCGGTCCAAGTGATGCCAAGGAGGACTCTCCCATAGGGGGTTGCTTGGCACTGTTCAGCGACGTTTGGGAGGTCACCACCACCGACTCTTGGGTCAGAGAGACCATAAAACATGGACTTGCTCTAGAGTTTTATTCACCTCCCCCAGATCGTTTCATACAGTGCCCAGTATCACGAAACACAACCAAGGCAAAATTAGTAGCCACAGCCATCTCCCATTTGGTAGAAATCAAGGCAGTAGAGCCTGTACCACAGGAACAGGAAGGAGAGGGGTTTTACTCCATTCTGTTCGTGGTTCCCAAAGCCTCAGGGAGATGGAGGGCGATACTGGACTTAAAGGGTCTGAATTACTTCTTGACCCACAGAAGGTTCAAGATGCAGTCCCTAAAGTCCATTCTGGCCAGCATCAGGAAAGGGGACTTTCTCTCCTCCATAGACCTGATAGAGGCATACTTACACATTCCGATACTTCCGGACCACCGCAGGTTCCTTCTGTTTTGTTACGCGCACTGGCATTACCAATACAGAGCTCTTCCCTTTGGCCTCTCTTCAGCCCCAAGGGTCTTCACAAAAGTTTTGCCAGTGTTGGTGGCCCACCTCAGGATGATGCTGGTGCGCGTGCAATGCTATCTGGACGATATCCTAGTACAGTCCAGTTCCTTCCAGTTGGCTCAGTCAGACCTGGAAATCATGATACATACCCTTCAGGTTCACGGGTTCTCTGTGAACTTCAAAAAGAGCCACACGTTCCCCACAGCGCCTCCTTCATCTAGGGGCGATTATAGATTCAGATCTTTGCAAGGTTTATCTTTCACAGGAGTGTCGGGTCAGCATCCAAAAGCTCGTGCACCAGGTTCGGAGAGAGAGAACAGTGCCTCTGGTCCAGCTGTCTCAGCTCCTGGGAAAGATGGTTTCTTGCATGGGGATCGTTCTGTGGGCCAGACTTCACTCCAGAAGCCTTCAATGGTTCCTCCTTCCCTTCCAGAAACGGAACCTCAGTTCATCCACCAGAAAGGTCAGGGTTCCTCATCACACTCTGTCATCTCTTCTATGGTGGGCTTCATCCGCAATGTCCAAGGGGACCATTTTCAAGGAGCCTCAGGCTCACCTTGACTACAGACGCCAGTCTGTTCGGTTGGGGTGCCCGTCTTCAGACCCATCTTGCTCAGGGACAGTGGTCCCGATCGGATCTAGTCCACAACATAAATTGGCTCGAACTCAGAGCCATACACTTAGCTCTCCGTCAGTTTTCCTCCCTAGTGACGGGACAGCACGTCCTGATCCTGACAGACAATGTGGCAGCCAAGGCTCACGTCAACAAACAGGGAGGGACCCGGTCCTGGTCACTCATGCAGGAGGCCTTGTAGCTGGGTCTATGGGCAGAGTCCACTCTGGGTTTCATCAGGGCGGAACACATATCGGGGGAAGCAAATCGACAAGCAGATTCCCTGAGCAGGGTCACAGTAGACCACTCAGAGTGGTGACTGGATCCGGCACTATTCAGGGAAATCTCGGCCAGGTTTGGCCATCCACATCTGGATCTCTTTGCCTCCCCGATGAACGCCCAACTTCCCAGGTTCTTCTCCAGGTTTCCGACAAGGGGGGTGGAGGGAACGGACGCCCTCCGGTGCAAGTGGCCGGGGGGCCTGCTCTATGCCTTTCCTCCCCTCCCGTTGTTACAGGCAACCATTCGCAAACTGATTCAGGAAGGGGCGGAGATAATCTTAATTGCTCCACATTGGCCAAGGTGTCCATGGTTTGCAGACCTTGTGGATCTATCGCTCTCACCACCGTGGAGGATTCCCCCGGACCGAGTGGCTCTCAGCCAAGGGAATCTTCAACATCCAGATCCACAGTGGCTCCAGTTGGCCACCTGGCACTTGAGTGGGAAAGTTTAGCTAGGCAATCCTATTCGTCCGGGGTGATCTCGATGATCCAGGCCTCAAGACGCCCCTTGACTAATAGGATTTATGACGCCACGTGGAAGAACTTCTGCACGTGGTGCACTAAACAGCAGCTCAGGCCATTATCAGTCACCATTCCTAACATATTGGAGTATCTTTTGGAAGGTGTGAATAAGGGGCTATCACCTAGTACCATCCACAGACAGGTTGCGCCCTTGCAAACGGTCCTTACCTGTGACAACCTGGTCCCTTTATCGCATCATCCGGCTATAAGTGCCTCTCTGAAGGGAGCGGTTAATGCCAGACCACCTGTGGTCCATCGTTATCCCTCTTGGGACTTACCTAGGGTGTTACAAGCCCTGATTTCTCCGCCGTTTGAGCCCCTCAGGTCTTGTTCACTTCATTTCCTTATGGTGATAGCCACCATTCTTGGTGGCTATCACATCGGCCAGACGGATTTCGGAATTGGCCGCACTCTCAGTTCGGAGTGATTTGTGTACCTTTTTTGAGGATAGGGTGGTCCTTCGTTTGGACCCTTCCTTTGTTCCTAAGGTTAACACTTGGTGTCATAGGTCACAGGACCTAGTTCTTCCAGATTTTTGTCCTAATCCATCACATTGTCTGGAGAGACAATGGCATAAGTTAGACGTGCGCAGGGCTCTGCATGATTATGTTAAGTGGACCTCGGCCTTTCATAAATCAGAGGCCTTGTTCGTGTCTTTTCAGCCCTCTGCCATTGGTCAGAAGGTATCCTCTTCGACCATTGGTAGATGGATCAGGGCATGTATTGCTCGGGCCTATCTTTCTCAGTCACTTCCAGTTCCTACGCATATCACCGCTCACTCGACGCGCAGTGCAGCTGCGTCTGTGGCCTGATCCACTCAGGCATCGGTCGAGGAGATTTGTAGGGCAGTAACCTGGTCCTCCCCTTCTTCCTTTGTGAAACATTACAAGATTGATAGGTTTGCTGTGGCAGATGCCTCGTTTGGTAGGAGAGTTCTGCAGCAAGTAGTTTCTTCTCAGGAGACACAATCCTAGACTTTCCCTCCCCGTAGGGACATGAAGGGCTTTGGTATGTCCCACCGGTGGATTCTACATTCATCATGCTGGAGAAGGGGCATTGTCTTACCTGAACGCCTTTTCTCAACATGATGATGTAGAATCCACACCCTCCCTTAAGGCAGCCTAGGCAGGTGTCATGTTAATTGGAGCCATTGCGTCAGACTTCGTCATAGATGCTTCGCCTCTTCAATAACTGGAGGACACTCCCAGAGGGAGGCGTGGCTAAAGTTCTGACTTAGTCTCTTCTGAGCAAGAAGGCTGAGATTACCACCGGTGGATTCTACATCATCATGCTGAGAAAAGGCGTTCAGGTAAGACAACGCCCCTTCACCCCTCCTCTCTGCCTCCCTATTGCTTGTTTCCCCGGGTTATTGAAGCCTCAGCACGAGGCTTGTCTCATTTGGGTGTTCGGGGCTTTAAGGAGCTGCGGAGCTTTCCGTTCGATCCAGCTGGTTGGTGGATCTCCGTGGAAGCCCCGAACGATGGCCGATTGTCCCGGGCTGCTGAAGCCTCAACACGAGGCTTAGTTTCCTTTGTTTTTTCGGGGCTTTAAGGAATCGTGGAGCTTTCCAATCAACTCAGTTGATCGACGGACCTCTGCGGAAGCCCCGAACGGCAGCTGATCGTCCGGGCTTGGACCAGACGATCGCGGCTACCAGCGAGTCACCACGTGGCTGGCGGCCACCATTTTGATTTTGGGTCTGGTCCTCTTGCATCGCGGAGAGTCACGGCTGGTGGCCGCCATTGTTGTTTTGAGGCCTGTGCTTCAGGACTGGCACTAGGACTTTAGGCTGATGGCCACGTGGCTGGCGGTCGCCATTTTGGAGGAAAAGTTCTTGCAGGTTTTTTTCTCAACTTTAATTAGTGAGAAAGTAAAGGGAGATTCACGATTTGATTGATTCTTCTGGTCTCACCGCGTGGCTGGGACCGCCCCCCCTTTTCAGGGGAGGGCAGAACTAGTGGACATAATCTCCAAACACATTTCCCCAGCCACATCCACTTGTCATTGCCTTTGGCAATATATTGCGGCAGTATAGATTGAATTGTTTTTTCATTGAGGGTTTAATTCTCTCATTTCTGCTGCTTACTCAGTGCCTATCTACCATATACTGTGCTTCACAGTTTTTGCAAGGAGCTCACATACTGGTCTCACCAGTCTCTGCAATCCCACACTGGGCCTCAGCTCCTAGCCTGTTACAGACCCATTCTCAGACTTGGGCTGAAGGGTCTCAGGCCTAGCTCTCTTGCAAGGAGCCCATACTGGTTTGTCCAGTCTTTACTACCTTGTACAACCCATTCTCAGACTTGCGCTGAAGGGTTTCAGGTCCTACCTACTGTGCCAAGAGCCCATACTGGTCTTACCAGTTTCTATAGTTTTTCACTTTGGGACTTTACCTCCTACCTCTCGTACGACCCATTCTCAGACTTGCGCTGAAGGGTCCACAACGAGATGGCTGAAGACAAGCAGCCTCAGCTGGTTCTGGCACCCACCAGTCCTCCAAGTAAAAGGAGACGTAAATCTCCAAAATCTGAGGCAGTCGGAAAAGTGAAGGCAAAAGCAAAGGCCTTATCCGGCAAAGCACCATCCAAGACGGCGGAAAAGGAAGCCGCCAGGAGACATCAGGCCCTAGAGAGGGAGATATCCAGGGCTCAAAAGTCAGCTCCATCAGAACACGTGCCAGCTACATCTGAGACTTCTGAGACCTCTCTTTTCAGTCCTCAGGTTACCACAATTGCACAGGTTCACAGGCCATTGTCTCCAGAGGTTGGTTCTCAATCTAGACCTATTAGTCCTATGACATCTAATCCAAGTCCAAGCTGGGGGGCTCCCCCACTTAATCCTCAATCTACTCCATCTGCCACGTTCACGCCTACGGCCACTGGTCTCCACCCTGAGTCTTCACAGGCGATTGCGCTGGAGCAACTACAATCCATGCTCACGCAGGTATTAGAGAGTCTCTCATCCCTACAGAAATCCCAACCCCCGGCATCCTCCCAACGTCGATCCGAGACCCCTGATTACGCCTATTCCATTGCTTCTGATCACTCCTCATAGAGTGAGGATTCTTATTCGGATGTTGACGAATCACGGGGGACAGCCTTATCAGACAATGAGGATGCTCCTCAGGAGCCCTCCCCTTTCGTAGGCCTCTTTGATCCCACTCTATTCAAGACCATTCTAGCCAAAGCCACGGCTACATCCCAGATCGCCCCAGAGCCAGATCCACAACCCACCCCTTCCACCACTCAGTCATCAAATCCTCTGTTTGCTGAGCCCACAGTGACTCAAAGACATATTCCTTGCCCTCCATTCTTTGCCAACACAGTAAGAAAACAATGGACCAATCTTGGGGCCTCTCCAGTCCCAGGGTCTTCTGACAAAAAGCTGTTTAGCGTGGCGCCATCCTTAACCAACCTTCTGGAGGTCCCAACTGTGGACACATCCCTTACTCCCATTTTTTCAAACTCCACCATTGCTGGAGATATGGTGGAAGCATTAAGACCGGAGGAGAGAAAATCTGAGTACGCCTTACGAAGGGCGCATCAAGCATCAGGGTGGGCAGTAAAGGCTTCCACGTCAGCCTCTTTCTTCTCATGATCTTCTATCACTTGGCTCCGGGAACTTCAGGGCATGATCCCACAGGATCAGGTACGCGCCCATCAAACATTGGGTAAATTATTAGCGGTGGTGGAATACACGGCCAATGCCACATTGCATGCCGCCTATGGGGACCCCCCCATAGGCGGCCGCCATAGGCGGCCGGCTCTCCCTGTTCTCTCAGAACTGGGGGTACATCACCACCGACGCCTGGGTTCTGTCCACCGTCACCAACGGCTTGACCTTGGAGTTTCTTTCAAGACCGGCAAACTGATTCATTCAGTGTCCAACACCTTCTAACCTGTCAAAACGGGTTCTCATGAAGGAGGCCATTTCCCATCTCATCGAAATAAAAGCGGTAGAACCAGTCCCTCCCGATCAGAGGGGGAGAGGATTTTATTCAATCCTCTTATAGTTCCAATGACCTCGGGAGGATGGAGGGCCATTCTGGATCTAAAAAGGTTAAATTCTTACCTGGTATACAAAAAATTCAAAATGCAGACCCTGCAATCCATTTTGGCCAGCATAAGAAGGAACGACCTCCTGACGTCCATCGACCTCACGGAGGCGTACCTACATATCCCAATATTTCCACCACATCGCAGCTTTCTCAGATTCTGCTACAGGTCTTATCACTATCAATACAGAGTGCTTCTGTTTGGCCTTTCATTCGCCCTGAGGGTATTCACAAAGATCTTGTCGGTTCTGGCAGCTCACCTCAGACTGGATTCCATTCGGATTCAGTGTTACCTGGACGACATCCTCGTCCAATCATTGTCGGTCCAGGCTGTGCAGTCGGAGGTGGCCCGTACAGTAGAGGTGCTCCAGAACCACGGGTTCTTGGTGAATTTTCTCAAAAGCCAACTGATTCCATCCACGCAGCTCCTTCATCTGGGAGCAGTGATAGATACAACACGCTGCATGGTCTACCTGTCGCCAGATCGCATAGCCAGTCTCAGGGCCCTTGTCCGTCAGGTGCAATGCACCAAGACAGTTCCGCTTCTCACTCTCTCCCAGCTCTTAGGCAAGATGATCTCTTGCATTGCCATCGTACCTTGGACCAGACTACATTCAAGAGCCCTTCAGTGGTTCCTCCTCCCCTTTCAGAGGCGAAAATTAACATCCTCCAACAGGCAGGTGAGGTTGACTCCTCTGGTATCGAGGTCACTCCAATGGTGGAGTTCTTGGGCCATCAACAGGGGTTCGAAATTCAGAGAGCCGTCATGGATCGTTCTCACCCTCTTTGGTTGGGGGGCTCACCTCCAGTCTCAGATAGCCCAGGGGAGATGGTCCAAGGAGGATTTGAAACACAATATAAATTGGCTGGAACTCAGGGCAATTCACCTGGCATTGTGTCATTTCAGTCACAAGGTGAGAGGCCAGCATGTTCTCGTCCTCACGGACAACATAGCAGCCAAAGCCCATGTGAACCGTCAAGGGGGCACCAGGTTGAGTTCTCTGATGATGGAAGCCAGACTGCTCTTGTCTTGGGCAGAGGCCAATCTGTCCTCGATCAAGGCGGATCACATCTTGGGGGCAATCAACCAGCAGGCGGACGCTCTCAGCAGAGTGACGGTGGATCACTCAGAGTGGTGCCTGGATCCAGCGCTGTTCCTAGAAATATCTCACAGAGTGGGCCACCCAGTTCTAGATTTATTTGCCTCAGCAGCGAACTCCCAACTTCCAAGGTTTTTCTCCCGCTTTCTGTCACTGGGGTCGGAGGGGGTAGATGCTCTGCGCATTCCGTGGCCCCGGGGCCTTCTCTACGCTGTTCCTCCTCTCCCTCTACTTCCGGCCCTCATCCGCAAGATTCTGCGAGAGAAGGCGGAGGTTGTTCTCATAGCCCCTCATTGGCCGAGGTGCCCATGGTTTGCCGATCTCATGAGCCTGTCAGTGTCGGTCCCGTGGAAGATACCCCCGGGGCGAATAGCACTCAGTCAAGGGGCGCTCCAGCACCCCGACCCTCAATGGCTACAGTTAACCGTATGGTACTTGAGCGGAGACATCTGACTGAGGAAGCTTATCCTCTGAGGGTCATTGATATGATCCAAGCGTCTAGACTCCCGTCAACTAATAGAGTTTATGACTCTACTTGGAAGAGTTTTCTATCATGGATGTCCAAGTATCATGTCCATTTGTCATCTCTCACTGTGCCTCAAGTTGTACAGTTTTTACTGGACGGGATGGATAAGGGTCTGTCTCCTAGTACTATCAGGAGACAGGTTGCGGCTTTGGCCACAGTACTTTCTTGCGACGACTCTTCCTCACTTGTCCACCATCCGGTGATCCGTTCTTTCATCAAGGGAGCCATTAATACTAGACCTCCAATGGTTCACCGGTACCCCTCTTGGGATCTTTCAAAGGTTTTACAGGCCCTTACTGGGTCGCCTTTCGAACCACTTCGTTCCTGTGATCTCAATCTCTTATCTATGAAAGTGGTTTTTCTGGTGGCACTGAGTTCGGCCAGGCGCATATCTGAATTGGCAGCTCTCTTGGTCAGGGAGGATCTCTGCCTGTTTCGCCCCGATTGCGTGATCCTACGATTAGACCCCACTTTCATTCCTAAGGTGAACTCTGTGTTTCACCAGTCTCAAGAGGTGGTGTTACCGAGTTCCTGCCCTAGACCATCTTGTGACTTGGAACGCAGATGGCACACCTTGGATGTTCGCAGGGCGCTACGCATTTATCTTAAAAGGACTGCTACTTTCCGTAGGTCAGAGGCACTTTTCCTTTCTTTCAATCCTGCCTCTATGGGGCTCAAGGTCTCTTCTTCGACTATTGCCAGGTGGATTAAGGCTTGTATTGCCAGGGCATACCAATCACAGTCCTTAGCCATTCCTTCGCGTATCACGGCCCACTCTACTCGTAGTGCGGCCACCTCTGCGGCCTGGGCCACTCAGGTGCCCATTGGCGACATCTGTAGGGCGGTGACCTGGTCGTCGCCTTCCCCATTTATCCGTCACTATAAAATTGATAGGTTTGCTGCTGCTGATGCTACCTTTGGCCGTAGAGTATTACAGAGGGTAGTGTCATCTCCTGCATCACATGCCCCGTCTGTTACCCCCCCCCAGGGACAGGCAGGCTTTGGTATGTCCCAATCCGTGGATTATCCATCCTCATGCTGGAGAAGGGGCGTTGTCTTACCTGAACGCCTTTTCTCAGCATGATGATGGATAATCCACTCCCGCCCTTTAATGATTGATGGGCACGGTGGCAGGAGTCTGAAAACCAACGCGTCTGACTTTGTTGCTTCGCCTTCGTCGGAACTGGGTAAACGTGACCCAGCAAGAGGCGTGGCTATCTCTCAGACTTAGTCTAATTGGGTAGAAGGGACTTCAGGAAACCCAATCAGTGGATTATCCATCATCATGCTGAGAAAAGGCGTTCAGGTAAGACAACACCCCTTTTCAATTATGGGTTCTAAGCCTTGCAGAGCATCGAGACTGATGTAATATAGTCGGACAGATACTGGTTGGGCATCAGGTAAAAGTATTTTGACAGGGGCGTGTTAATAGCTTGGCCATGAATTCCAGAATACCATACTCCAGAGTCTACAGGCTGTTCAAAAAGAGTGTTAAGACTCCAGAAGGAAGGCTTCCTCGTAGAAGTTTGAAGAACCATTAATTGCAAAGCCTGATCAAGGGGAACTGAAAGCACGACATACTCCCCCTTAAAAGCAGTAGTAGCCTGTAATTTGGTGAGCAAGTCCCAGCCCAAAAGAGGCATTGGGCAATCTGGCAAATACAAAAACTGACGAGTAGTCTAGAACCGCAGAGGGAACATATCTGGGGGTTCGAGAATGCTAGCAGATAAGGACCTCCCACCAGCTCCCATCACTGGCATGGTATCTGAGGAGGGGTGCCCCAATGGGTGATTCAAGACTGATCGCAACACTCTTATGTCAACCAAAAATGAAACTGGCCTCCCTCCAACTTGGACATTTACTAGGGGTGAAGAGGGAGATAGTTGCAAAAGGGCTGAGAAACATAAGTCCCCCTGCCCCTGGGGTCAGGCGTTTCTGTGGTTCAGCACGCAATGGACAATCCTTGGCCCAATGGCCAAACTTCCTGCACAGTCTATATCTCATGGTTCCGATAGATGAGACCAACTAAAACAGAACTCTGAGGCTTGAGGTTTCCTTTAAGAACATGTTTATTGGCTACAAAGTATCGGCACTGTCAAAAGTGAAACCAAGACTAAAGTTCCCTCCAAACAGTTACAGTATACAAAGTTAAACTTCCCACCCCAGTACTATGCAATCAACTACGTTTCCCAATAGAATAGTTTGGCAGGCTTTCTAACAGAAGGCTCAGCCCCCCAGTCTAATGAACAGAAATAACCTTGGTTCCCACGGGACAGAGAATTGTTTAAGCTAGCAGAAAAATTCCACCACCCCTCCCATTCTGGTAGCAACTGGAAACGAGCCAAATGGCTTCATTCAGGTTCGTTGCAGAGTTGACAGTATATTGATTAGACTGGAGGAGTGACGGGTGCTCCTATCCCTACCTTATCGTTGCTATAACCTCCTTGCCCGGACCCTCTTCCTTGTGACCACTTTGTCCTTTCCTCTCTTTTTTGGGGGGGGGGCACACTTTGCCTCTACTTCAGGGCATGTGTCAATCCCCCATTGAATCCTGGTTCAGAGGAGGAGGAGGAGTTGGAACTGGGACCGTCCAACAGGGATGGCACGTCTCCCTTGGAATGTTTGGAGGGGTCAGGGGCTGAGGACGATGCTGTAACTTCTGAAACAAACCTGGCTGAAGCCATCTTTGTCATTCTCAGTTGCCACACAGGTTGGGAGGAAGGTGGGGAAGAAAATGAAAGGATTGCTAGACTAAACATGAAGCGGTCCCGTGGGAACCAAGGTCATTCCCACAGGTGCTGGAATGTGGAGAGAAGTGTCACAGAGCCCGCCAATTGCCCTCATTGGGTAGCATGATCAATGGCATAGTAAAGGGGAGGAAAGTGTTACATTTAGTTACATTGAATTCCTGGGGGGGGGGGACTTTAGAGCTGGTTTCACTTTTGACCATGCCGATATTATGTATCCAATAAACATGTTCTTTGAGGAAGCTTTAAGCCTCGGAGTTCTGATTTGTTTGGGTCAATTAGTCAGAACCTTGACAGAGGTGTTCAACCAGACGGAGAGCTGCCTGTTCTCACAGACACAGGGGAGGATTGGCTGAAGACAGACAGTGGTGGTGAGAGGCAGCAGATCCTCTCTGATGAGGAACAGCTGCCTCCCCCACTCAGTCCAAGGGCACGGAGAGTAGAATGGAGGCAAGCTCAAAAGGTGGACTGCAAGGCTGCTAGGGAGAATGTCGCCCTGTCCTTCCTCATAAGGAATACCTGATGTGGGTTGAGTTAAGGAGAAGCTGGGGGAGTCTGTCTTTGTCAGGAACAATTGTTTGCTTTGGCTTACGATCCCCTGGCTTTGGAAAAACACAGCCTTGACTCTTGTTTCTGCTTGTGGACTTGCCTTTGGCCCCGTGGACTTGCCTTTGGCCCCGTGGACTTGCCTGACCCTGTGGAATTGCCTTGCCCTGTGGACCTTGACCTGTGAGCTTGCACCTTCTCTTTGGTCTTCCTCTCTGCCTTTACAACCTGGTTTTGTTTGTTGACTAGCTTTTGTTTGTGGGACTGAGGGTGGCTGCCTTCAGGGAAATGTGAGGTGGAGCCCTACCAGCCGTTGTAAGGCCATTTGTTGTGGCAGCTAACAGGGCAATAAAGGACTCCATTGATGCCTTCCTCTACCTAGGTGACCTGGGTCATAACAGCGTGCAACATAAACCTTATACGCCACCCCTAGTAACTTATCTATTTTTTCAGTAGTCACCACATCCAGTTTCTGCAGCTTTATTGTAATATCAGGGGCACTTTGACCAATAAAGAGCATATTAACCATTCTCTGATTTTCTGGATCCTCCGGGCTGAGGTCACTGTATTTCCAGAAGACCTGACAGAGGCATTCCAGGAAAACACTCGGACTTTTGGAAGGATGTTGATGGACCTCATAGATCTTATCAGGTTTTTTTTTTTTAATTTTGGGAAGGCTGTGCGCAAAGCCTGAACCATCCAATCCTGATACTCCTTCAATTTCTCATAGTCCTGACTTTCGTAGTTTTGTATAGACAATTGAGGATCCGTATCAGGGAAGGTATCCTGTTTTTTTCCCTTTGGCCACCATTAACGGCCTTTCTTCGGCCATTAAAAAGATGTCCAGCATAGCCTGCAGATCTGCCCAGTTTGGATTGTGGGTTCGAATTATAGATAAGACCAGTTCTGCATACCTATGGGGGGCTTCAGTATAAGACCCGAGATGATCCTTCTAAGCGTACAAGTCAGCGGTGGAGAAGGGTGTATAAACAACTTTCTGAAGGTTGCCCCATTCTGTTGCCACCTGTTCTGTAAGAGGATACAATCCCTTATAGGACAGTGGGGCTGACATGACTGCCATGGCTCATCTTTTAGGTGGGCTATAGTGACACAACCCACAATCCATCGTTTTCCTATTCTATTGCATGTTCCAAAATAGTGCACAATATTGTGTCTGATCCTTATCCATAGCCCTATGATCATAATCACCAATGGCCTCATAGACACCCTAATCTACAGATCCTCCTGGGGGCCACACAACTGGCATATCGTGATGCCACAGGGCATTATATTTTACCATATTTTCCACTTTCATTCCCCTGCAAGTTTTTAGCTTATCAGAATTATTGATAACACATTCAAGAGGGCTAAGACCCTTTCCCTTAAGCCAGGGGTGTCAAACTGCCGGCCTGCAGGCCGGACACCTCATCCAGAAGCCACGCCCACCCCATTGCCGGCAATGGCAAAACCGTCCCAATACATTGCGTGACGTCACGTGACATTGCGAGTTTGACATGTCTGCCTTAAGCTTTCCTCCTTTACCCCTTAGCTTAGTCTGGGCAGACCACATTCTCTCACATCAATCACTCTTCCTCCAACATACTTCTGTCACAACTTGCTGAGCCACAAGAGATTCACCGACCCCTCTTGCAATGTAAGCACCCCTGGTGAACGGTGAAGTCACCTAGCAGGGAGTTACAGGCAGCTGGGATTGGTTTCATGCCTAGGCTTGGTCAACAGTGGGAATTTTATCAGGGAACAATCAACATAGACTATTCATCAACATGAACAACCTGTTGGACTCTGAGAATACAGGGTTGCTCCTCTTGATGTGCAGGTTCTGAGGTTTTGCTTGATAAAGAAATACAGGAAACCAGAAGTTGCCTTCAAGTTTACGTGTTTATTCAGCTGAATAGAGATGGGCTTCTGTACAAAAGACAAAAAGTCTCAAATAGCAAAGAAAGCTTATTTTTATAGTCACTTTGATTACATAAGCAATTCACCCAGCTAAGCTGGCACACATGAGATTAAGACTTTGCCCTTTAAGGCTGGCAGACATGCATGACAGCCACCTTGCATGGGAGCAAAATAGCATCCAACAACCTCAAAATATCCTGTCCATATTTTACAGGGGTACCTTGAGCAGTGAGCAAACCACGTTCCTTCCACAAGGCCCCATGTACATGTAGAACATTAAAAGCAAATTTACTATCTGTAAAGATATTAACAACTGCACCCTTTGATAATTCCAAGGCTCTTGTCAAGGGAATGAGTTCAGCCTTCTGAGCTGATGTACCTGCAGGGAGAGCTGCTGCTTCCACCACCTGATCCAATGTGACCACGGCATTGCTAGCTAGCCTTTCTCCTTGATTTATAAAACTGCTGCTGTCTGTATACAGGTCCTTGTCTGCTTCCTCCAATGGCTGGTCAGTTAGATCCAGCCGGCCAGAAAATACTTCTGCAATAGTTTGCACACAATCATGATCACTATCCTGTTCCAGTTGGGGAAGAAAGGTCACTGGATTGAACCTGCTACTGCACTTAATATGAACTTGTGGGTTGTCAAGGAGCGCTATCTGATACCACTCTAGTCGGGAGACTGTAAGCCAATGGCCCCCCTTGGATGCTAACAAATCCTGGATGGAATGGGGTGATTCCAAGATAGAGACCCCAAAAACCTGCCATTCCCAAGAAACCCCTAAGTTGACGCTTAGTACCAGGTGGTTTAAGGAGGCACACAGCTTGGATTCTTTCCCGGGATAATTTCCTAGTCCACTGTGACAAAATATAACCTAAATACCGGACCTCCTATTGAACAAGCTGGGCTTTAGGACAGGAAACTTTATAACCCCAGTAACAAAGAGAATTTAACAAAGAAACCGAATTTAAAAGAGAGTCGCCCTCAGTGGGGGCAGCTACCAATAAGTCATCGACATATTGTAACACTACAGTAGTAGTGTTCTCCACAGGCTGCCATGTAGCTAAATCAGAGGCCAGGACAGTACCAAAAATAGTAGGGTTATTTTTAAATCTTTGAGGTAGAACAGTCCAGCAAAGTTGCCTATGTTGCCACTGAAAAGCAAAGAGGGGCTGACTAACACGAGCTAAAGGGACACAAAAGAAAGCGTCTTTCAGATCAATAACTGTACCAAGTAAGATGTGGACCCAGTTGTGAAATCAGCATATAAGGGTTAGGCACCATTTGATGTAATGTCACAGTGAGTGCATTCACGGCTCTCAAATCCTGGCAGAAACGAACCGAGCCATCTGGCTTTTGAACAGGCCGTATTGGTATATTATAAGGACTAACAGTTTCCCTTAGAAGCCCATAAGCAAGGAAATTAGTAATAATGGGCTCCAATCCTTGTAAAGCCTCCAAACTAATTGGATATTGACGAATGGAGACTGGCAGTGCATCAGGGTGCAAGGCTGCTTCCACTGGAACTGCATTAATAGCCCGGCCAGGGACCCCTGAATACCATACCTTAGGGTCAACAAAGCAATCTAACAAACCAGGACACTCATGTGTATCCTCAGATGAGGAAAGCTGAAGGGTCAGGACATGCCAGGTTTGTTCAGGGGGAACTGATAATTCAACCTGGTCCCCTTTGAAAGAAATAGTTGCCTGTAACTTAGCAAGTAAATCACGCCCTAAAAGAGGCATAGGGCAATCTGGAAGATAAAGAAATTGATGAGTAAGGTGAGTATCACCAAAAGAACATTCTAAAGGGTCCAGTATTGCTGCTGACATAGATTGACCACTGGCCCCAATAACCTGAAAGGTTTGCGAGGAAGAATTTCCAAGTGGCTTATTTAATACAGAACGTGATGCCCCTGTATCAATTAAAAAAGGTATTGTTTTCCCTCTGACTTTAAACTTTACCAGGGGTGCAGAGGGAGAATCATTCGAAAGGGCAGGGAGACAAAGGCCCCCCAGCCCCTGACTCCCCTAGTACTTAAGGTGTGGTTGTGGAGTAACACGCCCTATAGTATGGCTGGGAAGGGAATGTAAAGGACATTCCCTGCCCCAGTGGCCAAATCTCTTACATATACGACACTGGTCCTGCCTTAGGGCAAAAGACTGCATTGGACGTTCCGGGGGTGCCTGGAATCTTGGTGGCATCATTCTACCTTTCTCCCCAGGGGACCCTACTGCTCCTCACCATCCTCTTCCGCGAGTTCCACTTCTTCCTCCCCCTAGGGGCGCCCATTGTAAAGCTTGTGCCAGCAAAACACTTAGTTTTTCATCCCTCTTGACCCCTTTGGCTGTACCTTCCGGTCTTGATACATAGGTTTTATAAGCTACTTGGTACAGTCGCTCAAGGAAGTCACTGGGGCTTTCTGATGGCAATTGATGAACATCGTATATTTTTCCCAAATTTTTCTGTTTAGGGATAGCAGCCTGTAATGCAGTGACAAGAAGGTCTTGAAAGCCTTTTAAATATTCATAATCTTTGCTTTCATAAGTATCAATCACCCATCTAGGGTCAATTTCAGGACAAAGGACCTTCCTTTCTTCAGCTAATCTTTTTGCAGCATTTCCCACCAGACGTCTTTCCTCTGATGTTAAAAAGACATCCAGCATGGCTTGGAGGTCTGCCTGATTAGGGTTATGTGTTCGAATGATAGACAGAACCAATTCAGAATATTTATGTGGGGTTGCAGTATAAGAACCTAATCTATCCTTCCATGCATAAAGATCAGATGTGGAGAAGGGGGTATGAACCAGGACCTTGTTAGTATCCCCCCCTTCCAATAGCTACCTGCTCTGTGAGGGGATAAATCCCTTTATAAGGCAGCAGAGCAGAAGATAAAGCAGGAAAAGGTGGTGCTGTGGGACGTTGCCACAACCCACGGTCTTTAAGCATCTGCTTATCCCTTTGTAAAGTCCAAAAAAGTGCATAATAAGCTTGCTGGTCATGATCCATGCCTCTTTGAGCATAATCTCCCATAGCTTCAAAAAACCCCAAATCTATGGACCCCCTTTTGGGCCAAACAGTAGGCATATCCTGATGCCAGAGGGCATTATACTTGATCAGAGTTTCAATTTTCATAGCCCGACGGGTTTTGAGCTTATCAAAGTTCCTGATAACACACTCAAGGGGGCTGAGGGCACATGCTTGGATTTTATTCATGTTAACAGGTTTACCCTGGGCTGAACCTATTTGTCTAAATCTTTCACACCACTTGCACAGCCTGTTGGGCCACAAGAGATCCACCTCCTCTGCTTGCTATGCAATGGCCCCCGGTCAACGGGTCAACCTCGCAGGGGCCTGCGGGCGGCTGGAGGTGGTATCATGCCTAGGCCTGGTCAACAGTGGGAAATATATAAGGAACAACCACAAACCACACACCACTCGCAATCTATATGTATTCACAATTAATACTGTCCCCTAATTCCTGGTCATCATTATCTTCAGCCCTCCTGAGTGTGCAGGAACCAAGTGAAGACAAGAACCACAAACAAAAAAAACCAGTTCCTGTTTAAAAAACACAGTGAAGAGTCAAGAAGGGGGGCACCTCCAGGAAACCCCAGAGCACGCTTGGCGCCTTCCCCTTCCTGAGCCTCCCTAGGACCAAGCACCACTCCTGCGCTAGAGCTCGCCAAAAATGATGTGCAGGTTCTGAGGTTTTGCTTGATAAAGAAATACAGGAAACCAGAAGTTGCCTTCAAGTTTACGTGTTTATTCAGCTGAATAGAAACGGGCTTCTGTACAAAAGACAAAAAGCCTCAAATAGCAAAGAAAGCTTATTTTTATAGTCACTTTGATTACATAAGCAATTCACCCAGCTAAGCTGGCATACGTGAGATTAAGACTTCGCCCTTTAAGGCTGGCACACTATAGATATGAAAGCAGAAGTAGCTAGTATGTTCTCTCGGGAGTTTCCCCCAAGACCATATGTTCAGTCTTGGGTATTGTGGGTGTTTCCCCAAGATGCCAGGTGTTCTTGGGTGGGTTTAGAACATTGCGTGTTTCTTTGCTGTCCTTTCATGACCCTGCATTCATAGGCCTACAAGTGACCAGAGACAGAGGGGCCATCTCTATATTGATACTGTCCCCTAAGTCCTGGTCATCACCCCTTGCGATTTAAGCACCACCAGTCAGCCTTTCAGATTGTGGAGGTTAAAGGGTGGCTGGTGCCAACTGTTCCGCTCAACTCTGGTCAACAGTAATTCATTAGGCCACAATCACACATACACAAGCACAAACAGCTGTTTCCTATTAACTAAATAGTACCAACTTGCCTTGCTTCAGAACTTTATTTAGACAAACACAAACACACTGCAGCAACCCTGAAGATCATCTATTCTATACAACATCTTCCAACAACTTGGATGATCCATGCAACTTCATCAAAAAGTGCCTGACCACACAACCCAATGTAGCACAACCAACACAAGCCATAAAAAGAATAACACTGCCATACATCAAAAACATCTCAGAAACCACCAATAGATTATTACAACCACATGGAATCAGTTTAGCACACAAGCCAACTAAAGCCCTCCAAAACATCCTAAGTAAACCAAAAGACCCAGCAGCCCCAGAACAAAAAAACAGCCATCTATAACATACAGTGTAAGGCAGAGGTGTCAAACTTGCAATGTCACGTGATGTGTCATGACTTATCGTGCGTTTTTTCCATTGCTAGCAATGGGGTGGGCGTGGTTTCGCCATGACACATCCGACCTGCAGGCCAGCAGTTTGACACCCCTGGTGTAAGGACTGTGACAGTCACTACATAGGACAAACAGGCAGAGGACTAGCAGAGCGCATCCATGAACACCAACTATCAGTCAGAAGACATGATAAAAACTCCATAATTTCACAACACATGGACAGATTTAACCATAGTCTCAACTGGGAAACTGTGCATTCTAGACAAAGGCAAAACAGGCCTCCCCCTTTAATTAAAAAGGAGGGGAACAGTTATGGTTACTTCCAATTTATCCCAGCAACTTCAAAAGACAGTGGGGAAAGACTAAAAGGAATGTTGAACCTGGGGCCTTTTGCAGGTGTGAAGGGGGGGAGGAGAAGTAGCAGCCTCCTCTCCTCACCTCTGACAAAGGGGAATTGAATAGTCCAAAGAGCCAGATTAAAAGAAAAAGAGAGAAAAAAACTTGCTTTCAGTTCTTTGAATTTTCTTTTCTTCCGTGGCTTTAGTTGTTATCAGATAAACTAGCCAACCGGAGGTTTACAAAGGTTTTTTTTTTCAACGTTGCCTTCTTGAAGATTATTCTTACTACCACACATCAACACAAAGCACCACCAGACGTTGTCTGACAGGGTTAAACTTAACAGCCACTTGAGGTTTCAAAACATCCCAATTGTTCAGAACACATTGCAGAGGAGTATATTTTGATTTAATTTGTTTCTTTAAAATACTCTGACGATTCCCCATATATATATTTTTTTATTTCAAGATAGTTTCTTGGCTTCCTCCCTTTTCACTTAATTAATTTGTAATTTTGTAATTAATTGTTTTCTTTGGAGGACTAGCCAGGGAGATCAGCCCCCTATCTTATTCCAAAATTACCAAAACCTCTGCAAAAAAAATTACATTCCAATTTAATTACTTTTCTTAAATCAGTCTATCCTGTATTAGAAGGCAGTTGCTCGGCTTCCTCTTTTCTTACATTTATTCATTTATTATTTTTCTCTTCTTTTTTTTAATGCTTATCTATAGAGGACTAGTCGGAGAGATCAACCTCCTGCCTTATTCCAGGATTACCAAAGCTTTTTTTTGTTGTTCTCTTTTACTCACTAAGGCGCCTGTTGCAATTTCTCCCGTCAGTAGAGAAGCATGAAACCTCGTTGAATTCAGGTGTTCAGGTTCCTCAGACACGGATCCCACCACCGACGATGAAGCACAGGAGTCTTCCAGGTCAAACACCTAGGAGCGCTCTAAGATTCACGCATCAGTCGCTGTCGGTTTCATCCTGCTGAGAATTGAAGGCTTGCCGGGACCTTAACAGGGGTCTCCAGATGTGGGGGAAGAGCCGTTGTGGCTTCCACCACGTTAGGCGCCAGGTTGTAAGGTTTCCCACTTAGCCTCACAATTGTCCCAGCATTACTCAGGAATTTAAAAGAGCCAAAGAAACTCCTGAGCCGAGGTTTCAGCAAGCAAACAATTTTTATTTTGATCAGAATAAAGTTGGGTGACCCCATCTCTCTTCGTGGCTGGTACAGAGATGAAGGCAACAACCAGGAAAGATGTCTTCCACCTTTTATACCTTTCCAGAACAAAAAGCTCAGGTCTTGGTACCAGGCATAAGATGGCACCCAAAAATAATTCCTAGATGATGACTCATACACAGCAAACCAGGCTCCATCCAATAACTCCTTTTCCCCCTCCCCTTACCATGCTCTTTTCATGTAAGCAATCACCGTCCTATACCTAAAGCATGAAACATTTGCTTCTATATAACTAATCTCCCAATATAAAGCACCTACAAAGCTGCTTGCACATAAACAAACGTATATATATATGTGTGTGTGTTTTCTGAGGTTTTCGCGGGTGTTTGTATGTAGGTCTTTGGTTGTTCGGGTTTTCTCCCGCGTAAAATTGGAAGTGTCTTGGCGACGTTTCGACGAAGTCCCATTCGTCATCTTCAGGCTGGTGTTTTCAGCTTCGTGCTTCGAGGAGCAATGTGTGGTCTTAGCTGTTTCTTCCTTTTAACTGCCAGTGGGGGTATGAACTGATTGGGTGGGAGCTTGGCTGTGTTCTGATTGGGTGGAGGTGTGTTCTGATTGGTTAGGGTCATCCCACACAGCATGAACAAGCGAGATGATACCTCCCGCCTACCAGCCATTTGGAAACCCGCCCTTATTGACAAACGACTCCCTAACACAAAAAATGATACCAGACCCACACTCACAAAAACCACACAGGATGTCACCACCACACATCCACGCAAAAAGCAAACCCAAAGCCACACCGATGATGAGGCACAACCACAAACCAGAAGCCAGACCACAGCTGCATCATTAGCCACTTTAAACCCCTCCAATCCATACATGAAGCAAACTGACACCCTCCATGAAGATGAGGCACAACCACGAACGCGAAGCCAAAAAATAGCAAGGCAGCCCAAAATCTTAAACTCTCCTGCAACTCAGACTAACCTGAGCACAACCAAACAACACTCCCCCAGCCAATCAGAGCACAGCCAACCCCCCCCCCCCCGCCAATCAGAGCACAGCCAAGCCCCTAACCAATCAGAACACACCTCAGAACGTCGCCAAGACACTTCCAATTTTACGCGGGATAAAACCCGAACAACCAAAGACCTACACATATATATATATAATGCTGTATGTTACACCCTGTTGCCCAAATATGGGAGAGAGAAATCTTTTGCCTTGTATCAGCCATCCACAGGCAGCAGTCACAACTGTGACATCATATACATTTCTAAAATTTGGATTGCTCTAGATTGAGCTGATACAGGCAAAAGAAAAAGAAAAAGAAAGAAGATTTCTTTCTCCCATATTTGGGCTGACAGGTTGTACATTCAAGGTAAATATATATATATATATATATATATATATATATATATATATATATATATATATATATATATATGTATATGTATATGTATATGTATATGTATATGTATACGTATATGTATATGTATATGTATATGTATATGTATATGTATATGTATATGTATATATATATATATATATATATATATGCTATAAAATTATTAGTTTCACAGCAGTGTACAACTGTGCATATAGTGTATGTGGGGGATAGTTCTTTCTTGGAAGCAATGGTAAAGGCACAGAGATTCTAGTATTTATCATTTTGTAAGTTTGTGAGGAGGAAAGAAGAATTCTGAGAGCATAATGTTACTTGCTATTTATTTTTACTGAATATCTCTAAGCACAGTCTCATTTTTGCTGTGCTTTCATGGTGGTTAACTTTTTAACTGAAGGGATTTTATTATGCTTAAGGTTGATATTAGTAATATTGATATTAGTAGTGATTCTTTGTAATATATATATATAGTCTCTAATTATGCTAAAAATACAAATCCTGGGTAAATCCATGCTATAAAATAATCCAAACACCAGGATAATACTAAAAACAAAACTTGTTTAATTAAAAGCTAAGTCTTTCAACACTACCGACATCATCAGAGCATGATGCAAGATTGCTGGGAGTCCTTCTTATGCTGCCGGGTGGCTTTGCGCTTGGCTCCTTGACCTGGTTACTGGTCCATCCGTTCTCTCCATCTGGTTTCTTAAAGGGCCCACGTCCTTTATTGTGTTGATGCCCTCCAAAGTTGCTGTTTCCTTCCTCCTGGATCCAACCACTCTCCGTTTCTGTTCGCCCACTCTCACATCTGTCATCCTCTCTAGCCCCATTCCGTGGTCCGTTAGATCCTCCCTGGACTGACTATGTTTGCGTGCGTTCGAGGGAGGGTGTGTGTCAAGTGGGTCCGGACGTTTATCGGCACAATCCCTGGTGGCTGCATTCCTGCACACATTCCTCCACCCAGGGACACTGTTTTCCTCCTCAGGTGTCCATGAGTATGCTGTACCGCTTCTAGTTGTCCCCCTCCTCTTGAGGCTCCTCATTACTTGCTCGCACGTTGGTTTCATCAGTTCTTTTGCTCTTTTTGCACACGTGCGGGGCCTCACCACATCACTTTCCATCATAGATCTCTGTTTTCCTTTCCTATTCACATCGGTAGAATAACCCATCTCTCCCCTCATGTTGGCGGGGATCGTGGAGCAGGTGTCCCATGGGCTATCATCCAGCCCCCTTTGTTGTTCACCCCTATCGTTGTTTCCCCTTTTTGTGGGGTGAGTTGAAATATGCTTATCTGGGATACCTAGGGGGGGAGCCTAGAAGTGGTACAGCATACTGATGGACACCTGAGGAGGAAAACAGCATCCCTGGGTGGAGGAATGTGTGCAGGAATGCAGCTGCCAGGGATTGCACCGATAGATGTCCAGACCCGCTTGACACACACCCTCCCTCGAACGCACGCAAACATAGTCAGTCCAGGGAGGATCTAACGGACCACGGAATGGGGCTAGAGAGGATGACAGATGTGAGAGTGGGCGAACAGAAACGGAGAGTGGTTGGATCCAGGAGGAAGGAAACAGCAACTTCAGAGGGCATCAACACAATAAAGAACGTGGGCCCTTTAAGAAACCAGATGGAGAGAACGGATGGATGGGTAACCAGGTCAAGGAGCCGAGCGCAAAGCCACCCGGCAGCATAAGAAGGACTCCCAGCAATCTTGCATCATGCTCTGATGATGTTGGTAGTGTTGACCGACGAAAGACTTAGCTTTTAATTAAACAAGTTTTGTTTTTAGTATTATCCTGGTCTTTGGATTACTTTATAGCATGGATTTACCCAGGATTCGTATTTTTAGCATAATTAGAGACCATTACGATAGAGCAGCATTGCTCCATGCAAGAAAATGGGAAAAACTAGCACGACGGATATCCAGCAGTTACCGAAGGCTAACATTTCTCCATGAGTGCATCTGAGGAGACCTCCCCATTAAATCTTTGAGAAGGAGACCTATAATCGATTCTATGGAGTGTCAAATGGCCGTCCACCAATTTCAACATCGCTCATTGCGTGTTCTAATCAACGACCAACATAGGCGGATAGAAGTTTGTAAGACATGGGTCCAATGCTATCATGAGCGCTGCAACATGGAATTAACACACCAGCACTTCATTGCACTTGACTGCCAGATCCATCAAGCCACTATGAGAGCAGGCTGCCAGACAACCACGATACTCCCAACGCAAGATGGAAACGCTACGGACGTTGGAGGACCGTGATTACTTCAAGGGGTTAGTCCATAACTTATCCTCTAAAGTGTTGAGCCGAGAACAGATAACCTTGCTTGAACGGGATGTAGGTTATAATTTGGCGGATGCACGACCATTGGATTTCTTGGCAGCATTAGAACCTGCCATACAACAGATTGGGGTTGGGGATGAGATCAAAAATTCTGTTAGACAAAGAGTCACAGGTTTGTTAATGGGTCACAAACATTGCCAAATATTATCCAGGGGCGAAAAAGAGGCTTTAGAGCAACTTAAAAAAGACCATACCATCGTCATTCTGCCAACGGATAAAGGCAGGGTGACGGTGGTTATGGACAAAACACAGTACACCAATAAATCCCTGGCACTACTCAGTGACACAACAGCATACAGAACTGTTACCGGAGACCCCATGACCACGCTTAAAAACAATATAAACAAACTTTTAGATAACTTCAAACGCTGTAAAGCAATTGATGAAAACACTCTGAGGAAAATATGCCCGAGGGATTCAGCTGTAGCCAGGTTCTATGGCTTACCAAAAGTTCATAAAAAAGCCCCCCCCCCCCCGCGTCCAGTTGTCTCATTCAAAGACACACCAACCTCAGAGTTAGCCAAGTGGCTGAGTGGCCGCATCAGCCATGTGGTAGATGGTAATCAAACTACAGTGAGATCAGCTGGTGAGTTTCTAGAGAAAGTCAAGTTCCTAAAGGTGGAGAGAGGTGAGGTCATGGTATCTTTTGACGTCACCTCACTCTTTACCTCCATCCCGCAGGACTTGGCAGTTACAACTTTAAGAGACGGCCTCAACGAAATGGGACAAGGACGACATCAAGATTCCCTATGTACTGATGACCTAGTGAAATTAACAACATTATGTTTAAAAACGTACTTTACCTTCCAAGGGACCTTATACGAGCAGGTCAAAGGAACACCTATGGGATCCCCTATATCAAGCATAGTGGCAGAAGCCATTCTGCAACGTTTGGAAACCATAGTGATGACTCAGTTCCACCCCAAATTTTGGGTCCGATATGTGGACAATATGTTTGTAGTTATTAAGAAACAACATAAGGCTGATTTTATGGAGGCGCTAAACTCTGTGTACCCAGACATCCGCTTTACAGCAGAGGAAGAGAACCAGGGTATGTTAGCCTTTCTGGATGTGTTGGTCCATCGCCAACCCGATGGGACCCTACACACAAAATTGTATCATAAACTGACCCATACTAATAGGACCCTCCATTATGGGAGCAACCATCTGGTGGCCCATAAAATCAGCTGTATAAGAACATTTTTCAAATGTATTGATTCCCACTGCAGTACAACCAGGACCAAAACTGAGGAAAGGAATCATCTGTTTCAGACCTGCAAGTATAATGGTTACCCCACTGGATTCATCAGGAAGTACAGTAAACCGTACATACCCCGCAAAAACTTGCAAGAAACTGACAGGACAACACAAAATGTGCGTATCTCCCTCCCATACATTAATGGTGTATCAGAGGCAACAGCTAGAATATTGGCCCCCTTTAATGTAAATGGCCCATAGACCAGATCAAACTCTACGATCTAAGATCATGCACCCAAAAGATCCACTCCCCAATGAAGAAAAATCTGCAATAATTTATAAGATCAAGTGTAAGGACTGTTCCTGTAACTATGTTGGGGAGACCACAAAAAGATTAAAAACTAGGGTGCATGAGCATGCACTAGTGGTCAGAAGAAAGGAACAGCATTCACAGATTTGGGCCCACATGAACGATCGTGGGCATGAATTTGACCTTAATAGTGCACAGCCCATATCTAGAGACACTACTAAGGGGGGCCGTCTACTTAAAGAAGCCTGGCTTTCTGATGGCGACTCCATCAATCGCCATATAGAGCCTTGCCCAGCATACCAAACATTTAAGATATGGGAACAACAGCACCTGAATCCACAACAAAGACAATTGGCACATCCCTCACAAAATCAGAGAGAAGAATAGAGGAGATAACCCATCCACAGGATAAAGAACCTATAAGAACAGAGAAAGAACAAGAAACATCTCCCCCTCTATGTATCCCAGATAAGCATATTTCAACTCACCCCACAAAAAGGGGAAACAACAAAAACTTCCGGTGGTGACGGCCGCGACGATGGCGGCTTTTTTCAGCCGTCCGCCCTGGGATGTGTCAAAGCCAGCTGAGACAGCAAGCAAGAGCTGTCTCGTGGCTTGGAACCTCTCTCCCCGGGCGAAGGGGAGGAGGTGAGCTTTCCTCAGATAGTGGTTGAGCTCCCCGAGACCCCAAAGCTTTCTTTTTGGTGGTCGGAGGGTGAGAGCTCCCACGCAGTCTGGGGTGTTCTCCACATTCCAGGATGCCTTTGCCCTGATTTTTCTCCAGGGCAAAGCTAGACGCTGCTTCCACATCTGCGCTTAAAATAAATTTGTGAGTAAAATTTAAAGCAGACAGAGCTGACCAGGAGAGACTAATATTGGGATTACTTCAAGACTTTAACTCTGGAAAAGAACTTCTCCTTCCTTTAATTAAGAGTGGTGAAAAATGGCGCTGAGATGTTGATTCTTTGAAAGGACCGGAACTTCTATTTGGAACAATGTAACAGATTTTGTATTTGTATAAATTGCAAGAATCTTCTTTTTTTCTTTTAAGGGGGCTTTTATCTTTTTTCCCCTTTTCCTTTTTTCTTTTTTTTGGGGGGGGGGTATTTGTTGATTTTATAAGATTTTAGCAGACTTTTTAACAAGTGGTCTTAAAAATAAAATGGCTTCAAAGCGTCTCAGAGCTTCTGTTGCTTCTAAAGCCTCGATCTTCCCGGTAATGCAGACAGCTCAGCAAGCTAAGTCTAAGTTTCCACCACCTTCTCCATTGTCTTCAGCATGTATACTTAAAGATTTACAGGATGCCTTGGAAAAAAAGGCACGACAGATTAAAGAAGAGATGGAGGGTTTTTTTGAAAATAAATTCATGAAACAGAGAGGACATAGTGTTCGCGTTTCAAAAGTTTGTTGGTCACATAGATCGTCTGGAGGATCGTATTGATGATGTTGTGGAAAATTTTGAAAAACTGGAAGATCAAATTGACAAAGTGGAAAACAACGTGGAAATAATACAGGATGAAATTACTATGTTACAATACAGAAACATGGAATTTGCTTTAAGAATAAGGGGAATGAAGGAAAATATGCAAGAGGATTTGAGACAAGTGGTGGTAAAAGATATAGCTTTCATTTTGGGGGCTGAGCCTGAAGAAATACTGAGAGAGACGGAAAAAGTTTTTAGGGTTAATTCTAGGGTTGCAAGACAGAGGAATTTGCCAGGAGACATGGTTATCTATTTTTCTAGGAGATCACTTCGTAATGAAATGTTACAGGCTTTTTATAAGCAGAGATTTCAAATTGCAGCTCAAGATGTTATAATTTTAAAAGAAATACCCTCAAAAATTCTTAGAAAAAGAAAGGATTTTGCTTTTTTGGTTGATGAGCTCAAAAAACGACAGGTTCGATTCAGATGGGAGATACCGGTTGGAATAGTGCTGAACTATGCGGGGATATATTACAGACTTAATACAGTGTCAAAGGCGAAATATTTTTACATTTCGGTTTTGAAGGTGGGCTCTCCATTATCTTTACGACCTGAGATAATAGAAGAAAAGTTGGAAGAGCAGCCGGTTGAAAGTGCTATGCTATTGGATGTAGGAGACATATAGGCTGAACCTCTGCAGCAGTCTCTCGAGATAGAATATTTTTTAAAGGAACCGAGAATGACTCGTGCAGCCTATAGACCTAAACTAAAAGAACAGCAGAAGATGGATGTTGGAATAAAGAAAAGGAAATGATGAACTTTTGTAGTAGTTTTTTGAGATAGAAGATGTTTTAAAGGAATAGTGAATGATTTGTATTTAGTATGTTTTAAAGGAACAGTGAATGATTTGTGTAGTATGTAGATGTAAAGAAAAAGAATAATAGAAGGTGTTGATTTAGTGGAAAAGTTTAAATATTTGGGAGTATGTATATCATAAATTTTTAATTTAAAGTGAAAAATAATTATGAGATATTATGGGTAAATGTGTAAAAGAATTTAAATTCTAATGATCTCTGTTGGTGAGAATTTTAGAAGATGAATGGTTTGCTGAAACTTTTTAAGTAGGAGGGTATTAATAGACTTTCTTAGGGGTAAAAAGCAAATTTTATCAAATGTAAGTTTGTTGGTTAGGTTATATTGGAGGGAAAATTTTGTGTTCATTATGGATGAATGGTTGTTTAAAAGAAATAAACACCTCAGCGAGGTGAAGATGGCTAAATTATATGTAGAGTAAATATGGGTTATGATATGGGTTTAAAATGCATTATGCAGATTATGAATAATTTTTAGTTCTTAATTTGGAAATGCTTATATTGTTATTTTTTCTTCTTTTTTGTATTTGAGTTAAAGTATATTATTGATTTTACTATTTGTATAGTTGGATAAGTTTATTTAGAATTTGCTTGTTTATTTGTAACCCTGTAACCAGCTCTGGGAAGTGAGGGGGGGAGGGAGGGGGTTATTTTAGGGGGGGATATTGTTAAAACCTTGTATAAAACTTTTCAATTAAAAAAAAGGGGAAACAATGATAGGGGTGAACAACAAAGGGGGTTGGATGATAGCCCACGGGACACCTGCTCCACAATCCCTGCCAACATGAGGGGAGAGATGGGTTATTCTACTGATGTGAATAGGAAAGGAAAACAGAGACCTACGATGGAAAGTGATGTGGTGAGGCCCTGCACGTGTGCAAAAAGAGCCAAAGAATTGATGAACCCAACGTGCAAGCAAGTAATGAGGAGCCTCAAGAGGAGGGGGACAGCTAGAAGTGGTACAGCATACTCATGGACACCTGAGGAGGAAAACAGTGTCCCTGGGTGGAGGAATGTGTGCAGGAATGCAGCCACCAGGGATTGTGCCGATAGACGTCCGGACCCACTTGACACACACCCTCCCTCGAATGCACGCAAACATAGTCAGTCCAGGGTGGATCTAACGGACCACAGAATGGGGCTAGAGAGGATGACAGATGTGAGAGTGGGCGAACAGAAACGGAGAGTGGTTGGATCCAGGAGGAAGGAAACAGCAACTTTGGAGGGCATCAACACAATAAAGGACGTGGGCCCTTTAAGAAACCAGATGGAGAGAACGGATGGACCGGTAACCAGGTCAAGGAGCCGAGCGCAAAGCCGCCCGGCAGCATAAGAAGGACTCCCAGCAATCTTGCATCATGCTCTGATGTCTGTAGTGTTGACCAACGAAAGACTTAGCTTTTAATTAAACAAGTTTTGTTTTTAGTATTATCCTGGTGTTTGGATTATTTTATAGCATGGATTTACCCAGGATTCGTATTTTTAGCATAATTAGAGACCATATATATATATATATATATATATATATATATATATATATATATATATATATATTGATTACAAAGTATCACTACTAATATCAATATTACTAATATCTGTTGTGATTCTATGCCAGCCTGTGCTCGCAACAGCTGAGTCTGAGGAATCTGAGGAGGAGGTGGAGGAGGCATTTGAAGGGCCATCAGGGGCAGAGGGAGGCTCTGATGAATTACAGGACTCACAGTTTGATGCAGAGCCTGGGCCCTCCAGTCGTGTTCCTGATGAAGCTCAGCTGTGTGAGGAGCATGAGTCAGACCCGGAAGACCCACACCTCATGGACTTGCTAATTGACACCCGCACACGTCGTCAATTAGCGAGAGTAAATCAACAGCAGTCAATGCGGCACCTCCAGAGTAAAAAGAGAAGGCAATGAGAGGCAACGCCCTGGGACTGCTGAATAAAGGGAGGAGGTGTGGGCGGTGCTGGTTGCTGAAGGCAACCGTTTGCAAAGTGCTTCTTGGAATCCTGGTCTGTTCGTCTTGCTTGTGACTTCTCGTCTGTTTGCATCGTGTTTCCTTTGGACTTGAGTTTTGCTGTTTGTGTTTTGGACTATTTGACAGGTTTGTCAACCATATTAAAAGAGTTTTGTTGTAAAGTCTCCAGCCTATTGCATCAGCAGGGGTTTGGTCCTTGTGCCTTTAACAAGGACGGCAATAGGCTGGGATAGAACAATATCAACCTTAATCATAATAAAATCCCTTCAGTTAAAAACAGTTAACCACCATGAAAGCACAGCAAAAATGAGACTGTGCTTAGATATATTCAGTAAAAATAAATAGCAAGTAACATTTGTTGTTGTTAATTGCGAAGTCGTGTCCGACCCATCGCGACCCCATGGACAACGTTCCTCCAGGTCTTCCTGTCCTCTACCATCTTCTGGAGTCCATTTAAGTTCACACCTACTGCTTCAGTGACTCCATCCAGCCATCTCATTCTCTGTCGTCCCCTTCTATTGCCCTCAATCTTTCCCAGCATTAGGCCCTTCTCCAATGAGCAAGTGGAATCAACTTCCCCCCGATATTTGAACTACTCCCACCTTGCCGGCCTTTAAGAAAGCCATTAAAACTCTCCTGTTCCGGCAGGCCTGGGGCTGATGTCCCCAGGGGGGCCGGGATACGATTGGACATGCTGTATGAATGTACTTATTTTACTGTTTTATTGTTATATTTATTGTTTTAATTTTGTACACCGCCCTGAGTCCCTCGGGATTGGGCGGCATATAAATTTTAGAAATAAATAAATAAAGTAACATTATGCTCTCAGAATTCTTTTTTCCTCCTCACAAACTTACAAAACGATAAAGACTAGAATCTCTGTGCCTTTACCATTGCTTCCAAGAAAGAACTATCCCCCATGTACACTGTATGCACAGTTGTTGTACACTGCTGTGAAACTAATAATGGAGTCTGAAATGGCCACCAGTAAGACTATTAGGTCAATGCCTTAAATATTTAAAAAAATCAGCGAGACAAGAGGGCAGAAAAATGAACTGTGACAAGCAATAGACATTTAAGTGTACAGGTAGTCCCCAAGGTACGAACCTAATGGAGCCTGGCCATTATTAGGCTTGTAAGTCAGAAAACTCGTCAAATGAATCAGAATTAATCTTACAATTTTTTAAAATCAAACTAATTAAATCAAAAGGGTTGTTAAATGAACTAAGATCTGACTTACTATTTCCTCCAATGTTAACTGAACTGGGAGGGTTTCCCGCCAGCTGCCGATCAGCTGTTTCCGGTGAGCTGGCTCAAGAACTAAATTGCCTCCAAGCAGGGCTTGCAAGGCATCACAGTTATTTTTTTTAAATACCAACTGCTGTTAGCCAGCTTCAGCTGCCCAGAGGGGGGGGGGCATTGCTTTAATAAAAACCACTAACTTAAGAGCCAGCCAGGCAGTGGTGGGATTCAGTCAGTTGCACCAGTTCAGCAGAACCGGTAGCTAATTTTTTGTTGCCCAGGCCCAGAATGGACTTCTGGAAGTGGCAGCCACACAGAGAACCGGTTGTTCACATATTTGAATCCTACCACTGCAGCCAGGCACCCAGAGGGAGATGGGGGAGGGATTTGCAGAACTCACGGCTTGCAATAGTAACAGAGATGCAAGGGACCTTGAGGTCAGCTAGTCAAACTCACTGCTCTCACAAGAGAGTATTTCTGATAAATGCCTATACAGTCTCTTCTTAAAAGCTTCCAGTGATGGGGCACCCACAACTTCTGGAGGCAATTTATATTTAAAACCTACAAACTACATTAATATATGCTAATTTCCAAAATAAAAGCTCAATAGTTTGCAAACACAATAGTTTGCAAAGTACAGTACTTAAAAAGCAGAGCAGTTCCCAAACTGTAATTTGCAAACTAATGTGTTTGCAAACTATAGAGTAACATTTAAAAAAAAAAAAAAAAATACTTACAGAAGTAATTGTAGCACTCCCCAGGCAGTAGCAGATTGCAGCAAAAGCAAAAACTGGTGCCGGGTTGGCTCTTGTTTGGCCATGTGACCAGGGACAAAAAAAAACCCCAACCACTTCCAGCTTCTCATAGTCCCAAACAGCCCAGGCAAGTCACAGAGATAAAAATGGCTGCCGCTGCAGTAGAGACTGAAATCAAGTCACATGGCTACAGAGGCCTCTTTTTGGTTGCAGTTTTGAATTTCTAATGTAAGTAAGTACCCTTTCTGAATTAATTCATTTTTGTGAAAACTCGCTAAATAAATGCTCGTACCTGGGGGATTACCTGTAATCTACAAAGATCATATCCTTGAAAAGAAAATGAATGTTGTTATGTCCTGAGCCTTGCAAGCAGGCTCGGTGCATTGCAGGCGGTCCCGGGCAGGTACAAGCTGCCCGGGACCAGACAGGCTGTCGCCAGTACGTGTGCGCATGCGCGGGTGCTGGCACGCCAAAAGTAGCAGATTGACTCGGGAAAGGCCTATAAAAGGAGGCCGAGAGTTTTAGGCGTTGCCACCATATTCCAATGTAAGCTGAACTGAAGAATAAAGGTTTCCTGAGAACTACAACAGCTTCTCGTGTCTTACCATTTCGCGACGGACTCAACACTGGCGACGAAGGTGGGATCGCCTTACATCGAAGAAGAAAAGGTGTAAAGCTTACCCGAGTGAGTCCGGAGCAGCAGGAATGGCGTTGACTCGGCAGCTACCCGCCAATCCAGTGCGCATTCGGGGGTAGGCTGGCTGATAGACCCTTCCTGATTCGAAATGGCAAAGATTGGAAGGCTTTCGGAATTCGACATCTCACATCCAGAGAGGTGGGAGTCCTATGTAGCCAGGGTGGAAAACTACCTCAAAGTGAACCAGAGTCTGTCAGCTACGCAGATCTAAAGAAGTTATTGAAGGAGCACTTCCAGCCTAAGATGTCCGTCATCGCGTGGCGCCACACCTTCGAGCAGAGGGATCAACGACCCGGAGAATCGGCCAAGGAGTACATCGCCGCACTGAGGAAAGCCGCCAAACATTGCGAGTTCAAGGACCTCGAGGAACGACTGAGGGACCGGTTTGTATGCGGGCTAAGGCATCGAGAGTTGCAACAGAGACTTTTCGCCAAGGAGGACTTGTCTTTCCAAGATGCCTTGAGAGAGGTCACCGCAGAAGAAGCAGTGGGCGGCGCCATCAAGAACATGCGGCCGATCAGAAACAGTCCAGATGCTGCGTCCGTGCACCAGGAAGAAGTCCAAAGAAACTCCGAGGAGGATCCGGACGAGGAAGTGGACCGTCTCCACCCCACAAAGGAAGGAAAACCAAGAGGAAGCTGTTCAGCTCTCCCCAAGTGCATCGGTTGTGGAGGTCGCCACAAGAGAGCCGACTGCAAGTTCCGCTCCGCTATCTGCCGGGCGTGCGGAAAACAAGGACACATTGCAGCTGTGTGCCTGGGCCGTCAGAAGGTACAACCTCAGGACGAATTGCGCCTGAAAGGTACCAGGGTCCCCAGCCAGAATAGGGTGGGGTTTTGCTCTTCGCGAAGAAGCATCTACAGGACAGGCACACACAAGCCCATTAAGAAAAAGCTGTCACTTAAGGTGAAGCTACAAGGGGTTCCATTAACTATGGAACTGGACACGGGGTCTGCATTTTCGATCATTTTTATGCACACATTTAGGAAGATTTGTTCCGGCAGCGGAACCCACGCCAAGTTGAGGCCTTCTGACATTGTGCTAATGGATTTTCAAAACTCCAGAGTGTGTGTTAAGGGGGAGGCCACCCTTAACGTACAGTATAAGGATTTTGAGGGTCCACTAGACCTACTAGTAGTAGAGGGTGAATGAACGAGTCTCATAGGACTCGAGTGGTTTGAGGCCTTGGGGATACACGTCACAGGGCTCAACTGCCTACAAACACTCGACCTACAGGAAGTCTGCAAAGAATTTGCAGACGTTTTCAGCCCCCAGCTGGGCACATTCAAAGGACCCCCTGTGTTGTCAAAGCTAGACCCCACGGTCACTCCCATTAGAATTAAAGCAAGAAGGGTCCCTTTTGCTTTAAAGAGTAAAATTGACACTGAATTGGATAAACTGATCCAACAAGGAATTCTAGAACCAGTTGACTCCAGTCCATGGGAGACCCCTATTGTCACGCCTCTTAAGGCAAATGGGGACATTCGCATCTGTGCTGATTACAAATGCACTCTAAATAAGGCATTGTAGCAACATGCCTATCCTGTTCCTGTGGTCAGTCATATCCTGGCCTCCCTCAAGGGGGGGCGCGTTTTTGCAAAGCTTGACCTAGCTCAAGCATATCAACAGCTGCCTGTTGATGATGACGCTGCTATAGCTCAGACTATTGTGACCCACAGAGGGGCTTTCAAGGTAAAGAGACTTCAATTTGGAGTAAATGTCACTCCTGGGATTTTCCAAAGCGTAATGGAAAACACACTATGGGGTATACCAGGGGTTTGCCCCTATTTTGATGATGTCTTAATTGCAGGAGACTCCACACACATTCTAGCTGAAAGGCTAAGGGCTGTTCTATTAAGGTTCAGGAAAACGGGACTCAAACTCAAGAAGGACAAATGTAAAATTGGGGTGCCTTCTACTGAGTTTCTGGGGTTCAAAATTGATGCTGCTGGGATTCATCCTGCTGAATCCAAACTAAAAGCCATTATGCAAGCCCCTAGGCCAAAGTCTAAGGCCGAACTACAGGCTTTTCTGGGCCTTCTGAATTTCTACAATTCCTTTCTTCCACACAAGGCTAGTGTAGCTGAGCCTCTTCACAGGCTATTAGATAAACAGGCAGTGTGGCAGTGGTCACAAACACATGAGGCTAGTTTCAATGAGGTCAAGGCCTTGCTCACTTCTAACAGTGTACTTGCTCACTTCAATGAATCCTTTCCTGTGTGCATCGCTTGTGATGCTTCCCCTTACGGGGTGGGTGCTGTACTGAGCCACCTCAGGGCTGATGGAACTCAGGTTCCTGTTGCATATTACTCCAGGACATTGTCTTCAGCTGAGCGCAACTACGCTCAAATAGACAGGGAAGCCTTAGCTGTTGTTGCTGGAATTAAAAAATTCCATGATTTTTTATATGGTAGGCATTTCACGGTCTTCACTGACCATAAGCCTTTGTTGGGACTGTTTACCACACGTAAACAAACTCCCCAAATCATCTCCCCCAGGATGATCAGGTGGTCTATCTTTTCGTCTGCATATGATTTTTCCCTACTTCACAAGCCTGGGAAGGAAATGGGCCATGCTGATGGCCTCAGTAGATTACCCCTGCCGGTAATAGAGGCTGACCCCGCGCCAGCCATCAAAATTCTCTCCATTCAAGCCTTGCCCGAGTCCCCCCTGAATGCCAGGGATGTAGCCGCTGAATCGGGCACAGATCACACACTTTCACGTGTCCTTTCTTGGGTTTTGTCTGGATGGCCTGAGCACTGTCCTAGTCCTGAGTTTCAGAGTTTCTGGTCTAAACGGAACGAGTTGTCCACCTCTCAGGGTTGTCTGCTTTGGGGAAGCAGAGTTGTCATTCCCACCTCAATGAGGACTAGGGTCTTAGATTCCCTCCACGAGGGTCATCCTGGCATTGTACGAATGAAGGCTCTTGCACGCAGCCACTTGTGGTGGCCAGGTGTAGACAAAGACATAGAAGCTAAGGTGCATGCTTGCCACCTTTGTCAATGCTCACGCCCTGAAATGCCCCAAGCTCCTGTGCATAGATGGGAGGAAACACAGTCTCCATGGTCTAGGGTGCACATTGACTACGCTGGGCCCTTTCAGGGTCAATTCTTCTTGGTCCTCGTTGACAGCCATTCAAAATGGCTTGAGGTTGTACCTGTCTCTTCCACCACCACTGCAAAGACTATTCAGGTACTGAGGGGGATTTTTGCTGCACACGGGCTCCCAGACTTCATTGTGTCTGACAACGGCCCTCAATTCACTTCCTCCGAATTCCAAGCTTTCTTGCAGGCTAACATGATTCGTCATGCCACTTCTGCACCTTTCCACCCGTCCACCAACGGTATGGCTGAACGCATGGTTCGCATCACCAAGGACGCCTTGAAGAGGCTCACCTACGGGGACTGGCATCACAGGTTGGCTGACTTCCTCCTTTCTTATCGCACCACACCGTCCACTTCTACAGGGAGAAGCCCAGCTGAACTTCGTTGGGGGCGCAAACTGACTACCAAGCTTGACCGGTTGCATCTGGACAGACTGCCTCCTTCTGTCTCACACCCCAGGGCACCTAGGCAACTACTTGTGGGTGCCCCGGTGTGGACTCGTAATTACGGGCCTGGTCATACATGGGTCCCCGCATCTATATCCAGGGTCACAGGTCCTCTATCCTACGAGGTATCCCTGGACAACGGTCGTGTCCTGCGTCGGCACATTGACCAACTTCGCCCTAGACGGGACCTTCCCGCTGAGACTCCTGGGTCTTTTCCAGGGGGGAGGGGGAGCCCTTTGGGCAAAGGGAGGGGCATGGAATGCTGCCCTTTACCAATGAGGGAGCCACAAACGGCCCATCCCAAAATTCCGCGAGTGCTCCAAACAGGAATTCTAGGAGCTTAACCAGTTATCAGGCATTCACGCCTACTCCAGCCAGGGAGTCACCCCGGGGGCATGATCACTTCTCACCCGTATCACTCAGTACTCCAGTCAGAGAGAATACCCGGGAGCATCCCAACAATCCATTCCCTGCAAGAGAGCTGGCACACACTCCTCCTAGTTGGCCTGACTTCAACCCTGTCCCTAGAAGGGGGCAAACACACAGGGAGGTGGTCGAGGAACCAAATCCCGACTACAACACCTCTGACTACACTCAGGGGACAACTGAGTTTTGGGACAGTACTGAAACCCACACAAGCCCGGACACAGAACAGGATTCAGGGGATAGACAGCCTCCTGACAGGTCTTGGACGGACCTAGGAGGTTCTACAGAAATGCCCAACAGTGACAGTCACTTAGAAGGGCCAGAGAGCCTACAGCTAGGCGGGACAACCAGGTCATACACTGGAAGAAGCCCTGGCCTGACGAGCCCGGTGGGCAAGCAAGCAGGCCAGGCATTGGAGCACAGTCCTTGGGAGTCACCAAGGCATAACAAGGGGAACAGGCACACATCACCCCTCAGTCAGGGAGTACCTGTCAGACACCCAGAGCTTAGGAGGTCACAGAGAGCAAGGAAATCTCCTAAGTACTTAGAGGATTACATAACACTATTGGGTAAACAGAGCCAGTAGGAAGGTAGAAACACTAAGGCAATGGAAACGGGGGGAACTCCGAACATTGGGGGAGCAGAGCATTGTACTAAGAGTGGGTTGTGTATTATTATGGCATTGGTCGTAGTTTTAGCCCGGGGGAAAGGGGTGTTATGTCCTGAGCCTTGCAAGCAGGCTCGGGGCATTGCAGGCGGTCCCGGGCAGGTGCAAGCTGCCCGGGACCAGACAGGCTGTCGCCAGTACGTGTGCGCATGCGCGGGTGCTGGCGCGCCAAAAGTAGCAGATTGACCCGGGAAAGGCCTATAAAAGGAGGCCGAGAGTTTTAGGCGTTGCCACCATATTCCAATGTAAGCTGAACTGAAGAATAAAGGTTTCCTGAGAACTACAACTGCTTCTCGTGTCTTACCATTTCACGACGGACTCAACAAATGTGATCATTGTTTTGAGGGGAAAAAATACAGTGTCTATCTTATTGTACAGATCTACCTGACAGTTCACTTGTATTTCACTTATATTTTACCAGCACTCTTAATAGCAAGCACTTGCTTCAAGAACCTTGAGAACTGAAACAGGATCAGGAGCCTGTGCATCTGAAAAGAACACAATAATTCTGAGAACATAATGTTACTTGCTATTTAATTTACTGAATATATCTAAGATAGTGTATGCCTGATATTGATATTCAAATCCATGCCTCATATTGAAATTCTGGTGGATGTCAATATCAGGTGTATCCTTTCTCTCCCCTCCCCCTCCCCACCGATCACATCAGGGCAGTGATGTTTTCAGAGTGCCCTAACACCTTGAAAGAACTGATGCACCTTTGCCTCCTCATCAATGGCCGGCTCCAAGAACGAAAGGTGCGGCAAGAGCCACTATCCTATGAGGAGCCAATGCAAGTGGGGGGAGCCTGACCACACCTCACCCAAGCGGAGAAGGACCATCACTGCTGAGAGGGACTTTGCCTTTACTGCAGGGGCCCCGGTCACATGGTTGCCAAGTGCCCCACCAAGAAAAAAACCCGACACCATCAGGAAACTCCTGAAGCCTGACCTAGAGAGCTTGTGGGGTCAGGTGGTCTTAATGGCAGGCCAGGCTCAACAGCCTCAAATCACCCCAATTTAACATCTGGTAATGGCTGTGATATTAACCCTTCCCAGTAGGGCGGACATTCAAACATACGCCATTGTGGATTTGGGGGGAACCACAAACTTCATGGATATGGCATTTTCCACAAAGTGGATCATCCCACAATATGAGGTTGCCCCACCAATACTTGTAGACTAGGCAGTCCAACAAGAAGAAGCTTTATGGAGATTCATGTTTTAATGGGTGATTTTATACTTTGGATTCTACTCAAATTCTCCCCTCCCCATGTCCTGGAGAGGGATTATCAAGAAAAATGAAGACCACAAATTATTATATAAGTAGATACATTCAGCCCATTTTGACATCAAATGGAACCCTTGAAAAGAAATGGAACAGATTAAGTCTATATTATTACTGGATCATTTTATATAAAGTACATTAATAAGTGGTCTAAAGTACATACCACCTTGAATATTTCTCATTTGCCACTTTCTCCTAATCCTGAAAAGACTGCCCTAACAGTTTGTTGTAGATATGGGAGGATGCAGAATGAACAGAAAGGGCTATCCTAAATACCCTCTTCCAAAGCTAGTACTTTGTTCTATGAGCATCTTAAAATTTAGTACTATTTTTCAACCATTTATCTTCTGGATAACTCATTTTCTATAAAATTGTATGTCAGCCTTCATCTTCACATGCTTGCTGTCAGCTGCCATAGCAACAGGGGGAGGGGGAGCGATGGGCACTTGAGAGGGGAAGCATGCAGGTGGAGACAGTGGAAATTTTTCATGAAGCTTTGCAACGGCCAGCTTGGACTTTGCTTATTTCTTCAAGGTCATTTCATCTGACTTCAGAATGCAGAAGGGAGAGAAGATGCACCTAACATAGAGACTTTCCCAAAACATCTTCTGGCCAATGATTGAACTTGGGTTGCCTAGCTGCAAGAGGGGTGAGCTCTAGGGTTTGTTTCAATTTGGTGCTTCGCGATGTTTTGCTCCAGATCTTGCCTGACGTAGCTGTAATCATCTTGTTCCTTGTAAAAGTACCTTTTCTCTGATCTTATGGAGTGAAGGGTTTTTCTTTCCTAGGGATTGAGTAGAGGCAGCCCTGACATTGTAGCAGAAAGCTGAGGAAGTTGTGCATTTTTACAAATCATATCAACTTACTCTTGTCATTGTCATGGAAAAACCCAATGAAAAAGACAAGAGACAGCAACACAACATAATAATTCTTACTCTAGGATTCAGAGGTTTATTTCTCTAATAATTTGGAACATAGCAAGCATAATAACACAACATCACTTCCATTAATAACCCATTGCAATGATGACCATATGACATAGCAGAATCCAATCGGACAGCTATAGGCCAATGGCAAATCAATCAGGTCCAGTCCCAACCTTTTATACCCTTTCTCATTCTAAGACTGTAGTCAGATGGTCCGCTGACTTTTGCTGACTTTTGCTGACTTTCTGTTGACCTACTTTCCACATATACCCGTGTACATTGGAACCCACATCCATCAGCTACTTTCAGTTCCCTATTTCTCCCACGGTTACAATACTCATGTTCCAAATATACATAGAACTATCTACTTTACAATTTCATATTGCACAAAGCTCAGCAGATTACAAATAGTACGTTCATATTGTGAACAGCATAAAGTTCAAGTTAGAGCTTCAAATCACTTCTGTGGGGGCCTATTTCAGGTTTGCTCTAGCCTCATCTTGTTATATGAGGAGGGGGCTATATTTTCATCTCCCACAGTCCCCACTTCTTGTCCGTAAGGACAACACAAGGACAACACAAAACATAAGCAAAAAGATAAGATTAGAGGAATTCTGGGGCAAAGGGTCTACAATAGTTTCAGAGGGGCATGTAAAGAAAGTATTTTATGGGGGAACACATACAACCTCAGTAGGTTTAAGACTCATAATAAAAGAATACAAATGCCAATAAACAACAACACAACTATAGTCCATACAGCAGGCATGAGGGCATTTTCCTGATGCAAGTCGTTTGCTTCATGCGCCTCTGGACTTCCATTGCATTGGAAAAGGTGGTATGAAGTTTTTCAATTGTCTAAGGATGGCAAATCAGAGTCTGTTTGGTGCTGTCTGGGCTGGAGATTCCATGCTAGTGGGGAGCAGAGGTTACTAGCACTTGCTCTCCTGTTGGGCAAAGCTTCAATCTCTATCTAGGTGCAGCCAGGTGATTGGGGCTGGATGTCTTCCTCATATGGGGCTGGTACTTGCAGTGCAAAACATGCATCCAGGAAGCCAGATCTTGATGCCTCACAGCAGTGCTGGTGGTCAATAGAATCTGGAACGGTCCCTTTCAACGAGGAGCAAAGTATTTTTTTTTTTTTTTTTTTTGCTGAAATACTTTAGTCAGAACCTGATCACCAGTCTTCAAGGCATAACAAAGATCTAGTGGTTCCTTGGGTGGAGCAGTCCTCAGGGAAGCTGAAATATGTCAAACAAAATCTTTATAGGTGGGAAAAGGGAAAGGGGAAGAAGGTAGAAGGAGAGGGAGGGGAGGATATTGTGATAGGAGCAAGGTTGCTTGCCACTGGCATGACTCGCACTGGTCTCCTGTGTATGACAGTCTGTGACAGCAATGATGAAAACTTGGCAATAGTCCAACATTGCATCCTTTGACGCATGGATGTCTTGTAGAGAAGCTGACAGTCTCATAAACCTCACAGACATGCACAAAATAGATTCAGAATAACAGATTTTTCCCCTAACTTTACAAGTTTACTTCCCCTTTTTCTAGGTTTCTCCCCTGCCATACATGAACCCTGACCCAGTTTTTGGTAGCATAGGACAAGCATTTTAACTTTATTTCTGTACTTCCTCTACTTGCAGTTTCAGCTGATATTCAACTGCTAGCTGCCTACCTAATATTAAAGCAGCTCGAAAGTTTCAATTTAGCATATATTAAGCTGTTACTTTAAAACAACAAAAATTCCATATTCTATTAAGTGTGTTTCCTTAAAATCGTACTTCAGTTTGCAATGCAATAATTTTAGCACACCGATGTTCAATTTCCCAACTTGTACTGCAATGTTCAAATAGCACATTTTCCCCCTTTACTTAGGAAAGTAGTTTAATGTTTTAACCCAGCAAAAAATTAAAATGAACAGAACCCGTGCCCCCTTTTCCTTCCTGCCTCTCCTTCACTCTTTCAAGACAGAAAGTCCCCAAGTAAAAAGAAAGAAATAGCAACTAGCAAAGGAGACGGAAAATGTTTTAAAAAACGTTTAAAAAATTACACAGAAATTTCTTCCCCTATTTCCATTCATCATTCTTCCAACTAAATAGGTAGCTCTTTTCTTTTCCTTTCTCTTAAGTAAATCTCATGCAACTTTCTACATTTAGGCAAGAAAAACCAAATGCACAGGTATAGTATAGGGGGTACCTTGCTCAATAGTAGTAACTGTGAGAGGGACCTCGGAGTCCTAGTGGACAATCACCTAAATATGAGCCAGCAGTGTGCTGCAGCTGCCAAAAAGGCCAACACAGTTCTAGGCTGCATTAACAGAGGGATAGAATCAAGATCACGTGAAGTGTTAATACCACTTTACAATGCCTTGGTAAGGCCACACTTGGAATGCTGCATCCAGTTTTGGTCACCGTGATGTAAAAAAGATGTTGAGACTCTAGAAAGAGTACAGAGAAGAGCAACAAAGATGATTAGGGGACTGGAGGCTAAAGCATATAAGGAACGGTTGCTGGAATTGGGTATGTCTAGTTTAATGAAGAGAAGGACGAGGGGGGACATGATAGCAGTGTTCCAATATCTCAGGGGCTGCCACAAAGAAGAGGGTGTCAAGCTATTTTCCAAGGCGCCTGAAGGCAGGACAAGAAGCAACGGGTGGAAACTAAGCAAGGAGAGAAGCAACCTAGAACTAAGGAGAAACTTCCTGACAGTGAGAACAATTAACCAGTGGAACAACCTGCCTCCAGAAGTGGTGAATGCTCCAACACTGGAGGTTTTTAAGAAGAGACTGGACAGCCATTTGTCTGAAATGGAATAGGGTTTCCTGCCTGAGCAGGGGGTTGGACTAGATGACCTCCAAGGTCCCTTCCAACTTTACTACTACTACTACTATTATTATTTTTTCCTTCTTCCTTTCATGAGATCCTCTCCCACAGAATTTTTCCACGAAACCTTCTTCATTTCTTTCTCTCATTTCCTTGCAAACACATACTACTGCCTTCCCACTTACTTCATAACAATCTACAACTTACTGTTCCTTTCATAGCCTGGGGGTTACATAACATTTACCCAAAAAACTGGGGAACTGGGGGGTGCATAAGAGATAAAATTGAAACAAAAGGCAAAATATAAAAAGACAACACTTGTGAATACATGAATGAGCAAGGAATAATAACCTGCTCAATCAGGCTAACATGCTTGTGGTTACATTTTTATTTTTTCTCTCACCATGCATTAATCTATCAATTCAATCACTTTATCCGGTATACGTTTCTCCACACACACTCTAATCATGGTTGAGGGCAGGATCTCATTTTTGTTTCTTTGTTCTTTTTTTCTCTCTCAGTTCTTTTCTTTTACTTTTTTTCATTTAAATCTCTATTTGTTCTCTTCTCTAAGACAATGCCAACACTGCTAATATTGGATATTATTGCTTTGACAAGATATGCAGAAATGTCTGGTATTTTTAGAGTTAATTTAAATGACACTGGGAGGGAAGGAGAAAGATAAGGAGTGCGCGGGATATAGAACGGAAGTGAATCTTTGCCCTTCAGGCTAATTGGAAAATGTGATTTATGACTGCAAAATAGGGGAGGGGAATAGCCTGGAATGCTATGTGCAAGGAAAGGAAATTCAGATCTTGGCATTCCTCCATGCCGTGCCGACAATCTGTAACACAGAGAATAAAGACTTTTTAGGATAAACAATGCCTGGAAGTTCTTTGAAGTGTTTCATTAGTCGGAACCATGACAGACAGTCTAGGAACCCAACCATCCAGGGGCAATATAAGGGAGTTGAACCCTGGCAACACAGACAGTCCTTATGTATGAAAAAGGTCCATCCCCTCTTTTTCAGTAAAACTGACAGCAGCAATAGAGAAATAACATACTACCTCAGCAAAAAAGGCCAATTCTTATCTATGGGAAAGGTAGCAGGCAGAAAAATTGATGGCAGTCAACAATGGAACATATCATCCCAGCAAAGACCCTTTATCTACGGGGAAGGTAGCACCAGTGTTGGTTACTAACAAACAACACTGTCCCAACAAAGAAGCTGGCTCTTATCTACGAAAAAGGCAGTGTTCACCATCAAGTAAAGGGTGGACACAACTACAAAAACACAAAAATGCATAAAAGAAGTACACGTACAATAGAAAAAAGAAAAAAAAATTAAGCAAAAAGTGGGTGTTGCTACGTCCAAAGACATGAAAAAATCATGAAGCAAACAAATCTAATACAGGAAAAAATTCAATGACAGGTACAAGATGAGGAAAGAAACCACAAACCACTAGAATACAGTTCTAAAATACAGTCTCATAACTTCCAAAAAATACCCATACCAAACCAAAACTTTTATTCAAGTGCCCACAACAACTCTGTCATAATGTCTAGTCTTGAATAAAATAACACAACTGCCAAATGTAACAAACAATTAAAACACTATCTCTTGTTTCATACACACAAAAAATCCAATGCACAATATCAGCTAGGGGTGAAAATAAAAAGAGCATACCTTCATCTTCACACAGCTTAAATAAAAACCCAAAGTACAAACTTCAAAATGGCGATCTCAGAGCTCAATCTGCAAATCACCAGCAACTGAAAAAAATAACATAACCAAGGACTTCCGGTGGCGATCGCTGTGCCGATGGCGGCTGTTTTTTTTTAGCCGTCCATCTCGGGAATGCGTAAAAGCCAGCAAAGACAGCGATCATCAGCTGTTTTGAGGCTTGGAACCTTTCTTCCCGGGAGAAGGGAAGAAGGTGAGTTTCTCCAGATAGAGGTCGAGTTCCTCTAGTCTCCCACAAATTTTCTTTTGGGAGACGAAGGGTGAGAACTCCCTAACAGTCTGGATTTCTATAACTATGCTTAAGTAGCAATTTAATATGTTAATAGCTGATCAGATTGCAATTAATTTGCGGTATATGAAACATAATACATTTTGTAATGCAAATAAACCTGGTAGGTGGTTGGCTTACCAACTATGAAAGAAACAGAAATCAAGGATTATAGAGAAAATAAATTATAAAGGTAAAGAAGTATATCAACAAATTTGATTAAAAGGAGTTTTTTAGACTTTTATTCAAAGTTATATGCTAGTGAAAGTATACAAGTTTCAGATATAGAAAAAGTATTTACAGGATGCACATTTTCCTAGACTTTCAAATGATCAACGAGATGAGATGAATGGTTTAATTACTTCTGAAGAGATTATTTGGGCAATTAAGCAATTAAAGGTTGGTAAGGCTCCAGGTACAGATGGATTAACAGCAATTTACTATAAAATGTTATCTGAGGAAATGATAGAACCATTGAAGGAACTTTTTAATAATATTCTGTTGGGAGCAGAGGTACCTCCATCCTGGAAAAGGGCATTTATATCATTGATCCCAAAGGAGGATCAAGATTTGGCTCAGCCTCAAAATTATAGACCTATATCTCTTTTGAATACAGATTATAAGATTTTTTTCAAAAATATTGGCAAACAGATTAATGCAAGTTTTGAAGCAATTGATCCATAGTGATCAATCTGGATTTATAACTGGAAGATATATGAAATATAATGTAAGACAAATTGTTAATCTAATTGAGTACTTGGACAAGAACAATCAAATCCCTGCGGCTTTGATATTTTTGGATGCTGAGAAAGCTTTTGATCAATTAGATTGGCAATTTTTATTGAGAGTAGTAGAGAAAATGAATTTTGGGGATAAATTTTTGTATGCTCTTAAGGCTATATATCAACAACAATCTGCACAAATTATAATTAATGGGGGATTAACAGAAGCATTTAACATTGAAAAGGGTACTAGACAGGGATGTCCTTTATCCCCATTGTTAGTTGTTTTAACAATGGAGATTTTACTTATTAAAATTCGAGAATCACCTAGAACAAAGGGAATAAAAATAAATAAGAATGATTATAAGTTGAGAGCTTTTGCTGATGATTTGGTTGTGACATTATCTCAACCGACAGATTCGATTAGGGATTTGGTTGAAATTTTAACTCAGTATGGGAAGGTCTCTGGTTTCAAGGTAAATAATAATAAGACTAAATTATTATCGAAAAATATGTCTATGAAGGAAAAGGATATCTTGGCTAAATTAACAGGTTTTGAAATAGTGAGGAAGGTTAAATATTTAGGAGTATATATTACAGTTTCTAATGTTAAATTGTATAAAAATAATTATGAGACATTATGGGTTAAAGTGCAAAAGGATTTAAATGATTGGAAAAAATTACAGTTATCTTTGTTGGGGAGAATCTCAGCAGTTAAAATGAATATTCTTCCAAAGTTTCTTTTCTTGTTTCAAATGATACCTATTTTGAAAAAAGATGTTAATTTGGAGGAATGGCAGAAGGGGATTAATAAATTTATTTGGGCAGGGAAAAAAACCAAAAGTTAAGTTTAAGATTATACAAGATGCACGGGAAAGAGGAGGACTTAAGGCGCCTAATTTAAAATTGTATTATGATGCGGTGGCTTTAACGCTGATTAGTGATTGGCTCAACTTAACAAATAAAAATATACTTTCTCTTGAGGGATGGGATTTATTATATGGATGGCATGCATATTTAATTTATGACAAAAAAGTAGATCAGGTTTTTAAATCCCATATTTTGAGAAGTGCTTTGTTGCGTGTCTGGAAGAAGTATTATTATAGGTTAAATTATAAGATTCCAATTTGGGGGATTCCTGGACACACGATAGAGGGAATATCTAGGGGAGTGAATTTGGATAGGATTTCTTATAAGGAATTACTTAGTTTGGTAGGGAAGGATTGGCAACTAAAGTCTTTAACTGAGCTGAAGCAAGAAAATATTGTACACTCTTGGTTTCAGTATAATCAATTGTTAGTTAGGTGGAGTTTAGATCAAAAGGTTGGTATTACTTTAGAGCAGCAGTTCTCAACCTGTGGGTCGTGACCCCATTTGGGGTTGAACGACCATTTCACGGGGGTCGCCAAACAAGTCTGTCCGCCATTTTTTTCCCCTTTAGCTGTGCTACTCCCTCTTATTCTATTGGCTTTTGAAAGCCAATAGAATAGACTCTATTTGAGAGACTCTATTCTATTGGCGTTTGAAAGCCAATAGAATCTAATTCTATTGGCTTTCAAAAGCCAATAGGAATTGTCCAGGCTGTCTCTGCCCTGCTGAGCCCGCCAAAAGCCCCAGTCTGCAAATGGTGCTGCAAGGCAAACTTTCTGGAAAGCTTCCCTCCCTGCTGAGCAACTACTAAAAGTAAGTAAAAGAGGGTCAGGGGTTGGAGGTGGGAGGCCGGCGAGCGCAGGGAGGATTGCTGGCACGCGTGGGGCCCGGCGGGTGCCTTACCTGCCTTGGGCTGGGCCAGCTGGTGGCCCAGCCAGTGGTCGGCCTGCGCCGTCGCTGCCGCTTGCCGTGGCCACCCAGGAGCACCTGGGCCTGCCTGCCGCCGCCCCGAATGGGTGGTGGCCAAGGTAAGGCTAGTGGGGCAGTGGCGGGCGCAGGGAGGGTTGCTGGCGTGTGTGGGGCCCAGCGGGTGCCTTACCTGGCTTGGGCTGGGCCAGCTGGTGGCCCAGCCGGTGGTTAGCCTGCGCCGTCGCTGCCGCTTGCCGTGGCTGCCCAGGAGCGCCTGGGCCTGCCTGCCGCCGCCCTGAATGGGCGGTGGCCAAGGTAAGGCTAGCGGGCAGTGGCGGGCGCAGGGAGGGTTGCTGGTGAGCGTGGGGCCCGGTGGGTGCCTTACCTGCCTTGGGCTGGGCCAGCTGGTGGCCCAGCCAGTGGTTGGCCTGCGCCGTTGCTGCCGCTTGCCAGCTACGCCTCGGCCAGCGCAGGGGGCGGCACCACGCATGCGCGGCGCTCCCGGGCAGGGAAATACAGGTAGTCCTCGATTTACGACCGGTTGCAGGGTCGCGGCATTAGGAAGGTTGAGAACCACTGCTTTAGAGGATGTGAATTTGGTAAAACAGATTAAAGATCAAACTCGAGCCCATATAAAGAGAATTTATAATGTTTTAATAGAATTGGATTCTGAAATGGAGTTAGTTAAAGATTGTATGGTTAAATGGGCTCAAAATATTCAAGAACCGATTTTATTGGATACATGGGAGACAATTTGGGTTAGAAATGTAAAATTTACCCAAGCGCAAAATTTAAGAGAAATTTTTTATAAAATGTTTTATAGATGGCATTTGGATCCCCAAAAGTTGTCCCGCATGTATCCTAATTTACAGCCCAAATGTTGGAGATGTGGAAGTTTAGATGCAACCTATTTTCATATTTGGTGGACTTGTAGAGATATAAAAGCTTTTTGGATTAAGATTTGGTGGAATATTCAAAAGATTTTTAAAAGAAAGATAAAGTTTACTACGCAATTATTTTTGTTGGGTATTATGGTTGATTTTGATGTTAAAGAAATTAATTTGATGCTGAATCTTATAACAGCTGCAAGATTATTGGTGGGGCAATATTGGAAGAAAAATTCTTTGCCTACTATGGAAGAATGGATACTTAAGGTGTCTAATTTAGCAGAAATGGCGAAAATCTCCGCCTATTTGAAGGATCATTCACAAGAAAATTATATTATGGTTTGGAGAAGATGGATTGATTATATTCAAAAGAAATATGAGACTGAAAAGTATTATCTTGCTTATGAGTAGATTTTAGATTATTATTAATAGTTTAATATGGTTGAATTTATATTATTTTTAGTGTTATGGTTTAATTATATTATTATTTTTGTTTTTGATTAGTTAACATTTGTTTTGAAAAGGAGTTAAAGTATGTTATAGATTGATTGATAGTATAGTCGGGTAATGTTTGTTAGATTATGATTGTTTATTTGTTACCCTGTAATCAGCTCTGGGAAGTGGGGGAGGGGGGAAGGGGTGGGAGGGGTTTGGGTTATATTTTATTAAATTTGTAAAACTTTTAATAAAAAAAAATAACATAACCATATTTCCTGCCAAGTGTTGTTGATGAGGGAGCAAAAAACCCTCATAAATGAGGCTGCAAGAGATAACACACAAGAGGCGTGACCTCACACAAGGGCACAACCCTTCCACAATACAAGGAGCTGGCCAAGCCCCAGGACTTGCCAGACCCTCACCAGGTCCCAGCCACGACTGCAAGCCCAACTGTTTTGCCAGTGAGGACGGCCCTTTACCGCACACTTAGTCTGTCCTCAAAGTAAGTCCAGGCACGACCGTTCCCTACTTCCATATTAGGAGGACAGGCGTAACTAACTAAGTAAATCACAATAACTTCCCTATCTGCCTACCCTAAGGTCCCAAGAAAAGTGGCCTTTTTCTTACCTCTGACCCAAAGTAGATTGTGAGTGCTCAGAGAGAGCGGGCTGGTTACCTGTGGCCCCAAACCAGGAAGCGGTCAGAAACCCCGGTTGGACAGCAGGTCTCTTCCAGAAACCGTCTCTTCCCAGCCAACACACTAAAAACTGTCATGGAAAAACCCAGTGAAAAAGACAAGAGACAGCAACACAACATAATAATTCTTACTCTAGGATTCAGAGGTTTATTTCTCTAATAATTTGGAACATAGCAAGCATAATAACTCAACATCACTTCCATTAATAACCCATTGCAATGAGGACCATATGACATAGCAGAATCCAATCGGACAGCTATAGGCCAATGGCAAATCAATCAGGTCCAGTCCCAACCTTTTATACCCTTTCTCATTCTAAGACTGTAGTCAGATGGTCCGCTGACTTTTGCTGACTTTTGCTGACTTTTGCTGACTTTTGCTGACTTTTTACTGACTTTCTGTTGACCTACTTTCCACATATACCCGTGTACATTGGAACCCACATCCATCAGCTACTTTCAGTTCCCTATTTCTCCCACGGTTACAATACTCATGTTCCAAATATACATAGAACTATCTACTTTACAATTTCATATTGCACAAAGCTCAGCAGATTACAAATAATACGTTCGTATTGTGAACAGCATAAAGTTCAAGTTAGAGCTTCAAATCACTTCTGTGGGGGCCTATTTCAGGTTTGCTCTAGTCTAGCCTCATCTTGTTATATGAGGAGGGGGCTATATTTTCATCTCCCACATCATGTATTATTCTATTGCTTTACTGTATGTACACTGTCTCCCATAATACACCCCTCATATTTCTGTCCTTATGGTATTAATGATGTACTCCTCTCAGAATCTCTGAACATAAATTGTAAGGATGTCATGGTTCCAATAGATGAAACCAATTAAAGCAGAACTCGGAGGCTTGAGTTTTCCTCCAAGAACATGTTTATTGGCTACAAAGTATCAGCACGGTCAAAAGCGAAACCAAGACTAAAGTTCCCTCCAAAAGTTACAGTATTACAAAGTTAAACTTCCCACCCCAGAAACTATGCAATCAACTACGTTTCCCAATAGAACGGTTTGGCGGACTTTCTAACATTAAGCTCAACCCCCAGTCTAACGAACCAAAATGACCTTGGTTCCCATGGGACAGAGAAATGTTTAGACTAGCATAAAACTCCCCATTTCTCCCCCCACTCCTGTGGCAACTGAAAACGAGCAAGATGGCTTCAGCCAGGTTCATTGCATAGTTGACATAGGATTTTCATAACATATAAGACCAAATAAATGACTGAGATGCATAGTTTTTATGTTATGGTTTAATATAGTTTAAAGTTAGGCAGTTAAGCAAACAATATTATTTTAATACATGAGCTCTCCAGTTCATCTTCTGACTTTGAATACAGGTAGTCCTGAACTTATGACCACAATTGAGACTGGAATTTCCATCATAACTCAGTGCTGTCATTAAGTGAGTTATCACATGACTGGACCCATTTTTATGACCCATTTTTACCATGGTTGTTAAGAGAAACACATATTTGTTAAGTGAATCCAGTTTCCTCAACTGATGTTGCCTGTCAGAAACCGGTTGGGAAGGGTGCAGGTCATGGCCATGTGACCGCAGGGTGCTGCAACTAGTTGTAAATGCGAGCCAGTTGTCAAGCATCCAAATTGCAATCCACATGACTGCTGAGGTGGTGCGATGGTAGTAACATCGGGGACAGGTCATATATCACTTTTCCCGAGGCCATCATAACTTTGAACTGTTGTTAAATGGTCGTAAGTTAAGGACTACCTGTATATATTCTTTGCACTGTCAGAATAGTTGCAGGTGACAATCAGTACTACTTATTCTCAGTTCAGAAATTTCTGTTCCTATTTCAAAAGACATCAAATCTTCCACTTAGAAATGCTAGCATTTCTGTAGTAAGATCACATAAAGTAACTTCCTCTTTGGCAGGTTTGGGAGTGGGTCTTCAGTCAGATGGTAAATTTATTTAGTCAAATTTATATAAATACTTAATGTTTCTGTATTCCAGTCTAATACAAGTCTGTTAGAGTTAAGACATTTTAGTAGCTACAAACTAGTTATTTTAAAACTTACTGTTTGCACTAACTAAATATAAAGGGTTGTTTGTCCTGGTGTGGTCTGGTTTGTGTTTACATTTGAGCAAGGAAACATTCTTACAGTGAGCATCTATCTAAAAACTCCTTCAGGAATGTATGACTGGTATAGTGGATTATTCCAGAAGTAGTTCTGTATTAGAATTCCCTTAAATATTCCTACTAGAATCATGAATGATTGTTGTCTTTAAATATAAATGTTTTAGCTGGAGGAATTAACCCACTAGCAATGTACTGTAGTAAACTAATGGTTGTTTCTTATATTCCCATAGTATTGGCATAAAGCATGTTTCCATTGTGAAGTCTGCAAGATGACCCTCAACATGAAAAACTACAAGGGCTATGAGAAGAAGCCATACTGCAATGTGTAAGTACAGTATGCTTTTCAGAGCTTTGCACTCATAATTCTAGAGATGCGCAGATCAAAAGTATTTTGTGAGGAGCTATATAGGTTTTGGTTTGACATCTTAAACTTCCTTTGCAGATAGGTAACATGAAGAAGCTGACTAAATAATGCATCTGGAGCAATCTTAGTCCTCTGTAGTGCATTTTTAGTTTTCCAAATCTCTATAATTGTTGGTGAAATTAATAGCAATAAAATATTAAGTGACAGTGACATCATCATAATGTGTCCTTTGCCAGAGATAAATACTGGCAAGTTTGGGTAATATGTTTGTGAAAGAATAGCAAGGGGAGTTTGTAGATTTGCTAAAAACAAAGATTCAAGAATAGTTCCTGAGCAATAATCCTGTGGAAAAACTTTGAGAGAAGTTTCCAGACTGAGGAACAACTGAGATAAACAGAGTGGTAACCACAGAAGGAAGAACAGCTACAAGATGAACATCTTTAAACATACTTTGGAAAGTGTGATGACCCAGGGGACAGCACAGAGGCAATGCAGTCAGCTGGCAATTCAAACAGTTCTTTTATTGCTCCAAATTTTCCCCAAATGCTCCCACGTTTGCTGGCAAGCCTCCAACAAAAGAACATACACACACCCCTTCAGCCGACTTTGGCTGAAAGTAGGTTCAAATACAGTCTGATTAGCATAAGAAAGTACTCAAGGCCATAGAGATAACAAGGAAGAAAACATAAACTTAATGAGTCTGTTTGAATCCTAGCTTGCCTGAGCAGTTTTCAAAAGAAAGAATCCGAAATACAGTCCGAGGTCTTTAAACATACTGTACAAGTAACGTGGTCAATCAATCCAATAGTTCGAGTTTACAGGTTTCCAAACAGAAGTCACAGAACAAGAGATCAGCAACAATACACAACACTCTAAGAATCAGTGTTTGTTCCCGACAAATGCCCCTCCCCACAGCGTCTCCTTAAATCTCAATTTCCAGGTGTTCCTTGTGGAGAAGTAGGGACGCTCTCCTCCCGAATAATTGAGCCTGCCTGCGTTGTTCCCACCTTCTCTCCACTCTCCGTGCTCTAGGATCAGGTGGGGGTGGCCCTTGCTCATCGCCTGAACTCTGTCTCTCCTGTTCCTCCTGTTCCAATCCTGAAGGGCCCTGGCCTGCCTCGGCCTGCTTGTTCCCACATTCCTCTGAAGCCACAGACACCTCTCCCTCGGCCTCCATAAGGTCCCGTTCCAGTACATTTTCCTCCGCCGATTCAGGCTCAGACAGAGGCATGACAGGAAAGTAATGGAGGAACCAAGTATAAGGAAGTACAGCAAGGGGAATTTTAGTCAGCAGTAGGGAGCAGAAAGTTTTGTGAGAGACCTTTTTCTGAGCTGGCACTTTGGCAGTTGTGCTGTGCAAACTGTGCAAACTGCTTCAGCCCAGTGGCCCATGAAGCCTAGCAATGAAGTTGTTTGTGGCTGTGCAGTGCAATTGTGGAAGCTCCAGCTCAGAAAATGACAGGCACTTGTGGGATCTAAGTGTCAAGCACCAGGGAAATCAGGAGATTCAGGCAGTTCAAATGAGTATAAAGATTTATTGCAAGCTTAAGCTTTCTATAAAATCTGAGCTACTAATTGTCAAAGGGAATAAGCCTGCAGGGACTCATGACTGATGACACGTTTGACCCCTCGGGTTCAGCCTGGTCATCTTCTACACTAAGCAACGAAGAGGCTTGCTGTCCTGTCCCAGTCCACATGCACACACACAAGCAGGGTTTCACTTGTTTATTTAACTCCATCAAGCTACTTTTGTCATTCCCTAGGGATCTGTTCCCAACCAAGCCAATAGAGTCCAACCCAATAAAGTCAATGATTAGTCCAGGTCATGAGGCAGTTAACGGCATAACAAAGTCCACCCAAGTTCGGGGTGTCCAAAGCATGATGAGGTCAACACAAAGTCCAAGGGATCACAACACAAGTCAGTACCAGTACATAGGCCAAACACATGGAGAAGTCAGCATGAAGTCCAAGAAGTCAAGTGTCAACTCTACAATGAGCATGGCTGCAGCTATTTTTTTCTTCTCATTCTAGGTTGCCACATAGAACAGAGGGAGGGGGGTTGCCCAGGTGCTTCGTTAGTCAAAATAATCTTCTGTCCCATGGGAACAAAGGTCATCTGCTGCTCCCAAGACCAGGGACCGCGCGTTGCATAAAAAGCCCGCCAAATAAGTATATTGGGGAACATAGCTGCTTGCGTGGTTTTATGGGTGGGACATTTAACTTTGTAGTTTGGCAATTGTTACTTGTGTATTCAGACTTGGTTTCCCTTTTGACCGTGCCGATACTTTGTAATTAATAAACATGTTGTTTGAGGAATTTTCAACCCTTGGAGTTCTGCTTTATTCATCTCTGTCTGTTGGAACCATGACATTAAACCAAGTCTCCTAAAACTTTAGTTTTCTTTTGGGGTGCTGGGCCCTGACCGCCTACCCATCCTTTGGGAGAGCTGTAAAGACTCAGCAAAGATTTGAGGATGGAGGAAAAGAATGCAGCTGTTGCTGGCAGCAATGGAACTCCAGCCGTCGGAGCGCAAGCAGCTGCTCCAGCCACTGAGGAGGTGTCACTGGCAGGGGCTCAGCCAAAGTCTCAGTTGATCCAACCTGGGATGCTGGTACTGCAGGGAGGAACTATACCTCTAGCAAACCAAAGCTGCCCCTGAGTGCAGGAGCACTCCTGTTGCTGCTGAAGAGGAACTCCTGTTGTGACGTCCTCCCCCCTCACCGGGCTACGGACTGTACCATCAAAATCTTACCCGGGGCCAGGCTCCCGAAAGCAAAAATGTACTCCATGATGCCCAAAGAGATGAAAAAGTTAAGAGAGTACATTGATAAGAACCTGGCTCGGGGTTTCATCCAACCAGCAAAACCTTGTGTAGCAGCCCCTGTATTGTTCAAAGAAAAGAAAGATGGGTCGCTGAGATTATGCATGGATTTTAAAGGGTTAAATACTGTCAGCCTAGAGAACATGTACCCCCTCCCCTTAATGAAGGACATGTTAGCCCACCTGGCAAAGGGGAAAGTTTTTACAAAGTTGGATTTAAGGGAGGCTTATTACTGAGTCCAGATTAAGGAAGGGGATGACTAGAAAACCGCCTTCAATTGCCCCCTGGGAAGTTTCCAATGTAAAGTGATGCCTTTTGGACTACAAGGAGCTCCTCCTGTATTTATGCAGTTAATCAACCAGGTGCTTCATGATCATCTCTATAAGGGGTTTTGGTTTATCTTGATGACATTCTCATTTACACCGAGACTATGGAAGAGCACATTAAATTGGTCCGTGAAGTGCTTAGGAAACTTCTGAAGGCTAAACTTTCTGACAGGGGGGTCCAGTTTACTGCAAAGTTCTGGAGGGAGTTCGTTAAACTGATTGGGTTGGCTCAGGGGCTTTCGTCGGCTTTTAACTTTGTAGTTTGGCAATTGTTACTTGTCTATTCAAACTTGGTTTCACTTTTGACTGTGCCGATACTTTGTAATTAATAAACATGTTCTTTGAGGAATTTTCAAGCCTCGGAGTTCTGCTTTATTCATCTCTGTCTGTTGGAACCATGACATCAAGGAATGAAGAAGTCAAGAATGCACAGGAAGAAACTGACAAGTCATTCCCAGTGATGCTGTGGTCCATGTGCTGGGCTAAATAGCCGCTGACCAGTGCAGCTCATCAGAAGGGGCGAAGCTGCTGCTTTGCGAGTAGTCTCGCTGACCTCTGTTGTGCCTGCCTTCTCTCAGTGCTGTATTCACGCTGTCCTTGCACCAAGATGGGTGCGGGAGGCAGGGCCATGGGCCAATGAATGAATGATGGCCCTGTTATGTGTAAATTTTATTATTGTATTTAGGGCGTATGAATGTGAACATTTTTATTTTCTATGTATATAAATCGAGTGTGAATGTGCATTGAGTGTTTGGGGTATGAGAATGGTGGAGTTGGGGGTGGAGCCTGGTACCCCCTCTGCTGAGTGCAATAGCAAAAGTAGGGGGGGCAGGACTTACCCTTGGGCTTGGTCTGTATGGAAAGCGAGTACGGTCAGGAAGGGAGAAGGCTGGTGAGGGTGGGGGTACTCCGGGGAGGGAAGAAGGTCGGAGCATCCCGGTCATGACTGGGATGGGCAGATATGGCGGGAGCCGAGGGGCAGGCCATCTTTGGGGAACGAGGACTCGCTATGTTAGAGCGATTCCTTGTTCCGGCCCCTCAAAAGGCTCATCCTGTAGTACTGGTGACAGGGGAGTACAGGGCCCTAATTGTAGGCTGCTGTTCCTTAATGCCAGGTTCGTTGTCAGCAAAGCTCCCCTTGTCCGTGATTTAATATTGGACAGCGGGGCAGACCTGGCATGTATAACCGAAACCTGGCTGGGCCCTGAGGGAGGTGTTTCCCTCTCGGAGATGTGCCCGGATGGGTTTGTGGTGCTTCATCAGCCTCGACATCAGGGCAGGGGTGGGGGAGTGGCAGTCATCGCTTGGAAGTCCTTGAGTCCTCGTGGGATTCCTGCCCCGGAGGTTGATGGGTGTGAGTCACTCCTATTGAAGTTGGGTTCACGGGTTCAGTTGAGCTTGCTGCTGACGTACCTATCTCCCAGCTGCGTTGCAACATCCCTGCCTGCGCTGCTGGAGTCAGTAGCCGGGTTGGCGGTGGAGTTCCCCAGACTTATGGTACTGGGGGACTTTAACCTGCCATCACTCGGCGAACGCTCAGAGGCGGTGCAAGAGTTCATGGCTTCCATGGCAACCATGGACCTGACCCAGGTAATTCAGGATCTGACCCATAGGGGTGGTCACACACTCGACCTTGTGTTTCGGGGCAATGGAGACATGATCTGGAATTAAGGGGAATAGAGATCTCGCCCTTGTCATGGACAGATCATTTCCTATTGAGGCTGGACTTCAGAGCATCACTCCCCCATCGCAGGGAGAGGGAACCGACTAGGTGGTTCCGCCCCAGGCGCCTAATGGACCCAGATCGGTTCCAGGAGGAGCTTGGGGAAATACCTGACTCCCTTGTCCACAACTCGTCCGGGTCCCTGGTTGCGGCCTGGAATGAGGCAGCGTCCGGGGCCCTGGATCGAATTGCGCCTTTGCGACCTCTCTGTGGTGGTGGTCCCCGGAGGGTGCCTTGGTTTACTGAGGAGCTCCGGGAGATGAAGCGCCACGAGAGACGTCTAGAGCGACGTTGGAGGGCCAGTAACTCTGAATCTGACCGATCACTATTAAGAGCCTATCTTAGGACTTATTTAGTGGCGATAAGGGCGGCAAAGCGTGTTCACTTTTCCGCACTTATTGCGTCCGCAGAATCTCGCCCGGCCGCCTTGTTTAGGGTGACCCGCTCCCTTCTTAAAGTGGAGGAGGCGGAGGAACCCTTGCAGGGGAGAGCTGAGGAGTTTGTTCAGTTTCTTTCGGACAAAATCGCTCAGATTCAGAGGGACTTGGACTCTGACTGGGCAGTGCCAGCCGAGGTGCCAGGGGCTGGTCTTAGTCATATTATCTGGAGCGAGTTTGAGCCTGTGACCCCTGATGAAGTGGACAAGGCCGTGAGGGCAATGAATGCCGCCACCTGTTTATTGGACTCGTGCCCCTCCTGGCTGGTTTCTGCCAGTAGGGAGGTGACACGAGGCTGGCTCCAGGCGATAATCAATGCTTCCTTGATGGAGGGGTCTTTCCCGCAACCTTTAAAGGAAGCGGTGGTGAGGCCCCTCCTCAAGAAGCCTTCCCTGGACCCAGCTGTTTTGAAGAACTTTCGTCCCGTGTCCAACCTCCCCTTTGTGGGGAAGGTTGTAGAGAAGGTGGTGACGTCTCAACTCTTGCGATCCTTGGAGGAAACCAATTATCTGGACCCTTTTCAATCTGGTTTCAGGCCCGGCTACAGCACTGAGACTGCTTTGGTCGCACTAACCGATGACCTCTGGCGAGCCCGGGATAGGGGTCATTCCTCTATCCTGGTGCTTCTTGACCTCTCAGCGGCTTTCGATACCATCGACCATGGTATCCTTCTGCGTCGTCTCGGAGAGGTGGGGGTGGGCGGCACCGTATTGCGATGGTTCTCCTCCTACCTCTCTGACAGGTCGCAGTCGGTGTTGGCGGGCGGACAGAGATCGACCCCTAGGCGCCTCGATCATGGGGTGCCTCAGGGCTCGGTCCTGTCCCCCCTCCTTTTTAACATCTACATGAAACCGCTGGGTGAGATCATTCGGCGACACGGGGTGAGGTATCATCAGTACGCGGAGGATACCCAATTATATATCTCCACCCCGTGTCCTTTCAGTGAAGCAGTCGACGTGATGTGCCAGTGCCTGGAAGATGTGAGGGTCTGGATGGGGGTGAACAGGCTTAGACTCAACCCTGACAAGACCGAGTGGCTCTGGGTCTTGCCTCCCAAAGGCCAACTGGATGGTCCATCTTTAGTCCTGGGGGGGGCAAATTTACCTCCCTCAGTGCAGGCACGCAACTTGGGTGTCCTCCTGGACTCACAGCTAAATCTGGAACAACATCTATCGGCTGTGGCCAGGGGGACCTTTGCACAGGTTCACCTAGTGCACCAGTTGCGGCCTTATTTGGACCGGGAGGCTTTACTCACAGTCACTCATGCCCTTGTCACCTCAAGACTGGATTACTGTAACACGCTCTACATGGGGCTACCCCTGAAGAGCGTTCGGAGGCTGCAGTTGGTTCAGAATGCAGCTGCGAGAGCGATTGTGGGCGCGCCATGGTACGCCCACGTGTCACCTATCCTCCGCGAGCTGCACTGGCTTCCTGTGGGTCTCCGGACGCAATTCAAGGTGTTGGTTATCACCTTTAAAGCCCTTCATGGCATAGGGCCAGGTTACTTACAGGACCGCATTCTGCCACACAGCTCCCAGAGACCGGTGAGGTCCCATAGATTGGGCCTCCTTCAGGTCCCGTCGGCCAGACAATGTCGGCCGGCGGGCCCTCGGGGAAGGGCCTTTTCTGTGGTGGCTCCGACCTGGTGGAATCAACTTCCCCCCGAGGTTCGAACTACTCCCACCCTGCCGGCCTTTAAGAAGGCCGTTAAAACCCTCCTGTTCTGGCAGGCCTGGGGCTGATGTCCCCGGGGGGCCGGGATATGATTGGACTCGCGGTATGACTGCTTTATTTTATTGTTTTATCATTGTTTTAACTTTGTACGCCGCCCTGAGTCCTTTGGGATTGGGCGGCGTATAAACACTGTAAATAAATAAATAAATAAATAAATAAATGAGGACTGGCGGGAGCTGCAGGTTCCAGGAATGAGCGATGGAAGACAGGGTGCACCCGAAATCGGGTGGGCAAGGTCAATTTGTATGTCACTGGATTGATGACTGCTTCCACCAGAAACAGCCCTAAAAAACAGTGGTCCTATTTCTTGGAGGGAAGCATTGATGGAAGATGCCTAGTGGACAACCAGACCAAATCGCCAACCTTCAGGGGTGGAATGGAATGTCAGTGCTGGTCTGCAAATTTCTTATGATCCTCTTTGGCCTTGTCCAGTTGGTCTTTAGAACGTGATGCAAGGTCTTGAATTCCTGAAGAAAGTCTGTGGTGGCTGGCACCAGAAAGTCTGATGCATTCAGGGGAAACAGACAGGTGGTAACCATAATTCGCCAGGAATGGGGACATTTGCATGGACACGTGTTGTGCATTATTGTATGCAAATTCCGCTATTGCAAGCAAGTCCACCCAGTCCTGTTGGAAATTGATGAAACAGCGCAAATATTGTTCCAGTACTGCAATCATTCATTCCATGCCTCTATCCATCTCTGGGTGATGCGCCAAAGAGAGCCACACTTGTACCTCCAGAAGACCTTGGAGTGCCTGCCAAAACCAAGCCTTGAACTGTACTCCACGGTCTCTCACGACCCATTCAGGGAGGTAATGGAGTGGAAATACATGTTGTATAAATAGCTGGGCCATTTCTTGTGCCATGGGGAGTCCAGCACATGGGATGAAATGAGCCATTTTTGATAGCATGTCCACCACCATGAGAACTGTCATGGCCCCTTGAGTCTTTGGGAGGCCTGTGATGAAATCCATGGAGATGTTTCCCCACAGCCTCTGCGTCCTTGGAAGTGGATAAGTCTTCCAACCACGACCAGGGGCTGGGTTGGCCCACCACTAACTGGTCCAACTCAGCTGTGCGGGCAGTCATAAAGGAGTCTTGCTGTCGCTGCTTTCGGATCTTCTCTTTGAAGTCCACCAATGTCTGGGTTGCTGTGAATTTTTCTAAGAGAAACATGGTCTGGGGCAGCACCTTATCTTCGGAGTGGGTATGCTCAGGCTTTTGGGAGAGGGCGTTGGCTGTCTGGTTCCGGCCCCTGGGGGTGTAGGTGACCTGAAAGTCAAACCAGGCAAAGGACAGCAACCACCAAATCTGGCGTTGGTTTAGTTTCCAAGCAGTTTTCAAATGTTTCAAGTTCCGGTGGTTGGTATGAACTTCTGTCTGGTGGTGGGCCCCTTCCAGATGGCACCACCACATCTCGAATGCCACTTTCACTGCTAGCAACTCATTATCTCAGATGGTGTAGTGGCGCTCTGTGATGTTCAGTTTGCACGAGTAGTAAGTGTATGGGAAGTGTTAGCCAGTGAATGTAGAGGCCTGCAGTAATACTGCCCTCACCGCAATGTCCGAAGCTTCAATCTCAACAACGCATGGCTGCGACAGGTTGGGGTGATGAAGGATGGGTTCAATTGTGAATGCTGCCTTGAGGGCTGTGAATGCTTCCTGTTCCGCAGGGCCCCACATGAACTTCACCTCCTTCCATAGCAGATTGGTCAAGGGGGCGGTGAGTGCTGTGAACTGGGGAATGAACGTCCAAAAATAATTGGCAAACCCCAATAGATGCTGCAAATCATTTACTTGATGTGGGGGTTGCCACGATTGCAAGGTCTTGGTCTTGTCCAGGTCCATGGTGATCCCGGCAGACCCAACCAAATTGGTTGACTGTCTATAGTCTACAAGTATTGGTGGGGCAACCTCATATTGTGGGATGGTCCACTTTGTGGAAAATGCCATATCCATGAAGTTTGTGGTTCCCCCCAAATCCACAATGGCGTATGTTTGAATGTCCGCCCTACTGGGAAGGGTTAATATCACAGCCATTACCAGATGTTGAATTGGGGTGATTTGAGGCCGTTGAGCCTGGCCTGCCATTAAGACCACCTGACCTCACAAGCTCTCTAGGTCAGGCTTCAGGAGTTTCCTGATGGTGTCGGGTTTTTTTCTTGGCGGGGCACTTGGCAGCCATGTGACCGGGGCCCCTGCAGTAAAGGCAAAGTCTCTCTCAGCAGTGATGGTCCTTCTCCGCTTGGGTGAGGTGTGTTCAGGCTCCCCCCACTTGCATTGGCTCCTCATAGGATAGTGGCTCTTGCCGCACCTTTCGTTCTTGGAGCCGGCCATTGATGAGGAGGCAAAGGTGCATCAGTTCTTTCAAGGTGTTAGGGCACTCTGAAAACATCACTGCCCTGATGTGATCGGCGGGGAGGGGGAGGGGAGAGAAAGGATACACCTGATATTGACATCCACCAGAATTTCAATATCAGGCATGGATTTGAATATCAATATCAGGCATACAGTATCTTAGATATATTCAGTAAATTAAATAGCAAGTAACATTATGTTCTCAGAATTATTGTGCTCTTTTCAGATGCACAGGCTCCTGATCCTGTTTTAGTTCTCAAGGTTCTTGAAGCACGTGCTTGCTATTAAGAGTGCTGGTAAAATATAAGTGAAATACAAGTGAACTGTCAGGTAGATCTGTACAATAAGATAGACACTGTATTTTTTTCCCTCAAAACAATGATCACATTCATTTTCTTTTCAAGGATATGATCTTTGTAGATTACAGGTAATCCCCCAGGTACGAGCATTTATTTAGCGAGTTTTCACAAAAATGAATTAATTCAGAAAGGGTACTTACTTACCCTTGCAGTTTTGAATTAGAAATTCAAAACTGCAACCAAAAAGAGGCCTCTGTAGCCATGTGACTTGATTTCAGTCTCTGCTGCAACGGCAGCCATTTTTATCTCTGTAACTTGCCTGGGCTGTTTGGGGCTATGAGAAGCTGGAAGGGGTTGGGGTTTTTTTTTGTCCCTGGTCACATGGCCAAACAAGAGCCAACCCGGCACCAGTTTTTGCTTTTGCTGCAATCTGCTACTGCCTGGGGAGTGCTACAATTACTTCTGTAAGTATTTTTTTTTTTTAAAAAAAATTGTTACTCTATAGTTTGCAAACACAATAGTTTGCAAATTACAGTTTGGGAACTGCTCTGCTTTTTAAGTACTGTACTTTGCAAACTATTGTGTTTGCAAACTATTGAGCTTTTATTTTGGAAATTAGCATATATTAATGTAGTTTGTAGGTTTTAAATATAAATTGCCTCCAGAAGTTGTGGGTGCCCCATCACTGGAAGCTTTTAAGAAGAGACTGTATAGGCATTTATCAGAAATACTCTCTTGTGAGAGCAGTGGGTTAGACTAGCTGACCTCAAGGTCCCTTGCATCTCTGTTACTATTGCAAGCCGTGAGTTCTGCAAATCCCTCCCCCATCTCCCTCTGGGTGCCTGGCTGGAGTCCAGTTCGTCTGCTGGTAAGAAACGTAGCATCTAAGATATTGCTCCACCATTTTGTTAGCGGATTCTGCAGCCCCATTGGTGGCCGGATGAAAAGCAGATGATAAACCTTGAGATGATTCAATTAATTTAAGAAAACTCCTCCAAAACCTGGCTGTGAACTGCACCCCCCTGTCCGAAATTATTCGCTTAGGGGCGCCATGCAGCCGGTAGATATGTTTCAAGAACAATTTGGTCAATCGTTGGGCAGATGGGAGTCCTTTGCAGGTGATGAAATGAGCCTGCTTCGAGAACAGGTCTATCACAGTCCAGATGACAGTATTTCCTCTACTTTCAGGTAGGTCTACTATAAAGTCCATAGCTATTTCTTCCCATGGTTGAGAAGGGTCTGCCACCGGTTGCAATAACCCGGTGGTTTTCCCTGGGATTCTTTTAATTGTGGCACACAATTGCTGGCGAGTGAGGTGTAGGGTTTTCAAATATCCAAAGTGTCCAGCCTGTTTTACATCATGGCTGTGTTTGAGAGCATTAAGACGGAGGGCTTCTGGTAAATATAGTTTCCCCCCTTTGTAAGCCAAGCCATCCCTGCACGTTAGGGAGGTTTGATTATCTTTGAACCATTGATCGGTGAGGAGCTCTCGTTTTATTTTCTTTATCCTAAAATCCTTTATTATCAGTGTAACAGATTGATGGCACATCATGGGTGTATGCCAGAATCTTATTTTCTCTTGCTTGCGTCTAACTTTTCTTGCTAAACCCCTCCCTTATTTTGCAGTCATAAGTCACATCTTCCAATTAGCCCGGAGGGCAAAGATTCACTTCCGTTCCTTTTCCCGGGCTTTCCTTATAAATCTCCTCCCTTTCTCTGTCATCTGAATTAACTCTAAAAATACCAGACAGTTCTGTATATTTTGTCAAAGCAATAATATCCTATATTAACAGCATTGACAGATGGCTTGCAAGCCCTGCTTGGAGGCAATTTAGTTCCTGAGCCAGCTCACCAGAAACAGCTGATCGGCGGCTGGCGGGAAACCCTCCCAGTTCAGTTAACATGGCAGCTATTGGAGGAAATAGTAAGTCAGATCTTCGTTCATTTAACAACCCTTTTGATTTAATTAGTTTGATTTTAAAAAATTGTAAGATTAATTCTGATTCATTTGACGGGTTTTCTGACTTACAAGCCTAATAATGGCCAGGCTCCATTAGGTTCGTACCTTGGGGACTACCTGTACACTTAAATGTCTATTGCTTGTCACAGTTCATCTCCCCGACTAGTCCTCCAAAGAAAAGAATTACAAAATTACAAATTAATTAAGTGAAAAGGGAGTAAGCTGAGAAACTATCTTGAAATTAAAAAAAATATATGGGGAATCGTCAGAATATTTTAAAGAAACAAATTAAATCAAAATATACTCCTCTGCAATGTGTTTTGAACAATTGGGATGTTTTGAAACCTCAAGTGGCTGTTAAGTTTAACCCTGTCAGACAACGTCTGGTGGTGCTTTGTGTTGATGTGTGGTAGTAAAAATAATCTTCAAGAAAGCAACGTTGAAAAAAAAAAACCTTTGTAAACCTCCAGTTGGCTAGTTTATCTGATAACAACTAAAGCCATGGAAGAAAAGAAAATTCAAAGAACTGAAAGCAAGTTTTTTTCTCTCTTTTTCTTTTAATCTGGCTCTTTGGACTATTCAATTCCCCTTTGTCAGAGGTGAGGAGAGGAGGCTGCTACTTCTCCCCCCCCCCCCCTTCACACCTGCAAAAGGCCCCAGGTTCAACATTCCTTTTAGTCTTTCCCCACTGTCTTTTGAAGTTGCTGGGATAAATTGGAAGTAACCATAACTGTTCCCCTCCTTTTTAATTAAAGGGGGAGGCCTGTTTTGGCCTCAAACCCCAAATTGATGTGTTTGTTTTGTTTTGTTTTATATATGTTTTGCCCTCCAGAACATTATGCTTGGACTTGGAATGGTGAGAAAAATAGGAGATGGTTAAAGGGCCCTATAAAAACCATATATTTGGTTATAATCACCTCATGATTTTTCTTGCTTTTTGCAGGACAAGCCATATGTCTAAATCAGTGGTTCTCAACCTTTTTAATGTCACGACCCCCAACCGGTCGTAAGTCGAGGACTACTCAACCGGTCATAAGTCGAGGACTACTCAACTGGTGCAGCACCGTTTGCAGAATGGGACTTTTGGCGGGCTCAGCAGGGCAAAGACAGCCTGGACAATTCCTACTGGCTTTGGAAAGCCAATAGAATTAGACTCTATTCAAGAGAGTCTATTCTATTGGCTTTCAAAAGCCAATAGAATAAAAGGGAGTAGCACCGCTAAGGAAAAGGGGGGAAAAATGGCGAACTGCGTTGTTTGGCGACCCCCGTGAAATGGTCGATCGACCCCAAATGGGGTCCCGACCCACAGGTTGAGAACCGCTGGTCTAAATAAATGTTGTTTTAATAGTATCTGTGTATATATGTCTGTGTTGTTCTGTGTTATTTCCAAGACTTGGAAGAGGGTCAAAACCCTCTCTGATAACAACAAACAAAAAAGGCCTTATTTAAGAATAAATGGTTTGCCTGGAGAAAGTATGAAATGAAATATTTGTATGTGAAATTGTTTATGCAAGCAGTTAGAATGGAAGTGAATGAGTTAATTTGCTGATATGTAAATGTGTTTGTGTTAGCCCTCAAACCCCCCCCCCACCCCCCTTCCAGGCTGTGAAAGAAACAGTAAACTGCAGATTTTATTGTTGTAAAAGTAAATGGAAAAGCAATAGCAAGTATTTGCATGAGAAGAGTCCCATGGAGGATGTGTGAGAGAGTTTATGGAAAATGCATATGAAGGAGAGAAAACTATTTTTTTTAGTGGTGAGATTTTTGTAAAATTTCTTTTTCTTTTTTTTCTCCTATCTTTTTTTTTGCTGGCTGTGTTGCTTTAAGAGTGAGAGAGACAGAAAGAAGGGGGGGGGGGCTGCTCGTTTTAACTATTTTTTTTCTCTGCTTAAAATTCTGGTTTGAGGAAAGGGGGTGGATGTGAAATTTAATGCCCACTCTTGCAGTTTCAGCTTGCAATTTTTTTTACTCGAAAGAGGAGACAGTAATTGTTGGACAATTTTTTTGGGAAATTTTTGAGTTTAAATTGTTTAGTTAGACCTATATATCCATCAACCAAAAGAAATGACTGAATTGTTTTGCTTAGATTTGTAAATGTTTTACCTATTTAATAGAAATTTGTTTCCATCTGAATAGAATTTGATTAAATTGGAATTTGACTAACTTTATATTAAAACCAATACTAGAATTTTATATAAAACTATTTCAGTAACTCAGAATATCTCATTAAGGTTGTTTATCCTTTTGTGGAGTTGTTTTTTGTTGTTTTATTTTTTATGTTTTTATGTCTGTGTGCAGGACACATTGATAGAAAATAATATCTAAAAGAATTGAAGGAATTGTAATTCAATCCTTTTTTAAAACGAAGAAGTTGAGAAAAATTTTGGGATTATAAATAGCTATGTTGTTTTGACTAAAGATTTGTATGCAAAACTGTTAGAAAAAGAGCTTATGTTAACAAATACAAACAGAGTTTGGTGAGCGCTCCTTTGTTGGCTCTTCACTAGGTAATTTGTTTGTAAATATGGGCAAAGGAATGGCTTGGAGGAGGTTTTTACCCAGAAGTGGGAGAAAAGAGGCAGCCAGTGGCATTTTGTCTAAAATTGACATTTGGGGAAGTCTTGGTGGTTAGCATTTCTTATCAAGTGTGGATAATTTTAAATCGGGAAGCCGAAAGGAGGTACACACTTTTTCATAGCAAAGTAGTTGAGAAAAAGAAAAGAAAAAGAGAGACATAATGAAGATGTGATAGTAGATGGGGACGAGAAAATGTGAGTGGAGGCTGGATGAATTTCCCTCCCTTAGCATAAAACTGTGGATTTTATGCCTTACGGCAGGCTCTGAGGTTGTTAATAAGGGAGAAGGAGAATATATACACTGACTCCAAGTATGTTTATGGAATCTTGAATACTTTTGGAGAAGAGAAATGAAAAAGATTTATTAATAGTAAAGGGAAAGAGTTGGCTCATGTAAAGTTGATAGAAGATGTACTTGTGGAAGAAGAAAAGAAAGAAGTTAGGCCAAAGTGGTGGAAGGGAAGGGAAGGAAGGAAGAAGCAGGAAAGTTGTTTTTAAGTTGGTTTGCACAGACTTGTGAATTGCATGCATTAAGCAGGGAGACTGCCATTAACGTGGTCAGCCCAAACATGTGAATTGTATGCCTTAACACAAGCCTTAGAATGTTGAAGGAACAAGAATGTACTATAGAAATATGAAGAGAGAACAATGAGAAAATAGAAGAAAGTGGGATGTTGCAAGATTGGAGACGAAAGAAAGAAAGAAAGAAAGAAAGAAAGAAAGAAAGAAAGAAATAGTTAGGACACAGAAGCCGCTACTGAAGGGGGGTCGCAAGGGATGATTGATACTTTTCTAAAACAGGATGGTTGTATTTATACTTTAGTTAAACAAATCTGTGATAAATATAAGTAAATAAAAAGCTTTACAACATTTAGCAGTGAGGCCTCAATATAGGCCTCAACTGGAAAGCTGTCTTTGTCTCTTTGAAATGATGTATGGGAGGCTTTTGTTACATGAAGGTTCAAGAATGTCAATGAAGAAGAGAAGAAAGTTACTCAGTATTTACATAATCTGGCGCAGGTTTTGTCTTCTATCTCAGTACAGGCCCAGGATGCCTTACAACCTGTCTCTGGCCATTGTTGTTCCTGGAGAGTGGGTTCAGGTGAAAAGAACTGTCACTTAGAAATACCAGTCCTGAGTGGTCTCAACCATGCCAAGTCCTCCTGATTTAAGGAATCAGGGATTGAGTCCATGGAAAGTCCCATCGTATCCTCTCCAGTGACACGCTCTGCAGCTGGACGGCCTGAAAATGAAATTTCAACTTGCCTCGCCTGTTGAACTGTTTCCATCTAAGTAGGAGAAAAACCTCAATGGATTGGACTACCCTGGAAACCGTGTTCCTAGACCCTGGACTATATATTGCAATATTTTTCTTCTGCTACTGTTGTTTCCCTCATGCCTTCTTTGGTAGAATGAAGGACCATGGGCCCAATACTTTAAGGAACAAATGGGAGTTGTGTTTCCTCTTTCCTCTCTCTCTTTCCTCTCCCTCTCTCTTTCTCTTTCTCTCTTTCCTCTCTCTCTTTCTCTTTCCACGCTGGAATAATGCCCAGCTTTATTTGGTGTGACTGTTTCATTTGGTTGTTTGGTGATTAGACACACAACGATGCCCACACTAATTGGGCCACGAGGCGCAACTTCCCCCAGGAGGCAGCAAGAATTCAGGCAAGCGGCGTTTCGGAGGTCAGGCTTGGGCTTGGTTGGGCCCTTGCAGGACGCAATTAAGGGCGGCTCCGTGGAGTCCCGGGTGCCTGACTCACGGAGGAAGCTGGCCGGGAGCCCACAATTAGCGGGCCCACCAGGAGGCGGCTGACGTGGACACCCCCGCAGCGGTCAGACAGCCCCGAGCTCCCCGCTGAACTGGACATGATTCCTGGCCAGCCGGCCACGGGGCAGGAGCAGCTCCCTCGCCGCGGCTGCCTGGCCAGCTGGCTCTCCTGGCCTTTCCAGGGCCAAATCCTGCAGGAGGGTGAGCTGGGCCAGGCTGGCTGGCGGGAAAGGAGGCGCGCTGTGATTCGCACAGCCCCAGTCTCATTCCAGAGGAGCACCCCTGCCCCAGTGGATGGGGGGGCTGGGAGGGGGAAGCCATTTCCGATGCCTGGAAAGCAGCGCTTCCTCTCCTGCTCCGGGCGTGTGAAAATGGGCAGAGGTCCCAGGAAGGCCAAGCGTGAGGGGGGCAGGAGGCAGCAGGAGGTGCCCGGGGCACCGCGGCCCGGCCTGGGAAGACTCGTGGCCAGCTCGGCTCCTAAGGGAGTGGCCCAGGGAGGGCCCAGGGAGCAATGCCCCTGCCAGCCGCCTCCCCAGCCAGGACTGCCGCCCAGCCTGGCGAGACACATGGCCGGCTCGGCTGCCCAGGGAGCGGCCCGGGGACGGCCCAGGGAGCGATGCCTCCACCAGCTGCTGGCCCAGCCGGAACTGACGCCCTGCCTGGCGCGGGGAGACGCGTGGCCAGCTCAGCTGCCCAGGGACCAGTCTGGAGATGGCCCGGGAAGCGATGCCACAGCCGGGATGGCTGCCTGCTACAGGTAAGCCGGGTGGGGTGCCACCTGCCCTGTGGCCGCTTCGCAGTGGCGCTCCGTGGACTCAGAGCCCCCTCCCTCCCCCCTGCCACAGACCCTCCGTCTCCAGCTCTGCTGCTGCTTGGCCAACGGTCGCGCCAGCTGGGCATCGCAGGGGCTGGTCTCAGGGCTGCGGCTTGCGGGAGGGCTTGCCCACTCAGCGGAGGCTCCGGTGGGCCGCTCCCAGAGGGGATCCCGGGGCTTCGCCATGCGGCTCCCCAGCCACTTGCGCCTCGGACAGGGCCAGCCCGGGAAAGGGACTTCCTGGCCGCCCTTCTCCCAGGGGGTGGGGCACCTGGGCACAGGGCCAATCAGGAGCCCTGCGAGGGGGCAAGTCCGCATGAGAGAGAGGGGGGGAGCGCAAGTGCCTCTCTCTCCTTGTCTCTCTCTGCAAATGGCAGAGGAGGCTCCGGAGCCGCAGGGGATGGCTCAAAGAGCCGCATGCAGCTCCGGAGCCATGGGTTGCTGACCCGCAACTTACATGAAAAGAGCATGGTAAGGGGAGGGGGAAAAGGACTTATGGATGGAGCCTGGGTTGCTGTGTATGAGTCATCATCTAGGAATTATTTTTGGGTGCCATCTTATGCCTAGTACCAAGACCTGATCTCTTTGTTCTGGAAAGGTATAAAAGGTGGAAGACATCTTTCCTGGTTGTTGCCTTAATCTCTCTACCAGCCACGAAGAGAGATAGGGTCACCCAACTCTATTTTAATCAAAATAAAAGTTGTTTGCTTGCTGAAACCTCGGCTCAGGAGTTTCTTTGGCTCTTTTAAATTCCTGAGTAATGCTGGGGCAATTGTGAGGCTAAGTGGGAAACCTTACATATCTTTGAGTTTCTTGTTTCTCTGCTACATTATCTTCATTGTTGCTTCTCACTGCTTGTGCCTAGTGGCTTATCTTTGTGTATAGATAATGTTTGTCAGATCTGCAAATTGCACCAAGAGGCACCAAACATCTGAGTGGTTCCCAAAACACCTCCTCCGCATTCCATTGGTTGAAGATGAACTGGTTAAGGGGGGGGGGGGGCTAGGCCAGGGAGCAGGGGAAAAATTTGTAACCTTTTGCATGGGAACTTAGCCTTATGTGGTAAGAATGAGTGGTAAAAATTGAGCAAGCCCAGGAATGCTTGTAGCTCCCCCTTGGATTTTGGTGTGGGGGCTTGCTGAATTACCTTTAGCTTTGCATCATATGGGTGGATTCCAGCAGAAACCCAGGAATTCTGTGGATTCCACGCCAATCTGGCACTTTTCTTTCTTGAGTTTTAGGCCTCCCTCGCAGAAACGTTGGATTACTGCACGGAGACGTTCTGCCAGGACTGCTGCTGATTCCCCCGTGATCAGGATGTCATCAAAATATGGGCAGACACCAGGAATGTTCTTCAGTGTTTGTTCCATAATACTTTGGAACAACCCTGGTGCTACGCTTACCCCAAACTGCAAGCGGCACACTCGGAATGCACCTCTGTGTGTGACAATTGTTTGTGCTTCTGCGGTAGCGTCATCTACCGGTAGCTGCTGGTAGGCCTGGGTGAGGTCTAACTTAGCGAAGATTCGGCCTCCCTGGAGCGAGGCGAGGATGTGGCTCACTACTGGTACAGGGTAAGCATGCTGCTGTAGTGCCTTGTTTATGGTGCACTTGTAGTCTGCGCAGATGCGAACGTCCCCGTTAGGCTTAACTGGGGTCACTATTGGAGTCTCCCACTGGCTACAGTCCACAGGTTGGAGTACTCCCTGCTGTACCAGCTTGTTTAATTCTGCATCAATTTTTGGCTTTAATGCAAAGGGAACCCTGTGTGGTTTTAATCGGATTGGAGTTACTGCTGGATCGAGGTTGAGTGAAATGGGTGCCCCTTTGTATTGTCCTAGCTCTGGGCTGAATACATCAGCATATTGTTGGCATACTGCTGCTAGATCAGCTATTTGTGTTCGATGGATGCCTGTCACCCTGATGCCCAGGGCCTCGAACCAGTCCAGTCCTATGAGGCTGGTGCGCAGTCCTCTACGACCACTACACTGAGGGGACCCTCGAACTCTCTGAATTGTACTCTAATGGTAGCTTCCCCCCTTACGGGAACACGGCAATTCTGGAAGTCCGTTATCACTAAGCTCAATGATTTGAGCGGGACCCGCCATTGGCTATGTTTGCAAATGTGGTTGAAAGTCCTGGAGGAGACAATGGACAGGGCCGATCCAGTATCTAGCTCCATGGAGCATGGGACCCCTTGCAGTCTTAGTTGGAGTCTTATCTTTTCTTTGATGGGACGTTGGGCCCCTGTGCGTTGGATGCTATGCCTTCCCGAGCAGTATTCAACTCTGTTCTGTCCTAGGGGCCATTTCCCCTTGTGCTGCTGTGTTGCAGGTTTAGTTTCCCACTGACGACCTCTGCAAACTCTGGCAATGTGCCCTTGCTTTCCACAGGCACGGCATACTGCTGTGCGGAATCTGCACTCTGCTCTTTCATGCTGTCTCCCGTAGCTTACGCAGCTCTGTGGGGAAGTTGCTTGCTCTGTGGAGCGTGGCCGTCTGGGTGGCTCTCTCCGCAAACGATCGATTTTTTCACTCTCACTGGCCTCCCCTGATCCTTCTGTGGTCTCTTGGTGGATCGCTGTGGGGCTGGTGTGTGTTTTAGGTGGCCGGAGAGTCTTCATTGCCCCTCTGGCAGCCTCATCCGTCATGGCTTCCTTCAGTGCGTTTTGGAAAGTCAGTTTCTCCATGGCGAATAGGTGCTGCTGTAATTCTCTATTATGCAGGCCGCAAGCAAGCCTGTCTCTGAGACTGTCTTCCAGGTCAGGGAACTTGCATTGGCACGAAGCTTGGCAAACGGCTGCCACAAACTCTGCTGCAGATTCCCCGGATCTCTGCTCACATTGCTCGAATGCATAGCGCCAGGTGATTACTGAGAGTTTCAGCTCAAAATGCTCCCTTAATTTTTTCTTGAGGTCTGCATTGGCCACAGTCTCTATACTTGCCAGTGCTATCAGGTTTTCAGCGATATCAAACATGGCTTGTCCACAGACACATAGTAAGGTTGCTGCCTTCAGGTCATCGTCTGTGATCTGGTTAGCCCGGAGATAGTTGTCTACTCCAGAGACGTATGAGCTCCACTGTTCCGGATGAGTAATATTGAACTCATTGAGCCTTCCCACTTTAGCCATTTTGGGAGGCCCCTGTGGTGCTGGTTAATGCCTGTACTGCTGCGGTTGGAGCTGTGCTGCACTTACGAATCCTGGGGACAGATCCCTCAGGTATGTCTGTGCCTCCAGTGTGTCTTACTGGCAGGCAGGGCAGGGAGCGTGGTCCCACCAGGGCTCTTTACCTGGTCTGACACCCAGTGATTTCAGCGTGCCTCCAGTGTGGCTTACTGGTAGGCGGGGGGGGGGGGGTGTGAGAACTAGGCCTGCCGGTGCTCTTTACCTAGCCTATCACTCAGTGATTTCAGTCTCTTGGTTAGCAGCAGCTTTCTCGTCTGCCGCATCCCATCTTCGTCGCCACTATTGTGTAGTGGGCTTCAATAGGCAAGGAGCAGACCAGCATAGTTACAATATTATTTATTGACTCAAACTAGAACTAGAGAACTGCAGGCAATTGCCTGTAATTTATAGTCTGAGCCGACAGGGCCTTAACCAATCACAATACTTGAAAAAGCCACCCAAATATGAATGTTCAAAGTTTCCCTCCAAAACAGTTGGAGTTAACAGTCAGGGTCATCTAAAGGTTAGCTTCATTTTAGCTTCACAAGCAGTTGGAGTTAAGTTAGTTTCACTTTAGCAGGGATTAACACAACTTTATATATATATTCAGTACATAACAGTTTCTTTTACTTGTTTTACTTTTACTTTTACTTGTTCTTCTTCCATCTTAGCAGAAATCTATAAAGTTTCTTAATCAACTTATCATCTGTCTTTAACAATACTTGATCAAATTCTGTCAGTTCTTTATAAAATCCCGTTGTTTTCACATCTTTTTCATATCTCATTTGAATTTGCAAGTATGGCCACCATGCTAAATCAATACCTTGTTGTTGTAGATCTTTTCTATGTTTCAGTTTCCCTTCATTATCCAAAATGTCTTTATAAGTCACAACTTTATCATAGTTAATTAAGTTTGGGTAAGCAAAAGCTTCCATTGTTGAAAGCCATTCAGGTATCTTAATGTAAATTTTTTCTTTTATTTTTTCCCATTCTGAAAGAAGTGCATTGCTTATAAAATGGTTTTGAAAGTATCTATGTATTTTATTCTTTCTGTACCACAGAAAGGCATGCCAACCAATCTGCAGGTCATGCCCCTCCAGGTACAATAGTCTTTTGTCTCTAAGCATTATCCATTCTTTAAGCCATGTTAAGATAGTTGCTTGATAGTACAACCTCCAGTCTGGGATTCCAAATCCTCCACTATCTTTAGCTTCTTGTAGCATTTTCACTTTAATTCGCGCTTTTTTCCCTTGCCAGATAAATTTCAATATTATTGCCTTCAGTTCATCAAAAAAAGCTTTTCCCAGTCTTACAGGAATCGTTTGAAATAAGAAGAGTATTTTTGGTAAAATATTCATTTTCACTGTAGCTATTCTCCCCAACATTGACAATTGAAGGTTTTTCCACTTTTCCAAGTCCAATTTTATTTGTTTTAACAATCATGTATAGTTATCATCTTTTACTGTTACACCTCTTGCTGTTAAATAGATTCCCAAGTACTTAACTTTTTAAACTATTTGCAGATGTTTTTTTTTGTAAGTTGGCTTTTCTGTTTTTCTGTTAAATTCTTTGTCAACACTTTAGTCTTTTCTCTATTTATTCTCAGACCTGCCACTTCTCCAATTTTTTCTATTTTCTCCAGCAATTTAGTGCTTGTTTCAAGTGGCTCTTCCACTATAAAAACCAAATCGTCTGCAAAAGCTTGTAATTTATATTTTTCATCTTTTATCTCGAGTCCTTTAATTTCTGCATCTTGTCTAATATTTCTATTCAATACTTCCAATGTTAATATAAATAGCAGTGGGGATAATGGACATCCCTGTCTTGTACCCTTTTTAATTTTGAAATTTTCTGTATAGTTTTCATTTACAATTATTCTAGCGGTCTGTTTATCATAAATTGTTTGGATTGCATTTATGAAATTTTTTCCAAAGTCCATTTCTACAAGTTGCTGAAACATAAATTGCCAGTTTACGTTATCAAACACTTTTTGTGTGTCAAGGAATATTAATGCCATCTGTTTCCCTGGATGAATTTCATAATACTCTAGCACATCAAGAATCATTCTTAAATTATTTTTTATCTGTCTTTTAGGCAAAAAGCCATTTTGGTCTGTGTGTATAAATTCGATCAGAAACTTCTTAATTCTTTCTGCCATTATCAAGGCAAAAAATTTATAGTCTACATTCAATAATGATATTGGTCTATAATTTTTTTATTTGTGTCAGATCAGTATCTTCTTTAGGTATTAGAGTAATATTAGCTTCAGTCCACGTCTTTGGTATTTTAGCCTCGAATAGAATTTCATTGCACAGTGCTTTCAAAATTGGACTTAATACATCCTGTAGTGATGTATAAAATTCTGCAGGCAGTCCATCTGGGCCCGGAGTCTTATCCTTTTTTTTTTTTTTTTTGCCTTTTTTGGGTGTCTATAATCTTCATCAATGATATTTTTCCATTTAATATATTTCGAATGTTCTCCGGAAGTTTTGGTAAGTCTGCTTTTTTTAAGTACTGCTGTATTTTTTCTTTGGGGGTTTCCTCTGCCTTGTAAAATAACTCATAATAGTCTTTAATAATTTTTTTCATTGCATCATTTTGGAACTGTAGTTCTTCTTTTAGATCTTGTAGCTTATTTATCTTTTTTTTCTTTTTCTTTTTTCAGTCTATATGCTAGCCATCTCCCCAGCTTATTGGCATTTTCGAAGAAATTCTGTTTAGCCCGTTTAATCTGTTGAGCCATTATTTCCATCTTGGCCAGATTTAATTTATGCTTTATTATCTCCATTTGTTTCTTGAGTATTTTCTTTTGTGGATCTGTTTGTAGTTCTGATTCCAACTTTCTGAGTTCTTCTCTCAGCTTTAACTGTAGTTGTTTCTTTTCTTTATTCTTTTTAGCAATGTAGGTTATAGCCACCCCTCTGAATATGCTTTAGCCGTGTCCCATACAGTTTGAAGCGATGTTTCTTCCTTCTTATTTGTTTTAAAGAAAAATTCCATTTCCTTTGTCGCTAATTGTAGAAATTCTTTTTCTTTCAATATAGATTTATTCAGGGACCATCTTGGTTTTTTCTTAATTCCTTTCCAAGTCATTTTTATTGGATTATGGTCTGCCCAAACATTAGTTTCTGTCTCCACTTCTTGGATCATCGTTTTCATTTCCGAAGATATCCATATCATATCAATTCTGGACCAAGATTTATGTCTGTTTGAATAAAATATATATTGCAATTTCTCTGGGTTTTTCTCCATATATCTTGGATACAGAATTCTTCTGTCATTTTTGAAAATGCTTTAGGTAGTATATTTCCTCCTTTTCTCCCTTGTTTAGCACTTTTATAGTTCAGAGTTCCATCTACTATTGCATTAAAATCTCCCATTATACAAAGATTTTGGTAATTTAAATCTAGTATTTTTTAATATAGTTTTTGATAAAATTGCTCTTGTTTATCATTTGGTGCGTCATAATTTCCACCATTAGTATTCTCCCCTCTTCATCCGTATAGATTTGTTTGGGGTTCATCTTTTCTTTAATGTATAAAGCTATTCCTCTTTTTTTTTTTTTTATTAAAAATTTTTTAAAAGCTTTTACAAAGACAGAAAAAAAACAATAACAACAACAACAAAACAAAACAAAACAATACAACCCTCCCCCAACCCCTCCCATACCACCCCCTCCCTCCCCCCCCGGAGCTTCCCAGAGCAGAATATAGGCTTAATTAAAAAAAAAAAAATTAACAAAATTATAAAATAATTAAAAATAAAATATATATGAAAAAAGAGTTATAATCCTTAAAAAAAGAAAATATTTAAAATAGAAAAATACAGGTTATAAAAAGGCTAAATGATATTTTTTCAAATCCAGTTTAAATTGTATGAAATTTATCCATTTTTCCCATACATCAAAAAATTTCTCTTGCGTTTGCTGTTTTAAAAAAGCCGAAATCTTTGCCATTTCCGCCAAGTAAGATACTTTAAAAAACCACTCTTGCAAAGTAGGCAAAGATTCCTTCTTCCAGTATTGACCTACTAAAAGCCTTGCGGCTGTAATCAAATTCAACATCAATATAACCTCCTTCGCATCACAATCAGTAACAATGCCAAGCAAAAACAATTGTGGAGTAAATTTTACCCTCTTTCTAAAAATTCTTTGAATATTCCACCATATCTTAATCCAAAAGGCTTTTATATTTTTACACGACCACCAAATATGATAATAAGTGGCATCCAGACAGCCACATCTCCAACATTTGGGCTGTAAGTCAGGATACATGAAAGACATCTTTTGTGGATCAAGGTGCCATCTGTAAAACATTTTATAAAAATTCTCCCTTAAATTCTGAGCTTGTGTAAACTTAACATTTCTCACCCAGATAGTTTCCCAGGTATCCAGTAGAACTGGTTCACCAAAATTCTGCGCCCATTTAATCATACAATCTTTAATTAATTCTGATTCTGAATCCAGTTCCACTAGCACCCCATAAATTCTCTTAATGTGAGTTTGTCTTTGATCCTTTACTTGCTTAAAAAGATTTTCATCTTCTCTAAGCAAGCCTATATTACGATCCATCTTCCATCTATCTACTAATTGTCTATATTGAAACCAAGAATAGGTAATATTTTCATGTACTAGGTCTTCCAAGGATTTTAACTGCCAATTTTGACCATCCCATCTAAGTAATTGTGTATAAGACACCGTATCCATTTTAACACCTCTCTTTATCCCCTCTATCGCATGCCAAGGTATAGCCCATAATGGTATTTTAAAATCACTTTTATAATATTTCCTCCAAACCCTAAGTAAAGAAATCCTTATAATATGAGATTTAAAGGCCCAATCCACTTTTTTATTAAATAATAAGTAGGCATGCCAACCAAAAAGTAGATCCCATCCCTCCAAGTGGAGTATCTCTGAATTTGTTAAATTTACCCAATCACTAATTAATGTTAAGACCACAGCGTCATAATATAATTTCAAATTCGGTACCTTGTTTTCTTTTGAGATGCTAATGCAAAGTACAGTTTACCAATTTTTCGGTTGTTCTAGCAATTTGAAATGTTGTCTCTTAATATGTGTTTCTTGAAGGCAAATTATATCCATTTTTAATTTTTGTAGTCGTGTGAAAATTTTTCTCCTTTTTGAAGGAGAGTTTAGTCCATTTATATTTATTGATAAAATCTCAGTCTCCTCCATCTCTTTCAGTTATATCTAGGTCTCAGTCTTCTAGTCGTTCTTATCTGTCTCTGGTCTCTTGGTCTTGCTCCTTCTGAGTATGTATTTTTATTTTCTTCCTCCTCTTTTTGTTTGGCTGCTCCTTCAACTGCCATTTCTTCTTGTTTCCTTGGTTCAGGGTCACCTCTTTACAGAAAGGCTCTGTGGTTGTCGAAGAACTCCAGTGCTTTGAGTGGTGTGTTCAATCTATATCTTTTCGTGTCCCAGTAAACTAAAATTCGTTCTGGAATCAGCCATCTAAAATTCACTCCTTCTCAGCTAATTTCTTAGTTAGGAACTGATATTCTCTTTGAGCCTCTCTTAGTCTCCTAGGGATTTGTTTGAGAACTACAATTTCTTTTTCTTTGTACATCAACGGTTCATCTCTTACTTTTCTCAGAATCTCATCTCTGGTAGATCTTTTAAGAAATCTAACATGCACTTCCCTAGGTACTTTATTTCTTCTGGCATAATTTGAGTTGACTCGATAGATCTGATCTAATTCTCCTTCCATTTGCAATTTTCCAATTCCTAGTGTGTCTGCCAGTAACTCAGTTATCAAACCTAGGAGATCCTCTTCCTTATCTTCTATTATATTTTGGGATCTTAAAAATTATGAGGCCTTTTCCATTTCTATAACCGCTAAGGAGTTTTCTAATTCTCCGTTTATTTGCATCAATTTTTAGTTTTCATCTTTTAAAACTTCTAGTTTCTGATCCACCTCAGTTGACTTATCTTCTATTTTTTGGATTCTTTGTTGGTTGTCTGTGATCATCTGTTTAATATTTTTAATTTGAGAATCTATATTGTTAATTTTTTTACTCATTTTGTCAAAATCACACTTCAACTCCTCATGGTTTTTCGTTGTGTTTGGCATCTGAGCAGCGATAGCCTCTTGAATTGCTTGCAAAGCTGCTTACGTATCTTTCTGGAAGGTGTCCGTCTTGTCTTGCTGGAGCATTGTGGCAATTGATCTCTGATATACTGGACTTATAGAAGTCGAGGCAGGAGCGGAAGATCCTTTTTTCCCAACTTTAGATAAGTTTGGGGTGCTCATCTTTATCTTTTATTCATATATTGTAATCCACCAAATAGCCAAATTTTATAATCCAATAGGCTCCTAATAGTTAGGAGAGGGTAGCCATAAAAATAGTAAAAAGTAAAAAAAAGGAGGAAGAAAACAAAAAAAAAAAAAGAAAAGAAAAAGATGATAATAGGCGCAGGGCAAGGAATAAAGGAGGGGAAAAATGCCCCGAAAAAAGAAAAAGAAAAAAGAAAAATGCCAAAACTTATAATCCACAGAGTTCTATTTAAAGGAGTTTCTTGGTGTTCACTTCTTCAGAGACAGCTTGTAACGGTTCCAAATCAGGCTGTGTTTATAATCCAGGAGAGTCAGGTGGCTCCAAATACAGTTTTATTTATAATTGTAGTCTATCTTGTAAAACCAGGCAAACCAAAGGCAATCTTTTTTTCCCCTCAGGCAAGGTTTTCAAGGACCTTCAGGTAAGCAATGTCTGGGCATACAGTCAAATTTTAGTCTGAGTTAACTCCAATCAGGGGAAGCTGGAGATAATTCTCAATTTCACCACTAGATGGCATTAAATGTCTATTCCCACCATATTTAAAGAAAAAATAAAAAGTAAGTTAAAAATTTAAAAAGTAAAAATTATGATGGCTTTCAGGCAAAAAGTAGACAAAAAAAAAAGAAAAAAAAAGAATCTATGAAGCCAGAAGCTTCCCAAATTATCCTTTTGTGTCTCAGACAGCTTTACAATATGGTAAGTTTTTAGTTTGTCAGGCGCTTAAACCACCGCTTATAATTCAGGAGGGGGGGCAGAAAAGAAAAGCTCCACCCCCTCCCTAAAGCTAAGGGCTTCGCTCTCAAAAGCTGCTGAGATGTTATTCGTAAAGCTGGTATCTACTTGCAGAGAGAGAGAGAGGAAGGCATTCTCACCCAGATCAGCTGTTTACTTTCGCTTTAAAATTCTTCGTCTCCGATGAACAGCTGTTAATGGACCGCCTGGGTGTGGTCAGCCTTTCTTCCTGCCGGTTCCAAGGGCTCCTTTGGATTCAGCGGGCCAGCTACCGCTGACCCATGATCTTCAAAGCTTCACCCTTTGGCAGTCGCCTCTACAGGGCAACTTTCAGTCCGATTGGACACACCAGCTGATAGAAATCGGACCGGGGGAGAGGAGAATCATTACCCCAAATCCGTCTTGCAGCGACATCACCGGAAACTCCCCAGAACCCATTTCTTTATTGGGGAGGGTTGGTTCTGTTTCTTTCGGGTTCTTTCTGTGGGTTCTGTCATTCTGGGGGGAGGGGGAGGCTCCAGGGAATGCATCATTTCTCCTTTTGCTTAGCTACAATGTATCCTCTCTGCCTTTCTTATTTACTTGCTCTTTGAACTGTTTCCCCTTGATGTCAACCTGGGGTGAAAAAGGAATGTGCCTCCGGCCATCTCTCACTGCGGAAGAGAAAGGTGCGAAGACCCAATGTCTTCACAGGCATGGGAACGGACTCCGTTATCAACTCCGTTCCCCCAGCGGACCTAACACCTAGGGATTGGCTCGTTTGAACTGACCGGATGAACTATTGGCGTGGGATTTGCTTGATGCTCTTTTAACCTATTGATCTGAGTGGGAAACCCTCAGATCCTGCCTTCTTTGCCTGCTGTCAACTTCTCCTAATAAAAGTTCCTTTTGGAATGGATTTGTTCCAAGACTCCTGCTTTTTTGGGATGAGGTTTTGAAGTGGGTCCTTACAAACAGGATAATTTGTATGTACTAAGGAAGCAGCAGGAAGGTTGTGCATGAACACTCACAAACACAAGCATGATAACTGTGTACATTTATTACACAGACGGTTAGGACATGCAAGTTTTAAAGTGCTGCAGAAGATGCCATATCTAGCTGAGGGACTTAGAATTTAAAAAATGCAACACGTATTTAGATTGTGCTGTTTGCAGGGAGTCGAAGTCTAGTGTGTATCCTGTACACATTACTTTCCCACCAAAGTGATACCTATTTATCTACTTGGATTTGCATGCTTTCAGACTTCTAGGTGAGCAGGAGCTGGGGCAAGAACACGTGCTTACCCTGTCATGCGGTGCTTGGGTCTCGAATTGCCTGCCAACTTTCTGGTCGGCAAGCCCAGCATCTTAAGTGCTAGGCCACCACATCCCTGCTCAATTTATTAGCAGATTGAAATCTTCTACATCTATGAAAATTGAATCCTTTGCACAAGAACACAAGGCTGTTTGCAGAGCAGTGGCACAAAATGTACAGTACATGTTTGACTTCAATGATAAGGAGATTTTATGAGAGCTGAATTTTTAATGCAAAATATAATAGAACAAAATGATTACTGTATTTAAGTGTGTAGGGTTAATATTTATTATAAAGTTTGAGATTAATCTAGAAGCCTAGAAGCAACTTTAATGAAACAGGAGTTCCTGAAAATCGTCCACAGGAGTCTACTCTCCTCTGGTTCAAAATATTGGAAACTGGAAATTTAATGGCTCCTGTCTCTAGCCCAATGTTACATTAGGCTAGAAATGTTGAATTCTTGGGTTTACTCTGAGTATGACTGATAAGTGGTGCGGTGACAAAACCTAAAGTTTAATTGATGTGTGTGTGTGTGTGTGTACGCTTGTTTGCTCTTCAAGTTTTCATGCATTTGCCTAATTTTTAATTATTTTGATGCTATTGTGTGCAAAAAAACCAAAAATGATAAAATAAAACAACTGTAGGGTACTGGCTTCTAGTTAAGGAAAGTTTTTAACTCAGCTTTCCCTAACCTGTTAACATCTAAATACATTAGCCTATCATTCCCAGCCAGCACAGCTATTAATAAAATGTTTGTACAAAACCTTCTTCAAATTTAAATTTTGACTATTTTTGTAATCTTTCAGGGACTGAAAGTAACAGCAATAAATTGTAAATACTCTTACTGTGATGGACAGAATTATCTTGAATTGCTAGTGAAGGCCCACAATTTGTTCAGAAACCAAAAATTCAGTAAACAACCTTGAAAGGGGAGTAGTTAGTACTGCTTCCTTAATTATTTTTTATTTATTTTTTGCAGACATTATCCAAAGCAGTCCTTCACCATGGTGGCTGACACACCAGAGAACCTGCGCCTTAAGCAGCAGAGTGAACTTCAGAGTCAAGTGAGGCTTTTAACTGTTTGTTCTCAGCCTGCCAATTGCAATATTTTATCAGTTGCATTCTTTATATAATTAGCCTTACCAAGCCATGCTAAAAGATTTTAGTTAAGTCAATATCTTAAAAATAGAACATGGCTTAATGCTTAAAAAACAAAGCTGCTTTACTTTTCTCTTGTTACCAGAGGAAAGGAAATTAACAGAACTGAAATAAAATATAAGCTCTCTATTCTACAAGCAGATAACATTTATGATGCAACAGTTGAGGTACAGTATCTTAAAACTAGCTCAGGAATCTAGAGAATGAAGGTCAGTACAGTTTTGAAAGTCCCACTAAGGGTAGGAGGGATGAATGCAAGCTATAAAAACATGTAGCAAATAGTTAAATTATGAAGAAGTGGGATGATGGCCTCACCGTCCACTAGCCTCCTACTAGGGAGAAACATTAAGCAAACATCAGGTCGTTCTCAACTTACAGCCTTAATGGAATCTGCCCAAGCATGGCAGTCATACAGTGGGTACCCCCACTTCAGCTTCATAACTTTGAGTGGTTGTGAGTTCAAATGGTTGCTGAACAAGCTCTTTAAAGAGAGAATCCAACCTGGACCTGAGAAGGGATTTCCTAACAGTGAGAACAATGAAATCAGGGGAACAGCTTGGCCTCCAGAAGTTGTGGGTGCTCCATCACAGGAGGCCTTTTAAGAAGAGATCGGGCAGCCATTTGTCCGGAATGGCATAAAGTCTCCTGCCTTGAGCAGGGGGTTGGGCTAGAAGACCTCCAAGGTCCCTTCCAACCCTATGATTCTATGTTCTTCTATGTTCTATGATGTATGCAGAACTAAAGGAGCGTAGGGATCTAATGGGATCAAGAAGATTCTCAACCTAAAACAGTAACCGCTAACTATTTCCACTATTCAGTTTTGAAGACTGTATCTTGTGGATTCTCAAGAGTAGCAGTAGTTGAAGCTCTGGCTCCATCAGACCTTTGCCTGAATCTCATTTATAAAGGTGTAGAGCAGGGTGGATTTCATTTAAATCAAGTCGATTTAAATCATGATTTAAATCACGATTTAAATCACTAGTAAAAAGGCTTGATTTAAATCAACTCAATTTAAGTCATAATTTGTAAAGAGCAACTGCCATCTCTGTCCCGCAGTGGCTCCTCTGACCCACTGTTGACTCACTGACAGTCCCATTCACTTTAATAGGACGGCTGGTGATGCGGCAGTGACACAACAAGGTGAGGGACGTGGCGGGCAGCAGGTGAGTGGATGCCCGCTAACAGGCACTGCCATGATGGATCTGAAATGACAGGTGCTCTTGAAATGTAAGGACTCATTCTTGCTGGTAGTTAGAATCATTAATATTATTTGCAAACAAAATGAAAGTTTCCTATTTAGAATAATAAGCTGTCAGGTTAGTAAAACAGCGATATCAGAACTGATTTTAGGTTAATACGTTAATCACACATAATTGGAAAACTACTCAAATTCTTTTATTTAACTAAAACACTTAGAGCCTGGTACAGATGCATTTCTCTTCAAACAATCATACAGTTTGTAATGTACATAGATTTGCAGAACAATGGGATAAAGGAATATTCCTGAACTTTGTTTTATGATTTATCTCATGGTTACTGTGAAATTGTGTGAATGCATCAATGCAGTTCATGTTATCTCAACTTGCAGAGCTTGGATTCATTGAATGAGTTTACCAAAAACATAAATATTGCAGAATATACAGCCTCATGCTATATAACTAAGCTCCATTTCATGCTGAATAAACTAAATTATTAATGTATCTTAAATAGAAAACTATATTTAGATAGATTTTTTTACTCCAAAAGTATTTTATTAAAATAAATTAGATAAAAATAAAAAATCCAATTTAAATTAAAAAATCTGATTTTTTGATATTTTTTTTTTAAATTGATTAGTATCCACCCTGGTGTAGAGTCATGCCATGTTGCATGGAGCAAAACTAAATAAAGGATTGTAAAGCACTTTGCATACTAGGAATGCTAGAGAATATTAAACACATTTGAATACAGAAGTAAGTTCCTTATAGTGTTTATAAAATGAGATTTTATTCCTAAATCATCATAAAAAGTTATCTGGATGTTGTTCAGCATTAGGCCTTAGTAGGCCAAACCATTTGTATTAGACATTCTTTTGCAATGAAGATAAGAATGTATATTGAAATCTACATATCAAACAAGAAATACTCCCTGGTTAATCAGAAGAGAGCTGGAAGGGACATTCAAGGTCTTCTAGTCCAACCCCCTGCTCAAGCAGGAGACCCTATTACCATTTCAGACAAGTGACTGTCCAGTCTTTTCTTAAAAACCACCAGTGATGAAGCATCCACAACTTCTCAAGGCAACCTGTTCCAGTGGTTAATTGTCCTCCCTGTTAGGAAGTTTCTCCTTAATTCCAGGTTGCTTCTCTCCTTGATTAGTTTCCATCCATTGTTTCTTGTCTTGCCTTCTGGTGCATTGGAAAATAAGTTGGCCCCCTCCTCTTTTGTGTCAACCTCTCAAATACTGGAACACTGCTATCATATCACCCCTAGTCCTTCTTTTTTCTAGACTAGCCAAACCCAAATCCTGCAACCATTCTTCATATGTTTTTGTCTCCAGTCCTTTAATCATCTTAGTTGCTCTTCTTTGCACTTTTTCCAAAGTCTCAACATCTTTTTTGTAATGTGGTGTCCAAAACTGGATGCAGTATTCCAGGTGTGGTCTTACTAAGGATTTATGAAGTGGTACTAATACTTGATGTGATTCTGATTCTATACCTCTGTTTATACAACCAAGGATTATATTAGCTTTTTTGACTGCTGCTGCTGCACACTGCTGGCTCATGTTTAAGTGATTGTCTACTAGGACTCCAAGATCCCTTGCTCAGTTACTACTATTGAGCCAGGTATCACTTATTCTATATTTGGTTTTTCTTGCCTAAATGTACAGTGAGGGAAAAAATATTTGATCCTCTGCTGATTTTGTACGTTTGCCCACTGACAAAGAAATGATCAGTCTATAATTTTAATGGTAGGTTTATTTTAACAGTGAGAGACAGAATAACAACAAAAAAATCCAGAAAAACGCATTTCAAAAAAGTTATAAATTGATTTGCATTTTAATGAGTGAAATAAGTATTTGATCCCCTATCAATCAGCAAGATTTCTGGCTCCCAGGTGTCTTTTATACAGGTAACGAGCTGAGATTAGGAGCACTCTCTTAAAAGGGAGTGCTCCTAATCTCAGCCTGTTACCTTTATAAAAGACACCTGTCCACAGAAGCAATAAAACAATCAGATTCCAAACTCTCCACCATGGCCAAGACCAAAGAGCTGTCCAAGGATGTCAGGGACAAGATTGTAGACCTACAGAAAAGCCGCCATCGGCGCAGCAGTCGCCTGCCCTGGGATTGTGTGAAAGCACGCGGAGACGGCGAATATCAGCTGTTCCGCGGCTTGAAACCTCTCTCCTCGGAAGAAGAGGAGGAGGAGAGTTTTCCACGGGTAGAGGTCGAGCTCCCCTGGACCTCCTTAATTATTTGGAGGTCAGAGGGCGAGAGCTCCCTCGGAGCCCAAGGTTTTTCTCCGCATTCCAGGATGCCTTTGTCCTGAGTTTCAGGAACAAAGCAAGACGCCGCTTCCACATCTGCATCTCAAAGAGACTTGTGAGTAAATTAAAAGCAGACGGAGCTGACCAGGAGAGATTAGAATTGTCAATGCTTGGGACTTTAACTCAGGAAAAGAGTTAAAAGAATCTTCTCCACCTTTCAATTTCACTAAAAGCAAGAGGAGAAAAATGGCGCTGGAGTGTTGTTTCTTTGATTGAAAGGACAGTGTTAAGAAAGACTTATACTCGGCAACAAAGTTTAAATATGTAACAGATTTTGGCTATCTATTTAAAAAGCAAGACTCTTTCTTTTCTCTTTTTTGGAATTAGCCTTCTCTTTCCCTTTTTTTCCTTTTTTTCCTTTTTTTTCTTTTTTTGTAATTGCTGATTTTATAAGAAGTGGTTTTAAATAGATAGAAAATGGCTTCAAAGCGTCTCGGAATCCCTGTTGTCCCTAAAGGTTCAATCTCCTCTCCGGTAACTCAGACTGTGTCGCAAACTAAGCCTAAGTCACCCCCACCCTCTCCTCCACCACCGGCATTTACACTTAAAGATATACAAGATGCTTTGAAAAAAACAGCGCAAGAGATTAAAGAAGAGGTGGCAGTGCTTCTTGAGAATAAAAATAGGGAAATGAGGGAAGACATAGTGCTTGCATTCCAAGGGCTAGCCGCCCATTTGAGCGTATAGATGACAAGGTGGATGAAGTTGTGGAAAATACTGCGAGACTAGAAAATAGACTTGGTAAAGTTGAAGATAAGATTGATACAACACAGGATGAAGTTACCATATCACAATATAGAGACATGGAATTTGCTTTGCGAATAAGAGGATGAAGGAGAATCCGCGAGAGGATCTGAGAGAGGAGGTGGCAAGAGATATTGCTCCTATTTTGGCATGTGAACTTGAGGAAATATTGAGAGAGATAGACAAAATATTTAGAGTCAATTCATGGATTGCGAGGCAGAGAAATTTACCTAGAGACGTGGTTATTTATTTCTCTAGGAGATCACTTCGTAATGAAATTATACAGGCTTTTTATAAGCAGAGATTTCAAGTTGCAGCCCAAAATGTTATAATTTTAAAAGAAATACCTCCAAAAATTCTTAGAAAAAGAAAGGATTTTGCTTTTTTGGCTAAGGAGCTTAAAAATCGACAGGTTCAGTTTAGATGGGAGAAACCTGTTGGAATAGTGGTGAACTACGCTGGGACACATTATAGACTTAATACAATCTCAAAAGCAAAAGATTTTTATATTTCTATCCTGAAAGCAGGTTCGCCACCATCTCCACGACCTAAGAGAATAGAAGAAAGGCCAGAAGAACAGCCAGCTGAAGGTGCAATGTCATTGGTTGTAGGAGATTTACAGGCTGGACCTATGGAACAGTGTTTGGAGGTAAAAGGTGATCCAAAGGAACAGAGGATGACTCATGCTGCACATAGACGTAAAGAAAAGGAACAGCAGAAGGTGGATGTTGGATCCATAATACAAGGTTCGATTACTACAGAGCCTGTGGGAGGGACAAGACCGAAGAGATCATCAACAGCTGATCTTCAAGTAGTGTTCCAGAGGCTTCAGGCCATTAAGGATGGCAAAGTTTCTGACATGGAATGTTAATGGCCTGAATTTACCACAGAAAAGAAAGAAAGTATTTAACTATTTGAAACAACATAAGAATGATGTTGTTTGCTTGCAGGAGACTCATATTGCTTTAAAGGATCAAAAGTATTTGATTAATTCCCAATTGGGATCACATTTTATAGCTTCTGCTCCGGAAAAAAAAGGGGGTGTAGTTATTTATGTAAGAAAAGACTTATCGGCTAAATTAATTGATTCTGATATACAAGGAAGATATGTTATCATTGATTTAGTATTATAAGGCAAGAAATTTCTTATTATTGGACTATACGCCCCTAATCAACATCAAAAACAGTTTTATAAGTTGTTACATCAGAAACTAACTCAATTGGATTATAAATCTGTTATTATGATGGGTGATTGGAATGGTGTTTTAGATTCAAGTAAGGACAAGAAGGGTTTTTTTAAATCTTCCAATCACACTAAATTACCTAAAGCTTTTTTTGATTTGAAGGACGATTTGGAACTCAGAGACATTTGGCGAGAATGGAATATCGAGGACAGAGATTTTACTTTTTTTTCGGACAGGCATCAATCGTATTCCAGAATTGATTTTTTTCTAATCACCACTGATCTTTTTTCTAGGGTCAAGAATGCCAGGATTTTCCCTAGAATATTGTCAGACCATAGTCCTGTATGGTTGGAGTTATCTGTTGAAGACGGGAATAGAAGGACTTGGAGATTGAATGAAAATTTATTTAGATATGAGGAGATCTCATAGAAATGTAGAGAATATTTGAAGGAATTTTTTCTTTTGAATATGTATAAGGGTACCTCGATGGCAATGGTTTGGGATGCTAGTAAAGCTTACATGAGAGGGGTTCTGATTCATATGAACAATGCGCACAGGCGTAAACAGATGCAAAAACGTAAAGAGTTGGAAGAAGAGATTAAACTGGAAGAGAAGGCTTTTATTTTGAATCCATTGGACAATAGGTTAAAGGCTTCTATAAATATGCTTAAGGAGCAATTTAATATGTTAATGGCTGATCAGATCGCAATGAACTTGCGTTATATGAAACATAACACGTTTTGTAATGCAAATAAGCCTGGTAGGTGGTTGGCTTATCAATTACGGAAGAAACAGAAGTCAAGGATTATAGAGAAAATAGATTATAAAGGTAAAGAGGTATATCAACAAAATTTGATTAAAAAGAGTTTTTTAGATTTTTACTCAAAGTTATATGCTAGTGAAAGCATACAAACTTCAGATATAGAAAAGTATCTACAGGCAGCATATTTTCCTAGACTTTCAAATGATCAACGAAATGAGATGAATTGTTTAATTACTTCTGAGGAAATTATTTGGGCAATCAAACAGTTAAAGGTTGGTAAGGCTCCTGGTACAGATGGATTAACAGCAATCTATTATAAAATGTTATCTGAAGAAATGATAGAACCATTAAAGGAACTTTTTAACAGAATTTTGTTGGGAGCAGAGGTACCTCCATCTTGGAGAAGGGCTTTTATATCGTTGATCCCAAAGGAGGATCAAGATCTTACCCAGCCTAAGAATTATAGACCTATATCTCTTTTGAACACAGATTATAAGATTTTTTTTGAAAATATTGGCAAATAGATTAATGCATGTTTTGAAGCAATTGATCCATAGTGATCAATCTGGATTTATAACTGGGAGATATATGAAATATAATGTAAGACAAATTGTTAATTTAATTGAGTATTTGGACAAGAATAATCAAATCCCTGCGGCTTTGATATTTTTGGATGCTGAAAAAGCTTTTGATCAGTTAAATTGGCAATTTTTATTGAGAGTTGTAGAGAAAATGAAGTTTGGGGATAAATTTTTATATGCTCTTAAGGCTATATATCAACAGCAATCTGCACAAATTATAATTAATGGGGGATTAACAGAAGTATTTAAAATAGTAAAGGGTACAAGACAGGGATGTCCATTATCCCCATTGTTAGTTGTTTTAACAATGGAGATTTTACTAATTAAAATTCGTGAATCAACTACAATAAAGGGAATAAAAATAAATAAGAATGATTATAGGTTTAGAGCTTTTGCTGATGATTTGGTTGTGACATTATCTCAATCGACACACTCGGTAAGGGATTTGGTGGAAATCATAACCCAGTATGGGAAAGTTTCTGGTTTTAAGGTAAATAATAACAAGACTAAAATATTACCGAAAAATATGTCTATGAAGGAAAAGGATATGTTAGCTAAATTGACTGGTTTTGAAATAGTGAAAAAGGTTAAATACCTGGGAGTATACATTACAGCTTCTAATGTTAAATTGCATAAAAATAACTATGAGACATTATGGGTAAAAGTGCAAAAGGATTTAAATGATTGGAAAAAACTACAATTATCTTTGTTGGGGAGAATCTCAGCGGTTAAAATGAATGTTCTTCCAAAGTTTCTTTTTTTGTTTCAAATGATACCTATTTTGAAAAAAGATGCCAATTTGGATGAATGGCAGAAGGGTATTAATAAATTTATTTGGGTGGGGAAAAAACCAAGAGTTAAGCTTAAGATTATACAAGATGTATGGGAAAGAGGCGGACTTAAGGCGCCTAATCTGAAATTATATTATGATGCGGTGGCTTTAACATTGATTAGTGATTGGCTTAACTTAACAAATAAAAATATACTTTCTCTTGAGGGATGGGATTTACTATATGGATGGCACGCATATCTAATTTATGATAAAAAAAGTAGATCAGGTTTTTAAATCCCATATTTTAAGAAGTGCTTTATTGCGTGTCTGGAAGAAGTATTATTATAAGTTAAATTATAAAATACCAATTTGGGGGATTCCTGGACACACGATAGAGGGGGTATCTAGGGGTGTGAACTTGGATAGGATTTCTTATAAAGAATTACTTAGATTGGTAGGGAAGGATTGGCAATTAAAATCTTTAGTTGAGTTAAAGCAAGAAAATATTGTACAGTCTTGGTTTCAGTATAACCAATTGTTGGTTAGGTGGAGCTTAGATCAAAAGGTTGGTATTATTTTAGGGGATGAGAATTTGGTAAAACAGATTAAAGATTCAAATCGAGCCCACATAAAGAGAATTTATAATGTTTTAATAGAATTGGACTCTGAAATGGATTTAGTTAAAGATTGTATGATAAAATGGGCCCAAAATATTCAAGAACCGATTCCATTGGATATATGGGAAGTAATTTGGGTTAGAAATGTAAAATTTACCCAGGCTCAAAATTTAAGAGAAAATTTTTATAAAATGTTTTATAGGTGGCATTTGGATCCCAAAAAGCTGTCTTATATGTATCCCAATTTACAGCCCAAATGCTGGAGATGTGGTAGCTTGGATGCAACCTATTTTCATATTTGGTGGACTTGTAGAAATATAAAAGCTTTTTGGATTAAGATTTATTTATTTATTTATTTATTTATGAGACTTATATACCGCTTTAAGTGCAAGCACTCTCTAAGCGGTGTACACCAGTAAGCAATGTATATATATATTTTACATTGCCCCCAACAATCTGGGTCCTCATTTTACCTACCTCGGAAGGATGGAAGGCTGAGTCAACCTTGAGCCAGTGAGATTTGAACCGCTGACCTGCTGAACACAGTCAGCTAAAGTGGCCTGCAGTACTGCACTCTAACTGCTGCGCCACCTCGGCTCTTTGGTGGAACATTCAAAAGATTTTTAAAAGAAAGATAAAGTTCACGCCACAACTATTTTTGTTGGGTGTTATTGTAGATTGTGATGCTAAAGAAACTATTTTGATGTTGAATTTTATAACAGCTGCAAGGTTATTAGTAGGGCAATATTGGAAGAAAGATTCTTTGCCTACTATAGAAGATTGGACACTTAAGGTGTCAAATTTAGCAGAAATGGCAAAAATTTCTGCTTACTTGAAGGATCACTCACAAGAAAGATATATTTCGGTTTGGAGAAGATGGATAGATTATATTCAGAATAAATATGGGATTAAAAAGTTTCATTTAGCCTATGAGTAAACTTTAGAGTATTATTAATAGTTTCTTTTTTAATTTTTATTAGTTTTAGTATGGTTTATCAATATTGATTTGTTAATATTATGTTTATTTTTAATTTGTTTATATTTATGTTATAAGAGAGTTAAAGTGCGTTATGGACTTGGTTACTTGTATAGTTGGGTAATGTTTTTTTTTTTAGAGTTTGATTGTTTATTTGTAACCCTGTATTCAGCTCTGGGAAGTGGGGTGGGGGGGTAGGGGTGGGGGGGTCTTGGGATGTATATTGTATAAAACTTTTCAATTAAAAAAAAAAGATTGTAGACCTACACAAGGCTGGAATGGGCTACGAGACCATTGCCAAGCAGCTTGGTGAGAAGGTGACAACAGTTGGTGCGATTATTTGCAAATGGAAGAAACACAAAATAACTGTCAATCTCCCTTGGTCTGGGGCTCCATGCAAGATCTCACCTCGTGCAGTTTCAATGATCATGAGAATGGTGATGAATCAGCCCAGAACTACATAGGAGGATTTTGTCAATGATCTCAAGGCAGCTGGGACCATAGTCACCAAGAAAACAATTGATAACACACTACGCCGTGAAGGACTGAAATCCTGCAGCACTTGCAAGATTCCCCTGCTCAAGAAAGTGCATGTACAGGCCCATCTGAAGTTTGCCAATGAACATCTATATGATTCAGAGGAGAACTGGGTGAAAGTGTTGTGGTCAGATGAGACCAAAATCGAGCTCTTTGGCATCAACTCAACTCGCCGTGTTTGGAGGAAGAGGAATGCAGCCTGTGACCCCAAGAACACCATCCCCACCGTCAAACATGGAGGTGGACACATTATGCTTTGGTTGTGTTTTTCTGCTAAGGCAGGGGTGTCAAACTCAATTTCATTGAAGGCTGCATCAGCACTGTGGTTGCCCTCAGGGGGCCGGGTGGGCATGGCCGGCATGGGCATGGCCTACTGGGTGGGCGTGGCTGGCATGGGCGTGGCCTACTGGGTGGGCATGGCCAGCTCAACGTCACTCACATCAGGGTCACCTGTGCAGGCCTGCGCAGGACTGGGGCGGATCCGAGGGCCTCCAGCAGAAAGGGGGGTGGGACCGGGGTAAGTGCCAGGGCATGGTCCACTGGAGGAGCCTCATTGAGCCTCAGGCCATGCAGGGGGCCCCTGGATGGTGGCACAGACTGCCCAGAGCCCTGGGCAGCGGACGTCAAGTGCCCAGCCTGGCCCTTGAGCTCGCACAGCACCAGGACCCCACAGCCCTGCCTAGCCTAGCTGCATTTCCCCAAGGGGGCGCGCAGCTGCGCTTACATAGCCACAGGATGATGGGAACTATGGTCCATGACACCCAAAAGTTTGGGTAAGGGTGGATTAAATTATAAAAGAGCAGACAAGGGGAAGTAGGAGAAAGAAACAAAAAATAATTTGGGGGGGGGGACGAGTTGACTCAGCCTTTTAATTTCAACTCACATCAATTCCTCTTAACTTCCCATTCAATCCAAAGAGTTCTATTATTGCCTGGATTTTAGGGAGTGGAGGCGGCAAGAATAGACCACAAAGCCAATCTGTGGGTTTGCTCTCTTGCCTGCCTGCACACCACCTCCCCAACGCAGCATGTTTGTGTGTGTGAGAGAGAGACAGAGAGATACCCTTTTTGTAAGTTTGCTTACTCTGCAACGCTCCCGGTTCTCCACACTTTTGCTTCCCTGCTGGCTCAATCTCTCTCTCTCTCTCACACACACACACACACACACTCACACACAAAAACTCTCCCTGCTTTCTCCCCCTTCTTGTCCTTTTTCTCCAGCTGCACCTGAATGGAATGGGAGGAGGTTAAAAAAAAGAGAAGGGGGAGAAAGGGGGAAGCTCCCCTTTTTTGTAACACCTCGGCTTTCTCCTCTTCCCCTCCTCTCTCTCTCTCTCTCTCTCTCTCTCTCTCTCTCACACACACACACACACACACACACACACACACACAAACCCTTCCTGCTTTCTCCTTCTCACCCTTTCTCTCCAGCTGCCACAGAGCTTCACACGTTGCTGGCCACTGGCAGTTCCAGGCTGCAGCTCTGCATGACTGCTGTGTTCCCCTCTCTGGCCCTACCACATGGCGGAGAGGGTGACTGGGAGCCGGCCGATACTCGGCTTGTGCCACTGCATGCTACCATCTCCACACTTTTTATCCCACAGGCCGGGCGTGCCCTGGGGTGCTAGGCTTACAGAACGCCATGGCCCAAGCGAGGAAAGGCACGGCACGAAGCGGCAAAGAAGAGCTAGACAAGGAGAGGCTGGGCGTGATGGGGTTAGGTTGGGGGGGAGGGGCGGAGCAGGCTGAGGTAAATGAGCTGCAGCTGCTGCTGCACACCACCCGCCCCTGAGCACTTGTTGTTTCCTGTGGGTGCACTGGGAGGGTGCCCAGCTGGGTTGGTGTGGGCCAGGGCTGGGGAAGCAGGGGCCAGTCCCTTGCCATTTCTGGGACAGCCCCGGCGGGCCAAATCTGGCCCCTCGCTGGGCCGGATCCGGCCCACGGGCCTTGTGTTTGACATGTCTGTGCTAAGGGGACAGGACAACTTCACCACATCAAAGGGACGATGGATGGGGCCATGTACCATCAAATCTTGGGTGAGAGCCTCCTTCCCATAGCCAGGGCCTTGAAAATGGGTCGTGGATGGGTGTTCCAGCATGACAATGACCCAAAATACACGGCCAAGGCAACAAAGGAGTGGCTCAAGAAGAAGCACATTAAGGTCCTGGAGTGGCCTAGCCAGTCTCCAGACCTTAATCCCATAAAAAAATCTGTGGAGGGAGCTGAAGGTTCGAGCTGCCAAACGTCAGCCTCGAAACCTTAATGACTGGGAGAGGATCTGCAAAGAGAAGTGAGACAAAATCCCTTCTGAGATGTGTGCAAACCTGGTGGCCAACTACAAGAAACGTCTGACCTCTGTGATTGCCAACAAGGGTTTTGCCACCAAGTACTAAGTCATATTTTGCGAAGGGGTCAGATACTTATTTCTCTCATTAAAATGCAAATCAATTTATAACTTTTTTGAAATGCATTTTTCTGGATTTTTTTTTTTGTTGTTGTTGTTATTCTGTCTCACACTGTTAAAATGAACCTACCATTAAAATTATAGACTGATTTCCTTGTCAGTGGGCAAACGTACAAAATCGACAGGAGATCAAATAATTTTTTCCTTCACTATAGAACCTTACTTTTCCACCATCAAATTTCATTTATTTAGACAGGGCCCATTGTTCAAGTCTGTCAAGTTCCTTTTTGATCCTGAGCTTGTTTTCTGGGGTGTTGGCTTATTCCTGCCAGCTTAGTGTCATCTGCAAATTTGATGAGTTCCCCTTTTATTCCCTCACCTAAGTCATTTATAAAGATATTGAAGAGTACTGGGCCTAAGATGGTTACATTTAAAGGATAACAGAACACAGGTAGTCCTTGGTGTACAAACACCATTGGGACTGGAAGTTCCGTCTTAAGTGAGTGCAGTTGTAAAGTGTGATGAGAGCTGATTTTACAACCATTTTTACCATGATAAGGAAATCATGTGATCATTAAGTACATCCAGCTTCCCTAATTGACTGTTTTTGTTGGAAACTGGCTGGAAAGGTCACAAATTGCAATAATGTGACTGCAGGATGCTGCAGCCAGTTGGAAATGTGAGCCAGTTGCCAAGTGCCTGAATTGTGATCATGTGACAATGGGGGTGCAATGGTTGTAAGTTTGAGGACAGGTCATAAATCACTTTTTCTTAGGCCATTGTAACTTTGAAGCATTATAAGTCGAGGATTATCTGTATTGCTCTTATCAAATTTACTGCAGATATTTGGGGGAATTGTTGCCTTTCTTTGTTAGGTGCTAGTAGCTGTGTCTTACTGAACTAACTGCCAACATAATTAGTTAAGATAAAAAAGGTCATACCATACCATACCATACCATAAACAATGCTCCCCTGATGCTCCCTGTCACCCCTAGCTTGCTTTTGGTTATTTTTTCCTCCAAAGTATGTGGACATGCTTCTGAACAAAGCACTGAGATGTCTGAGTGAAGACTACTGAAGTGGTACCTATTTACTCGCATTTGCATGCTTTCAAACTGCTAGGTGGGCAGGAGCTGGGGCAAGTAATGGGAGCTCACCCCATCGCACAGTGCTTGTGTCCCGAACCTGGACTGTCAGCTTTCCAGCTGACAAGCTCAGTGTCTTTAACCATTGAGGTAACTACTATGGTTTTATTTATTTGCCACCTATCCCACAGGGACTTTGAGCAAGAGTTCAAAACTTTATCATAGTTCAGTTATATTATTAATTACTTCTCTCCAGTTCTTCCTCTAAACCTGCCTTCTATTTGTACTTGATACTCCATATTCTGTTTATTTTGTTTCATGATTGGATCTCATGCCCCACAATCCCTGTTGCTAATGAAGTGTTGATTTAACCCTGGGAGAGGATTATGTCCATGCTCTTGATCATTGTTTGCAATAGCATGGAGATATTTTTAGTTTTCATGTTTTCATAAGTGCTCTGCTCTTGAAGTATTAAACTTCATAAAGATCTACTTTCAGGAAAGAGGCTGAACTTTAAGTTCCTCTAGCTGAATGTTGTCACTGCAGATCCTAGGGTGTGAGCATTATGCCAAGTAACCATATTTTTCTGTGGATGCCTATACTGTTATTGTCAAAGCTATTACATATATTTGCCACAAAGTAAGCTGTAGAAAAGGGGTAACTGAGAAATACTTCTTTCACCCCTCCAATATTGTTGTTATGTAGTGTCTTATAGATTAACGAGAGGCAAAATGTCTTTGTTTAAATATAAGTCGTGTAATACCTGATTTGATCAGTGCCCAGTGCTGGTTGTTCATAAGAACATTAATACCGAACTTCCGGTGGATAGCGTCGATGATGGCGGCTACCTTGTAGCCGTCCTCCTGGGAGAGCGTGAGAACCGCGGAGCGCAGCAGACACCAGCTGTCCCGCGGCTTGAAATCCCCCTCCCGGGTGAAGGGGGGGGGGAAGAGAATCACCCGAATAGAGGTAGAACCTCTCAAACACCCCAGGAATTTTTTTCTTGGGGGGTGAAGAGAGAGCTCCCTCGGATTTCGGGCTGCCTCCGCCTCCCAGCTGTCTTTGTTCCTTTGGGAACAAAGTAAAACGCTGCTATCACCTCCGTGCTTAAAGAAACTTGGTGAGTTATTTTTAAAACGGACAGAGCTGGGTAAAGGATTGAACTTATTGGTTTTTATTTGATTTTTAGTTTAGATTGATTTTCTTTTTTGTTTGGTGGAGAGTGAAAGTAAAATGGTGATTTGAAAGTTTTTTTGTTTTTTTTTTCTTCCGGAAGAAAGTGAGTCAAACGGAACGTTATGGATTATATAGCTTTCTTTTAAACTTTTTTCCTTTTTTTAAAAAAAAGCTGGATTTGAGATTTTTTAAACTCCCCTTTGTTTTTTTTTTATTCTTTTTGAGGATATTTTTTATTGCTTTTCTTTTTTTAAGAAGGGAGAAAGAAGAAACAAGATCTTTTGTTCTTTTTTTAAAAATGGCTTCAAAGAGACAAGCAGCTTCCACAGTTCCAAAGGTAGCTTCTTCTCCTGCGATTCTACCGGCACAACAACCTAAAGCTATACCACCACCCTCTCCTCCTTTGCCAACAATAACGGTACAAGATATGAATGATATAATGGGAAATGCTGTATCTCAAATTAGAGGGGAAATGAAGGAGCTTTTAGAGCAGAATAAAATCCAAATTAAAGGGGAAATGAAGGAGCTTTTGGAGCAGAACAACACTATTCTGAGGCAAGACATAGTTATGGCATTAACAGGACTTGCTTCTATGGTTGAGAAGCTAGACTCTAGAGTGGAAGAGGTTGCAGACAAGGTTGATATTCTGGAAGACAAGTTTGAAGGCATGGAAAAAAAGATGGAAATTTCACAAGATGACATTGTTATGTCTCAGTATAGGGAAATGGAATATGCTTTAAGAATTAGGGGGCTGAAAGAGGACATGCAGCAGGACCTGACAGAGATTGTGGTAAATGACCTTGGTGTTATTTTGAACAGAAATAAAGAAGAGATATTTAGAGAAGTTGAAAAAATCTATAGAATTAACTCTTGGGTCGCAAAACAAAAAAATTTACCAAGAGATGTGGTGATTTACTTTGCAAAGAGATCTCTGCGTAATGAAATCATACAAGCTTTCTATAATAAGAGATTCCAGATTGCTGCTCAAGATGTTATTATTTTAAAGGAGATCCCATCTAAAATTTTAAGAAAGAGAAAAGACTTTGCCTTTTTAGCTAATGAGCTTAAAAAAAGAATGATGCCATTTAGATGGGAGATTCCGATGGGGATTGTCGTGAGCCATGCGGGGATGCGTTATAGACTTAACACAGTCACTAAAGCAAAGGAGTTTTATAGTTCGGTCCTGGGAGCAGGCTCACCATCATTTATGATGCAGAAAGGTTTGGATGATAAAGAGGTGGAACAGCAGTCTGAAGGATTAGGTGTGATGGTTCCTGGAAAGCTACAGTTGGAGTGGTCGCGACAAACAGAGATCAAAGAGCAAAGAATGACCCGTGCAGCACACAGACGTAAGGAAAAGGAACAACAGAAGAAAGAAGTTAAAGATTCTCTTCAAGAAATTGTTTCATTGCCAGTGGGAGGAGCAAGACCCAAGAGTTCTGCAGCACATTCCTCAATGGCAGATCTTCAAGCAGTCTTCTCCAGGCTTCTGGTTAAGGGAGATGGTAAAGTTTCTGACCTGGAATGCTAATGGCCTTAACTCCCCTCAAAAGAGAAAGAAAATCTTTCATTACTTAAAGCAACATAATAATGATATTATTTGCTTGCAGGAAACACATATTACACTTAAAGATCAAAAATATCTAGTTAATGCTCGTTTGGGATCTCATTTTGTATTTTCTGCCCCTGGGAAAAAAGAGGGAGTAGTTATTTATGTTAAGCAAAATTTATCAGCCTGTTTGGTAGAATCTGATCCTCAAGGGAGATATGTTATGATTGAAATTGCCTTATATGGTAAGAAAGTACTTATAGTGGGATTGTACGCACCAAATCAACAACAGGAACAATTTTATAGACTGCTACATCAGAAATTAACTTTGTTGGATTACAGATCTGTTATATTAATGGGAGACTGGAATGGTGTGTTAGATACTCAAAGAGACAAAAAAGGATCTTCTATCTCTTTCAAACAGGCTAAATTACCTAAAGCCTTCTTTGAGTTGAAAGAGGACTGGGAGCTGAGAGATTATTGGCGTGAACGCAACCAGGAGGAGAGAGATTTCACCTTCTTTTCAGACAGACACCAATCTTTTTCAAGGATTGATTTCTTTTTGATCACAACTGATTTATTTTTTAGGGTAAAGAACGTTAAAATTTTTCCTAGGACATTGACGGATCATAGTCCAGTTTGGATGGAGTTGGTCGATGAAAAAGAGGAGAGGAGATCGTGGAGGATGAATGAAAACTTATTTAGACAAGAAAAGAATGTCCAAAAATTAAAGGAGCATTTAAAGGACTATTTTGTTTTAAATATGCATAAGGGAACTTCAATGTCTATGGTATGGGATGCAGGTAAAGCCTACATGCGAGGGATTTTGATACAAATGAATAATGCTTATAGACAGAAGCAGATTCAGAAACGTAAGGAATTGGAAAATGAGATTAAATTAAAAGAAAAAACTTTGATTTTAAATCCCACAGATGAGAAGGTTAAAGAATCTATAAAATTGCTTAAATCACAATTTAACATGCTGATGGCTGACCAAACTGCAACTAATTTATTGTATATGAAACAAAATACATTTTGTAATGCTAACAAACCAGGGAGATGGTTGGCATATCAATTGAGAAAGAAACAGAGACAGAGAATTATAGATAAAATAAATTATAATGGTAAATTGGTATATCAGAAGGAGTTGATTAAGAAATCTTTTTTAGATTACTACCAAAAATTATACAAGAGTACTAAAGTACAGGTTTCAGATATAGATAACTACTTAAATCAAGCCAACTTCCCTAAATTAACAGAAGAGCAGAAACAAGAAATTAATGGTTTGATTACTAATGAGGAAATTGAGATGGTGATTAAAGAATTAAAATTAGGTAAAGCACCGGGCACGGACGGCCTGACATCTATTTATTATAAAACTTTGATACAAGAGATGGTTCAACCTTTAAGAGAACTTTTTAATAATATATTACAGGGCTCAGAGATTCCCCCGTCATGGAGTAGAGCTTTTATATCTTTAATTCCAAAAGAAGATCAAGATCTTACTTTACCAAAGAATTATAGACCTATATCTCTTTTAAATGTAGATTATAAGATTTTTGCGAAAATTTTAGCCAATAGGCTCATGAGGGTTTTGCATCATGTTATACACACAGACCAAACAGGTTTCATAACTGGAAGGTATATGAAGAATAATGTCAGACAAATTATTAATTTATTAGAATACTTAGATAAAAACAATCAAGTTTCCGCAGGATTGATATTTTTAGATGCTGAAAAAGCTTTTGATCAAGTGAATTGGCAATTTATGTTAAGATTAATTGAGAAAATGAATTTTGGAGGAAAAATTCTACAAGCTCTTGGTGTTATTTATCAAAAACAAACGGCACAACTTATAGTTAATGGGGGTTTGTCAGAGGTTTTTACAATAGAAAAAGGGACTAGACAGGGATGTCCATTGTCACCACTGCTGTTTGTTTTAACTTTGGAAATATTGCTGATTAAAATTCGAGAATCACAGCAAATAAAAGGAATAGAAGTCAATAAAAAAGAATATAAATTAAGAGCTTTTGCAGATGATTTGGTGGTTACCTTATCACAACCTATTCATTCTGTAGTAGAGTTACTACAATTGATACATCAATATGGACGGGTTTCAGGTTTTAAAATTAACAATAATAAGACTAAAATATTATCCAAAAATATGACCAATCTTGATAAGCAGACCTTGGTTAATTTGACAGATTTCGAGGTTGTTGATAAGGTAAAATATTTGGGGGTTATTTTATCTGTCTCCAATGCAAAACTGTATAAAAATAATTATGAAAAGCTGTGGGTCAAGATACAAAGAGAATTGAAAAATTGGGAGAAGTTGCAATTATCCCTTCTGGGAAGAATTGCAGCGATTAAAATGAATGTTCTGCCAAAGTTTCTTTTTTTATTTCAAATGATACTTATTTTAAAGAATGAGGTTAACTTAAATGAATGGCAGAAAGGTATCAATAAATTTATCTGGGCAGGGAAAAAACCAAGAGTAAAACTTAAAATTATGCAAGATACTCGTGAGAGAGGTGGACTCAAGGTACCGAACTTGAAAAAGCTCAGAATTTAAGGGAGAATTTTTACAAAATGTTTTACAGATGGCACCTTGATCCACAAAAAATGTCTCGTATGTATCCTGACTTACAGCCTAAATGTTGGAGATGTGGATGTCTGGATGCTACTTATTATCATATCTGGTGGTCGTGTAAAAATATAAAAGCCTTTTGGATTAAGATATGGTGGAATATTCAAAGAATTTTAGAAGGAGGGTAAAATTTACCCCACAATTGTTTTTGTTAGGTATTGTTATTGATTGTGATACCAAGGAGGTTACATTGATGTTAAATTTAATTACTGCCGCAAGGTTGTTAGTAGGGCAATGTTGGAAGAAGGAATCTTTGCCTACTTTGCAAGAGTGGTTTCTCAAAGTTTCTTATTTGGCGGAAATGGCAAAGATTTTGGCTTTCTTGAAGGATCAATTGCAAGAGAAGTACGTTGCGGTATGGAAAAAATGGATAGATTTTATACAACATAAGTTGGATATAAAAAAATATTATTTAGTTTTTTAATAATTCATATTTAAAATGGAATATTTTGCTTCCTTTCTCTTTTTTCTTCTTTCTGTTCTTCTTTTTCTCTTTTTTGTTTTTTTATATATATACTATTGCTAATTATTTTATAATTTTTTTAATTAATGTATTTAGATTTTTAACTAATGCTAGACTCATTTATGGTTTATATTTTTTTCTTAAGATTTTTTTGGTTAAATTTTAATTAAGCCTATATTCAGCTCTGGGAAGATTGGGGGTGGGAATGGGAGGGTTGGGGAGGTGGGGGGGAAGATTGTTTTGTTTTGTTTTTCTTTTTGTAAAATTTTAAAAATTTAATAAAAATTATCTTTGAAAAAAAAAAAAAAAGAACATTAATACCGTGTTTCCCCGAAAGTAAGACCCTGTGTTTCTTTCTTTTGGGCTCTGAAGTAAGCACTAGGTTTTACTTTTGGGGAGGGCTTACTTTTTGCCGGTACTGGTACCAGTAGGCCGCGAGCGCATGGGGGTGGGGCGGGACCTGTGCATGGGGTGGAGAAGCAACGCGGCGGCAAGAGCGTGGTGGTGGACCAGTTGCTTCCCTCCGCCTGCCAGACACCTGCCGAAGCTGCGCAGGGTAAGGTTGCTGTGCCCGCCCCCGCCCAGATGCCCTCACCTCCCCCAAGCACTTTTTTATTAACCTGCCTTTCAGCTGCATTGCATTTCTCCATTTGCTTCTCAGCCTTCACCGCGTGTTTGTGGGACTACTGGTAAAAAAAAAGTTCAATCAGACTTTCTAACTTCTTGAGATCTCGCGAGAAGTTAGAAAGTCTGATTGAACTTTTTTTTCTCCCACAAACACACGCCAATAGCTGAGAAGCGAGCGGAGAAACGCAATGCAGCTGAAAGGCAGGTTAGTAAAAAAACGCTTGGGGGAGGTGAGAACATTTGGGTGTGGCAACCTTACCCTGCATGGTGGCGGGAGGGTGGGGTACATGCCCTTCCCATGCCAGGCCAGGCCCTGCAGCCCTGGGGCTGCTGTGCTGGGTGGCGGTGGGCAGGGTGCTGAGGTGGGGGCCGCCAGGCCAATCAAAGTGGCAGGTGGAGCACCAGAGGCTCGGGGAAGGAGGGTGGTGAAGTGGGCGGGCGGGCCATTGGCGAGCACAATGCGGCTCAGCTGAAAGCGGCCACGGAGCAAGTGGGGCAGGTTCCCTCCTCACCTGCCAATTCTCTTCTCTGTGAGAGAAGAGAACTTCACAGCTCTGCCTACAGAGCCACCAAAGTGGCATGTGGAGCGCCGGAGGCTCGGGGATGGAGGGTAGTGAAGCGGTCGGTCGGGCCATTGGTGAGCGCAATGTGGCTCGGCTGAAAGCGGCCTCGGAACAAGTGGGGCAGGTAAGGAAAGAAATCCTCGCTTCCCCCAGGAATTGCCTTTCTTTGCTTACCTGACTCCCAGCCCCATGCCGTTTCTCCTTTGCGATCCGCTGCTGCCCCGTGCAGGGAAACGAAGGGGGGTTTTTTTTGGAAAAAAAGGTCAATCAATCAATTACAACTTCTTGCGAAAAAAAAAAGATCTTGTGAAGTTGGAATTGTTTGATTGACCTTTCTTTCCCCCCAAAAAACTTCCTTTGTTTCCCCACATGCGGCGGCGGTGGATTGCGAAGGAGAAATGGCATGGGGCTGGGAGTCAGGTAAGCAAAGAAAGGCAATTTCTTTGAGGAGCGAGGATTTCTTTCCTTACCTGTCCCACTTGTTCTGAGGCTGCTTTTGGCTGAGCTGCGTTGCGCTCGCCAATGGCCCGACTGCCCATTTTACCACCCTCCCTCAGCGAGCCTCCAGCATTCCACTTGCCGCTTTGGTCGGCCAGGCGGGCCCCACCTCGGCGCCCTTTGCGCCGCCGCCCAGCACAACTGCCCCAGGTCTGCAGGGGCTGGCCTGGCACAGGAAGGACATGTGTCCCGCCCGCCCACTTCACCACCCTCCTTCCCCGAGCCTCCGGTGCTCCACCTGCCAGTTTGCTGGCTCGGTAGGCAGAACTGCGAAGTTCTCTTCTCTCACAGAGAAGAGAATGGGCAGGTGAGGGGGGAACCTGCCCCACTTGTTCCGCGACCACTATCGGCCGAGCTGCATTGCACTCGCCAATGGTGCAGCCATGAGGCCTGGCAGATTCCCCCCATCTGACCCATGAGAGGCTGTAGCCAGGCCTACCGTATGTTAACTCTAACCCCCATTGCCCCCCAGCGCTAACGGGAGATGGGAAGCCCTGGGGGAAAAAAGGAAAAACGTGGGTGGGAAAAAAACAGTTTTTCCCCTTTGTTTCCAAAGCAGTTTGGAAACAAACGGGAAAAACCATTTTTCCCCCCACCCAAGTTTTTCTGTTTTTTCCCCTAGGGCTTCCCATCTCCCGTTAGGGTTGGGAGGCAGTGGGGGTTAGAGTTAACATACGGTAGGCCTGGCAGCAGCATTGGGTGTGACATGCGAGGCGGCAAATGGCCACGTCGCATCGAAACTGGTCGTTTGCCGCCTCCTGCCTAATGCCACAAGCTGGGCAGCGGTAAGAAACTGGTATAACAGCATGTAGGTCAGAAGGGGGGAGTATCCGCCAGTCCTCATGGTAGCGGCATTGGGCACTATGCATGAGGTGGCAAATGGCCGTGGCTGGCAGCAAACTGCCGCATCACGCCAAAACCAGCCATTTGCCGCACCGTGTGTCGCCTCCAATGCCGCTGCCATGAGGCAGCAGAACAAGCCATGCGGCGGTAAGGAACCGGTATACTGGTACCGTGGGTCAGATCCCCCTCCCCCATTGGCTTCGCCTCATCACAGAGGCACTGGCAGATCCCCCTCCTTACCTTTTGTCTATGATGAAACCAGACGGAATCAGCAGCAAGCCATCCGTGCAGGCCCTTAAGTAGGGCTTACTTTCGGTGGGAGGGCTTATATTAGGTCCAACCCCCCAAAATCAGCTGGGGCTTACTTTTGGGGGCGGGTTTACTTTCGGGGAAACACGGTACGATTCACTGCTATTTTTACTTCCAGCTCTCTATCCATTTGTGATGACTGGGGTGAATTAATGATAACTGTTAAGGTGTTGTTAGAAGAAAATTCTGGTCCCTTCTGTGGCTGGGTAAATAAGCACATGATGCCTGCTTGAAAAGGAGGTAGAATTTATTGGAGAGTAAAAATAAAGACACAGTTCAACTCTTGAAGTTGGCCATGTTTTGAAGGCAAATTTTGGAAATATTTATAGAGGGGTCTAGGCTTTGTGGACTTGACTTGTGAATGTGACTTGCCTTTGGGGACTTGTGCTGAGTCTGGGAGGAAATGCCATCTTCTCACCCAATTGGGGTGAGTTAAACTTCATATCTATTGTATGTTTTTGGTGATGGTTGTGAGTTGTGGTGATGGGTCTGGGTAGTTTGTGTGTACATAAAGGATTTCCATGTCTTGGGGAAAATTCTTATGGTTTTATTTGTATTGCTGATATTGGCTTATTTCCTTGTGTGAGACACGCTTAATCGATTGCAGCCTGAGTGTCAATGCAGGCAGAAAGGTTTAAGTGGTGTGTGGCCTGGCTAGTAGAGGTATCATTGGGGCTTTTACCTTCCAACAGTGTCTTAGAGGAAGAACATTGCATAGCTCAGTGAAATTACCCAAGCTTCTCTTCATGTGATCAAAACCAAAGTGTCAGATCTGTCGTCACACTGCTTCAGCTTCACTTCGCATCAGTGGTATCCTGTCATAAAAGGGAGGAGGGGGAATGGGGAGAATGCTGGGAGGGGGATGACAGGAACCAGAAGTGCCAACTAGAAACAACAGTTGAGAGATCCAAGGACACAGCCGTGAAGATGGAATGCAAACACCCACCAAAGAGGTGCCAAACTTTAGGACTGTTGCCAAAACACCTAATTTGAATACTATTGGACATTGGCCAGATGACTTAAGGGGGGAGGACCTGGGAGAAGGGAAAATCACAGAGTTTATGTGGGAATATTCAGATCTGGCTTTGCTTATGCTTTAACCACTTGGCATTAGTAAAAGCATACATTTTCTCTACAAATGGGGTTGAGAGTCTTTCTTTCCTAAATGCTCAAGCTGGGACAGGGCTGACATTAAGCCAGATCTGCAGTAATGTTCCACCTGGAGACTTGCGTCTACTGTGGGAAACATGCATGGAATGTCCATCCAGGAGAGTGAGCAGGTGGAGATAGAGAACTGGGAAGAATTGGCTTTGAGACCCAGTAGTGGGGGAGACTACCCCAGGTTGGAAGAGGAGACAGAAATCCTGGGGGACCAGCCAAAGCCCTGGTGGTCCATAGGTATCATGAAGATATAAGAATGAGAAGATAAGGCTTCTGGGGTAACCTTCTCCTAGGGGAGCCAAGGGAGCCGACCATGAGCACCACCAGCTGAGGAAGAGTGCAGAGTGATAGGAGGTGAGCCGGACCCCCCCACCCCAATGTCATATTCGAGCAGGCAATTGACTTCCTGAAGGATGCTTTTGAACCGGCTCCAAGCCCAAGAAGCTCAGGAATGGCCAGCCCAGCTGGCTGCCATAGTGACTGCAGCAGCCACGGCTGCAACTCCTGCGCCACTGGCCCCAACGCAACAGGTAAGAGCCCTTTCATTGACCTGGCCACTTCCACCAGCCTGGTCTGCCCCTCCGAGGAGGAGAGAACGCAGACCACTGTCCCTGCGGGTGAAGTTCAACGGTTATCTTCTCGCCTCCCCCCGCAACCCCCTCCTCTCCAGCAGCCCCCCTGAAGGAGAGTTGCCCCTGAGCCCACACGGAGCAGCGCAGCCAAGGACATGACAGCCAGACAGCATAGACAAGACTCTGCCCTCACACCGCATCGTGCACAGTTGATGCTGCAGGGTGCGGGCAGAGGGCATGACCACCATAGCGCTTCTGGGCTGCCTGGGCAATCTGCGGTGGGCCCTGGAGGCGGTGAGTGGCCCTGCGGGTAGGCGGGGCAGGGGGGTGGAGTGGGGCGGGACCAGTTTTTGGGCACTCGGTCTCTAAAAGGTTTGCCATCACTGCTTTAGAGGATGAGACAGGCGAGTGGATGGTGGCCCTCCACGGTGATGAGGCAGAGCTGTGCAACTTTGACAGATTCATGGCGGTCCTGAGGAAACGGTTTGAAGACTCCCTCGCTGACTGAAAGGCCACCCAAAAGCAACTTACCCAAAGAGGAACAGACAGCACTACTTAACCTGAAAGAAGACACCAGCATAATAATCTTACCAGCAGACAAGGGCAATGCCACGGTGGTTATGAACACATCTGACTACCAAACCAAATTAACCAACCTACTCCAAGACTCTACATACAAACCCCTAAACACAGATCCCACCACCTACCTGGAAAAAAACACCAGATCCAAAATAAAAGCCTCCCCCATTAGCGAAGAGATCCAGCAAAGAATCATTCCCAGAGAGAAATCATCCAGATGCCCTAAGCTCTATGGTCTCCCCAAGATACACAAAGAAGGAACCCCACTTAGACCCATAGTCAGCTCCATAGGCTCACCTCTACAAAACCTAGCCAAATTTCTCGCCAAACAACTACAGCCCTATGCAGAATCCATCACCTCACACATAAAAAATTCATTCCATTTCTTAGAGATCATAAAGAAACAAAACTTACAGCCCAGCGACCTACTCATGAGCTTCGATGTCATATCCCTCTTCACCCAAGTGCCAATCAAAGAAGCCTTGACAGCTATCCAAAACAAATATAACCCCCCCAAACACATCCTAGATCTGACCAACCACTGCCTATGCAACACATACTTCATCTATAACGGACAAAAATACAAACAAATAGAAGGAGCACCCATGGGATCACCCCTCTCACCTGTCATTGCAAACCTCTACATGGAACACTTTGAAACCCAAGCTCTAGAAAAATCTGAACACAAACCCAAACTCTGGCTCAGATAGTAGACGACACCTTCATAATCTGGCCACATGGGAAAGAAAACCTGGACAACTTCCTCATACACCTCAACAGCCTACACCCCAAAATACAGTTCACCATGGAAACAGAAGCTAATAACCAACTTCCCTTCCTGGATGTCTTAGTCTACAAGAAATCCAATGGCTCCCTAGGACACACCATCTACCAGAAGAAAACACACACAAACCGCTATCTGCACGCTCTCTCACACCACCACCCAGCACAGATCAACTCCGTAGCCAAGACACTCATCTCCAGAACAAAACGCTTAGCTGATGAACAACACCTAAAAACCGAACTACACACTCTCACTAATGTACTTACATCCAATGGATTCCAAAGAAACAAGATTACCAAATTAATCCAAAAAGAAACCCCCACTAGAACCCAAGACAGAGAACAAGAAAACGGCAAAGCCCTCCTCCCTTACATAAAAGGCACCACAGACAGAATCAGTAAGATCCTCCATAAACACAACATCAAGACAGCATTCTGCACAAACAGAAAAATATCCCACCACATACATCGGACAAACCAACAGAAGAATAAGTGCATGCATTGAAGAACATAAGAACTCAGTCAAAAAAGAGGAACCAACTTCTTCCCTGGTCCAACACCTTAAAACCACAGGACATGAAACTGACTTTAAAAAGACCAGAACTGTTGCCAAAACTGAACACTTTAATAACAGAATAATCAGAGAAGCCATCAAGATAGAAAAATGCCCACACAGCATGAACAAACGAGATGATACCTCCCACCTACCAGCCATTTGGAAACCTGCCCTTATTGACAAACGAGTCCCTAACACAAAGAATGACACCAGACCCATACTCACAAAAGCCACACAGGATGTCACCACCACACGTCCACGCAAAAAGCAAACCCAAACCCACACCGATGATGAGGCACGACCACAAACCAGAAGCCAGACCACAGCTGCATCATTAGTCACTTTAAACCCCTCCAATCCATACATGAAGCAAACTGACACCCACCATGAAGATGAGGCACGACCACGAACGCGAAGCCAAACAATAGCAATGCAGCTCACCATCTCACATCCCCATGCAACTCAGACTAACCTGAGCACAACAAAGCCCCCACCCAAAGAGAACACTCCCCCAACCAATCAGAGCACAGCCAAACCCCCATCCAATCAGAGCACAGCCAACCTCCCATCCAATCAGAGCACAGCCAAGTTCCTAACCAATCAGAACACACCTCCATCCAATCAGAACACAGCCAAGCTCTCATCCAATCAGTTCATACCCCCACTGGCAGTTAAAAGGAAGAAACAGCTACGATCACACATTGCTCCTAGAAGCACGAAGCTGAAAACACCAGCCTGAAGATGACGTATGGGACTTCGTCGAAACGTCGCCAAGACACTTCCAATTTGACGCGGGAGAAAACCCGAATAACCAAAGACCTACATATATACTGAGGACCAGGGTAGTTAAATCTATAAAAGTTTAATTAAAAAACGCCAAGCTTTTGCCATCACCTGCCGGCATCATCAGGGCTTAGCTTGCTTATAAGAGACTCTCTCACTTTCTAGCGTTTTAAGCCCTGATGATGCCGGCAGGTGACGGCGAAAGCTTGGCGTTTTTTAATTAAACTTTTATAGTTTTAACTACCCTGGTCCTCATTTTATTGTAAACATGAATATACCCAGGGTTCATATTTTTAGTAAAAATATGACTCTTGGGTATATTCATGTTAAAATCAATAAATAGTCGATCACCAAGAGAATAAAAATATAAAAATATAAAAGATTTTTATTTATTGAACCTAGCTTTCGTCAAGAGCTCTTGACATCATCAGGGTGTAAACGGTAGTAGTTGGGAAAGCTTATGTGCAACCGCTAATCATTTGCACTCGGCTCCTGGACCATGTCACAGGTCCCAGCTGAGCGTGCTGTAATCTGAGTGTGTGTCTTGCATCAGGGTGTAATTCTTTCTTACTCCTTCTCTGTGCTCCATCGCGCATATCTCCTTCGCTAATCTTAAGGTTGGCTGGAATACTTTCACTTCCCTTATGAGTAGAGGTTATTTCCCTCCCACCAGCCTCTTGCCCATGGTTCTGTTTGCTAGGGGGTATGTATGTTGTCTCCTGTTTCCTCCTAGTTCCTCCAATTGTCTTAATCGAGTTACGGTCCGATCCCCCCATCTTCTGTGATCGTAACTCACATGTTCCATCCCATTTTATGCTATTCTTCCTCCCGTCTGTTGTCTCAATTTGTACTTCCTTACATCCATCGCCATTTCCCCCCCCCCCCATGTTCCTGGGAGCAACCGTTTTGAAGTGTACATGTGCCGGTCTGTCGTTGTTTAGTTCATGATTGGTCGGTCTTCTGTTCATTGCGTCTGGTTCTTCCGTCCTCATCTTTCACTGGGAGATCTCTCCATCGTGTCGTCGGGAATACCCTATTTGTGATTTTCTGTTCCCTTATCGGATCAGTCAGCACAGGGCTGTTCTCTCTTTTATAGCCTGGCTCAATTGTCCTCGCACAGTTGTTCATTCCATTCATCGGGGGGTAATCTGATCTCCTCGGTATGTGCAATTGCAGCTTAGGTGTTCTATCCCGTACCAATTGCACATACCGAGGAGATCAGATTACCCCCCGATGAAACAGGAGACAACATACATACCCCCTAGCAAACAGAACCATGGGCAAGAGGCTGGTGGGAGGGAAATAACCTCCACTCATAAGGGAAGTGAAAGTATTCCAGCCAACCTTAAGATTAGCGAAGGAGATATGCGCAATGGAGCACAGAGAAGGAGTAAGAAAGAATTACACCCTGATGCAAGACACACACTCAGATTACAGCACGCTCAGCTGGGACCCATGACACGGTCCAGGAGCCAAGTACAAATGATTAGCGGTTGCATATAAGCTTTCCCAACGACTACCGTTTACACCCTGATGATGTCAAGAGCTCTTGACGAAAGCTAGGTTCAGTAAATAAAAATCTTTTATATTTTTACATTTTTATTCTCTTGGTGATATATATATATATATATATATATATATATATATATATATATATATATATATATATATATATATATATATATATATATATATATATATATATATGTAGGTCTTTGGTTGTTGTTATATATATCCCCTTTATGGATTACTGCCTTGTCGTGGCTTGTGTAACTCAATGAAGCTATAAGCTATGCCGTGCAGGGCCACCCAAGACGGACAGGTCATAGCAGAGAGTTCTGACAAAATGTGATCCACTGGAGAAGGAAATGGCAAACCACTCCAGTATCTTTGCCATGAAAACCCCATGGACAGTACTAAAAGGCAAAAAGATATGACGCTGGAAGATGAGCCCCTCAGGTCGGAAGGTGTCCAATATACTACTGGGGAAGAGCAGAGGGCTAGTACTAGTAGCGCCAGAAAGAATGAAGCGACTGGGCCAAAGCCGAAAGGACGCTCAGCTGTGGATATATCTGGTGGTGAAAGGAAAGTCCGATGCTGTAAAGATTTTTTCTCCATAGGAACCTGGAATGTAAGATCCATGAATCAAGGCAAGCTAGACGTAGTCAAAAAAGAGATGACAAGACTGAACATCGACATCTTAGGAATCAGCAAACTAAAATGGACAGGAATGGGTGAATTTAACTCAGATGACCATCAGGTATACTACTGTAGGCAAGAATCCCTCAGAACAAATGGAGTAGCCTTCATAGTCAATAAAAGAATAGGAAAAGCAATACTGGGATACAATCCCCAAAATGACAGAATGATCTCAATTCGAATCCAAGGCAAACCATTCAATATCACAATAGTCCAAATTGATGCCCCAACCACTGGTGCTGAAGAGGATGAAATTGACCGGTTCTATGAAGCCCTACAGCACCTTATAGAATTAACACCAAAAAATGATGTCCTTATCATCATGGAAGATTGGAATGTTAAGGTAGGAAGCCAAAAGATAACCAGAATAACAGGCAAGTTTGGCCTTGGAGTACAAAATGAAGCAGGGCACAGGCTGATAGAATTTTGTCAAGAGAATACGATGGTCATAACAAACACTCTTTTCCAACAACCCAAGAGACGGCTCTACACATGGACATCACCAGACAGTCAACATAGAAATCAGATTGACTATGTGCTCTGCAGCCAAAGATGGAGAAGCTGTATACAGTCAGTAAAAACAAGACCAGGAGCTGACTGTGGCTCAGATCATGAGCTTCTCGTTGCAAAATTTAGGCTTAAATTGAAAAAAGTAGGGAAAAGCACTAGGCCACTCAGGTATGAACTAAATCATATTCCTAATGAATATACAGTAGAGGTGACAAATAGATTTAAGGAATTAGATCTGATAGACAGAGTGCCTGAAGAACTATGGATGGAAGTTCGCAACATTGTACAAGAGGTAGCAACTAAAACCATCCCAAAGGAAAAGAAATGCAAGAAAGCAAAATGGCTGTCTAGTAATAGTAGTAAAGTTGGAAGGGACCTTGGAGGTCATCTAGTCCAACCCCCTGCTCAGGCAGGAAACCCTACACCATTTTGGACAAATGGCTGTCCAGTCTCTTCTTAAAAACTTCCAGTGTTGGAGCATTTACTGCTTCTGGAGGCAGGCTGTTCCACTGATTAATTCTTCTCACTGTCAGGAAGTTTCTCCTTAGTTCTAGGTTGCTTCTCTCCTTGATTAGTTTCCACCCGTTGCTTCTTGTCCTGCCTTCAGGTGCTTTGGAAAATAGCTTAATTCCCTCTTCTTTATGGCAGCCCCTGAGATATTGGAATACTGCTATCATGTCCCGCCTTGTCCTTCTCTTCGTTAAACTAGACATACCCAATTCTAGCAACTGTTCCTTATATGTTTTAGCCTCCAGTCCCCTAATCATCTTTGTTGCTCTTCTCTGTACTCTTTCTAGAGTCTCAACATCTTTTTTACATCGTGGTGACCAAAACTGGATGCAGTATTCCAAGTGTGGCCTTACCAAGGCATTGAAGAGTGGTATTAATACTTCACGTGATCTTGATTCTATCCCTCTGTTAATGCAGCCTAGCACTGTGTTGGCCTTTTTGGCAGCTGCAGCACACTGCTGGCTCATATTTAGGTGATTGTCTACTAGGACTCCGAGGTCCCTCTCACAGTTACTACTATTGAGCATGGTGCCACCTATGCTGTACTTGTGCATTTGGTTTTTCTTGCCTAAATGTAGAACCTTGCTTTTTTCACCATTGAATTTCATTTTGTTAGTCAGTGCCCAGTGTTCAAGTCTGTCCAGATCCTTCTGTATCTTAAGCCTGTCTTCTGGAGTGTTGGCTATTCCTGCCAGCTTGGTGTCGTCTGCAAATTTGATGAGTTCCCCATCTATCCCTTCCTCCAAATCGTTGATGAAGGTGTTGAAGAGCACTGGGCCCAGAACAGAGCCCTGGGGCGCCCCACTACACACTTCCCTCCATATAGATGCAGTTCCATTGAGGACCACTCGCTGAGTATGGCCTGTCAGCCAGCTACAGATCCATCTGGTGGTGATTCTGTCTACCCCACATTTTTCTATCTTATCAAGTAGTAGGTTGTGATCTACTTTATCAAATGCCTTACTGAAGTCCAAGTAAATTATGTCCACAGCATTCCTCTGATCCACTAATTTTGTCACTTGGTCAAAGAATGCAATAAGATTTGTCTGGCATGATCTATTTTTGACAAACCCATGTTGGCTTTTAGTAATGACTTTGTTTGCCTCTAGGTGTTCATTGATTCGTTGTTTGATTATCTTTTCCAGGATCTTCCCAGGTATTGAGGTCAGGCTGATAGGTCTGTAATTTCCTGGATCCATTTTTTTTCCTTTTTTGAGGATGGGAACTACATCAGCTCTTTTCCAGTCCTCTGGTAGTTCCCCTGTGATCCAGGATCTTTGAAAAATATAGTTCAGTGGTTCCGATATCACATCTGCCAGTTCCTTGAGAACTCTGGGGTGTAATCCATCTGGTCCTGGCGATTTGAACTCATCTAGGCTGGACAGGTGCTCACTTACCATTTTCTTGCCTATCTTAACTTGTGTTTCTATTTTGTTTTTTATGGCACTATTTTTGATAGGTTGGTCTGTTTTTTCCCTTTGTGTAAAGACAGATGCAAAAAACGAGTTAAATAGTTCTGCTTTCTCCCTGTTGCTTATCACCTTCTTGCCACTTCCACCCACTAATGGACCAATCATTTCCTTCACTTTTTTCTTGTTTTTTACATGTTGAAAGAAGCTTTTTTTGTTATTTTTGACTTTGGTCACAAGCCTTAGTTCATTTTGAGCCTTGGCTTTCTTCACTTCATCTTTGCAGGCTCGGGCTATTTGCTGATATTCTGACTTAGTTATGTTCCCCTCTTTCCACTTTCTATACTTGTCCTTTTTATCTTTCAATTTGTCAGAGAGTTCTTTATGCAGCCATGCTGGTTTCTTTTGAGAGTCTTTGTTGGTATTCTGCTAGACTGTGCTTTCATTATCTCATTTTTCAAAATTTCCCAAGCTTCTTGAGTTGTTTTCCCCTTGAGGATTCTCATCCATGGAATCCTTCCCAAGCCCTCTCTAAGTTTATTGAAATTAGGTCTCTTGAAGTCCAAGACTCTAGTTTGACTGTGTTCTATTGCTTGTGCTTCTATAATGTTGAATTCTAATATTGCATGATCACTTCCTCCCAGGGTTCCTATGGCTTCAACACCTTCTATCATTTCATCTCTGTTAGTGAGAATTAGATCCAAAATGGCTAATCCCCTAGTTCCCTTCTCTACTTTTGGGGAGACAAAGTTGTCTGCTAGGTTTGCCAGGAACCTGTTTGATCTTCCATTTGGTGCGGAGTTTGTCTCCCAGTTGATGTCAGGGTAGTTAAAGTCCCCCATTACTATTGTGATGTGCTTCCTACATACCTTAGTTAGCTGACTAGCAAAAAGTTCATCTATCTCATCCTCTTCGTCTGAGGAAGCTTTGCAAATAGCTGAGGAAAGAAGGGAAGCGAAAGGCAAAGGAGAAAGAGAAAGATACACCCAATTGAATGCAGAATTCCAGAGAATAGCTAGAAGAGATAAGAATGCCTTCTTAAATGAACAGTGCAAAGAAATAGAAGAAAACAACAGAATAGGGAGGACCAGAGATCTCTTCAAGAAAATTGGAGATATGAAGGGAACGTTTCATGCAAAGATGGGCATGATAAAGGACCAAAATGGCAGGGACCTAACAGAGGGAGAAGAGATTAAGAAGAGATGGCAAAACTACACAGAAGAACTATACAAGAATGAGCTTAACGTCCCAGATAACCACAATGAGATGGTCACTGACCTCGAGCCAGACATCCTAGAATGTGAAGTGAAATGGGCCTTAGAAAATCTGAGCAACAACAAAGCTAGTGGAGGTGACAGTATTCCAGCTGAGCTATTCAAAATCTTAAAAGACGATGCAGTAAAAGTGCTACACTCAATTTGCCAGCAAATTTGGAAAACTCAACAGTGGCCACAGGATTGGAAAAGGTCAGTTTACATTCCAATTCCAAAGAAAGGCAATGCCAAAGAATGTTCAAACTATCGCACCATTGCACTCATTTCACATGCTAGTAAAGTTATACTTAAAATCCTACAAGCTAGACTCCAGCAGTATGTGGATCGAGAACTACCAGAAGTACAGGCAGGATTTCGAAGAGGCAAAGGAACTAGAGATCAAATTGCCAACATACGCTGGATCATGGAGAAAGCTAGGGAGTTCCAGAAAAACATCTACTTCTGCTTCATTGACTATGCTAAAGCCTTTGATTGTGTGGATCACAACAAACTGTGGCAAGTTCTTAAAGAGATGGGAATACCAGACCATCTTATTTGTATCTTGAGAAACCTATATGTGGGTCAAGAAGCAACAGTGAGAACCGGACACAGAACCACTGATTGGTTCAAAATTGGAAAAGGAGTCCGGCAAGGCTGTATACTGTCGCCCAGCCTATTTAACTTATATGCAGAGCACATCATGAGAAAGGCAGGACTAGATGAATCAAAAGTTGGAATTAAGATTGCCGGGAGAAATATCAACAACCTAAGATATGCAGATGATACCACTCTAATGGCAGAAAGTGAAGAGGAACTAAAGAGCCTCTTGATGCGGGTGAAGAAGGAGAGTGCAAAAGTTGGCTTGAAACTCAACATTAAGAAAACCAAAATCATGGCATCCGGCCCTCTCAATTCCTGGCAAATAGATGGGGAAGAAATGGAGGTAGTGACAGATTTTATTTTTCTGGGCTCCAAGATCACCTCAGATGGGGACTGCAGTCAAGAAATTAAAAGACGCTTGCTCCTGGGGAGGAAAGCTATGGCAAATCTAGACAGCATACTAAAAAGCAGAGACATCACCCTGCCAACAAAAGTGCGTATAGTCCAGGCCATGGTTTTCCCAGTTGCAATGTATGGCTGTGAAAGTTGGACCATAAGAAAGGCTGAGCGCCAAAGAATTGAGGCCTTTGAACTATGGTGCTGGTGAAGAATCCTGTGAGTCCCTTGGACTGCAAGGCATTCAAACCGGTCAGTCCTAGAGGAGATCAACCCTGACTGCTCTTTAGAAGGCCAGATCCTGAAGTTGAAACTCAAATACTTTGGCCACCTAATGAGAAGAAAGGACTCACTGGAGAAGGGCCTAATGCTGGGAAAGATTGAGGGCAATAGAAGAAGGGGACAACAGAGAATGAGATGGCTGGATGGAGTCACTGAAGCAGTAGGTGTGAACTTAAATGGACTCCAGAAGATGGTAGAGGACAGGAAGACCTGGAGGAACGTTGTCGATGGGGTCGCGATGGGTCGGACACGACTTCGCAATTAACAACATATATATATATATATATATATATATATATATATATATATATATATATATATATATATATATATATATATATATATATATATATATATATATATATATATGTTTTCTGAGGTTTTCGCGGGTGTTTGTAGGTCTTTGGTTGAAAGTGAGAGAGTCTCTTATAAGCAAGCTAAGCCCTGATGATGCCGGCAGGTGATGGCAAAAGCTTGGCGTTTTTTAATTAAACTTTTATAGTTTTAACTACCCTGGTCCTCAGTATATATGTAGGTCTTTGGTTATTCAGGTTTTCTCCCGCGCAAAATTGGAAGTGTCTTGGCGACGTTTCGACGAAGTCCCATACGTCATCTTCAGGCTGGTGTTTTCAGCTTCATGCTTCGAGGATCAATGTGTGGTCTTAGCTGTTTCTTCCTTTTAACTGCCAGTGGGGGTATGAACTGATTGGGTGGGAGCTTGGCTGTGTTCTGATTGGGTGGAGGTGTGTTCTGATTGGTTAGGGGCTTGGCTGTGCTCTGATTGGCTGGTGTGTTGGCTGTGCTCTGATTGGCTGGTGTGTTGGCTGTGCTCTGATTGGCTGGTGTGTTGGCTGTGCTCTGATTGGCTGGGGGAGTGTTCTGTTTGGTTGTGCTCAGGTTAGTCTGAGTTGCAGGGGGGTTTAAGATTTTGGGCTGCCTTGCAATTTTTTGGCTTCGCGTTCGTGGTCGTGCCTCATCTTCATGGAGGGTGTCAGTTTGCTTCATGTATAGATTGGAGGGGTTTAAAGTGGCTAATGATGCAGCTGTGGTCTGGCTTCTGGTTTGTGGTCGTGCCTCATTGTCGGTGTGGCTTTGGGTTTGCTTTTTGCGTGGATGTGTGGTGGTGACATCCTGTGTGGTTTTTGTGAGTGTGGGTCTGGTATCATTTTTTGTGTTAGGGAGTCGTTTGTCAATAAGGGCGGGTTTCCAAATGGCTGGTAGGCGGGAGGTATCATCTCGCTTGTTCATGCTGTGTGGGTGTTTTTCTATCTCGATGGCTTCTCTGATTATTCTGTTATTAAAATGTTCACTTTTGGCAATGGTTTTGGTATTTTTAAAGTCAATTTTATGCCCTGTGGCTTTAAGGTGTTGGACCAGGGAAGATGTTGGTTCCTCTTTTTTGACTGAGTTCTTATGTTCTTCAATGCGTGCACTTATTCTTCTGTTGGTTTGTCCGATGTATGTGTTGGGACAAGCAGTGCATGGGATTTCATATACTCCTTGATTTTCTAAGTCAATTTTATCTTTGGGGTTTCTTAGGATGCTGGATATTTTTCTGTTTGTGCAGAATGCTGTTTTGATGTTGTGTTTATGGAGGATCTTACTGATTCTGTCTGTGGTGCCTTTTATGTATGGGAGGAGGGCTTTGCCGTTTTCTTGTTCTTTGTCTTGGATTTTAGTGGGGGTTTCTTTTTGGATTAGGTTTGTAATCTTATTTCTTTGGAATCCATTGGATGTTAGTACATTGGTGAGAGTGTGTAGTTCGTTTTTTAGGTGTTGTTCGTCAGCTAAGCGTTTTGTTCTAGAGATGAGTGTCTTGGCTACAGAGTTGATCTGTGCTGGGTGGTGGTGTGAGAGAGCGTGCAGATAGCGGTTTGTGTGTGTTTTTTCTTCTGGTAGATGGTGTGTCCTAGGGAGCCATTGGATTTCTTGTAGACTAAGACATCCAGGAAGGGAAGTTGGTTGTTAGCTTCTGTTTCCATGGTGAACTGTATTTTGGGGTGTAGGCTGTTGAGGTGTGTGAGGAAGTTGTCCAGTTTTTCTTTCCCATGTGGCCAGATTATGAAGGTGTTGTCTACGTATCTGAGCCAGAGTTTGGGTTTGTAATCCGATTTTTCTAGAGCTTGGGTTTCAAAGTGTTCCATGTAGAGGTTTGCAATGACAGGTGAGAGGGGTGATCCCATGGGTGCTCCTTCTGTTTGTTTGTATTTTTGTCCATTATAGATGAAGTATGTGTTGGATAGGCAGTGGTTGGTCAGATCTAAGATGTGTTTGGGGGGGTTATATTTGTTTTGGATAGCTGTCAAGGCTTCTTTGATAGGCACTTGGGTGAAGAGGGATATGACATCAAAGCTCACGAGTAGGTCGCTGGGCTGTAAGTTTTGTTTCTTTATGATCTCTATAAACTGGAATGAGTTTTTTACGTGTGAGGTGATGGATTCTGCATAGGGCTGTAGTTGTTTGGCGAGAAATTTGGCTAGGTTTTGTAGAGGTGAGCCTATGGAGCTTACTCTAGGTCTGAGTGGTGTTCCTTCTTTGTGTATCTTGGGGAGACCATAGAGTTTGGGGCATCTGGATGATTTCTCTCTGGGAATGATTCTTTGCTGGATCTCTTCGCTAATGGCGGAGGCTTTTATTTTGGATCTGGTGGTTTTTTCCAGGTACGTGGTGGGATCTGTATTTATGGGTTTGTATGTGGAGTCTTGGAGTAGGTTGGTTAATTTGGTTTGGTAGTCAGATGTGTTCATAACCACCGTGGTGTTGCCCTTGTCTGCTGGTAGGATTATTATGCTGGTGTCTTCTTTCAGGTTACGTAGTGCTGTCTGTTCCTCTTTGGGTAAGTTGCTTTTGGGTGGCTTGCTGGGACTTCGTCGAAACGTCGCCAAGACACTTCCAATTTTACGCGGGAGAAAACCCGAACAACCAAAGATCTACATATATATATATATATATATATATATATATATATATATATATATATAATCACATTCCTTCTCACTGAAAATTTCTCCAAGATCATTATATATGGCTGGAAAGGCCTGATTTCTGTCTGCTTGACCTATTACTACCTTTATCTTCTCCTTGGACTTATCCCCAGTCCTATCCTTGCTATTAGGTGGGTTTTTACTACTGTTTTCATCCTCTTTTGGGGGACGAGGACGAACACCCAGGCGCAGATGACGACAACCCCCCTGCCACCATATAACAGGCCCCCACTTATCTAGCCAAGCTAGGCCTAATATAACGTCCTCCGTCATGGATGGAACCACAATAAAACGGAGAATCTCCCAGTGCTCCCCCATCTCTAACTGGACGGGTTCGGTTACCAGGGTGACCGGAGCTCCCCCCAACAAAGAACCATCCACCTGTTCAAAGCTGATTGGACGTAACAACCGCTTCATCCTCAGTCCCACTTTCTCTACCACCTTTTTACTGATAAGACATCTGGTACACCCAGAATCTATTAAGGCGTGACATTCACTACTCTGGCCAGTAATAGGGCTGGTGAGTAAAATCGGAATGGCAAATGGTAGAATTGGCTGGCTTACCATAGGATCCTCCTCCGGGTCCATTTGAGAATATTCCTCCAGCAGGACATCGGGGTTGATAGCCGTTGCCTCTCCTGACAGTCAGCGGGGGGTGTCTCCTTCTGTCTGTCGTAGCGCTCTAGACCGATCTGGAGTCCTCGGTGGAGTAGCCCCCAGCCTTCCCTGGGTCATTGGTAGACCTGGTCCTACTGGAACTGGACACTGCGCCACCCGATGACCTGGCCAGTTGCACCTAAAGCATCTAAATGTCCCTCTATTAGATGGTGCAGATGCAGGCGGTGAAAGGTCAGGAGGCTGATGCCCGGGCTCTTTCGGCCTTTCCCCTTCCTGTTGAGGGACTGATGAGCTAGCTGTGATTGATCGGAATTCTTGCAATCCGGCATGTAATTCCATCACCACCCAAAACCAGTCCTGAAGTCTACAGGGTACACCTCGCACAACACAGGCCTGCCTCAGGTCTTTATCCAATCCATTACGGAAATGGTACACTAAGAGACGTTCTGGCCAAACCCTTAATCTCCCAGCCACACGTTGAAAGTCTCTTACATATTCTCGAATGGGCCTACCCCTGTCTCAGTCCCACAATCTCTGCTTCAGCCCGTTGAACCCGTGTGGGATCTTCAAATCGGGCCCTCAGGGCATCAAGGAATAATCCGATATCTCCCAGTTCCCTCGCATGATCACTAAAGAGATCGGCAGCCCAGGCAGCTGCCTCCCCCTGTAGGTTGGCTGTTACAGCCACAACTATAGCCCATTGGAAGGTATATTGTGGAGCAAATCTATCAAGATGGCTAAAGACGTGTCCCATAAACATCGCCAATCTATCTGGGTCTCCATCAAAGGTTACTCCAATAGGTGGAGGAACCTAGGTTATACCTGCAGGCCACATAGCAGCAGGTTGTCCAGCCTGATGACTATTAGTTGGCGTGGCCCTGTGACCCAACTCTCCTGGGCCCATTGGACGAGGGAAAGAAGTGGAGCGGCTAGCAGGTGCAGCTGTAGATGCCGTGCCAGCCTGGGGGCCCTGCCTTTGCTGGGTCTGTGACAATCGAAAACGCGGGCTGGTTAAACGAAACCCAGACGAACCCATTGGAAGCTGGGAGCCTGGGGTTCCTCCAGATCTAGGTAAAAATCCCGTTTCCCCAAATCTATCTCCAAGCACGTCTAGAGTGTACTGCCCGGGGGCTGTAGAGTAAGTCGGCACTCCTCTCTTTCGCTTCCTTGGGAGTTTACTTTTGTGTTGCTGGTGCCTAAGCAGGGCGTTTTGGGAGAAATATGGCAGAGGGAGTTCAAGATGTCGATCTCGTGGGGGAGGAGGTTCCAAAGTTGCCTACAGACAAGGAGACAGTCACTGAGGCAGGATTAGTGGATCCTCTTGGCAGTTTTCAATTCCAGGTTATGCCCTTTGGACTGCAGGGCGCTCCCGCTGTCTTCATGCAGATGATCAATGGGGTGTTACATGAACATTTATATCGTGGAGTATTGGTGTATTTGGACGATATATTGATTTACACCAAAACAATGGAAGAACACATTAGTCTGGTTCGAGATGTATTGCGTAAGATGATTGATGCCCAACTCTTTGTGAAACTGTCCAAGTGCAAATTCCATAAGAAACGCCTAGACTATTTGGGCTATAGGATATCTGCAGCGGGTATAGAGATGGATCCAGCAAAAGTGCGCAGTGTTCTGGAATGGCAAGCCCCGAGGACCCGGCGCCAATTGCAAAGTTTCTTAGGTTTTGCCAATTTTTATAGACAATTCATCCCTGCATTCGCAAAGGTAGCTTTGCCGCTCACGGATTTATTACGAACCAGAAAAAGTGTTGTGAGGCCGCAACCGGGACAAGCGCTGGCCTGGTCCGCAGAGTGTCAGGCAGCGTTCGAGAGGTTAAAGGCTTTATTGCCAAAGAACCCCTTCTTTTACATCCAGATCCGGAACAACAATTTATAGTGCAGGCAGATGCGAGTGACGTAGCGTTGGGGGCAGTCTTGTTACAACGGAACCCGACCGGAACATTACAACCCTGTGCATACACGTCACGGAAAGTAACGGACACAGAAAGAGCTTGGGCCGTGTGGGAGAAAGAAGCCTTTGCTGTTAAATGGGCTCTATCTACATGGAGGCACTTATTGGAAGGGGCCAAACATGAAGTCGAGGTTTGGACTGACCATAAAAATTTACAGGCATTACAAACCCCAAGAAGACTGTCACCAAAACATGTGCGTTGGGCACAGTATTTTAGACGTTTCAGGTTTCGCCTTAAATATGTGCCGGGGGGCCGAAATTTTTTAGCAGATGCATTGTCTAGGTTGCCACAGTATGAGAGTAAACGGGAGGAGGTGGTCCAGGTGATCCTACCTCCTTACACACAGGGTATTGCCAAAGCAGTATCCCGTCCAATTACGATGGACCTAGAACAAGAATTGAGGACGGCTCTTCCACAGGATCCTTGGTTTCAGGAACACCAGAGATTGTTAACCCAGCGGGGGGGGGGGGGGTGGCATGGTATGGGACTAAACTGTATATCCCTCAAGTATTGCATGAGGGTGTTCTCAAGCGCTGCCATGATTCTAAACAAGCAGGCCATTTCGGTTTCGTAAAGACCTTACATTTTGCTAGACACCAATTTTGGTGGCCCCAAATGAGAAGTGACTTGGAAAAACATGTCAAGAGTTGTCCAACATGTGCCACGTCCAAACATCATCCCGGGAAACCTTTGGGACTTCTGAAATCCGTGGCTGATCCAGAATATCCATGGCAGGATATAGCCATGGACTTTATTGTAGACCTTCCAGATAGCAAGGGTTATACAGTGATCTGGACAGTAATTGATTTATTTTCTAAGCAGGCTCATTTTATTCCCTGTAAGGGACTACCATCAGCCCAAAGGCTAGCCTGTATGGTTCTCACCCATGTCTATCGTATCCATGGTGCCCCCCATAGAATTATATCAGATCATGGGGTCCAATTTACAGCACAATTCTGGAGAAACTTTGTGGCTCTACTCGGCTCTTCACAAGGTCTCAGTTCGGCGTACCACCCAAGCACGAACGGCTCTGCGGAACGGGCAAATGCAGCAGTAGAAAGATACCTACGTAGTTACGTGTTGTTTCAACAGACCGATTGGGTGGACCTAGTTGTTTTTGCAGAGGTAGCCTACAACAGTGCTGTACATAGCAGCACCGGTTTCACACCTTTCCGGGTAGTGTCAGGTAGGGACTTTGTGCCTATGCCTGAATATCGAGGGTATGAACCCCATCCATGTTTGCCCAAGGACTGGTTAACTAAGGTCAGTGGAGTTTGGAGTGTAGTTAAAAAAGCTTTAACGAAAGCGGGTAAAAACGCCAAGCAGCAAGCGGATAAAAAACGCAGGCCAATCAGACCGTTTACTGTGGGACAATTGGTGTATTTGTCCACGAAATATATACAGTTAAGGGTTCCTTGCAAAAAACTGGGCCCAAAATATTTAGGACCATTCAAAATAACCCAGATAATCAATCCAGTCTCGGTAAGACTTCAACTTCCCCGGTTCTTGGGGAAAATTCATCCTGTGTTCCACAGTAGTCTGTTGAAACCAGTATCCGAGTACCGAGTAACAAGTCCACCTGGCCCTGTAACGTCTGGCCATTATGAGGTGCAGGAGATACTGGACTCACGGATGAAGAGGGGTAAGCTGTATTATTTGGTGTTATGGAAAGGGTACCCACTGTCAGAAGCGTCCTGGGTGAGCGATGTGGATGTACATACACCCCAGTTGGTCAGAGCGTTCCATGTAAAGTATCCGGGAAAGCCAGGGGGAAAAATTATGAGTACGAATGTTGTACCATAGATAACATGTACTTTTCTTCCTAGGGGGAACCCTGGTAAGGGGGGCGGTATGTCGGGCCCTATATGATATTCCCGGCTGGAAACCCACCACCGGTTGCTTAAGTAAACTCCATGCTACCTGGGTCTGCTTTCATTGGCTGTTCCTGAACTTTTGAGGCTGCTGCGGCCATCCCATGATGTTAATGGGTGGTATCTTCATGGAGAAGTGAGCGGAGCAGCTGTCCGAGGCCAGGCCTGGGCCCAACATTGCAACGAGGACTGCCCAGCTGATTTGCGCATGCGCAGTGATATGGATGTTCGGGATGATTCACGCATGCGTACAAACAGCCAGGAAGCAGGCCGGCACTTTCACACATGCGCAGTTGGCATTTTCACACATTCACACATGCGTACGGACAGTCAGGAAGCAAACTGGCAATGTTACACATGCGCAGAAACGGTAACCTGTCGGGACAGTCCTGCAGCACTTGGAACTCCTTGGATCATTAGAGGACCAGATGGTGGTTTCTTGGGAGACTGATTGGGTGGGGCTGGTGGTGTTGGGTGTGGTGAAATTAGGTGTGGTTGGGTGTGGTGCATATGGGAGCTATATAAGGGCACTGAGAACGGATGGTTCTCAGTGCTGACTTTATTCATGCTTCACCTTGTCAGTAAAGCATTGTTCCTCATTCCTGCTTGAAGTTTCTTTCTTTGCAATGAAATCTCGGCCTAGGACGTCGTAACATATATATATATATATATATATATATATATGTCTTTGGTTATTCGGGTTTTCTCCCACGTAAAATTGGAAGTGTCTTGGCGATGTTTCGACGAAGTCTCATTCGTCATCTTCAGGCTGGTGCTTTCGGCTTCGTGCTTCTAGGAGCAATGTGTGGTTGTAGCTGTTTCGTCCTTTTAACTGCCAGTGGGGGTATGAACTGATTGGATGAGAGCTTGGCTGTGTTCTGATTGGATGGAGGTGTGTTCTGATTGGTTAGGAGCTTGGCTGTGCTCTGATTGGCTGGGGGGTTGGCTGTGCTCTGATTGGCTGGGTGAGTGTTCTGTTTGGGTGGGGGCTTTGTTGTGCTCAGGTTAGTCTGAGTTGCCGGGGGGGTTTAAAATGGTGAGCTGCATTGCTATTTTTTGGCTTCGCATTCGTGGTCGTGCCTCATCTTCATGGTGGGTGTCAGTTTGCTTCATGTATGGATTGGAGGGGTTTAAAGTGGCTAATGATGCAGCTGTGGTCTGGCTTCTGGATTGTGGTCATGCCTCATCATCGGTGTGGCTTTGGGTTTGCTTTTTGCATGGATGTGTGGTGGTGACATCCTGTGTGGTTTTTGTGAGTGTGGGTCTGGTGTCATTTTTTGTGTTAGGGAGTCGTTTGTCAATAAGGGCGGGTTTCCAAATGGCTGGTAGGCGGGAGGTATCATCTCGTTTGTTCCCTGGTCCAACACCTTAAAATCACAGGACATGAAATTGACTTTAAAAAGACCAGAACTAAGTGCCGTCATGGGGTCCCTCTCTATTACCTTATACACTGTAGTATCCTTAAGTAGTTCAAGTGCTTTGTTGGTATACTGCACCCTGTCCATCACGACCGTGGGCCTTCCTTTATCCGTGGGTAATACTACAATGGAGTTGTCTTTCTTTAGTTCTTCCATAGCCTCCATTTCGTCTTTCGGTAGTACCTGATGGTTTTTGTGGTTCATCAACAGTCCTGTGACTTGTTGTCTGATAAAGTTCTTCACCTCTTCCCCCACCTCAATATGGCCCATAGCAGGTTCTAATGCTGCTACAAAATCCAATGTATGGGCGTCCATGAGGTTACATCCTGCGTCCTGTTGTAATAGGGTAAGTTGTGAGGGGGTGAGTGCTTTTGTTGAGAGATTACATACCAGCCTCACGGGGGGGTTTCTTTGCCCAGATTCTCGGAGGGTGTCCATCCTGTGCTGGAGTGTCCCTTTCACACGCTGGTTTGCTCTTCTGGCAGTTGTCCGAATATGCTGCTCTAATGCCTGAAAATGGTGGTCCATCAATTCATTACGGCATCGTTCCCGATGTTCCTGAGTCCATGCCTTTAGACTATTGATCCGTCTATATAGGTCATTGATAAGCGCTCGTATAGTGCGGCGCTGATATTGACGGACAACTTGCCGGCATCCCATGGAGTTGATAGCAGGCTTTCTCCTGAGTGACTTAGGGGGAAGGTCCTCCTTCAGGCAGGCATGCAAGAATGCCAGTTTGCAGTAATTAGTCGAAATGCGGTGCGCAAATCTCTCCCATTTCCTCGCCATGAGCAATACTGCTCTGTCGTAGTTATTAATAAGAATAGTGAAAATAAAAATGTGATTCCTGGGTGAATCCATAGTCAATTACCAATAAAACGTGAACACCAGGAATATAATAAACTATAAAAGTTTAATACCATCACCGATCACCAAGCTTTCGTCAGATACTTCTGACATTGTCAGGGTTAATGCTGGTCTGTGGGATAGTGCCTTTATAGGTGAGCCGTCATTTGCACACGGCTCCTAGATCTTGTCGTAGGTCCTAATTGATTTAACTGCTTTTTAATTATGGCTTCCATACTGATGACTCCTCTTTTCTTGCTTTTACTCCTTGTGGGTGTGTCATTGTTCCCCTCTACCTCCCACTGTCTTGAATTAGGGAGGTTCTTTCCTCCCCTTTTTTGGTCGTTCCTATCTCTAAGTTGTTCCCTCTTCACACCTCCATGTCTCCTACCTTCCTCCTTCTTCTGATCTTTACTTGCTCCCCAATTGTCATTCCTCATTCTATGGGGGCGCGCTCTCAGCCTTTCTCCCCATCCCTTGCTTTCCATTTCCCTCTCTTTGGCTGCATAAACTCCGTTTCTGTCGTTCCCATTCCGTCTGACATCTACTTGCTCTTTCACCCCATTATCAATGTTCTCGGACTCCACGTCAGATTGAATCCTTTGAATATCTCCTTCCTCCTCATACAAGCCCTTGTGTGCCCTCCTTTTTTGAATATGTATGCCTGGTTCCTTTGTATCCCTCCCTCCATCAACACAGTGATCTTTTTTACAGTTTCTATCACGTTCTACCCTTATTTGCATTTCCCCCCCCATTCACACTGCTCTTGATCTCTATATCCTCTCGGGCGTTCCAATTGGTGCTCTGTTGTTTCCGTTGATGGACTGTCATCACAGGGCAAGCCGGTCCCATCCTCCTTCTTTCTCGATGCTGCTGGATCATCGCTGTTTTGGGTTTCGGGGGGTCAGGAATGATTGTTCGTTGGCTAATTGCCTCTTTCTCATCATGCAACCGTTCTCTCACTGTCCGGGAGCGTGTGCATGGTCCTGGAGCAGGGGGGGAGAAGTCCCTCAATCGTTGATTATTTTCCTGAATGTCCATGGGCCGTTGCTGTTGTTGTGGGGGGTGAAAATTCATCCCCTCCATAACTTCTTCCCTAGGGTTACGTGGTACTGTCACAGGGTGTCTCCTTAGGGGTGGGCGGTCTCGCCTGCTCCATGCTCTTAAAGTTAGACGTGCCGGGCACAAATCGATGTGCCGGTTGACAGAGTCCCTGTCAGAGAGCCATGCCTCTTTTAGTAACCGGCCCTCTTTCGTGTTGTCACCGGACAGGATGCATACATTATCAAAGTCAAAGCAATGTCCAGAATCCGCCATGTTGGTTCATCAGATGCTGTAGTATACCACCCAAACCCCGGGTGAGCCCGGATATGGAGGAACTCCCATCACAGATAACCCGTGTCACTCTCCCTTACATTAGCAATGTTTCAGAAGCAACAGCCAGGTTGTTAGCCCCCCATAAAGTGAGGGTGGCTCACAGACCTGATCAAACTTTAAGATCCTCCATATCCGTATAGTTTATTATATTCCTGGTGTTCACGTTTTATTGGTAATTGACTATATATATATATATATATATATATATATATATATATATATATATATATATATATATATATATATATATATATATATTCAATGATGCAATCTTCGATCTCCGGGAAGAGTATACTCCAGTTATTTATTGTTAAAACAACATTTAAAACAATAAAAACAGTTATATACAAGATTAAAACAACTTAGCTTTCGCTGGTCCTCTGCCAGCGTCCTCAGAGTGGGGCTTAAGGGGTGGGAAGTTCTTTTTATCCCCTTGCTGATCCAATTGCCTACTCATTGCCCTCGTGACAGGGCCACTCTTCCTGATTGCCTGTGACTGCCTTAACTGTTCCGCCCTCTCTTTTTTGCACTCTAACATTGTATTTTTCTGCTCCGTCATCCTTGTGCTGTCTCCCCCTCCCTGCGCTATTATCATTAACACACTCCTCAATCCCTCCTCTCTACCCAATGCAAGGTTCCTCCTCCGATTCGGCAATACACGAGTCCTGTTGGGCTGCTGGTCCGCCTGCCGTTTTTGCATTCCTAAGCCCCACTCTGAGGATGCTGGCAGAGGACCAGCGAAAGCTAAGTTGTTTTAATCTTGTATATAACTGTTTTTATTGTTTTAAATGTTGTTTTAACAATAAATAACTGGAGTATACTCTTCCCGGAGATCGAAGATTGCATCATTGAATAAATATGCCCGGGATTCGTATTTTTATAACCATTATATATATATATATATATATGTTTTCTGAGGTTTTCGCGGGTGTTTGTATGTAGGTCTTTGGTTATTTGGGTTTTCTCAGAATAATCAGAGAAGCCATCGAGATAGAAAAACGCCCACACAGCATGAACAAACGAGATGATACCTCCCGCCTACCAGCCATTTGGAAACCCGCCCTTATTGACAAACGACTCCCTAACACAAAAAATGACACCAGACCCACACTCACAAAAACCACACAGGATGTCACCACACATCCACGCAAAAAGCAAACCCAAAGCCACACCGATGAGGAGGCACGACCACAAACCAGAAGCCAGACCACAGCTGCATCATTAGCCACTTTAAACCCCTCCAATCCATACATGAAGCAAACTGACACCCACCATGAAGATGAGGCACGACCATGAACGCGAAGCCAAAAAATAGCAAGGCAGCCCACCATCTTAAACCCCCCTGCAACTCAGACTAACCTGAGCACAACAAAGCCCCCACCCAAACAGAACACTCCCCCAACCAATCAGAGCACAGCCAACCCCCCAGCCAATCAGAGCACAGCCAAGCCCCTAACCAATCAGAACACACCTCCACCCAATCAGAACACAGCCAAGCTCCCACCCAATCAGTTCATACCCCCACTGGCAGTTAAAAGGAAGAAACAGCTAAGACCACACATTGCTCCTCGAAGCACGAAGCTGAAAACACCAGCCTGAAGATGACGAATGGGACTTTGTCGAAACGTTGCCAAGACACTTCCAATTTTACGCGGGAGAAAACCCGAATAACCAAAGACCTACATATGTATGTATGTATGTATGTATGTATGTATGTATGTATGTATATATGTATGTATGTATAAGTATATGTGTGTATATATATATATATATGTTTTCTGAGGTTGTGGCGGGTGTTTGTATGTAGGTCTTTGGTTATTCGGGTTTTCTCCCGCATATAATTGGAAGTGTCTTGGCGACGTTTCGACGAAGTCCCATTCATCATCTTCAGGCTGGTGTTTTCGGCTTCTTGCTTCTAGGAGCAATGTGTGATCGTAGCTGTTTCTTCCTTTTAACTGCTGGTGGGGGTATGAACTGGTTGGATGGGAGCTTGGCTGTGTTCTGATTGGGTGGAGGTGTGTTCTGATTGGTTAGGGGCTTGGCTGTGCTCTGATTGGATGGGGGTTGGCTGTGCTCTGATTGGATGGGGGAGTGTTCTGTTTAGGTGGCAGCTTTGTTGTGCTTGGGTTAGTCTGAGTTGCAGGGGGATGTGAGAGGGTGAGCTGCATTGCTGTTGTTTGGCTTCACATTTGTGGTTGTGCCTCATCTTCATGGTGGGTGTCAGTTTGCTTCATGTATGGATTGGAGGGGTTTAAAGTGGCTAATGATGCAGCTGTGGTCTGGCTTCTGGATTGTGGTCGTGCCTCTTCATCGGTGTGGGTTTGGGTTTGCTTTTTGCGTGGATGTGTGGTGGTAACATCCTGTGTGGTTTTCGTGAGTGTGAGTCTGGTGTCATTCTTTGTGTTAGGGAGTCGTTTGTCAATAAGGGCGGGTTTCCAAATGGCTGGTAGCCGGGAGGTATCATCTCGTTTATTCATGCTGTGTGGGCGTTTTTCTATCTTGATGGCTTCTGTGATTATTCTGTTATTAAAGTGTTCAGTTTTGGCAATAGTTCTGGTCTTTTTAAACTCAATTTCATGTCCTGTGGTTTTAAGGTGTTGGACCAGGGAAGAAGTTGGTTCCTCTTTTTTGACTGAGTTCTTATGTTCTTCCATGCGCGCACTTATTCTTCTGTTGGTTTGTCTGATGTATGTGGTGGGACAAGCGGTGCATGGGATTTCATATACTCCTTGATTTTCTAACTCAATTTTGTTTTTGGGGTTCCTTAGGATGGTGGATATTTTTCTGTTTGTGCAGAATGCTGTCTTGATGTTGTGTTTGTTGAGGATCTTGCTGATTCTGTCTGTGGTGCCTTTTATGTATGGGAGGAGAGCTTTGCCGTTTTCTTGTTCTCTGTCTTGGATTTTAGTGGGGGTTATATATATAAAGGTAAAAAAGGATATATGCAGTGTTATCTTCATTTTAGATATCAAAAGGCTCCCAGTGTTTTGTTTTCGGTGGGAAACGGGTCCAAGTGGCTCTTTGAGTGTTTTGGGTTGCCTACCCCTGCCCTAAGGTAATTAGATGAGCTCCGATTTTTTTTAAATTTTTTATTTATTCATTTTATTTTTAACCAACAAAGCAAAACATAACACACATACACACACATATACTCCTCTCCCTTTAGTTTTTAACAGTGATTACGTAAGGGTAATCTTCTATTGTTTACATTTCCCCCCTTATTTTTCTTTAGAATATTTGTCCTTATTGCCCCGTTGTTTCTTATTTACATTTTTCTTCCTTCATATTCTACTTCTTACTAAGAATAATTCATATTATTATTATTATACGTTATTATACACATATTTTCACTTTTGACCTTTCCATATTTATTCACCTCTATTATTTCTAGTCTCTAACCAGTCATACCACTTGTTCCATGTTATATAGTACTCTGTGTCTTCCTTTTCTTTTATCTCTTTTGTTAATTTGTCCATCTCAGCACAGTCCAGGATTTTTCTTATCACTTCTTCCTCTGATGGTATATTCTCACTTTTCCAGCACTGTGCATATGCTATTCTTGCCGCCGTTATTATATGTAAAATTAAGTACCATATTTCTTTACTATATTTCCTGTTTAAAATACCCAACAAAAAGATCTCTGGTTTCCAGTCTACGGGTTGGTCTATTATTTCTTCAATCCATTTTCTTATTGTAGTCCAGTATTTTTTTGCAACTGGGCATGTCCACCATAAATGATAATATGTTCCATGTACTTTTTTACATTTCCAGCATGTTGGCGAATTGTTCTGGAACATCTTGGCAAGCTTTGCTGGTGGAAGATGCCATCTGTAAAACATCTTCAACTGGTTTTCCTTGAATGCTGCCGACATAGTCAATTTTATATTTATTTCCCATATTTCTTCCCATTTCTCCAATTCTATATTATATCCGAAATTTTTTGCCCATCTAATCATTGTGTCTTTGACAACCTCATCTCCCATTTTATATCTCAATAGGTATTTATATAAATTGCTAATTAATTTTATTTCTGTTCCATGTATAATTTTATCCAATTCTTTTCGGCTCTTTTTGGATTTCATATAATTTTTTGTCCTCTGTATATTTAGATTGAATTTGTGTAAATGTCCACCAGTCAATCTTTCTGCCAATATCTTGTTCCAATTCTTGTTTTGTTTTCAGATTTCCCTGTTCATTTACTAATTCCTTATATCTAATTATCTTATTTATATCCAATAGGTTTGGGTATTTCAGAGCTTCTGTTGGGGATAACCACATTGGAATTCTTATATAATGTTTTTGTTTTATTTTTTTCCCAAGTCTGTAGCAATGCATTCCTAACTATGTGTCTTTGAAAGTATCTGTGTATTTTATGTTTTTCATCCCATAGGAATGCATGCCACCCTGCTTGCAAGTCATGTCCTTCTATTGTTAAAACTAGTATTTTTCAAATCCATCCAATCTTTTAGCCAAGTTAAGTTCTATGCTTGGTAGTATATTTCCCACTCTGGTAGCGCCAATCCCCCTTTATCTTTCATATCTTGCAAGAGTTTTAATTTAATCTTGGGTTTTTTCCTTTGCCATATAAATTAGTGACCAATTTATTTAATTCTTGAAATAATGTTTTCCCTAATTTTATTGGAATAACCTGGAACAGAAATAATATTTTTGGCAATATATTCATTTTGACCGTAGCGGTCCTCCCTAAAAATGAAATTTCCAAATTTTCCCAATTTCCTAAATCTTTTTTTAACTGGTGTAATATTTTATCATAATTGTCCTCCTTAATCGAGGAACATTTCGCTGTAAGCCAGATCCCTAAATATTTTATTTTCTTGGTTGTACTTATCTTTGTTTTATCTTCCAATTCCCTTTCCTGTGCCTATGTAAGATTTTTTGTTATTAATTTGGATTTATTCTTATTGATCTTAAGTCCGGCTACCTCACCAAATTCTTCTATTTTTTGAATCAATTTAAAGCTGGTTTCTAATGGATCTTCCAAAATAAATACCAAATCATCAGCAAAGGCCTGGACCTTATATTCTTCCTTCTTAATTTTTAAACCCTTTATTTCTTGGTCCTCTCTGATTTTTGTAAGGAGTATTTCTAATGATAAAATAAATAGAAGAGGGGAAAGTGGGCATCCTTGTCTTACTCCTTTGGTTATATCAATTTTTTCTGTCATTTTCTCATTTATAATTACCCTAGCTGTTCGTTTAGTATATATTTTCTCAACCATCTTTCCAAATTTTGTCCCAAAATCCATATAGTACAATTGTGTTATAATAAAATTCCAATTCAGATTATCAAATGCCTTCTGGGCATCAAGAAAAACCAGTGTAGCTTGTCTTTCAGGATGGACTTCGTAAAATTCTAAAGTGTTCAGTATTATCCTCATGTTATTTTTTATTTGTCGTCCTGGCAAAAATCCATTTTGATCTGGGTGGATGTAGTTATTGAAAATTTTTTTTCTCCTTTCTGCTACTATTGTTGTAAATGTCTTATAATCTGTATTCAGTAAAGAAATTGGTCTATAATTTTGAATTTGTTGTAGGTCTGAGTCTTCCTTAGGAATGAGGGTGATGATTGCTTCAGTTCAAGTTGTCGGTATCTTCACCTCTTCCGAGCTCCGATTCTTTATAAGCAAGAACCTAGCACAGTGTTTCATTCAACTAGCAAAGTTGTGCATGGCAGCACCTGTACTCTTTCGGGAGAAAAAAGATTGGTCCCTCCACTTGTGCAGGTTGAATGCCATTTCCGTTGAAAATGTCTACCCCCTCCCACTGATGAAAGACTTGCTCACCCCCCTAGCCAAGGGAAAGATTTTCACCAAATTAGACCTAAGAGAAGTGTATTATTGAGTGTGCATTAAGAAAGGGGATGAGTGGAAAACAGCCTTCATTTTGCCCACTAGGATGTTTCCAATTCCAAGTGCTGCCCTTTGGACTACAAGGAGCACCAGCAGTCTTCATGCAATGATTTAACAAGGTGTTGCATGAACACTTATATAAAGGGGTCCTAGTTTACCTAGTTGATATTTTGATTTACACTGAAAATATGGAAGAATATGTGAGACTGGTCAGAGCAATATTGGAAAAACTCTATGCCACCCAGCTGTATGCAAAACTCTAAGTACAATTTCCACCAGAACAAAATTGACTAGTTGGGCTACCACATTTCCCACGAGGGGGTTGAAATGGATTCCAAGAAGGTGTGAGCAGTACTAGAGTGGGGGACCCTGCGCACCCGGAAACAGCTCCAAAGCTTCCTGGGGTTTGCCAGTTTTTATCAACAATTCATCCCATTGTTCTCCCAAATAGCGCTGCCTATCACTAACCTTCTCAAGACTAAGGGAGAGGGGAAGCCCAAGCTGAACCAATCCCTCAAATGGACAATGGAATGCCAATCGGTGTTCAAAAAGCTTAATAGCCTGTTCACAGCTGAACTTGTGCTGAAGCACTCAGACCCAAGTTCCCCCTTCGTTATTCAAGCCAATACAAGCGATGTGGCAGTCAGGGCTGTCCTACTCCAGAAAAATGAACAAGAGGTTCTGTTGCCATGCACTTACACCACTACAAAACTATCCAAGGCTGAGCGGAGATGGACGGTCTGGGAAAAGGAAGTGTACACCATATGTGGGCCCTCCTCACATAGAGACATTTTTGGGAAGGTGGTAAAGCCCCTTTTGAGGTGTGGACAGATCATAAGAATCTAGAAGCCTTGAAAACACCCAGAAGGTTATCCCCAAAACAAGTGTGGTTTGCTCAATACTTCAATTGGTTTAATTTCACACTGCACTATCTCCCCAGGGGGGAAAACTTTCTAGCTGATGCCCTCTCCCAGCTACCTCAATACAATAGCTCCAAGACTGAAGTCATTAGCCTCCAGTCAACTGGCCGCCCCAGAGCTCAGAAAAAAGCCACCCCACAGATATCCGACGACCTACTAGTGACAATGAAGTTGGCCTTGAATAAAGATGATTTAAAAATCATCAAGCACGCTGTACCATGTGAGATGGTCTTCCTTGAATTGGAGCTAAACTGTATGTTCCTAAGAGATTGATTCTACAAAGAAGCCATGACTCAAAAACGGCTGGGCACTTTGGCTTTGTAAAACCCCTACTGTCAACCCCCGGCTGAAAAGCCCAACCAAGCAAAACATCAGAGCCATTGCAAACTTCTAATGATTACTTTTATTGAGCAGAATCAAACCGGTAGGGTCAAATGGAAGCTAGCTCTGAAGAAATGGCGGGAAGCAGTTAATTAAAAAACAAAACTTTTCCCACCCCTCTCTGACAGTACAGGTCACATTGTCCAATACATCTTCTAGTAATTATTATGAGAGCAGACTTTAGTTTTGCCAAAACAATTCTTCAGCAGCTTTGGGTCTCACACTGATAAAGGACACCTGTAGATTCAAAGCTTTCTTCCCTTCCTCCCCCCTCTGTTGGCAAGTTAGAAGCACACTGCGATCCTAAAGGCAGTAGGCTTTGTAGCTTGACACCTGCATTTAGTAAAACACCACTTTGGTGGTGGCCATCCTTGAAAAAAGACATTGAGAGCTACATCACTAGCTGCCTCATCTGCTCCTTGGCCAAAGGATGACCAGGGAAAACCTGGTCATCCTGCAACTGGTGGCAAAACCCTAAGCGCCCTGGAAAGAAATCTCTATGGATTTTATAGTGGAGCTACCAGAAAGGTCAGAAAACATGGTAATCTGGGTTGTCACTGTTCTATTCTCCAAACAAATAGACTTTATACCACATCCCAAAATCCCATCAGCACGTACGCTAGCCAAATTTTTTGTACAACACATATACAGACTCCATGTTGCTCCTGAGCAGATCATCTCAGACCTCAGAGTGCAGTTCACATCTCAGTTTTGGCAGGAGCTCCTAAAACTGTTGGGCACAACCCAGGGACTTAGCTCCTCGCATTGCGTTATCCTCAGATGAATGGAGGCTGCAAACGTATGAATGGTGTTCTAGAACAATACCTTCATTGTTATGTTAATTACCAACAGGACAATTGGGCTGACCTCCCTTCACGGAGGTAGCATACAACAATGCAGTGGACAGTAGTACTGGCTTTACACCTTTCGAGTCGCTACAGGTCAAGACTTCGTAGCCATGCCAGTGTTACCCCAGATCAACCCCCTCAAAACACATCTCTAACTTACTGGATCGACGCAATGCAGAACACCTGGTCAGTGGTGTGCAAAGCTGATAAAAAGTGGACCAAACCAAAAGACTTTAAAATAGGTGACGAAGTCTACTTATCTACCAAATACCTTCAGTTCAGACAACCCTCGAAAAAACTTTGACCAAAATACAACGGACCTTTTCCCATAAGTAAACTCATTAATCCAGTAACAGTACAATTAGATCTGCCAAAAACTCCACCTAGACTTCCACTGCAGACTATTGAAACCAGCAATCACCTCCCCCGTTGTCCCACAAAAACACCTCCAATCCTGTCCTTATCAAAGGAGAACAACACTTCAAAGTTAAAGAAGTCTTAGACTCCCACAAACATAGGGGAAAATTGTAATACTTGATATTATGGAAAGATTTCCCTCCCTCTGAGACCGAATGGGTCGATGCCCAACATGTCAAAACTCCCCGACTCCTTCGCAAATTCCCTAAAAAAATACCCTGACAAACCCCATTAAAAGCCGCATAACACCCTAACCATTTCTCTCATTTTTCTGTTTCAGGACTAAACCGCTTTTTCAAGGGGGGCAGAATGTCAGATCTGCCATCACACCGCTTCAGCTTCGCATCACATCAATGGCATCCTGCCATAAAAGGGGAGAAGGGAGGGAATGCTGGGAGGGGGATGACAGGAACCAGAAGTGCCAACTAGAAACAATGGTTGACAGATTGAAGGACACAGGCATGAGAATACCCACCAAAGAGGTGCCAAACTTTAAGACTGTTACCAAAACACCTAATTTGAATACTACTGTACATTGACCAGATGACTTAAGGGGGGAGGACCTGGGATAAGGGAAAATCACAGAGTTTATGTGGGAATATTCAGATCTGGCTTTGCTTACGCTGTAACCACTTGGCATTAGTAAAAGGATACATTTTCTCTACAAATGGAGTTCAGGGTCTTTCTTTCCTAAACGCCCAAGCTAGGGCAGGTCTGACACAAAGCTTAGTGAGGATAGAGTCACTACTCATTTTGTAATTACATTTAAGTGTTTACATTCTTAGCAAATTCATTACAACTAACGTTTCCCCCTACAGAACAGAAATGTGACATCTCACAAAATAATTCACATTATCTCTCTCCCACCATTCCCTTCCCCCTCTAAAGCATTAGTAAAACTCTGCTTCTGTTTGTATTTGTGGTTTTGTTTTGCATTACTGTACTCAGCTAGTTTTCCACGGCCACTTCCTCACATTTTCCTTTGGTTTGCAAGGTAGATCCTCAATGGCTTTTTTTCACAATTCTTTGTTATATAATAGCTGTATGTGTGGGTTGTTTTGAGTATGGAAAGAAATGATATACAAATAATGTACAGGACAAACTGCTGAGTTGTTTCGCAGTTCAAGTAACAGTATATCCAAATAGCATCAACACCTGAGTACAACCTCTGTGTTTTTGTGCAAAAAGTTAGACATACTTTACTATGAACTTCTGGATGCAAAACCAAGAGGGTTTAGAATTTAAATATTGGCTGCATATTATTCCATATGGTAGATCCTAGAGCTCTTACTGGACCTTTTGTCTACCAACATCTGGAACTGAAGTAACCATGCTGAGGGCTCCTGCTACATATTTCTGACAGTTTTGCTTCTTTATCTTGAGTAGCTGAGAAGTCATAACTAATTCTGATAGCTTGCCAAAAGCATACAGTTCTCTTCTGTGTAAGTAAACAAGTCCTACAGACTGTAGCCCACAGATGACTGTAAAATAAGAAGGTTTATTTCCTGTGGTTTTTGTTTACTAAATGTGGAAAACTGCAGTTTGGGGGAGAGTAGAATAGGAAATAATTTCAGGCTGAACAGCACCTGGAACTTGAGAATTTTGTGCTTGCTCTTCTCTAAGGGAGGATGTTCAATTTTAAGCACCTATTTTTTGTGGCAGTAATGAAGGAGTCCTACAGGAGTTCTATGTTGTTGTTGTTGTTAATTGCGAAGTCGTGTCCGACCCATCGCGACCCCATGGACAACATTCCTCCAGGTCTTCCTGTCCACTACCATCTTCTGGAGTCCATTTAAGTTCACACCTACTGCTTCAGTGACTCCATCCAGCCATCTCATTCTCTGTCGTCCCCTTCTTCTATTGCCCTCAATCTTTCCCAGCATTAGGCCCTTCTCCAGTGAGTCCTTCCTTCTCATTAGGTGGCCAAAGTATTTGAGTTTCAAACAGGAGTTCTATAGTATCTCGCTAAATTCACATCTTATAAATGTTTTAATAATTTTCTATTTTCACAAACAAGTGCTCAATAGACAACGTGATGACTGAGTCCATTAATAATTCAGTGATACATATAAGTTTTTCCAACTAGGTCCAATGTTACACCCACCAGTACATCCTCTCTTCTTCTGGTAATAACAATTTTTCTTCATTAAGCAAATACAATTCTTATTATTGTTAGTAAACATACAATTGCATATCAACATTTGTTACATTTTTCTAATATCAATAATATCAGTTTAGAATATCTTTCCTAGCCAAAACATATCTTAATTGCATTTGCATTCAATTTCCACTTATTTAATCCATATCCTATTTTTGCTTTTTTTCAATTTTAGTTTCCCATCCATGTTCAAAGTGTCCCAATCATTTATAATTTCAAAACAAGTTGTATTTGGGCAACCAAAAGAATCCCTTATTCAAAGTTCTTAACATATACTTATTTCCCTTGTTACACGAAGATATACTATTCTGATTACAAATCCTAGCTATCTAGTTATAAAAATGCTTCTATTTCTAACAATCTATTCTTAACCATATTCAAACCTCTAATCAATAATATAGCATCCCCTCTATTAGGTCAAAGCTTCTGTTTCTTTCAATCTTACTCTAGCTTTCTTTCTTTGCCAACTAACTTTCCAAGTCAGTGCATTTGGATCATCAAATAATTCTTCCTCTATTTTTATATATATTATTTGGAACAAGAGAAACAATTTGGTTAAAATGTTTTCGGAAGAGCTAGCCTGTTGATATTCATTAAACTGCCTCCCTTCTTCTCTGGTTCCCCACAGTTCTATTAATGACTTTATCTTCCATTCCATCAGCTCTCCTTTCTTGTCATCCAGTATGTTCTGAAATTTTGGTTTATAAAATGTCTTTTCCATTTCCAATATTATCGTTATATCTTCTGAGTTTTCATTTATCTGAGCCTGGTCATTTGTTTCCTCCTTTGGGTCATCAATGTTTGTGTCAGCATTCTCTATAGTTTTCATTCTATTTTCTGGGTTGCTGGTTCCTTCTTTGTAGTTGTCTTCTGAGTTTGTAGATTTGAATTAGAAAATTGTTCTTTTATCTCCTTTGTGTTATTAGTAACCTGCTCACAAGGTAGAATAATTGTTTTTTGTATTAATTTCAGCATGGAGAGAATTTCTTTCTGTGTTTTATCAGTATTTTCTTGATGATATGGCAAGTTCAGGCTGCTGGGAACAGATGTTAAAGATGATGTTTTACTATTTAACGCTAAGTATGAAACATCTAATTTATTTTATTTTATTTTATTATTTTTATAAGTAGCCTTTATAGATTTATCCAACCGACTGTCCATTCCTGACTCTCCCCTAAGCAGATATAAGTAAAGTTCAAATTTTTCTGTCCAATAAAAAATATATCCTTTGAGGGTTGTTTAACAATCAAGATTTATAATCCAAAGTGTTCCAAATAAAAATCCACAATGCAGTTCTGAAAGTCAGTATTTATGTTCAAAATTCAGACAGGCCAAATTTAAAATGTTTATCATCTCTGCCACATAGATAAGCAGCCCTCAAGCCTGTTCCTTGTTTTCCTCAACTGTAATTCTCAATAATAAAATAGTTACAAGCCAGTCAAAATCTTAGCTAGTTCTGGGCTTCAAGCCAGGTTTCTTTTAGGCATAAATAAGTTGTAGTGCCGCAATTCACCACTAGATGTCATCAATGCCACTTTCCAGTTTTTAGATCCAAAACTTATATTGTTAAACTTTTCAAGTCTTTTTTCTTTAAAAAAATAAATAAATAAAAAGGTCTTAAAAACACTTTTAGTCCCCAAATTTTCAAGCTGTAAGTATATTTTAATTCCAGATAAGTCTTATAGGTTTTGCCAGTGTCCCCAAGTATTAATTCGCCGCTTTTCTTTTCTGAGGGAGTGGGGCGGAAATTCCCTTTCCCTCTTTCATCGGGGGGGGGGAAGGAATGCTTCGGGCAGATTATCAGGAAGAGGTCTTAAAATCATGAAGAAAGGATTTGGTCTCACCCAGTTTCATCCACATTGCTGTAAAGTTGCTTGGTAGTGCTTGTTGACTTCCATTGTCCGCAGTTTTGGACTGGCTACACAAATGCAGCCAGTCTTTCCTCCGCCAGTTTGGAGGACTTCCTTGGATCAACTGGGGTGGGGGGCTTCCACCCCCCCAATCAACAAGAGTCCCCTCCTTGCTTGCCACCTCTATGGGGTGACTTTTGACCCTTTCCAGGGTCCCTCAGTGGGGTGAAACCAGACGTGAAAGACGGAGCCCTGTCTTCCTGCATCTGCATCGCCGCAAGATCCCAACCGGAAGTCGCTAAATTCACGTCTTGTGTCCAGTGATTGTGTGTGTGTGTGTTTCCCTTTTGTGTTTTTTTCCCCACTGCTGCTCAGAGTCTACACCCCACATCATTCTCAGCTGCACCCAAACACTTCGAAGCCTGTGTCAGGCAGTGACCAAGAAATCTTGGAAAGCAAGGAAGATTGACTGAGACCCGTAAAGGGTGTGCCCTTTATTAGAAAGTCTCCCCAAGCTCCCAGCACTCTCAAACTGTTGGTGGAAAATGGTGCCCTTACTCTTCCAAAAAGAGTCCACCTAAGCATGCAGCAGCCAAACACTGATGGTGGGCTAAAGATAGGGTGGTGCCCTCACTTCATTAGGAAGTCTCCCCAGGTGTTGCGACACACAGAGTCAATGGACATGTGTTAGATAGGGACAAAATGGGAAAATCTGTATCAGAAGTTTCTGCAGCTTTCCAGTCGGGAAGGTTGTTTATTGCTTGGGACAGTGGAAAGCTGCCAGGTGGGGATGAACGAAAACCATGCATGGTGGTTATGTAGGAACTGGACAAAACAGATGAGGCTGGTAACCCAATTTGGCCAAACAAAGGTACTTATGACTATAGTATATTAAAAATCCTTAGGACAAAACTCAAACCATCTCACCTAATGTACTAGTATTACAGGGCAGAACTTTTCATCCCAGTGACCAGCAATAGACACCACTTTTTACAATATATTAAGAAAAAAAATGAAAATAGTACTGACATTAATAGTAAATAATAACATCCCTGTTAAGAAAATACATGTTCTCAAAATGTTAGGGTCACTCCCTAGTTTACGTGAGTGGATAGCCGATTAGTGTGTGAATAAATATAATGTTCTAAACATTATTAGAGATATCTCCAAAAAATTGGCACAAGTTGACGGCTATAAATCTGTAACCAATTTTTTTCTTGTGGACATTGCTGCAACACAGTATTTTGCCACTGCATGCGTTTGAGTCCTGGGGGAGAAAGCCTACGTAAAAATTGTCTGCCCTCCCTAGCAATCTCTCTAATAAGGGGAGAATATATGCTGTCCTATAAACTCGGTATAACTCACAGTACAATAAAACATGTGAGATGTCTTCGACTTCTCCTTTACCACATATACATACCCGTTCTGCCATTGGTGTTCTCTTATACCTGCCCTGGAGGAGTGCTGAGGGAAGAATGTTAAATCTGGCTCTGAAGAAAGCTATTCTTTGTTTTGGGAAGGTCAGATCATTCAGATATCTTGCCAATTCCCACACACCCTTTTTGATTCTATCCCTACTGTGGCAAGGCAACCTATTTAGTTGTTCTTGGAACTCCATGTCCTTTATGCTATTGGATACTACTTGCTTTGCTTGGTCAAAGGCTAGGGACATTAAGAATACCGAAGAGAGCCCATAAGAGCCCAGTTTATGATCTATCGCCTGCTTCCAGGGGGAAGGGAAGTTGTCAGTCAGCACTAACGGGGACAGTCCCTCTGGAAAGAAATGCATTTTAAGCCAGTAAATGATCATCATCTTCCAGGCTCTTACCTGGATTTGGGGCATGCCTGTCTCAATTCTTAATTGGGCATTTGGGGTTCCTTTGGGTGCAGCTAAGATGGCTCGCAGGAATTTGGTTTGTATGGTTTCAAGCAAGTTTTTCTTTGCAAGGATTCCTGTTTGTGCCCCATATAGAATTTGTGCCAATGTTTTGGCCTCAAAAAGTTTTAAGGCAGCAGGTACTAATTGACCTCCGCCTGTGTAAAAGCAATGTTTGATTGCATTTAGGGACCTATTGGCTGCTTGCAATGTATGATCCAGGTGTGCCTTCCATGTCCCTTGCGAGTGGAAAACCACCCCAAGGTATCTAAATGTTCTAACCTGTTCCAAACTATGTCCTTCTATTTTCCAGGAGTATTGGCTGGGTCTTTTAGCAAAAACTAAAATTTTTGATTTATCAAAGTTAAGGACCAACTTGTTCTGTCTGCAGTAGCCAAGTGTTGCCCTAATTGCTCTCTTCAGTCCTACAGGAGTTTGCAAAATAATGACCGCATCGTCGGCATACAGAAGAATCGGGATTTTGCGATGTGCTAGGTTGGGCGGATACAGATCAGGGTTCTGTAAGAGATCTATCAGGGGGTTGATATAGAAGTTAAAAAGGGAGGGAGACAGGATGCAACCCTGCCGTACCCCTTTTTGTACCCTTACTGAGCCGGTTAAAGTCCCTTGAGGATTACACCTCACTTTCAAGGTGGAATTGGCATACAATTTTTGTATGAGGAAAAGGAGGCATTTATCGATAGTAGTGCCTTCTAATTTCTCCCATAGGGTGTTCCTAGATATTGAGTCGAAGGCCTGCTTAAAATCAAGGAAGGCCACAAACAGAGAGGATTTTTTTTATATGTGTATTTTTGTACTAGATGGTGAAGTACCAAGATATGATCCACTGTTGATCTTCCTTCTCTAAAACCGGCTTGTTCATCTTTAATCATCCCCCCCCCCCCCCCCGAAATTAGCCAATCCTGAAGTTTATAGTTTAGGTGTTTGGCATACATTTTACTAATAACACTCAGAAGATTAATGGGTCTATAATTTCCTGGGTCATTTCTACTACCTTTTTTATAGATTGGTATGATAATTGCTAATCCCCAATCTCTTGGCATATGGCCCGTTCTATCTATAAATGTAAACAGAGATGCTAAAAGTGGAGCCCACCAACTGGGATTCTTTTTTATTATTTCTGGCAGGACATTGTCAGCACCAGGTGCCTTATTAGCCTTGAGGGCTCCAATCAATCGGGATATCTTGCCTGGTGTAACAGGGGACCAATAAGGGGTTTGGTCCAAATTAATTTGGCTCTCATTAGTTACATAGTCAGGGTCTGCATATAGCTCTCTAAAATATTCTTCCCAGGCATGAATCGGTACCTGATTAGTTGGAGGTAGGGGGCATTTCCCCAATCCTCTGGTGATGTGCCAAAAAAGGGATGTATTTTTTGTCCTGACTGATGCAATTAGTCTATGCCAACACTCCTTCAAAGCCGCCCTTTTCTTTTCTTTTAGAAGAGTCTTATATTGTGCCTTCAACTGCTTTAAGCAGTGAGTGTGATCCTCAGAAGGGGCATTTTTACTTTTTCTGTATTCCTTGTTATATATATTTTTAAATTGCATGCAATCCCTGTCAAACCATCTTTTATTCTTTAAAACCGGCTTTTTGGGGTGAGCTAGTATTCTGTTAATGAGAACCAATTTAAAATTTAAAATTAAAGTTTCAAACCCCTCTAAGTATGATCCTTCAAACTTATTCCTTAATAGAGATGTATGTAATTCTATGGTTTCTGGGGCTAACATCCATTTAGTAACTTCCTTTGCATTTTTCTCTGGGTATTTTGGTTCTCTAACCTGGGTAGATAGGATGAGCCAGCCCTTAGCAGTTTCTGGTGTAATGTAAAAGTAAGGATTAGTGGATTGTGATTGCTTTCCAGTCGCGAGTCTACCTCCATCTTCTGCAGGAACTTCAGGAGGTTGTATGATATTATCAATAATCAACTGTGGATGTTCTTCCTGCTCCCCGATACGTATAATCTGCTGGGTAGTCATCCCATGTGGAGCCATTAAGGATACAAAGGTCCAAGCGTACAGTCATCTGTCTTACACACAGACCTGCCCGATTTGCCTTGGTGTCTTTAAATTGTCTGGCAAGCAGGGGTTCTCCTGGTACATTCTCATCATAATGGATCTTAAATTGATTAAATAATGCTTGATCGTTTGGGCCCATCCTAGAGTTTAAGTCCCCCACCCCAATAATTATTGCTGCTGTGGGATATTTGTCTAAGCAGCCCAGGATGAAATCTTCTATACCCTCCCAGATCTTATTGATCAGATTATTCTTGTTGAATGGGGGAATATAGATATTTAAAAGCAAGATCTCCCCGTTTAAATAAAAGTAGGGTAGTCACAACCCATGGCTAGAGAGGTGGCAGTGGTACACATTTAAAATGCAAAGATGTATTCACTAATGTCACAATGCCCCCTTTAGCTCTCCTACCCACCTTACTTGGAACTGCTGGGATAGAGTTAAGAGAATGTCAATGTCATATGTCTGACTAATGAAACACTTCAAAGAACTTTCAGGCATGGTTTAACCTAAAAAAGCCTTTATTAGTGTAGAGACGTGTCAGTACGGCATGATGGATGCCAAGATCTGAATTTCCCTTCCTTTGCACATAACATTCCAGGCATTTCCCCTCCCCTATTTTGGGGTCATGATTCACATCTTCCAATTAACCTGGAGGGCAAAGATTCACTTCCGTTCCCTTTTGCGGGCTTTTCTCTCCCCCCTCATTCTCATCTGAATTAACTCTAAAAGTACCAGACAGTTCTGCATATTTTGTCAAAGCAAGAATATTCAATATTAGCAGCATTGACAGTCGAATTGTGATATATAGTCCAAAAAATGTTGGTCTTTTGATGGCACAGACCAACCCACTATATTCCAGGTTATAATGGAGAGGGAATCATCTTTTGCAGCTCATCAGGATATTTGATTTATAGAAAGGGAAGTTGTAGGGTTGTTGCAATGGCTTGAGGTGTCATCCTGCACAAAATTGGCCTTCTCTAAATGGAAGGGAGCCCCCTCAAAATTCTTTGTAGACTACTGGGAAATTTGTTTGAGGTACGAAGATTTAGCACCGGCTAACAAGGCTTGCCATTCCAGAGCCTCTTCTCTAGGTGTAGAGCAGGGGGTTATTAGGTCATGCTCCATTCAGGTTTGAAATGATGGCACTGATGTGAGTCCTCTCTCTCGAGATTGATATGTTGCAGAAGGTATCATCGGAAAGGCACATAAGGATGCTAGCATCTCCTTCTCTGTTGGGACCTCTACTGGCCCCTGTGTATCTTGGCTTCTGCTTTCCATGAACTCATATTCTTGCAAACTCTTGCCCCCTGGGGGAGAAGTAAGAGGCTCAATTATAGGGGAAACCAAATCAATAAGCGGTTCAGCCTTATCGATTGTGACCAATAAGGATTTCTTATAGGTTTTCTAACTTGAATAGTATATTATCTTGTTCACTCCTTGGGAGAGCGCCAAAATCATTAATAAGCCCAGTTTCTGTGCTATTAAGTACATCTTCTCGGAAGAGTAAGCGGAAGAGACAGCAACCTTGGGAGCTCGCATGTTAACAATTAAGGGTTTAACCCTTTCCTTGCAGAAAACTCTCATGGGGGAGATTTGAAAGGAGGCCAGATAAGCCTTCATCTTAAATAGCATCACTGGTATGGTGGGCTGTTTAAAGGAGAGAAATATCCGCTTCCACTTTGGGGCCTCAGGGAGCCACTCCACAGTATGTAGATCAATCTGCCCCCAGTGACAGTGAAGAAGCTGGCTTAGGGAATTTAGTATAACACTCTTGGAATTCCAGTGACCATGATTAAGCCTGTTCATGTGGATTCTCAGCACAACCTGATGTGCTTGTAGTGAGCAATGTAATTGATGTGATTGGTGTAATTGTAAATGGGATGCTTTATTGTCTTCCCATGAAACTTCTCTATTAATACCTCCTCCTCTTGTTGCCTTAGCTGGAGAAGGACTGTTTTTCTGAGTGGGCTGCCACTTTTTAGCAGGCTCTTTATCTGTTTCCCAGGGTCTGTGCTCATTTTCCTCCTTTTTTTCTTCCTTCTCCTGATTATTGGATTTACCCATGTCTGCTGTAAAGACTTCAGTGGGAGTGCCTGTAGCCCAATGCTGCGCTTGGAGCAGAACAGCTATATCTTTTTTCAGTATCTCTATATCATGTTGAATGGTTATTAGTTGTTCAAATATTGAAACTACAGTTTGTGCTGTGAGAAGACATTGCTTTGCCATAAACTCTGTTGTATTCTCCCATGGTAAGCTCTCCCCACTCTGAGTTAGATTGTTGTTGTCAACCTTCTTAGTCTTTATCTTAGTGTCCATGCCAGCTGTATCTGGACTCGTTATTTGTGAAAATAGCTGGCTGTCATTTTGCTCCCCTCCCCCCAGATTGGGAAAGTCCAATATCTGCTGTTTTGTCAGATCTCTTTGCAGGTCCTGTTCTAGTCTCTCTGGCTTGTTGGAAATGAGGGGGGAGGGAATAGTTTTACTTACAAGTCTCTTGCCAACAAAGTAGTCCTCAGTTTTTGGTTGTTTTGCATTCTTCGCTGGTAGGAGAGATCCCGGGCTGGTGCCATGGCGTTTCTTTCTTTTACCCATGCCTCCGTCCTCCTCCAGTGGCTTCTGTTTCCAATATATACTGGCCTCTCTGGTATATATACTTCATAAAAAGTCTTTGACTATTATAAAAAGTTGGACCATAAGAAAGGCTGAGCGCAAAAGAATTGAGGCCTTTGAACTATGGTGCTGGAGAAGGCTCCTGCGAGTCCCTTGGACTGCAAGGCGTTCAAACCGGTCAGTCCTAGAAGAGATCAACCCCGACTGCTCTTTAGAAGGCCAGATCCTGAAGTTGAAACTCAAGTACTTTGGCCACCTAATGAGAAGGAAGGATTCACTAGAGAAGAGCCTAATGCTGGGAAAGATTGAGGGCAATAGAAGAAGGGGACGACAGAGAATGAGATGGCTGGATGGAGTCACTGAAGCAGTAGGTGTGAATTTAAATGGACTCCAGAAGATGGTAGAGGACAGGAAGACCTGGAGGAATGTTGTCCATGGGGTCACGATGGGTCGGACACGACTTCGCAATTAACAACAACATTATAAAAAGGTCAAACAAGGTTTAAAACGGGTTTAAATATAGGTTAAAAAGGGTTAAAAATAGGTTAAAAATGCAAAGTTAAAAGGGGTTAAAAAGTTAGAAAGTTAAAAAGTTAAAATAAAAATAAAAGAAAATAATAAAAAAAAAGCTTTTGCTTTTGGAGGAGCTCTTTACAGCCTTTGCTGCCTGTCCACCATCTTGGCTCCACCCCTCTAAGCTCACCCTCAGATGGTTATTAGAACCTTGTAGTCCATAACAGAGAGCTTTGGCAAAAACTCTGAATTAGAAAAGATTGGAGGTAATGGCCTATGTAACTAATTAAAATTTGTCCAGTATGTGTTTACTTTGCTGAGTTCTTTTGCTTTCCTTAGAGCTAGGATAAATTGCAGGAAATCATTACTGCTTTCGTCTTGTTCTTTAAGTTTGGATCATTTTTTTCATATTATTAAGAATCCAGCTTTTTAAATGAAATTTAAGATTGTCAAGATGCTGGATTAGAATTTGCATACTGGTGTCAAAATGCTTATGTTGCCTCATCTTGACACACAATTAACTGAATCAAACTCACCACGTCAGGAACGAAGAACTTTCAAATTTTATTTAGTAAAGTAATGAATTAAAGTCAGCACTGACAACCATTACACTCATGGCCCTTTTATACAGTTAACACAAGACCCCGCCTAACCCACACCCATTCTACCGCCCATGCGCCGCCACCCACATCCGGACCGCCCAACGCCCCTATATGGCAATACATCCGATTACCATGACCTGCAGCAGCTGCCCCCTAACGCATCCCGGCGCCGCGGCTGCTTCCCGACGCTTCGGCCGCTTCCCGATGCTTCTATAGCCTACCAGCCTCCATTAGCAAACACGGCTTGTCCTCACAGTCAGGGTTACCGACTGCGCATGCGGCATGCCATCCAGGGTATTCCTTACGCATGTGCGGCTCCGGCATCTCCATCCGAGCATCGGAATGGCTTCCGCGCATGCGCGCCGGCCAGCTGGTTGTCGGGCCGGTCTGGGCGTCGGAATGGCTTCTGCGCATGCGCGCCGGCCAGCTGGTTGTCGGGCCGGTCTGGGCGTCGGAATGGCTTCTGCGCATGCGCGACGATCAGCCGGATGTCGGGCCGGTCGTACGCCGTTCCATGCGGTAGAGGCTTCGCTGGGGTAAGTAAGCCGGACGGCCTCTCCTACGGCCCGACATACTGCCCCCCTTTCACCAGGGCTCCCCCTAGGATAAAGAGAAGACATGTTATATCGTTTCCTTCGCCCCCCTTCCAACCTCCCCTGCCGTACTTGGCTTCGGTTTCTCAGGATTGTGGGCATGGAAGTGTTTAACCAATCGAGGGGCCCTTACGTCATCTACCCGTACCCACGTAGCGTCAGATAAAGGGTAACCCTTCCACCTAACCAAATAATACAATTTATTTCTCTTAATACAGGAGTCGAGTATTTCCTGTACCTCATAATCACCATTACCAACAGGGCCTGGTTCAGTTTCTTTTTGATACATATAAACTGGCTTTATCAAGCTGCAATGAAACACCGGATGTACTTTTCCCAACATCCGGGGTAGCTGTAACCGTACAGTGACTGGATTAACGATCTTAACAATCTTAAACGGGCCAATGTATTTAGGTCCTAATTTTCTGCATGGAACTTTCAGCTTCAGATATTTGGTGGACAAATAAACGAATTGACCCACAACGAACGGTTTGCAGGGCTGCCGTTTTTTGTCTGCCTGCTCTTTCATTTTCCGCCTATATTCTACCAGCGCTGTTTTTACAGCCGTCCATGCTCCGGAAACCCTTTGGACCCATTCTTGTGGAATATATCGCTGCGTCTCCATATTCTGACACTCCGGTATGGGAACAAAATCTTTCCCGGACACTATCTTAAATGGTGTATAACCTGTACTAGCATGCATCGCGTTGTTGTACGCTACTTCGGCAAACACCAACAGGTCAGCCCAATTAGTTTGCTGGTAGGACGCATAGCTTCTCAAATACCGCTCTACTGCTGCGTTAGCCCGTTCTGTGGCCCCATTGGGTGGTACGCAGTGCTAAGCCCCTGTGATGACCCTAACAAGGCGGTGAAGCCTTTCCAAAACCGTGCGGTAAACTGAACCCCCCGATCTGATATTATCCGCCGGGGAGCCCCATGAATGCGGTATACATGTGTCAGGAACATGTGGGCCAATTTTTGTGCAGTTGGCAACTTCCTACACGGAACGAAATGTGCTTGTTTTGAGAACAAATCGATTACCGTCCAAATTACCGTATATCCCTTACTCCTTGGAAGTTCCACAATGAAATCCATGGCGATATCCTGCCATGGATGTTCCGGATCGGCCACTGACTGCAGATACCCTACTGGCTTTCCTGGCCTAGATTTGCATGTAGCACACACAGGACATGATTTCACATGGTGTTCTACATCCTTTCGTAAAGTAGGCCACCAAAATTGGCGCCTGATCAAGTGTAACGTTTTAACAAATCCGAAATGTCCCGCCAGTTTTGCATCATGACATCACTGAAGAACCTTGGACCTCAACTCCTGTGGTACATATAATTTCACTCCGTACCACGCCAACCCGTCTCTATGAGTCAACAAATTACTATGTTCCTTGTACCACGGGTCCCGCGGTACTGCCGCCCTTAACTCTACCTCAATATTTCCTATATCAGAACGGGTGCTTACCCTACCTACTCCCTGTGTATATGGTGGTAATATAGCCTGTACCAGCTCCTCCCTTTGGCTCTCGTACTGGGGCAATCTAGATAAAGCGTCCGCCAAGAAATTACGACCCCCAGGAACGTATTTAAGCTGGAATGTAAATCGCTTAAAATATTGCGCCCATCTCACATGTTTCGGGGCTAAACGTCGGGGCGATTGCAGTACCGCTAAATTTTTATGGTCCGTCCATATTTCTATCTCCCATTTAGCCCCTTCCAAAAGATGTCGCCACGTTACCAAGGCCCATTTGATAGCAAAGGCCTCCTTCTCCCATATCGCCCATCTCCTCTCCGTCTCAGTTAATTTGCGTGAGGTATACGCACAGGGCTGTAACTCGCCGTTGTTGTTTCGCTGTAATAACACAGCCCCCACAGCAACATCACTTGCGTCTGCCTGGACGATGTACTGTTTATCGGGATCTGGATGCATGAGGATGGGCTCTTTGGCAAACAAAGCTTTTAAATGTTCAAACGCGGCCTGACTTTCCCTGGACCACATCAATGCCTGGCTAGGTCGTGCCTTTACAGGAGAATTCCGTGTTTTCAATAATTCCGTAAGTGGCAAGGCCACCTGTGCAAAATCAGGAACGAACTGCCTGTAAAAATTCGCGAACCCCAGAAAGCTCTGCAATTGGCATCTCGTCCTGGGAGCCTGCCACTCAAGTACTGCTTTCACCTTTGCCGGATCCATTTCTATCCCTGAGGTGGATATTCTGTACCCTAAATATTCAATACGGGTCTTGTGGAACTCACATTTTGAGAGTTTCACGAACAATTGGGCCTGGAGGAGTTTGTGTAAGACCTCCCTAACCACCCGTATATGCTCTTCCATGGTCTTAGAATATATCAAAATGTCATCAAGGTACACCAACACCCCGCGATATAAATGTTCGTGCAATACCGCATTAATGGTTTGCATAAATACTGCAGGTGCTCCTTTTAATCCAAATGGCATGACAGTGAATTGGAAGCTCCCTAAAGGACAGTTAAACGCAGTCTTCCATTCATCTCCTGGTTTTATGCGGATGCGATAGTATGCTTCCCTGAGATCAAGTTTAGTAAATATCCGTCCTTGGGATAGATGGGTTGATGAATGAAAGCAACGGCTTTACCACTCCAAGACTAATGACATAATCTCTACATTGTGGCCCATCACCTATGATATTGCCTAAAGCCCATACTGCTTGTTCACAAACATTTTGATGGGGTGAATGCAGCAACCTCAAAAAGAGTGGGACAGCATTGGATTGAACTACAGCCTGTGTTTGTTCAGAGGTTCCAGATGCAATATTTGTCAGGGCCCATGCTGCTTCACTCCAGCTGGTTGTCGGGCCGGTCTGGGCGTTGGAATGGCTTCTGCGCATGCGCGCCGGCCAGCTGGTTGTCGGGCCGGTCTGGGCGTCGGAATGGCTTCTGCGCATGCGCGCCAATCAGCCGGATGTCGGGCCGGTCGGACGCCGTTCCATGCGGTAGAGGCTTCGCTGGGGTAAGCCGGACGGCCTCTCCTACGGCCCGACAGCTTATTCCTGAGTAGTCTCATCTATTTTAGAATTATTCTGGAATTTTAAAAAATGGAGTCCTGATTAAAAAAAAAACAGGTTTGGTAGACTTCCATTTCTCCTTAACTGGAGTGGCTATGGAGGGAAGGAGTGGGGAGAGAATTCACTACAAAACTGTTAGCTGGGGAATATAATTACTTCACTGAGGGGTTGATGGCTGCTGTCCCTGCCCTTTTGACTTCCCCCATTTAGTCCCATTTTCCTTTTCAGCCTTACAGAACCACCACCCTCCTTTTTTTTAAGGCAAGTTTTATTAAGTTTTTCAGTTTTTACAACAAAGTGTTTAGGAAACAGCGTGGTGATGGGGTAGTCAGTTATCCAAAAACCAACACATTTATGTATAATTCAAATTAACTCGTTAAAAATTCCCTCTCTAGTTCCCACCAATCATGTACCATATTCAGATTAATACATTTCTAGTACAAATCCATCAATCAATAAAACTTATGAAAAGCCATTAATTGTAAAAATCCCAATCCTGTATTTAAGCTTTACAAAATTCCAATTACCATATTTCAATTAGCCATTACCAAACTTATTATTTAAACTTCGGGTATCCGTAATTTCCCTCTATTCATAACATAATAATTATAATATCTAAAAGAAAAAAAAAGAAAAGCATATTATTCCCACAATTACATTCTTATATTTCCTGAACATATTCTATTCTTGTTCTAGTATCTCCTCATTTACTAATACCATACCTTCTGTTAACACAATCCATTTTCTTATTCTCCTTCCAATACAAAATAATTATCATGCATAAAATAAACACATTAATTCAAAAATACAGTCTATATCTCAAATATATATTCTACTAACCAAAGATTTTCCTCCCGCTTATAATTCTAAATCATAAACCTTAGGTCAATCCATGTCTAAAGAGCCTTTTTAACCCATTGCATACAATTTTAGGTCACATTCTTAAGCCTTATTCTAGCTTTCTTTTTGTGCCAAGCAGGTTTCCATAACAGAGCCTCTATATCAACAAATAAATCTCTCTTTATTCCTCGTGGTATCATTTGAGTAAAAAAAAAAGTCCCATCCTCTGTTTTAGGAACCTGACTCCTTTGTAATTGATCCCTTGTTGCTTTAAAAATTCAAGTCTCAACATTTGATACTGCTGAGTAAGACACTCAATTATGTCCAATTTTGTGGTTAGTAGTTGGTCACAATTGTCATAGTTCTCAATAAATTGTGTTTGCGCATCCATTCCTGTTACTTTTGAAATTGTATATGGTTTAGTTAAAGTCGCTTTTTGATCATCAGGAGTCTCAATAGGTTGTATATAGAATGGCATAGAATCTTCTTTGGTATTGGTTGATTCCTCTTCTGTTGTTTTTTGGTCTGTAGGATAGTCAAATGAAGTCTGGAGGTCGGTTTGTAAATTCAAAGCAGGGTTTCTGTTTTTTATTTCTGTGGTAATCTCTTTTGTTTTAATGCATACTTGCTCAGTAGCTTCATAGATTTTTTCCAGTATAAGTTTACAGTTGAGTTGTAAATAGGGTTTCTCCATTTCAATAGTAACTAGAAACAATCCTGTTATCTTTTAGTGGAGGCTATATTTAATAACAGTTAGCCAGTGTCCACCCCCACAGATTTAACAGCTGTTGAACTTCTTTGTCTTTTCCCTTTTATTTATTTATTTATTTAGGAGACTTATATACCGCTTTAAGTGCAAGCACTCTCTAAGCGGTGTACACCAGTAAGCAATGTATATATATATTTACATTTCCCCCAACAATCTGGGTCCTCATTTTACCTACCCCGGAAGGATGGAAGGCTGAGTCAACCTTGAGCCGGTGAGATTTGAACCGCTGACTTGCTGAACACACAGTCAGCTAAAGTGTTCCTCAGCTCTTTTATGATGATCTGAAGGTCAAAACCAACCTCAGCATCAAACAAGAAAAAAACAGTTGCAGTTTTAAATTTCTCCACAAGGTGTCCTCAGTAGATTATAAAATCTCTTCCCAGACACCAAAAATAATGTTAAAAAAATCAGGAAAAAATAGTATTCTTCACATATAAACTAAATCCAGTAATGAAATTCAATAATAAGAATTTTTTCAACACCCCAAAGTAAATAGAAGTAAAATGTAGTCAATGAAATTAATGTTCTTTCCTTTTTCAAAGCTTCTCTTCCCACACTGACAAATGCCGCTCTCTCAAAGAAGGGAAATAATTCCAAAAATGCTTTTTACAGGGGAAAAAAAAGGGCTAAGAGAGGAAAGAAAAAGTCTCACCCGGATCAACCACAGTGGTTCTTTACGCTTAGATGTTCTTCTGACTTTCGGTTACTGCAGCAAAGTGATCGGCCATTTTACTGGCCGATCTTTTCTCTGTTGGCCCTAAGGAGCAATCTCAGACCGCGGAAGGAGCTGCCACCCTTCCACAGTCGATGAGGGCCTCCTCAACGGTAGTCGCCCCTTCAGGGTGACTTTTCGCCCCGATTAAGAGTCTACCGGCAGAGGGAAAGCAGCCAGCGAAGAGAGGAGTCTCTCCGCGAGACTGCACACGCCGCGATCCAGAACCGGAAGTCCACCACCCTCTTTTTAACAGCTTATAATAGACCAGCATTAAGCAGGATATGGGAAAGAGCTACCCAACTTGCCTGACTCACTTATGTCTGGCCTTCTGCAAGCATACGAGTTGAGTTGATTCCAGCTGAGTGCCCGATTCCAGCTGAGTGCCCATAAAAGGACAGAAAAAACTGAAAGCCAGCCTTGACTGAGTACTTCCTCTGCTTGTTTGCAACAGACTTGTTGCTTCATCCTCTGCACTGGAGAAATGTCTCCCTTTTTGTATATGGTTTGCATAACATCAGTAGGGATCACATTTCTTATTTTTTCTTCTATAATTAATATAGCAGCTTACTTCTAATATGCGTTATGGATAACATCATCATCATCAATCTTATCTGTAACTCTCGAAATTTGCGAGATTTAAATTCCCACTTTAGAGCATGGGACAAAGGAAACCATTATTCCCCAAGGTCCAGTATTGGAACAAAATTATGAGGGAACAGAATGTCTTATAAAATAACTTCAGAAGATATTACATTGATAATAATTCTCATTAGAAATGTTCATTTCTGACCATTTGGCTACATTAACAACATCCTATATATGTGGTCAATTACATCACCACAATTTTTGTTTGCTACAAGTTTAATGTATTTTAAGATTATGGTTATAATGAAAGATATCCAAGAAATAATAAGAAATCTGCAGATAGGTGTAAAGCACCCAAAGGCTATATCTTTCTACTCTTTTGTTACTGGCTGTTGTAGATGTTAGAAGAAAATTCTCTGGGTTTGATTCAGGCCAGGTCTTCCAGAGAGCACAGGACAATCACTTGAAGCAGAGGTGGATTTTATTTGACAGCATAACAGACAGTACAATTGAAGGTGGCCACCCATTGAAAGACAAGACTAGAAATATTTTTTGGAAGCTTTGTTCTTTGTCCCAGAAAGTGCGAGAATGGTGTTTTCCTTTTATGGGTTACTTTAGGGCACACAGTGGTAGAGAGGAAGATGTGGTTTGACTCCCTGGTTTTTTTGGGTAATATTTACTTTTGTAAGTCAATGGAGGTGACCTTGGGGATGGGGGTGTGGCTTGTGTGAGAAAATGTGTCATTGGAATGAGGAACTTGCAATATCTATAGGGGATTCTCATATTTAATTATTTTCCTGGTATTTGCCAATTTCATCTATGAAAGGAGGCACTTTGTTACTTTCAGCCTAGGTGTTAAAAGGCTTAAGAGGTATTTTGTTGTACTGTCCAGAGTTCATTGGATGGTCAAGTAAGACGGGTCCCCAACCCCTGGTCCATGGAACAGTACCGGGTCGCAGCATGCCAGCAACCGGTCCGCACAAACAAGCAAAGCCCTATCCGTGAGATGCTGGCAGCACACAAAACCATGCACCCTCCGGTCCGTGGAAAAATATCTCTCCATGGAACCGGTCCCTGGTGCCCAAAAGGTTGGGGACCTCTGAAGTAAGAGTCATAGTATCAACTGTCCTAACTTGGTCAGTTAGAAAAGAAAGACTCTTGGGCTCATGTTTAGCCGAAGGTATACTTTACTAAAGCCAAGTGGTTACAGAAGAAGCGAAGCTGGATCTGAGGTTTTCATGCCCAAAGCATATGGTTAACGTTCCCTTTTTCCCTTCTACCCCCCACCCCCCAGTTATCAAAAACTTTCCAATTAGGTGCTGACAAATTATTTGGGTAACAGTCCCTATCTTCACAGCTGGGTGGATTCCTTTGCTTGACATTGGAACGGCTGGCAATTCTCATGGGACGATGTGATGTTTAGTTTCAATTACTCATGGTAACCCTCCCTCTTATCCCACCCTGCCAATCCCTCCCACCCATTGCTATGGCAGGCTGTCAGCAGCAGGTAATGCATAGTGTAGCTAAATGGCAGCCCTGACATGCTGCCCCTCCTGAAAAGATCAGCCCTGCAGGGAAGAGAAGGAGAGTTAGTGTCAACTGTCCCACTCAGTGCATACAGCAAATAAAGACTCTGTCATGGTTCTGACTGATGAAACACTTCAAAGAACTTCCAGGCATTGTTTTATCCTAAAATCCTTTATTATCAGTGTAACAGATTGACGGCACATCATGGGTGTATGCCAGAATCTGATTTTCTCTTGCTTGCGTCTAGCTTTTCTTGCTAACCCCCTCCCTTATTTTGCAGTCATACGTCACATCTTCCAATTAGCCCGGAGGGCAAAGATTCACTTCCGTTCCTTTTCCCAGGCTTTCCTTATAAATCTCCTCCCTTTCTCTGTCATCTGAATTAACTCTAAAAATACCAGACAGTTCTGTATATTTTGTCAAAGCAATAATATCCTATATTAACAGCGTTGACATCCGCCCCCCCTTACAAAAAGGACAGATCCTGTAATGTAAACAAAAGCATATGTTAATGACTAGTTTTTGGTTTGTTGGGGTATTTCACATGAAACCTTTTGACGAGACTTCTGGTTTTGGGTTGCAGTGGGTGCAGGCACACGAAGAGACTCTCTCTCTTCGTTGCCTGCTTTTCCTCTGCCGGTAGACCCTTAATTGGGTCAAAAAGTCACCCTGGAGGGGTGACTACCGATGAGGAGGACTCTCATTGATTGCGGGGGGAGGAGGCAGCTCCTTCCGCAGTCTGAGGCAGCTCCTCAGGGCCGATGGAGAAAAGATCGGACAGTAACATGGCCGATCATTTAGCTGCTCCAGCCGAAAGTCAAAAGAACATCTAAGTGTTAAGAAACCATCGTGGATGATCCCGGTGAGACATTTCCCTCTCTCTCTTTGCCTAACTACTCTCCTGTTAAAAGCCTTTTGGAATTACTTCCCTGCTTTGAAAGAGCTGCCTTTGTTTATCTGGGGAAAAGAGCTTTCCATAACAAAGGAAAGAACTTCTTATTGACTATTTTTATTTTTGGTTACTTGGGGGCCCTGGAAAAATCCTTATCATAAAACTTTATTATTATATCTTCTAAGCTGGAGAATATTGTTTTCCTATGTCTTGGACTTATTTTTTTAAAGGGATAAATCTTTATTGGTTGAAAAAAACAAAAACAAACAGTAACTCTATGAGAAGCCGGAAAAGAGATTCCATAGCTCTTTGACTTTGCTAATCTCATTCTTGGTGTCTGGAAGAGACTTTCATAGTTTACTGAGGACATCTTGTGGAGAAATTTAAAACTGCAACCGTTTCTTGTTTGTATTGGTTCAACAGCTGTTATTGGTGGGGGTGGATACTGACTAAATGTTTTGGAATATAGCCTCCACTAAAAGATAACAGGATTGGATTTAGTTACTACTGAAATGGAGAAACCATATTCACAACTCAATTGTAAACTCATACTGGAAAAAAATTATGAAGCTACTGAGGAAATATGTTCCTAAATAAGAGAGAGAACTGCAGAAATAATAAACAGAAATTCTACTGTGAACTTACAAACTGACCTTCAGACTCTATTTGATCATTCTACAGACCAAAAAGCAATAGAAGAGGAATTAATTTACATACAACCTATGGAGACTTTGGATGACCAAAAAATGATTGTAACTAAACTATCTACAATTGTAAAACTAACAGAAATGGACTTGAAATTACAACTGTTGGAGAATTATGACACCTTTGATAATCAACTATTAATTATAAAATTGGACATGATCGAGTGTTTTATCCAGCAGACAGGAGCCAGGCGTCAAAAACAGAGGATGGGAGGTCTTTTATTGACCCAAATGACATTACAAGCAATAATGGGAGATCTATTTGCTGAAATAGAGGCTTTGTTATGGAAACCTGCTTGGCATAAAAAGAAAGCCAGAATAAGACTAAAAAGAGAAATTTAAAATTATATGTAATGGATTAAAAAGGTTTTGAGAAATATGGATTGATTTAAGGACTAAGATTTAGAGTTGAAAATTTGTGATTATTAGAATATATATGTTAAACAGAGTAAGAATGTATTATTTGGAATAATATGTTTATTTGTATGAAAATTATTTTGTAATGGAATGAGAATAAGAATATGAAAGAGGTTTTTAGAAATTTGGATTGCTTTAACAACTATGAAGAAATAAGAGAGATTTGTGATAAAATCAATGATTTATGAGATTATGAATTAGAATATATCTGGATTAGTATTTTAGAAGGGATACCCGAAGTGATAGTACATTTACCTAAGATTAAATTAGACTATGGTAACTGTAAATTAATAAAGTTCAAAACAGGATTAGGATTTATAGATATTTAATGTAGAAATGGATTATGTTAAATAGGTTATATTATTTGAGGGAAATAGAGAGGGAACATTTAATGTATTTACTTGAGCTATTATATGATTTTGTTTTTGGATGATTGATCACCTAACCACCATGGTGTGTCTTGAGCATTCTGTTGTAAAAGTTAAAAAACCAATAAAATTTGTTATAAAAAAACACCTTTTGACGAGCCTGTCAGCTTTCACCTCACTGGATTTCATCCAGGTGGCTTCAGACAATGGGTATCCCTTCCATTGTACTAGGTACTGCAATTTCCCTTTAAAAATTCTAGAGTCAAGAATACGTTTCACTTCATAGTGGGTCTGTCCCGCAACTACGAGGGGCCCAGGTGCCTTCTTCAAGGGAGGTCTTAAAGTGGAGGCCCAATAAGGTTTCAACAAGCTGCAATGGAAGACTGAGTGAATTCTTCCTAAAAGTCTAGGGAGTTTTAGTTCTACGGTGACCGGATTGATGATCCTTACTATGGGGAAAGGCCCCAAGAATTTTGGTCCCAATTTCTTGCTGGGCAATTTGAGGCATAAATATTTAGTTGACAAATAAACCTTTTCCCCAACTTGGAATGTTCTTTGGGGAGCCCTCTTTCTATCAGCCTGCTTTTTATAGGTTTCAAAAGTCTTTTTAAAGCAGTTTTCGTGTTTCTCCAAACTTCTTCCCACCCCCTCACCCATTGGTCAAGTGTCTGGGAAGCGGAGGGCACCTGAGGGTATTCAGGTATTGGGCTGAACTCTGTTACTCAAACTCCAGCCTAGGAGAAAGAGGTGGGGGTAATGCATCCCCAGTTGTTTGAAAAAGTTTTAGATTCTGGCATGATGTCATGGTTCTGACTAATGAAACACTTCAAAGAACTTCCAGGCATTGTTTTATCCTAAAATCCTTTATTATCAGTGTAACAGATTGACAGCACGTCATGGGTGTATGCCAGAATCTGATTTTCTCTTGCTTGCGTCTAACTTTTCTTGCTAACCCCCTCCCTTATTTTGCAGTCATACGTCACATCTTCCAATTAGCCCGGAGGGCAAAGATTCACTTCCGTTCCTTTTCCCGGGCTTTCCTTATAAATCTCCTCCCTTTCTCTGTCATCTGAATTAACTCTAAAAATACCAGACAGTTCTGTATATTTTGTCAAAGCAATAATATCCTATATTAACAGCGTTGACAGACTCCTGGGCCATTTTTTGTATAATTTACTGAGCTGACATGGATATGGAAGTAGTGAAGTCAATTCTGAAACTTTCATGTGTAAATAGCATAGTTAAACATTCCCCTTTTTGCCTGGCCCTCGCATTGTCACTTTATTCCATCCAGTCAATTATGTTCATTTTGTTTGGGGAACAGACTCTGGTCAACTTTCCCAGCAGGTGGCCTTGGAACACTGGTATGTCTCACTGCCGAGTTGGTGGTCTTACATTCCATTACCACTGCCCTTGCATTCCAATCCATTCCCTCCCCCGTTGCTTCTTGTCTGGCTGTGAGCAGGGTTTGCGAATCAAGCCAGTTAGGTTTTTGGATAGAATAACTATTTAGGCTTAGCAGGGTATTTGTTGTGAAACTGATGGGTGAGATGGGGTGAGTGCATGTGATAAGCCCGAAGGGGGGAAATCTATCTTGTTTTTAATTGCATGACTTTTATTGTTTTATCAATGTATAAAATACAAAGAAAAATAAAAATAGGAAATTAAGGGAAGGAAAAAGAGAGGGGGAAAGAAAATATGAGGTACAAGGGAAGAAAGAAAAAAATATTGACTTCTGACTCTTTTTAGCACAGTACAAGATAACATTACAGCCTCAACTTTTTACTCTTACACATTAGTATACTGTATAACTAGCCATTTCTATAACAACACATCTATCTAATCAGCAAAATGAAAGTCAAAGTTTCATTTTTTTTCATCACAAGCACAAAATCCAGAAGTGATATCCAAATAAAAAACATATTTAAATATATTTTCCTCTTTGAATAAAACAGTTTAACCATGTTAGAGCGCATGCTTGGTAGTATAGGACCCAATCTGGTAGTCCAAATCCTCCATTTTCTTTAGCTTCTTGTAGCATTTTCAGTTTAATTCTGGCTTTTCTTCCTTGCCAAATAAATTGCACGATCAGTGTATTCAAATCATGAAAAAAAACTTTTTCTCTATTTTTATAGGTACTGTTTGAAATAAAAAAAGGAGTTTTGGTAAAATATTCATTTTCACAGTAGCTATTCTTCCTAACACTGATAGTTGTAAGTATTTCCATTTTTCCAAATCTAATTTTATTTGATTTAGTAATTTTATATAATTATCTTCTTTTATTGCGCATCTTGCTGTTAAGTATATTCCCAAATATTTAACTTTCTTAACTATTTGTAAGTCTATTTTTTCTGACAGGTTTTTTTTTTTTTTTTTTTTTGCTTATCTGTAAGGTTTTTAACTATAACTTTGGTTTTTTCTCTGTTAATTTTCAATCCTGCTCTTTCTCCAAATTCTTCTATCCTTTTCAGTAGTTTCAGAGTTGTCTCCAGCGGTTCTTCTAAAATGAATACCAGGTCATCCGCAAAGCTTGTAGTTTATAGCTTTAATCTTTTATCTCCATTCCTTTAATTTCCGGATCTTGTCTGATATTTCTGTTGAGAACTTCCAAAGTTAGTATAAATAGCAGTGGGGATAGTGGACATCCTTGTCTTGTGCCTTTCTTTATAGTAAAGTTCTCTGTATAGTCCCCATTGACAATTACTTTTGCTCTTTGTTTATCATATACTGTGTTGTCTTAATGGTCTTTATAAACTTTTCTCCAAAGTCCATACAATTTAATTGTTGTATCATAAATTTCCAACTTACATTGTCAAAAGCTTTTTGAGCATCTAAGAAAATTAGTGCCATTTGTTTTCCTGGGTGCATTTCATAGTATTCCAATGTATCTAAAATAATCCTTAAGTTATTTTTTATTTGTCTTTTTGGTAAAAATCCATGTTGATCTGGATGAATAAATTCAATCAAAAATCTTTTCAGTCTCTCTGCTATTATTGAAGCAAAGATTTTGTAATCCACATTTAATAGTGATATTGGTCTATAATTTTTTATCTGTGTCAAGTCTGAGTCCTCTTTTGGTATTAAAGTAATATTTGCTTCTGTCCATGTGTTTGGTAATTTGGCCTCTAGTAATACCTCATTGCAAACTTCATTCATTGGTGAGCTTAGTGTATCTTGTAAACATTTATAGAACTCTGTGGGTAGCCCATCTGCTCCTGGGGTTTTATGTTTTTTTGTTTTTTTATAGCTTCCATCAATTCCATCATTGTAATTTTTTCATTTAGTAAATTTTTAAAGTTCTCTGGAATTTTTGGTAGATTAGCATTTTCCAGATATTGTACTATTTTTTTCCTGAGAGATTTCTTCTGTATCATATAATTTTTCATAAAATTCTTTAACTATTTTTTTATTGCATCATTTTGAAATTGTAAACCGCCCTTCTCATCTTGCAATTTGTTTATCAGTTTCTTCTCTCTTTCTTTTTTCAGTTTATAAGCCAGCCATCTTCCTGGCTTATTTGCATTTTTGAAAAAGTTTTGTTTTGCCCTTTTAATTTGTTGAGTCAATTCCTCTGATTCTATTAGGATTAGTTTACCTTTTATTAACTCCATTTGTCTTTTCGCAGCTTTCTTTTGTGGATATATTTGTAATTCTAACTCCAGTTTCTTAAATTCTTCCCTTAATATTGTAGATTGTTTTTTTTTTCTTTGTTCTTTGGCTGTATCCCTAATACATCTATTTTTAAAAATTCCTCTTAACATACATACTTTAAAGTTCACTTTCAGACCAATAAAATTCCAACTAACTCCAATTAACTCATTAAATTTAGATCACTCCCTCCAAGTTACCCTCATAGAATAATTTTTTCTTCTTGTATACATCCATTTTAAAACTCTAAACTTTTCTTTAAGCTAATACATCTTTTTCTTTAACTTCCTCTTAACATAGATACTTTCAAATACACTTTCAATAATATTTTACAAACTTTAGGGATTACTTAAGCATTATATATAAAGGAAAAAATACATTTTCAAACTTTAGATTAAGACTTTCTTTCAATTACAAATATCAGACCGATAAAAATCCATCCTAATTCCAATTGACTCATTAAGTTTATGTCACTCCTTCCAGCTTGTCTTCATGGAATAAAATCTTTTTCTTCTCTGGAATGTTTGTCAAGTAGTTATAAGCTTCTCTTTTTCTCAAGGATTTCTCAACCTTGTTAATGTCCATGAGGAAAAAGTCCCAAACTTGTCCTTTTAAAAGTTGCAAATGTTCTTGGAGCTCTTCTTTCAATTGTGTTGGGAGGTTTATATTTAAACCATCATAATAAAAATTGGTGTCAGGTTTATATTCCAAAATTGCAATTGACTCCTCTGCATTGTCAGGTACTTGTGAAATTGCCTCGGTGGTTTGGTAACTTTCTACACATATTTGCATCTCTGAAGTAGTTGTCATGGTTCTGACAAGACAGAGACAAATAAAGCAAAACTCCGAGGCTTCACAGATGCTCAAAGAACATGTTTATTAGTTACAAAGTATTGGCACGATCAAAAGTGAAACCAAGTCTGAAATTCCCACTAAAAATTTCCCAGTTACAAAGTATAATGTCCCACCCACAAAACTATGCCATCACTTTGTTTTCCAATACATTCATTTGGCGGGCTTTCTAATACAATGCCCAGTCCCTGATCACGGGAGCAGTAGATGACCTTGGTTCCCACAGGACAGAAGATTATTATGACCAGTGAAGCACCTGGGCAAGCCCCCCCCCTCCCTCCATCCTATGTGGCAACTTAGAATGAAGAGAAAGATGGCTGCAGCCAGGCTCATTGTAGAGTTGACAGTAGATTCAGAAGTTTTTGTAACATCTTTGGAGCATAGCTGATTTATGAAGTGATAGATTTTATTTAAACATTTTTTAAATACATCTCTAATAATTTGCTCCTCCATCTTCTTAACTCCCTCTTTACTCAAAGAGTAGCTTTTATGTCAGTGATGTAAGAATTGCTGGCCAATCAGGAATCATAAAAATCTGAAAGTTTTAGCCACCCACAGCAAAGCAGACCAAGCTACAAATTACTAAAAATAATAAATTAGAACCACAACTTTCTGCCCTTACATTTCTCAGTAACTGGCTGACAAACCATACTCAATGAGTCATCCTTAATGGTACTACATCTACATGGAAGTAAGTAGTGGGGTACCAAAAAGTTCTGTCTTAGGCCCAGTACCCTTCAATATCTTCATCAATGGCTTAGGTGAGGGAATAGAAGGGGAATTCATCAAATTTGCAGATGACACTAAGCTGGCAGGAACAGCCAACACCCCCAGAAGACAAGCTCAGGATCCAAAAAGATATTCACAGACTTGAACCATGGGCCCTATCCAACAACTTGAAATTTAATTTGGAGAAAAGCGAGGTTTGACACCTAGGCAGGAAAAAACAAAGGTACGAGTACAGATCTGGTGAAACCTGGCTCAAAAACAGTAACTGTGAGAGGGAACTTGGAGTCCTAGTGGACGATCATTTAAACATGAGCCAGCAGTGTGCTGAAGCAGCCAAATGGAGCTTCAATTCTCTGCCATGTCTCTGTTGGGATAAAAAATGTTTCAGTGCCTATAGAGCACTTCCAAATGCAGGAACTGGCTGCGTTTGGAAGCACTCTATAGGCGCTGAAAGACTTTTTATCCAAGTGGAAACCTGACAGAGACTGCAAGCTCCGTATGCCTGGAATGGGACGCTTGGGAAACGGAGCCTTCTGCTCCATTTCTAAGCGTGCACTGTCAACCACGCAGAGCTTCCAGTCTCTGCCAGGTCTCTGTTGGGATAAAAATTGTTTCAGCGCCTATGGAGCATTTGAAAATGAAGCGAATGCTTGGTTTCCAAGTGCCCCATAGGCGCTCAAACTCTTTTTATATGGATGGAGACCTGACAGAAACTGGAAGCTCTGCGTGGCTGCCAGTGGGGCACTTGAGAAACGGAGCGTTTTGCTCCCTTTCTAAGCATGCATTTGCATGCAGACGGAGCTTCTAGTTTTCCCCAAGGTCTCCATCCTGGTGAAAATTGTTCCGGCAGTGGCGGAAAGAAGTTGGGGGCGGGAGCAAACACCGTGAGAGTTCAGGCTCCCATTCTCTGCAAAACAGGATCGGTGCCTGAACTCGCGTGATATTACAGGCACCCAGGAGCTTCCATCAACTCTCCTCTCCCTCAAAGGCAGAAACCACGGCAGAGAGGAGATGTATTTTTTCAAGGTAAGTGAGTCTGGCCCAGCAGGAAGGGAGGGGGAAGCATGAGGTATCTTAGTGGGTTGGGGAGGCCTTGGGGGCCTATTCCATCACTAGTCCCCCCATGGCCTTCCCCACCCTGAGATACCTCATGTGCACTTAACGAGCCGTGTGTGTCTTAACGAGCAAGGGAGTGATCTCGTTAGAGGTACGAGATTCACTCTACAAGTTTTCAAGTTACGAGTGGAATGGGCAAGCTCCATTACATTTGTAACTCGAGGACTACCAGTAAACATTTACAAAGCCATTTTATAAACACAATACTACATTAAAACTTTTTTTCAATACATATGTCACACTAAAGATCCATCCTAACTCTGTTTAATTCATTGAATTTAAGTCTCTCCCTCCAGCTTATCCTTATAGGATAAAATCTTTTTCTTCGCAAGAATGTCTTTCAAATCCCATTTCCTCCACAAATTCTTGTTAATATCCATGAAAAAAAATCCCAAAGCTGTTCTATTAAAAGTTGTAGATTAACTTGAAGCTCTTCCACATAGAATAAAGTCTTTTTCTTCTGTGAGATGTCTATCAAATCTTTTTTTCAAAGAATTCTCAACCTTGTTATTATCCATGAAGAAAAAGTCCCAAACGTGTTCTCTTAAAAAGTTGTAAATTTTCTCGAAAGCCTTGTTTCAATTGTGCTAGGAGGGTTGTATTAAAACCATAATTGTAATAGAAGTTGATGTCAGATTTGTATTTCAAAATTACAGTTTAAGTTATTTGCATTGTCAGATATTTGTGAAGTTGATAATTTTCAACACCTAACTGCACCTCTTGGTCTTTTTTTTATATCTTTAATACCAATTCGATTTACAAAGTAAGTTATTCTCTGTAAAGACTTATGAAAGATTTCCTTAACAAAAGACTCTCAGGTTTAAACATCTTCGTAGTTCCCTCTAGTGGTCAAAAAGTTTTTTTATTTGTTTTATTTGTTTTTTCTTTTTCTAGCCAGAGTTCATAAAAACTGGGGAATTTCAACAACCCACAACAAAACAATCCAGAGCTACAGATTATTTCAAAAGTAGTGTAATAGAACCATTTCTATCCTTATAGTTCTCCATCAAAATTAAGAAGAAAACATACTTCACACTTCCTTCTTTTAGCTTATGTCCAGCAATCCTTTTGTCAAGGTTCCGACTAATGAAACACTTCAAAGAACTTCCAGGCATTGTTTATCCTAAAAGCCTTTATTAACAGTATAACAGATTGTCAGCACATCATGGATGGATGCCAAGATCTGAAGTCTCCACCCTAGAGCAGTTATTTTTGCTAGCATTTTCCCTCCCTCTTTTGCTGTCATGAGTCACGTTCTCCAACCAGCCTGGGGGACAAAGGTTCACTTCCTTCTGAAGCCGGCGTGAATTGCTCTCTCTTTCTCCATTCTCATCTGAGTTAACTCTAAAAGTGCCAGACAGTTCTGCATATTTTGTCAAAGCAAGAATATCAATATTAGCAGCGTTGACATCTTTTCCTTGTCCTTTAACAATAAAGAAGTCTCAAAAATGGCACAGAGCTTCAAAAAGGAGTAAAAGGCTGTGACTAAAGAGAGCCTCTTTTAGCTAATAAATAGTTTCATAAATTGATTAAGAAATGAAAGTCATGACTTATTGTCTGTTTGAAAAATACATTCCAAAATGGCTGTTTTATCCAACAACAAAGTGATTGTAGCCCTGCTCCCAGCTTCAGCTCACCAGCTGCTTCAAAGTACAGCTTCTGAAACTACTTGCAGACGAACCTTGCTGTATCGGAGGATCTTGAGGGATGATTCTAGGACTCTCACTAACCCAGGGAAGTCAGATAAATGAAAGGAAAGTCTGTTCCTTCTGTTAGTAAGTTGAAAAAAAGAACAGTACAGAGAGAGACATTCTCTCTCAGTGTGTCAGTTGCCAGCCATATCACAGGAAGTCTGCCCTTATATGTCTCCATCATTTTTTTTTTTAAAAGATGCTCCACACTTCCTTATTTTAGCTTGACTTCAGCAGTCTTCTTCCTTGTTGTTATGACCCAAATCACTGTGTTCCCTGAACTTTCTGGCAGCCCCACAATAAAATCCATGGAAATTTCTTTCCATGGGGCAGTGGGGTTGGCCACAGGTTGCAGCAACCCCAGGGTTTTGCCCAGGTGTCTTTTTGCCACTGCACATGTTGGGCAGCTGGCCACATAGGTCTCAATGTCTTTTTTCATTAAAGCAGTGGTTCTCAACCTTTCTAATGCCGCGATCCCCAACCAGTCGTAAGTCGAGGACTACTCAACCGGTCGTAAGTCGAGGACTACTCAACTGGTGCAGCACCGTTTGCAGAATGGGACTTTTGGCGGGCTCAGCAGGGCAGAGACAGCCTGGACAATTCCTATTGGCTTTTGAAAGCCAATAGAATTAGACTCTATTCAAGAGAGTCTATTCTATTGGCTTTCAAAATCTAATAGAATAAAAGGGAGTAGCACAGCTAAGGAAAAGGGGGGAAAAATGGCGGACTGCGTTGTTTGGTGACCCCCGTGAAATGGTCGTTTGACCCCAAATGGGGTCCCGACCCACAGGTTGAGAACCACTGCATTAAAGCAATTGAAGTATTGTGCCCACCTAACTTGCTTAGGGGACAATTTCTGGGGTTGGGGGTTAAGTGCCTCTAAATATTTGTGGGCAGTCCAAACCTCGAAAGGAGTCTTGCTACCTTCTAAGAATTGCCTGCAAGTGAGGAGTGCCCACCATACCGTGTAAGCTTCTTTCTCTCACACCGCCCAGCAGTGCTCTGCATCAGAGAGTTTTGGGCAAATGTAGGCACAGGGCTGTAAAGCCCCCGTTTGTTCTTTTGGAGGAGAACCGGCCCCACTGCTACATCACTGGCATCTGCCTGGAAGATAAATGGTTTGTCAAGATCAGGGTGCTTAAGCACGGGCTCGGCTACAAAAAGCCACTTCAGCTTTTCAAAAGCGGCCTGACACTCCATTGACTGCTTCAGTGGTTGACTCGGCTTGGGTTTGGCTCCCCCTTTTATTTTTAAAAGATTTGTGATGGGTAGAACAATCTGGGCAAAGGCTGGAATAAATTACCTGTAAAAGTTCATGAACTGTAAGAAGCTTTGCAGCTGCTTCCGTGTGCGAGGTACCTCTCACTCAACGATGGCTCACACCTTCTCTGGATCCATGTCCACCCCATCGTGGAAGATCCAGTACCCATCCTAGATAGTCAAATTTAGTTTTGTGAAACTCACATTTGGAAAGCTCTCATGGAGCTTCTCGAGCACTGCTCTCACTAGTTTGACATGCTCTTCCAAGGTCTCTGTGTAAATCAGAATATCTTCCAGGTAGACCAAAACCCCCTTATACAAATGTCCATGCAAGAGCTCATTTATCAGTTGCATGATTAAAAGAACGGATGACCCTTAGATATAATTAGACTTTTATAATGAAAGATACGATTTAGAATTAAAATAGCATTTTTTTCTTTTTTTCTTTTTTTTGATATGGGAAATCTGAAATAAGAGGATGGCTGGTATGAATAAAATTCTTAGCTATATAAATGTAATTAATATTGACAAAATCATAACTGACAAAGATATTTCAAATATTGATGGGAAATCAAACTTTAACAAGAGCATGAAAAACAGGATATTGATTTATGAATTGGTATTATTGTTATTTGTATAAAATTAGTAAAATATGAGGATATTTATATTTACCTTGAAGATGGTAGAGGACAGGAAGACCTGGAGGAACGTTGTCCATGGGGTCGCGATGGGTCGGACACGACTTCGCAATTAACAACAACAATATTTACCTTTGTATGCATCAACAGTAGCAAGAATTGTAATTGTGTAATGAGAGGAAAATGGAAAAAATATAGGGAAGAAAGGATCAGGAAAAAAATACTGGATTGTGCAGTACTGAACAGATTTATATTGAAGAAGTTAATGTTAAATATGTGAACCCAGACAACACGTTGTTTACTAAGCACTAAAGATTGTAATTGTTAAAAATCAGTAAAACATTTTTTTAAAAAAGCCCGAAGTTCCTCCAATTCCCGTGGCGTCATTGAGTAAAGCTTGGGTTTCGGTAGTTTGGCCCCAGGAATTATTTCAATGGCACAGTCCGTGGGGCGATAAGGGGGGAAGACATCAGACTCCTCCTCACTGAACACTTGCTCCAGGCCCCAGTATTCTTTGGAAATCAGCACAACCAGCCCCTCCCACTCTCAAGCTGTTTCCACGTCTTCTATTTTCACTTTCTTAATAGGTGGCTCGTGGTGGATTGACTTTACTTTCTCTGCGGCTTTCTCTCCTGTAGGCTTTTTGCGCATTCTCAAGCAGTTTTGCTCCCAGTCTACTGAGGGATTCCATTTCTTTTGCCATGCGAGCCCTAGCACCATTGGCTCAGTCATGCCTGGACTCACAATAAAGCTGACGGTCTCTATGTGGGTCCCTATTTTTACCTCCATGGTTGCCATTAAAAATGTAGCCAAGATTCCCCCGTGCAAGAGTTCCATCAAGCTGGAAGAATGCTGGAAAGGGATGACTCACAGCAGCCAGGTTGGTGTGTCTGGGTGGATGTGGCTCAGTGGGCACGATTGGCACAGTGCTGCTGACTTGACACAGCTGACTCAGCACGGCCAGGTGGGCATGGCTGGGTTGGCGCAGTGGGCTCACCCCCGTTGACTCGTGCTTGGTCAGCATGGAACAAGTCGCACTGGCTAACTCGACATGGGTACAACTTGGTGCCCCACCAGCTCCTCGCCTCCTCGAACTGCCGGCAGCCAAGTGCACATGCGCACACACACCATTCTACGTTTGGGGACTTTTATCCACAGAGGAAGGAGAGGTCAAAGGTGAGCAAAAAGAGAGATCCTTTTCCACAAGGCTGGGCACGATTGGCAGCTTGCCAGCTTGGATGTGGATAAAAGTTCCCAAGCTTGGAGTGGTGTGTGTGTGTACGCACGCAGCACAGTGAAGGAGACATCCTTCTCCCCAAGCCCGGACACCTGAGTGTTGGTATTTCCCTCTCCAGTGGCCCCCCCTCAAGGAAAAGCAGGAGGCAGAGGGTGATGCTGCTGGGTGTGGAAACATGGAAGGAAAAGTTTGCAGGAAGTAGCTTCCTCCAAGTCCAACTTCTGTCTTGACAGATCTCTGGAGTGGAAGAAGAGGAGGCAGGGGAGCAGCATGTCCCGGTCCTGTGTGAGGGAGGCTGGCCCGGCTTCTTGAAAGGGAATCTCTATTTCCAAGCATGTGTGGTAAGGATGCTGGCTTGTTGGGGCAGCATTCTTACCTGTCAATACACCAAGTCAATAGACCAAAAATGGGTCTTCCCATGGGCAGAGGCGATGCAGGAGACTCATGTGCTCTGGGCTGTTCTCAAGGAGCCAGGAGAACAGCAAAGAGACAGTCCTGGAGTGACTCCTGCCCCAAAAAGCCTCCCTCGCAAGGACCGGGGTGCACTGCTCCCCCCACCTCCTCCTCTCCAGAGATCTGTCAAGGCAGAAGTTGGACTCAGAGGAAACTGCTTCCTGCAACCTTTTTCCTCCACGCTTCCATGCGTAGCAGCGTCACCCTCTGCCTCCTGCTTTGCCTGGCCAGTCTCCCTCACACAGCTCCCTCCGCCTCCTTTTTATTGCCTGGATGGTAAGCTTTTATTGCCTTGAGCTGCAATTATCATTCTACCTTCTTTGTTGATTACAAATAGTCAGAGACTGCAATATTTTTTATAATATTTTTACATTTTTAAATACTTTTAAATATTTTTGTGGATTTTTGTGTACTACCTTTGTATTATCTTTTTATACTATATAATCTTTTTTACACAAATGAGCTGACATGTCATTTTTTACTCTCAGCTGAGATACTATTTTTTTGTTTTCAGCTGAGATTTTGTTTTACTTTCCAAATTTTATTCATCTGTCACTTACAATACATGTTTGGATTACAAACTGTATCAAGAGGGCAACTTCAAGATTAGCCACAGGAGGAAAGAAAAGGAGAACTTAGAACTTCTAGAACAAAGGTAAAATTTCCTGACAGTGTAAACAATCAGTGGAACAGCTTGGCTTCAGAAGTTGTGGGTGCCCTCTCACTGGAGGTTTCTGAGAGGAGATTGGACAGCCATTTCTCCAGAATGATGTAAGTCCCTTCAGCACTGTTAATCTATTATTCTAGAAAACTAACATTTAAGAATAGAAACTTCAGTTTAAATTTTCTTTTTTAAAAAAATCTAAATTTTGGGAATTTTGAAAATGACCTAGAATTTTTAAAATTTTGGAAAAAAATCCTTTTAATGAGGTGGCCTGGTGGCCCAATTGAGAGGTGGCCCAGCTGAGAGGCGACCCAGTGTCCCAACTGAGAGGCGGCCCGGTGGCCCAGCTGAGAGATAGAGACACAGCCCAGCTGAGAGACGGAGAGGCAGCCCAGGGACCCAGACTGGAAGCTGAGCAGAGGCGGTGCAGTGCAAATGGAGGCCACTGAGCAGCGGTGAAATGGAACTAGGTGGCAGACCAGCGGCTGTGAGCAGCACAGCAGACCTTGAGCAGCAATGGTGCAGAGCTAAGTGGCTAGGCGGAGCAGAATGCCCAGATCAGCACATCATACCTGAATACACTGGCAGTGGCCAGGCAACCAAAGGACAAGAAGGCAGGGAGGAAAATGATAAGTACAAAACACTTTTGGACAGGGAGGAAAGGGATAAACTTTCAAGGCAGGGAGTAGAGGGTTAAGAGCAAAGCATCTCCTAGAAAACAGCCTGAGATTTCCAACAACAAAAAGAAGTGCATATTATTTCATAAAGGGCTGAGAAGTTTTGTAAATTCTTAAATTTTTAAAATCTCTGAATTTTTTAAAGTTTTTTTCCAAATTTTTCAATTTCTATTTTTTCAATTTTTACTCTTTTTTTCAACTTTTAATTAAGAGCAAAACCCCTACTACCTACCTTAGCCCACTCCAGTGAAGCCCCACTGGAACTGAACAATTGCTTTCATAGCCTCCCCCTGGAAGAAAATATTCAGAAACACACAAAAGAGCATTCATCAATAGTTTCTAAAAAAGAGGCACAACCCAGCATTCCTGTGACAGGAAGAAAAGTATCCCAGACTTCCCTAAGAAAAAAAAGGTGAATATTGGTGATAGGAGATTCAACTCTTAAGGCAGTGGTTCTCAACCTTTCTAATGCCGTGACCCCATAATACAGTTCCCCATGTTGTGGTGACCCCCAAGTGGGTGTGGCCACCAATAAGAGGGAGTAGGACAGCTAGGGAAAAGGGAAAAAAATGGTGGACAGCGTGGTTTGGCGACCCCCATGAAATGGTTGTTCGACCCCAAATGGGGTCCCGACCCACAGGTTGAGAACCACTGTCTTAAGGGAACAGAAACTATAGTCTGCCGACCGGGTGGTCAATCTAGGGTGGTATATTGTCTCGCTGGAGCAAAAATCAAAGATGTAACTGAGTACCTTACTAAAATAATCAACTCCATGGATTACTTCCCCTTCTCCTACACGTGGGGACCAATGACACAATGAATCTGAAAATAATAACAAGAGATTACAAACAGCTAGGGAAGAAAGTTAAAGAATTAGGAGCACACGTGGTGTTTTCATCTATACTTCCAACAAAAGGCCAACATCCAATGAGGGAGCAAAGAATTTTAGAAACAAACCACTGGTGTCATCAACAGAACTTCAGCTTCCTAGACCATATTACCTAGATGAAGGGCTACTGGCAAGGGATGGACTGCACCTCACAAGAACTGGAAAGAATATATTCGGAAAACGACTGGCTCATCAAAAGGGCTTTAAACTAAAATTGAGGGGGGAGTGAGGGCAATCTTCACGACTTTAGAACCTAATTCCAAGCAAACACCACTAGATAACCAATCATATAAGGAGGTAGGGAGTAAAGAGAAAGAAGAAATTAAAAAAAAACATAATGAAGTAGAGAGTGATGGGAAGGATGAAAATCCCAGTTACAAAGTAGGAGATATAAGAAACATACCCAAGACCCATAAAGGACTCAAATGGCAACTAATGCTCAAAGTTTAGGGAACAAAGAGGGCAGTGGTAGGATTCAAATATGTGAACAACCAGTTCTCTGTGTGGATGCTGCTTCCGGAAGTCCATTCTGGGCCTGGGCAACAAAATAGTTACTGGTTCTGCTGAAGTGGTGTGAACTCGCTGAATCCCACCACTGAAACAGGGTGAACTTGAAGTATTAGTACATGAAGGCAGATATGATATAATTGTCATTACTGAAACTTGGTGGGATGAAACTCATGACTGGAATGTACTGATGGACGGATATAAACTATTCAAAAGAAACAGACCTAACAAAAGAGGAGGTGGAGTTGCATTATATATAAAAGATCACTACATCTCTACAGAAATGCAGAAAACCAAGGATAAAAACCTCCTAGAATCCATATGGGTCAATATAAAAGGAAAAAAGAATGACATTGTTATAGGCATATACTACAGCCACTCAACCAAGAAGAAATAGATGAACTCTTTGCTAATCAATTAACACATGTATGTAGCAAACATAGCACAATAGTAATCTCAGAACCATTGTACCATAGCTTTCAAAAATCCTGGAGCACTGGGGAACTACCTGAGGATTGGAAAAGAGCTGATGTGGTTCCCATCTTCAAAATAGGGAAAAAAACAGACCCAGGAAACTACAGACCAATCAGCCTAACAATACCTGGGAAGATACTGGAAAAGATGAAAAACAGATCTGAAGAAGCTGAAGAAGCTTCTTGGATGAGAAGCGAAATGTCTTTAGAAGAAACACAAGAAAGTCCAGTTGCCTCCTGAAAAAAAGCACCTTTGGGACAACCATGACCTGGATGACTGAGAACCTCCATAGACATGTTGTCCCTTGTGTAAAATGACAAAGCTTCCAATAGTTTTAAACCAATCCAAAGATTTAATTTTGCCTGTTCTACCTGTCCCATTATGGGAACAACATAACTTATAATAATTAGCATATTTGGAAACATGCAAGACTGTTCTGACATCTTACACTGGGAAATATTTCTGCTGGAGCTGCTTTTGCTCTGCTTCCAGACTGTGGATATCCTAATATGTCCCAAAGGTTTCTTCACCTCTTGTTAAAATTGCTCTTTTGAGTTGGATTTTTTAAACCTATACTTTTTTCCCCTATTCAGTTGTGTCCAATTCTCAGAGACTGCCTGGACAAGTCCGGCAGTTTTCTTGGCAAGGTTTTTCAGAAGGGGTTTGCCATTGCCTCCTTCCTAAGGCTGAGTAAAAGTGACTGGCCTAAGGTCAAGTCAGCTGGCTTCATGCCTAAGGTGGAAGTAGAACTTATGGTCTTCTGGTTTCTAGCCTGATCCTTAACCACTACAATAAACTTGCTGCCTAACTGGTATTGGTCCTCTGTATTGACATGCACTCTTGTCAGTTTCAGTTTAGAGTTAGAACACTGCTTGGATGTTGTGAATGTCTTTTTGCTGTCTGTGAGAACAAGGCTGTCTGCCTTTCTCTCTCTCCCCCACCCCATGTTGACTCCATGGAGAGTATTGTGTAGTGGGCTTCAGTAGGCAAGGAGCAGACCAGCATAGTTACAGCGTTATTTATTGACTCAAACTAGAACTGGAGAACTGCAGGCAATTGCCTGTAATTTATACTCTGAGCCCACAGAGCCTTAACCAATCACAATACTTGAAAAACCTGCCCACATATGAATGTTCAAAGTTTCCCTCCAAAACAGTTGGAGTTAACAGTCAGGGTCATCTAAAGGTTAGTTTCATTTTAGCTTCACAAGCAGTTGGAGTTAAGTTAGTTTCACTTTAGCAGGGATTAACACAACTTTATATATATTCAATACATAACAGAGAGCACCAACAAATATCTTTTTATCCATCAGAAAGTTGCTTGAGAATTTCTGTACACTGAGAACATTGTTAGATAAATAATGTTTAAGTTGGTGTTAAGGTATGTACGTTTTGATTTTCCTGATATTACAGAGAGAAACCATCAGTAAAATCTACATCTCACCAGAATTGAACCACTATTTACTTTAGTATATCTTATATGTTGTGATAATAAGAGCCGAGGTGGCGCAGCAGTTAGAGTGCAGTACTGCAGGCCACTTTAGCTGACTGTGTTCAGCAGGTCAGCGGTTCAAATCTCACCGGCTCAAGGTTGACTCAGCCTTCCATCCTTCCGGGGTAGGTAAAATGAGGACCCAGATTGTTGGGGGCAATGTAAATATATATATACATTGCTTACTGGTGTACACCGCTTAGTGCTTGCACTTAAAGCGGTATATAAGTCTCATAAATAAAATAAAATAAAATAAATAATATGGGAAATTTTGCTTATTTGGTGATTTCCCCTTTTCACAAGCATATATGACATTCTAGCTTAGTTACTGACTGAGTGGGTCTTAAACCCAGCTTCTGGGAATACAGTGATTTTTTTGGTGTGTATGTTGTATAAGCTTTCTCTGCAAGTCGGATTGAGACATAGAGGTAAGGGGGAATCATAGACACATACATGTATCTAAGTATAGGAAAGTGATATATATCAAGAACCTTGGTTTTAACTTTTCTGATCTCTGCAAATATGGCACATTGAAGGCCAAGGGAAACTGATAGAAATCCTTTTATATGAATGTATTTCCTTAACATGCCAATCTTCTTAGTAAGGCTATGTTAATTTACAAGCAGAATACAATATGTTGCTGTTGTAAACAAGTTTGTATCTATTTGTCATATTAAAATGTTTCAGTAGATGGTAGCATTTGACCAAACTTTTCTGGGCTCACCTATTCAGCAGGGTCTGGAATGGTTCATACTTGGCTGGGAAGTTTTCAGTAGGCTAGAGCAGAGGTCCCCAACCTATGGGCTGCGGCCTACTACCGGGCTGTGGCCTCTTGGCCACCAGGCCGTGTGAGTAGCTGGGCAGTGCACACACGTGTGTGCGTGTGCTCACCCCCCCTGTGCCACCGTTGCCACAAGTTGCACGGGTGGCAGCAGTGCCGCTAGTATTGTGTGGGCGGCAGTGTTGCTACGAACCTTGTGCAGATGGTGGCAGCACCGTGAGCGGCAGGTGGGCAGCAGCGCACCACATGCAGGCAGCATTGCCACGGACCTTGTGCAGGCCGTGGCAGCACAAGCAGCAGGTGGGCCACGGTGCAAGCCTTGTGTGGGGGTGGCGGCAACGCGATCCTCGCGCTGGTGGTGGCATCGCTGCGAGCCTGGTGGTGGCGCCACAAGCCTCACAGAGGTGCCAGTGTCGCTGAGAGCCTCATGCGCATGCTCGCAGCCCCGTTTGCATGGTGCGCATGCTCACGGCCTGTTTGTGCATGTGCATGCACGTGTGGGCACATTCATGTTTGCGCATATGTGCGTAAGTCTCCTGTCCCTCCCTCTCCCACCGGGCTGCCAACCCAGAAAGGTTGGGGACCCCTGGGCTAGAGTGAGAAGTTTAAAATGCATTCTGGAAGAAAGTAATAGCAAACTACAGGTAGTCTTCAACTAATGACCATAATTGGGACCAGAATTTCTGTCACTAAGCAATGCAGTCATAAAGCATGACATTACATAACTGCATCACTTAGCAATGGCAATCTCGGCAGTCCCTATTGTGAATTCCACAGGTCATTAGCCAAGGATTCGCCTCAATCTAAGTAATTCCAGTCTTTGTCCATCCCAGCTCCGGGCCTTGGTTCTTCCAAGGGAAGGGACTGCCTTCCCTTCAACTTCCCACAACTGCCTATTCCCCCATGTCTCCCCTTCTGGCTGCGCTGCAACCCTGCCTTATGGGGTAACAAGCAGCCCCAGAACCACCTGGCTCTGAGGCTGCTTGCCATGCTGCAGCTCAGGGGTTTCTTGGTGCACTGTGGCCCTGGGGCTGCAAGAAACCCCTAAGCTGCCTCAGCCTCACCAGTCAGGCCCAGAACAGCCTCTGTGCCCCAGGAAGCCCTAACAGTGTGGTACAAAGTGGCCACACCTTAGGCAGCCCCAGCTCAGTCCCAGCCACCCTTTCCATCCTGCATTCCAAGGCTTATGCTGCCCTGCACTCTGTTGCCCCAGCTGACCTTTGCCATCTTCTTGCTCCTGTTGCTGACAAGGTATGCCTGTCCTGACCCTTTTCAAGGCAGTTGCTGGTCACATGAGGTCATCTTCTCCAGGTCTTGCAAGGAAACTGCCATGCGCAACCTTGGGAGGAAAGCCTTGTGTGGCCAGCAGCTACCTCACAAATGGCCAGGTCAAGCATGCTTGGTTAGGAGAAGGAGAAAGAAGAAGCGAAGGCCAGCTAGGATGACAGGGGGGCGTGAAATGCAGGGAGCCAAAAGGGCAGAGATGGGGGGGGGGAGATAGGTGAGTGGGGGGAGTTGAGTTATCCCTGCAATCATAAGTATGGGTGGGCTGCTGAGCACCCAAATTTTGATCATGTGACTGTGGGAGCACTGCAATTGCTGTAACTTTAGCGACAGGTCGTAAGTCCCTTCGTTCGGCACTGCTATAACATTGAACAGTTGCTGAAAGAATGGTCATAAGTTGAGGACAACCTGCATTTTTATTTTCATCAGGAACTTTGCTCAGTTCGGGGCATATTAACGTTTAAAAATTTAGCAATTTAACTCTATTGTTTTAGGATTTTTTATGATTTTACAAGCATGACAGTTTGAATGTAAGATTGCGGTCTTTTACACAATTTACATCAAGCAGGAACTATGATTCTAAGATCCCCCCCCCCCCCCCAAAAAAAGCTGCATCTCTGAATTGGATGGTTTCTGAACCCACAGCCACTGACTTGCTGGGATTGAACCTAAGCCTGTTCTTCAATAGTAATCATTTTTAATGTTCAGGTGAGGTTGTAGAATATGATTCATACATGCTGAAGGTTCTGCTGATGTAGTGTAAATACGTAATGTCTGTTTCTTCATTTTCATACACAGGTCCGCTATAAGGAGGAATTTGAAAAGAATAAAGGGAAGGGCTTTAGTGTGATGGCTGACACACCTGAATTACAGCGAATCAAGAAAACTCAAGATCAAATCAGCAATGTAAGCTGCCCAGCACATTTCATTTTCTGTCTCCATATTTATATATTTAAAAGATATATTTAAAAGTTTTTCCTTTGACAGATTCATCTGTTCCTTTTCCTAAACATCTTGGTTTCAGATTCTGTAATTTTGCTATTAAGGCAGTTATCTCAGGAAAAAATGGCATCTTGTGAGGGTTTGGAAAGACTCAGGGAGAATTGTGACCATCCAACCGACAGTGGGCACAACAGTTGGGGCTACATAACAGGGTGGATTAAGGACCAAAGTGTGAGAGTCTGTTCCTAGGGTGAGAGCAGCTAGTGTGTGTGTGGAGTGGTTTGTAGCCCCCTAGAGTGAGAGCCGGATGGAGGGTTTTGGTTGAGTGGGCCTTTCCCTCCAACTAGCCAGTGAGAGGGACTGGTCTGGGAGGAAGGATAGTGTGTTTGTGAAGGGGGTTGGAGACAGGGGAGCCCCTGGCACTGAGAGCTTGAGCTATAGCGCCATGGGGGCTTCCTTCCTCATTGATCACCCCAGGATGTGTGAGAGGATGAATGGGACTGGCTGGAGGGGGATGGCAGAGCCTTTTGCTCTTCGAGGAAGGAGACTGATTGCCTTGGGGGGAAGGAGACTGATTGCCTTGGGGGATGTAGGGCAGGACAGTGCATCATAGTGGTGACGGGTATGGGATGCTATGGGAGCCAGAGGGCAGGCCATTACAGGGGAAGATGCCCCCAATGCGTATTATCAGTGGTGTGTTCCACCTCCCGAGCTCATCCCCAGTTCCTGGACAGCATATCATTGGAGGTTCTGCTGCTGCTGCTGAATGCCAGTTAATAGTAAGGCTCTCCTTTTTCAAGATCTTATTGAGGAGGAACAAGCTGACTTGGCTGACTCTGGAAGGGGGGTTCCCCTCTCAGAGATGTGTTCAGTCAGCTTTGGACAGGATTAGGTCTATGTGGCTTCTCTTGACCTATCGTTCCCAACCCTCCCCATGGTTCATGGAGGAGTTGCGGGTTTTGAAAAGGGTCAAGAGACACCTAGTGCATTGCTGGAAGAAGACAAAGGATGACACTGACCAGACATGACTTAGAGCCACCATTAAGGCCTATCTCGTGGCAGTAACAGCAGTGAAACAACATTATTTCTCTGCTCTTATTGCGTCCTTAGAGTGTCACCCCGCGGCCCTGTTCTGCATCACCCAATCCCTCCTGAGTCAGGGAAGGTGATCGTCTTCAGGGCCGTGCACAAGAGTTTGTTCAGCACCTGATGGACAAAGTCACTCGAATTCATTCCCAGTTGGATTCCATGTGTGGAGATTGTCCATGTGAGATGCCTGGGGAGAGGTCTGGCCTGATTATCTGGGAATGGCTTGACCCTGTTGAACCTGAGGAAGTGGATAGGGTCCTCGATGCTGTTAGTGCCACCACCTGTCAGTTAGATCCTTGTCCCTCCTGGATGGTGAAAGCCTTCAGGACAGTGACTAGCAGGTGGGTCCAGGCAGTGATTAACACGTCACTAGATGAGGGAACATTTCTGGGGCCTTTTAAGGAGGCCCTGGTTTGCCCCCTCCTTAAAAAACCATCACTGGATCCCACCTGCCTGGACAACTTTTGTCCAGTTTCCAACCTCCCCTTTTTAGGGAAAGTTGTGGAAAAGGTGGTGGCCTGGCAACTTCAGAGGGTCCTGGATGAAATGGATTATCTGGACCCCTTCCAGTCAGGATTCAGGCCTGGTTATGGGAGAGAAACGGCATTGATCACACCTGTTGATCTCTGGCAAGAGTGAGATGGGGGTTGTGTAACCCTTGCTCTCAACCTCTCAGTAGCCTTCAATACCATCAACCATGGTATCCTTTTGGGCTGGCTACGGGAGCTGGGCAGCACTCTCCTGTGCTGGTTCGACTCCTTTCTCCATGGTCAGTCCCAATCAGTGTTAAAAGGGAATGAGAGGTCCAGCCCTTTTCCGTGAGCTGCATTGGCTGCTGGTCTGCTTCTGGGTGCAATTCAAGGTATTGGCAATTACCTTTAAAGCCTTTCATGGCATGGGTCCAGGGTACTTGAGGGACTGTGTCATCCCACTGGGGTAGTGCCACCCCATCCAGAATTAAAAATGAAAAGTCCCGGATCTTGAGGCCCCATGCACCCAAAGCCACCCCACCCATGCCAGCAGAGGAGGCGTGCCGTGAGCCCATCAGCCTGATTATTCTGGCTGGTGGGGTCCACGAGAAGGGCCTTCTCTGCCATTGCACCTGCCCTCTGGAGCATCTTGCTCCCCGGAGTGAGGTTGGCTCCAACCCTCCTGACCTTCCGTAAGAGCCTAAAGACCTGACTCTGCCAATTAGCTTGGGGTTCCAATGGGGGAGCATCACAGTGAAGGTGGTTGATAGATTAACAACAGATCCCACTCCCCCCCATCCTGCTCCTGCCCTCCCCATCTTTTAATTGGGCCACAGTGTTTGGCTTTTTGTATTAACTTATTTATGTTTTTTAGTTTACTGTATATAGTTTTATCTTTTATGATTGTAAGCTGCTCAGAGTTACCTTTAGGTAAGATGGGGGGGGGCAATAAATTGTACAAATAAATCTTTAAAATGTGAAATTTTCTGTAAACTTAGCAGTTCAAAGTGAGAGTGCTTTTTATGTTGGTTATTTTCAAAAGAGGAGGAAATGTGAACTATTGCGAAGTACTTACTCCTGGTAATGTACCAGTAAGTATGAACCCAACTTTGGATCACAAATATTGTCTTTTCTTTAATATGTATATTGGTTAGACTTGGTAAGAACTTGGAATTTTGGTGTACTCATGTTGTACATGTTTGAGACAGTTGGTGACAAGAAACCTGAATGAAATACCACTATCTATATTGTTATGTTATACTATCTCTCTTTGCATATTAGATCCAGGAAACTTACTTCTTTCATGAGCCAACTGAACAGTACTGGCTCTGCCCTCCTATGTACATGATGTCTGGAAATTAACAAATGCCAGCACATCTTTCTATTGTAAAAGACTGTCTATTCTTATCTTCTTAAATTGTTTTTCCTTGACTGTAGCTTTACTCAGACATTTTCAGCAACTACCTGATGGATATAGTTTGTAAAATTGTGAGCCCATTCTTCTCAGCACCTCAGCACCTCAGTTGATTAAAGCAATGATGGTATAGTATAGGACAGCCATATCGTACTTTGCCATTTCTTGGATAGCATCAAGGATTAAGTACAGGAACTCTGAAGTCTTTACTCTCATACAAGTTCTGAATGTAATGTGGGTAGGAAATGATGATACAATGAGCATCAGAGCTAGATTGCAGCTTTTTAAATATCCAAGCTCAATACTCCACTGCAGCACAATAACCCTTGTTCATTTTTTATTACTATTTATAGTAGTAGTTTAGTGAAACCTTCTGTGATGTCAGAGAAAATTTTTCAGGTTCTTTAAAACTGGTGAAAGTACATGTTAATATGATCAAACATCTAAGCTTATTTTTTATCAAGTTACAGAATTTGGTCAGTCATCCTACTAGTCAGTAAGTTTTAGTCCTATTATAGGTAGTCCTTGACTTACAACAGTTCATTTAGTGACCGTTCAAGTTACAACAGCACTGAAAAAGTGACTTATGACCGATTTTCACACTTATGACTGTTGCAGCATCCCATGGTCACATGATCAAAATTTGGATGCTTGGCAACTGGCATGCATTTATGATGGTTGCCGTGTCCTGGGGTTACATGATCACCTTTTGCAACCTTCTGACAAGCAAAGTCAATGGGGAAGCCAGATTCACTTAACAATCATGTTACTAACACATGCAGTGATTCACTTAACAACTGTTCCGAAAAAGGTCATAAAACTAAGTTAACAAATGTTTCTCTTAGCAACAGAAATTTTGGGCTCAGTTGTAGTTGTAAGTTGAGGACTAGCTGTATCAGGAAATATATTAGTCAGGAAATGTAGATAGTATGTGCAACTTAATGAAGACCAACTGAGACTTTTTTAAAGTTAAAATTTAACCAGTCTCCCTCCTTCATTTCTCTCCTTTGTGTGTGTGTGTATGTGTGTGTGTACAAATGCAAATACTTGTTGATTAAATTGAGGATAGGTACTTCCATGGAACAAATTGCTAAAATAAAGGTGAGGAAATTCATACACAAACTCATGCAAGTAGAGTAAAGAACATGGAATAGAACAGAAGAGGTGTGAATAAAGTTTCAGTAGAGTAGTTGAAAACAGTGTTTTGTGATTTCTTAATATCCTCTCTGTATAATCATAACTGCAAATTATTTTGTCTTCAACTCTTGACTGAACTGCTCTTAATTTGCTGTGGCCAGTAGGATTTGTAGATGCCTTGTAGAATAAATTGAATCCCTTGGGGAGTTGCTTCCCAGGCCCTCTGATCCATGGTCTATTTTTGCCAGACATGATTCGAAGTTTTAAATTAGATAATTGCTTTTCTATTTTGCTTTCCCCCTCTTCAGTTACAGACTCACTCCAGTTCTGTATGCCTCCTGCTGCAACTGGATGTATGCATTGGAAAAATTCTTGTCTGATGCTTACAGCCCAACCCAGTTATGGAATGGGATGTTTAGGCACGAACCCTTGGCCGCACCTCCTTTGCCTCAGCCCATTTACAGCCAGCTTTCCTCCTCCGCTGCTCTTCCCCCAGCCATTCTCCACAGCCAGTGGGCCCCTGGCCCTCTGCCCTGCACCCTTTGGCCCAGGCCATTCACCCAGGCACCCTTTGGCCCAGGCCTTTGGCTGCATGGGACAAATAGCCGCCAGCCAATTGGGTGGCAGGCAGAAGCAATGGTGCTGTGGGGGCAGTGTGCAATTGGCGATGGGCGATCACAGGGGCTGTGGGGGGGCAGTGTGTGATGCAAGATTTTTTTAAAAAGTACTGTGGCTGCTCCACAAGTTTTGGCGCCTTGCAGCTCTGTCACCAGGACCGGAAGGAGGGGGAGTGGCAGCAGGAGTAGCAGCCACTGGGGCCACTGGGGGGGCAGACAGGCAAGAAAGTGTTGGGGGGACCAGGAAGGGAGGGAGGGGCGTCTCAAAGGGGCTTCACAAAGATAGCTTGGCAGAGTCCGGTTAGGCGTCGCAGTGTAACGGGCGCAGGAAGACAGAGCTCCATCCTCCGCATTCAATTTCACCCCGCTGGGGACCCTAAAAAGGGTCAAAAGTTGCCCTGGAGAGGCGACGAAGGAGGGGACCCTCGTTGATCGTGGAGGGGCAGCAGCCTCTCTGTTTTATCCGAGGAAAGACTGGCTATACTTCTGTGGCCAGTCAGAAGCTGCTGACAACTGAAGAAAATAAGCACTGAAGAGCAACTTTTGAGCAACGTGGATGGAACTGGGTGAGACTATATCTTCTCCTTATGATTTTAAGACTTTTTCCTGGAAAAAAACGCCCAAAGCAAAGAATCCTCCCCGATGAGAGAGGGAAGGGGAATTTCCACCCCATTCCCTCAGGAAAAGAAAAGTGATGAACTAATTGCTTGGGGGAAAACAAAGAAAATCACAAGATTATTTTGGAACCAATACAGATATATAGCTTTGAAATTTGGGGACTAAAAGTATTTTTGAGACTTTTTTTAGAAAAGAGACTTGAAAAGTTTGTAATATAAGTTTGGATTTAAAAAGCTGGAAGACGGCGTTAATGACATCTAGTGGAGAACTATGGCACTACAATTTATTATTAAAGGAACTTGGCTTGAAGCCCAGACTCAGATAAAACTTTGGTTGTCCTTGGAAACTTTCACTTTTGAAGACTGCAGCTGGGAAAAGGGGAAAAAAACTCTTGGGCTGCTTTTTTGTTGTTCCTGGAAACTCACTTTTGCAGACTGCAGCTGGGAAAAAGGAAAAAAAAACCCTCTTGGGCTGCTTGTCTGTGTTGGGGACTAAAGACTACACACAAAAACAAAACGAGTGTTCCATACTTAGCCTTAAATGGTAAAAAATCATCTTTAACACCTGTCTCCGAAGTTCCCAGCTTGATATACCAACAAGAAAATGTTAATGAATCTCAGAAAGAAATTCTTTCTATGTTGAAATCAATCCAACAGACAATTGTTTTATTTCATGATGAGTCTAAAAATAACGCAAATGAGATAAAAGAACAATTTTCTAATGTAAACTTACAAATCCAGACAATGACTACAAAGAAGGAACTAGTAACCCAGAAAACAGAAGGAAAATTAGAAGAAATGGATCCAAAGATGGAGGACCTAAAGCAGGGGTCTTCAAACTTGGCCCTTTTACGACTTGTGGACTTCAACTCCCAGAATTCCTCAGCCAGCATGCCTGGCTGAGGAATTCTCAGAGTTGAAGTCCACAAGTCATAAAAGGGCCAAGTTTGAAGACCCCTGACCTGAAGGAAGGAATTAACAGACAGATACAGACAAATGAAAAATTAGAAGATGCAGTGGTAACACCGGAAATGGAAAAGATATCTTACTTGTCAAGATCTCAAAACACATTTGAGGATAAGAAAGAAGAGCTGATCCAATGGATGATAAAGCTGTACAGAGAAATGCTGAATATTGACAAACAAGAAATCAAAAGAAAAACGGAAGAAGAAAGATGGAGGCTGTTTAATGAATATAAATGGGTTGAGCGTTCTTCCAAAAATACTTCAATCAAATTCTCTTCCTCATTCCTAACAAAATATACAAAAACAGAGGAAGAATAACTTGATGATTCAAATGTACTGACTTGGAAAGTTATTTGGCAAAGGAAGAACGCTAGAGTAAGACTGAAGAAAATAGAGGTTTTGACCTATTAGATGGGATATTATACTATTAAACAGATGTTTGAATATGGTTAAGAAAATAGATAACTGTTAGAAATAAAAGTATTATTATTAGAAGGATAGGATTTGTAACTAGAATATTATATTTTGTTATAAGATGGGAAATATGAAATATGAAAATTGTATTTGCCCAGTGTGGAAAAATGCATACCACCAGAACAAGAGAGGATCAAGGAAGCACTGGATGGTGTAGTATTGGAACTAGACTGAGAAAGTTAATATGTACCACTGAATTACCAATTACTTGTGGAGCAGCAGCTTCCTTTTTTTTCCACCCTCCCCTCCGTTGCCTGGACTGCAGCCTGACACCCGACATCCTCCGCAATTGCAGAACCCCCACTGGACCTGCTGTTTGCCTGTGCACCCCCCCAGTCCCCCCTGTAATTGTAGAAGTCTTGCCGCTCACCTGCGCACCCCCCCCGACTCCCCCACAATTGCAGAAGCCGCACTGGCCCTGCCATTTGCCTGCGCACCCCCCAGTCCCCCCACAATTGCAGAAACCGTGCCAGCCCTGTTTGCCTGTGCACCCCCTAGCCCCCCACAATTGCAGAAGCTGTGCCAGCCCTGCTGTTTCCCTGTGCACCCCCTAGCCCCCCCGCAATTGCAGAAGCCGCGTTGGCCCTGTCGTTTGGCTACACACCCCACCAGCCCCTCCACCTAATTGCAAAAGCTGTTCCAGCACTGCCATTTGCTTGTGCACCCCCCACAATTGAAGAAGCCGTGTTGGCCCTGCTATTCACCTGCATAACCCCCCCAGCTCCCCCTGCAATACCAGCCCAAGGCTCCGGTCCACCTTCACCCACTGCCCAGGATTTTCATGCGCATTGGCTGGCTTGGGAGGCAGCGGTGGGGTGCAGCCCAGGCCGGCCCAGCAGCAGCAGCAGCAATAGCAGAATCCCCCTGGGATGGCCTAGCCGACACCAGCCTGTGTGCTATTTAACACTAAGCGCCCAGACCAGAGCCTCAGGCTGGTAAGGAGGCGGCTTCAGGTGTGGATGGCGGCCGCAATGGGACAGGCCAGGCGATGAGCGGAGCACTCTGCCACTGCTTCCCCCTCGGAGCTGCAAGCGCAAGGCAGCTCCAAGGCAGCGCCCATCTCTTTTAAGTCTGATGAGGTGGTTGCGAGAAGGCCAGGGCTCATTGGCTCGCCTGCTGGGTAGGACCTGCCTCGGTGCCTGGACTAGGAATGGGCAGTGCTTGGGGGAGAGTCTGTGAAGGGGCGGAGGAGAGGGGATGCCGCTGTTGCTGCTGCTGTTGCCATGGGAAGGGGGCGTAGAGGAGACCCTCAGGGAGTTTGCAGGAAAGAGTACCCGCTTGACCCGGGGGTGCGGGAGGCCCAGGTTACAGGAACCGGGGTGCTGTGTTGTGGAGCCGGGGGCATCTGGGGAGCCCCTTCTTCTCCAGGCATCTCCTGATGATGGGCAGCTGGGAGGGAACTTCAAAGTGGCACAGAGGGGAGTCGGGGCTGCTGCCATGAGGTGAGGCAAGGCAGGAGCCCACACAGCTGCCCGCCCCCTCCGTCCCACCACAAGGTGAGGCAAGGCAGCTGGCAGGGCATGGGTGGCCTGGCTGTGGGGGCCCTGAGGGGCTCGTGGGGTGGCTCCACCCCCCCCGGCCACCTGCCTCTCCTCACCTTGTGGCGGCGGCACTAACGCACCACCTGCCCTCTTGCCCAATTCCAGAAGTGAGGAACCAGACAGTGAGATGGAGTGGGCGGGGTCTTAACTAGGGCTTATTTTGGGGGTAGAGCCTATATTTGGCACATGCATAAAAATCAAGCTAGGACTTATTTTCAGGATAGGTCTTATTTTCCGGGAAACACAGTACCTATTGCAGGGCTTTTCAACCTTTTTACCGATTGTACCACTTTTAGGATATGGCAATATTCAAGTACCACCTAGCAAGGTGTCAAAAACTTGATGACCCAAAAAAAAAACCTGTTCAAAGTTGCAATTGCATTGAAATGACTTATGACCATTTTTCACACTTATGACCATTGCAGCATGCCCAGGGTCATGTGATTTATATTTGGATGCTTGGCAACTGATTCATATTTATAATGGTCACAGTGTTCCAGGGTCACATGATCCCCTTCTGCAACCTTTTGACAAGCAAAGTCAATGGCAGAGCTGCTGGTGGCCAAGTGCTAAGGCAGGACTTCCTTTCCTCCATCCCTTCCCTGCCTCTCTTTTTCTCATTCCCATCTCCTTCTGAAGGAACAATTTGAACCCCCCCCCCCCCCCATATTTTTCCTCTTCCATTTATTGATCAAACAAGGAAAGGCCTCCAGAGACAGAAAAGACAAGCTGCTGAGTGAACTAGCTTAAAAAGGCAAATTCCCGGGACTTCTGGTGGCTGCGCCGTGACGATGGCGGCTGTCTGACAGCCGTCCGTCACGGAAGCGTAAAAGCCGGCAAAACAGTGCCGATCAGCTGTTTTGCGGCTTGAAACCTTCCTCCCGGGTGAAGGGAGGAAGGTGAGCCTTCGCCTAGATAGAAGTAGAGCCTCACTAGTCTCCCAGAGATTTTTTCCTGGGAGACGAAGTGTGAGAGCTCCTTCGGAGTCTGGGTGTGCTCCGCTTTCCTGGATACCTTTGTTCTCCAGCGGGAGAACAAAGCTAGATGCTGTCTCCACTGCTGCTGTTTAAATGGAAACCGTGAGTTAATTTAAAAGCAGACAGAGCGGTCAGGAAGATAAGAATTGGATGATTTTATTTTAAACTTAACTCAGTGAGAATTAACATCTTCTCCTGTTATTACTTCAATCGGAGGGAAGAAATATGGCGGAGGAATCCTGCTTCTTTGTTACTTTCTTTGTCTGAGAACTTTCACTTTTCACTTTCCCTTCACTATTGCTAACTGGCAACAAAGTTTCAAAGTTTCAACAAAGTTTCAAGAACGTAATAGACTTGGTTTATTTAAAGAAGATTTTTCTTTTTAAAGGGGAAATTGCTTTTTCTTCTCCTTTATTCCTATTAAAGATTAAAAAAAAAATTTCTCTGTTTTAAAAAATGGCTTCAAAACGTCCTGGACCTCTTTCTCTTCCTAAAACTTCAATTTCCTCTCCAGTAAATCAGACTGTACAACAACCTAAACCTAAATCTTCCCCACCTTCTCCTCCACCTCAGGCAATTACACTTAAGGATTTACAAGATGCTTTGGATAAGACTGTACAAAAAACAGCAGAGCTCCTGGCTCAAAAAAAATAATGAGCTGAGGGAAGATATTGTGTTTGCTGGTCTTGTAGAAAAGATTGATGACCGTGTGGATGAGGTGGTTGGTAATGTTGAAATATTACAAGACAGAGTTGAAAAAATAGAAGATAATGTGGATGTTGCACAGAATGAAATTATAATGTCACAATATAGAGAAATGGAGTATGCTTTGAGAATAAGAGGCTTGAAGGAAAATGTTCAGGAGAATTTGAAAGAAGAAATTGCAGCAGAACTGGCTTCTATTTTGGAATGTGATCCTGAAGGAATGCTGAGATATAGAAAAGATCTTCAGAGTTAATTCGTGGGTTGCAAAACAGAGAAAATTACCAAGAGATGAGGTGGTTTACTTTGCTAGAAAATCACTTTGTAATGAAATTATACAGGCTTTCTACAAGCAAAGATTTCAGATTGCAGCTCAGGATGTGATGGTTTTAAAGGAAATACCTTCAAAAATTCTCAGAAAAAGAAAAGACTTTGCTTTTTTGGCTGAAGAACTTAAGAAACGACAAATTCAATTTAGATGGGATATACCTGTGGGGATAGTAGTGACCTATGTTGGCACACGATATCGTCTTAATACAATTTCAAAAGCAAGAGATTTTTATGTTACTGTTTTAAAAGGAGGTCTACCACCATCTCCAAGATCAAAAAAGGAAGAGAGCAAGGCAGAAGCACAGCTGAATGTAGGTTCAATACCACTTTTGGGAGAAGAATTATTGGTTGAATCTATGCAACAGAGTTTGCAAATAACGGAAGACCCAAGGGAACAGAGAATTACACGTGCTGCTCATAAACGTAGAGAAAGAGAACAACAACAACAACAGCAACAACAACAAAAGGTAGATGATGGAGTTTCATCACAGTCTACTTCGGAGCCAGTGGGAGGAGCAAGGCCAAAAAGTTGTCTTGTATGTACCCGAACCTGCAACCTAAATGTTGGAGATGTGGTTGCTTGGATGCAACCTACTTTCATGTTTGGTGGACTTGTAAAAATATTAAAGCCTTTTGGATTATGATTTGGTGGAACATTCAAAAGGTTTTTAAAAGGAAGATTAAGTTTACTCCCCAGTTATTTCTTTTGGGCATTTTTGTGGATTTTGATGCTAAAGAAACTATTTTAATGTTGAATTTAATAACAGCAGCAAGATTATTGGTGGGTCAATATTAGAAGAAGGACTCTCTGCCTTCTTTAGAAGAATGGGTATTTAAGGTTTCTAATTTAGCAGAAATGGCTAAAATTTCTGCTTATTTAAAGGACCATTCACAAGAGAGATATCTTATTGTATGGAGAAGATGTATAGAATATGTTCAGAAGAAATATGGAACTACGAAGTTTCATTTATTTTATGAGTAATGGATTTGTTTATAAAATTATGATGTTAAAGTTTGAAGAGAGTTAAGGGTTAGTATGATTTTGGTTATTGTATAATTAGTAAATTTAAATAGATTATGTTTAATATGTTTGTATAACCCTGTACTTGGCTCTGGGAAGTCAGGGGGGAGGGGGGTGGGGGGAGGGGTGGGGGGGATGGGTTGAAGGTTAAATAGCTCAGATAAGTAGAACTAGTTTTATAGTATATAATATTATGTTTTATTTTGGAGAGAGGAATTGCTCGGGCATTTCTCCTGGACTGCATCCGGAATGAGAAGATAGGAGGAAGGGGAGAAGCAAGTAAGAAGGTTTAGGAGAAGGAGGAGAGGGGGAGAGTGAAGAAGAAGAGGGAAAGAGGGAAGTGAGAGAGAGGTTAGAGGGTGGATGCGGTTTGGGGGGAAATGGGTGAGCAATACCGAAAGTTATGTGTATAAATTTATTTTACTCTTTATCTCAAGTATTTTTTATGATGTAATGTAAAATTGAAAATAAAAATTTTTTATAAAAAAAAAAAGGGCAAATTCCCCTTTAAGAATTAGCTACTGGCTAGAAAGGAAAGTAAGGAGCGCAGCTGGCACTTAAGGAAGAAAAAAAAATGTAAGTACTGGCTGCCAGCTAAGGCAGCCTCCCCAAATGGCTCCATTCATAAGTAAAGGAATGCTACTGGCAAAATCCATTCAGGAGAAAAATACTTCAAAATCCCTTGCAGCAAAACTTACAGCTAACAACAGCAGAGCAATAGAAGCTAACATGAGACATCAGTCATCAGCCAAATAGAAATTGCCAAACACTCCTTAAGAACACAAAGCCCTCATTGCACAAATCCCGGAACTTCAAAGTCACAAAAGCACATAAGAATCCTTCCACTCTCCATCTCCTTCCCTCCTCCGTGCCTCACCTCCAGCCATTGCTGCCTTTTTTCATTCCTCTTGGAGGGTGACCCCTCCCCCGCTGCATTTCTTGCCTGTTTGCTGCTGCCAGCACAGGTGGCTGCCACAGCAGTTGTAGATTGGCTCATGGCCAGCCTGCTTGATCTCCTCCTCCTCCTCCTCCTCCTACTTCTTCTTCTTCTGTGCAGCTGACTCCACCTCCTCCCAAGGCTGCTGCTTTTTCTCTCTCTCTCCCTCACCTGCCCAAACTGCCTCCTTTTATAGCCTCTCCTGTCTCCGCTCCCTCCTTCTTTCTCATGGGGGAGGGTGAGCCAGAAGTGAGCCTGGGGCCTTTGCAGCTCCAGAGGACACTCTCACTGTAAGTCCTTGCCTGTGCTGGCTCTCCCTCCCCCACTACACTTGGCTAGGCAGGGCTGCATACCACTGGCCACTCATTAATGTACCACAAGTGGTACACGTACCACCGGTTGAAAAGCCCTGACCTATTGAACAGAATTATGAATTGGCAGCCAGAATTTGAGGGTGCTTTGTACAATGAAATCTGGGTTATTTCATATTAGGTTCATTAGATTTTCATGGCCCACATATCTAGTATCAGGAGAAAGCTGTATCATTCAAATAGCTTGAGGCATACACAATCCTTTAGCAAAATTTACTAGTTGCCTAAAATGAATTACTTTTCTCTGTCCAGTCTGTTGTCCCAGTTGTCTGTAGTCTCAGCCATCAAGTCCTAAAATCCTATTACTTTTTTCTTGTTTTTAGTCCTTCTGGTTTTTTGGGGTAGTGAAGGGTAGGGAATGACAACATTCCTCATTCACAAGTATGGCTGCAGAGGATGAAACCAAAGGCAAATGGTCTCTGGTAGACTGGATCCTTGTGGATTTAACTAGTGGTAGTGACAATGCCCTGAGTAAGCTGGATCCTGTCACCATTTTAATTTTTCTCAGGTTCCTATTGTAAAAAACAACAACAGCTAATTCAAGTATCTGGTACAGGTAGTCCTCAACTTACGACAATTGTGCCCAACATTTCTTTTTTTCTTTCAATACTTTATTATATTTTTATAGTCACCATTCCTTAATATTTTATCAGCAACATATTGTCTGGGTTCCAAAGTTTAGTTTACTAATACATGTTAAACTCCTTTCTCTCTACCTCGTTTTTCTAGCCATTGATAAAATGTATCCCATGTTCTAAAGTAATCTGAATCTTCTTTCTCTTTCATTTTTAGTTTCAGTCTGTCCATTTCTGCACAATCTAAAATTTTCTTAATTATCTCTTCCTCCGCTGGTAATTCTTCATCCTTCCAATGTTGAGCAAATACAATTCTCGCTGCAGTTAATACATGTAACATTGAATATACACATTCCTTCTCATACCTTCCTGCAATTATACCTAACAAAAATAATTCTGGCTTAAAATCTATGTGTTTTTTAGTCATTTTCTCTAACCATATATGTATTTTTGACCAAAATCTTTTTGTCAAGCCCTGTGGGCTCGACATTGACGGGGGGGGGGGGGGGAGACGATGATAGTGGGGAGGAGGCCAGCGCCACCACTGAACGGCTGAGAGGTTCCATGGCTCGGCCGCCAGACAGCTGTTCGGTGCAGGAAGGCCCCAGGGAGGAGAACAGCGGTAAAGACGTCCGCCGGGAAGAGGCCAGCAGAGGCTAGTGGCAAGGACGACGCCCGGGGAGAAGCCAGGGGCAGTCCTACCTGAACTGTGGCCAAAGGCGGAGCCGCTGAAAAGCTGAGCAGCCATGCGGCCGACAAGCAGCTGATCGGCACAGGAGCGTCACCCGCCAATGTGAACTGAACGGTCGAACAGAGAAGAGAGCCAGAGGCCTGCGTCACTGTTCTTAACATTAGCCACCGGATGCTGGCTAGGTGGGTGGGGGGGTGGAGCTGGTGGGGAGTACTGTATTTAAGGCGCTGGTAGGAAATCACTCCCAGCACTAACTTTGTTTGCTGTGATTAAACGCTGGTCAGACCGTTCTGATTTTTGCCAGCCACCTTGATGTCTACCACTTGTTTTCTGTGCGAACCAGGGGTTGGTAAGGACACTGACAGAAAGTTAGCACTCCTCTTTGTTTTGCCCCTACCCATTACCCTGTGCTCTGTTCAGAGAATGGCTGAGGGTACACAGGAGATGGTGCCTGTGGGTGAGCCAGCTGGGGGAGAGCCAGCTGAGGTGGCAGCGCCAACTCCGGATGCGAGAAATGAAGATGCCCAGCCAGTGGTGCGGCCCAAAGTGTGTGAGGCACGGCCTGCAGGTCTGGTGAGCGACACACAGATGTTTCCAGGGGTGATGCAGGATGCAGGAGCCTCAGGAGAGTGGTGGCATAGTTCAGCTGTCACAGGCTTGGCAGCCGGTCAAGTACACATACCGGGTGCTTCGGGCCACCCCATGATGGAGTGGAGAGAGAGGCGTCTGACAGATGATGACGAAGGGGACTGGAGCTATTCCACGGCACCAGGGCGACACACAATGGACGTTCTGAGGGAGAGGTTTGGAGAGGCTGGGTTCCAGGATCCCCCCTCATGGCCGAGGTAGGAGGTGGGACCCGAGATGGCTGCATGGCCATGAACGGGGACCCAGCCAACCCAGTCGGGGCTGATCAGGTTTCATTTGTCTAGCCCAAAGTTGAAGTTAGGTGCCGGCCACGCTCCTGACACCCCGCAGGTGGGAGGCCCTGATCAGAGTGTGTTCCTGCCCATTCCAACAGGACAACCGCAGGCTGCGTGGGAAGGCAGGTCACTGATGGCTCCAAGCAGAGCCCCCTCAGGGGTCCAGTTCCAGCAGCCGGATCAGCGGCCCGGTGGGGAGCAGGGACTGGGGAACAGCGCTCTCCACCTGCAGTTGATGCTCTACAAGGCCCAGGATGGCCCTTGGGGTCATGGGCCCAGGGGATGGCCTGGGGTCCTCCACCATTGAAGGCGACATTCAATGGGAACCCGGATCATTTGGCAATGTTCCTAAGCCAAGTCATTAGCCATTTGGACCAATACACCCGGTTTTATCCATCCCAGTGGGCGATGGTGGTGGCGGTAACTGCAGGGTTGCATGGTGAAGCGGTGGAATGGGTGGCGGATTTATACAGCGACCATGCCAGGGAACTAGCCGATGCTGGCCTGTTTCTGGAGGCTCTGCATTCCCGTTTTGAGGATGTATCACGAGTTCAACGGGCAGAGGGGGAATTGCTGGCACTGAAGCAGTGGGGCCAGTCCGCGGCTGACTATGTATGTGAGTTCCGGTGGGTGGCCGGCAGGCTGCGGTCCTAGCTGGAACGCCTGCTGGTTCACCAATTCCAGGAAGGTTTGGACCGGGACCTGCACCAGGCATGTGTCTACCGGGGCATCCCAAGTCGGTTACACGACTGGTTTCATGTGGTGGACCTGGATTCAGGTCCGCAGGAATTCTGACCAAAGGGGGATGGCCCCTTGGCGCCACGCAGGGCCATGAAGAGACCAAGGGACGAAGGTCAGAGGGCCCAGGGATCTGGTCTGGGTTCCTCTGCGGGTATTCCTTGGCCATCATTTAGTTGCTTCTGCTGCAACCAACTGGGACATCGGGTGGCGGAATGTCCAGTCCCCATTCCAGGGGGGAAGCCAGGGACCCCCAGGAGAGCCAGAGCCACACCCAAGAAGACCCCCAGAGAAGTCGAGGGCAGTGCACCAGGCAGAGAGCCCCACCCCTCGAGGGGGGGTCCCGGAGGAGGAGGCAACAGCCGCCACAAGATACCAGCTGGTAGCCTACAACAGCAAGGATGAGGCAGCAGAGGATCCGATGGTAAGTGAACTTGTACGACCATTCGTCATCCCCATTGTTTTGACAGATCCGCAAACAGGCCACCGTGGGGAGTACAGGGCCCTAATCAATTCCGGCTGCACCCGTTGCCTGATCAGCAAGGCCGTAGTGGCTGAGGTGGGGATCAGAGTGAGGCAGATGGTCAGCCCAGTATGGTTTGAACAGGTGGATGGCTCCCTTCTGGGGGGGGGGGCTCAAGCTACCCTCATAACGGAGCCAGTTCAGCTGGAGATGGGGGCCCATTGGGAGGTCCTCCGGTTTGTAGTGGTCCCCTCCATGACAGAGGCTGTTACCTTGGGACTAGCGTGGCTGGACAAGTGGGGTCCTATGATCTGGTGGGAAGGGGGATACCGAAAGTTACAGATTGGTGTTGGCCCTCAACCGCCTGCTCACGAACAAGCAAAAAAGGGTGGAGAGAGAAGCAGGGAGGCAGCGGTGGGGCAGGGATGTGCGAGGGGGGAAGCCCCCTTCCTGGCGGTGTATGCCGACCTCGCCGAGGTGTTCAGCGAGTGTGAGCGTGATGTGCTACCTCCTCACTGGCCAACTGACTGTGCTATTGACATTTTGCCTGGCGCCAAACTGCCAAAACCCCGGATGTATGCAATGACACCCAAAGAGATGGAGGAGCTGCGTCAGTACATTTTTTTTATACAATATTTTATTAAATTTTATGAGACTAGGGGAGGGATAGGGTCAATATAGGTATTGGGGTTCAGGGTAGGGTTCAGGGATGGGGTTGGGATAGGGGTAGGTACAACGTTGGGGTTGCCCACAATAACATTTCCAAACTTTAGCAAGCAGACTATTGTCCGGATACAAATATTCAATAACGGTAATTAATATGATAGTAAATAGCTATAGTCAATAAGAATAACAGTAATCATAAAAAGTATCAATTAATCAGTAGATATCATTCATCTTATTAATTATCACAATCATTTCTCGCTAGTTCGTTTTGCTAACCATTGGTAAAAGTTTTCCCATGTTTTAAAATAGACTGAGTCTTCTTTCTCTTTAATCTTTAAGGTTAGGCTGTCCATTTCTGCACATTCTAAAATTTTCCTAATTATGATCTCATCAGATGGTATATTTTCATTTTTCCAATACTGGGCAAATGCTATTCTTGCAGCTGTCAATATATGTAATATTAAATACTCATTCTCTTTCCCGTATTTGGGTCCTAATATTCCTAACAAAAACAGTTCTGGCTTACATTCTATCTGTATTTTAGTCATCTTTTCCAACCATGTATGAATCTTAAACCAAATTTTTTTTGCACTAGGACATACCCACCAGATATGGTAATAAGTACTTGGCTTTTGTTTACATTTCCAACAATTATTCAAAACATTTTTAAACATTTTCACTAGTCTTACTGGTGTCATGTGCCATCTATAAAATATTTTATACAAGTTTTCTTTATATGAAGCTGCTTTAGTGAGTTTAATATTTCTATCCCATAACTTTTGCCAGTCTTCTAAGTCTATAGCAGTGGTTCTCAACCTGTGGGTCGGGACCCCATTTGGGGTCGAACGACCATTTCACAGGGGTCGCCAAACAACGCAGTCTGCCATTTTTTCCCCCCTTTTCCTTAGCTGTGCTACTCCCTTTTATTCTATTGGCTTTTGAAAGCCAATAGAATAGACTCTATTCAAGAGAGTCTAATTCTATTGGCTTTCAAAAGCCAATAGGAATTGTCCAGGCTGTCTCTGCCCTGCTGAGCCCACCAAAAGTCCCATTCTGCAAACGGTGCTGCACCAGTTGAGTAGTCCTCGACTTACGACCGGTTGAGTAGTCCTCGACTTACGATCAGTTGGGGGTCGCGGCATTAAAAAGGTTGAGAACCACTGGTCTATAGCATATCCAATTTTTTTTTTGCCCATACTATCATTGTTTCTTTTACTTGTTCTTCTTCCATCTTCCAATTTAGCAGAAATCTATAAAGTTTCTTAATGAAGTTTTCATCTGTTTTCAAAAGTATTTGGTCGAATTCTATCTGTTCTTTATAAAATCCCATTGTCTTTACATCTTTCTCATATCTTGTTTGGATTTGCAAGTAAGGCCACCATGCTAAGTCAATACCTTGTTGTTGTAGGTCTTGCCTGTCTTTACGTTTTCCATCCTTGTCCAAAATGTGTTTGTAAGTAACAAGTTTGTCATAGTTGATTAAATTTGGGTAAGCAAAAGCTTCCATTTTTGAAAGCCACTGTAAGGAACCACTTCAATCCACATCTTAAGAAAGCAGAACTCTTGGAAACGGTTTCTCCAACAGGAACTTTTATTAAGAGAAATTGATAGCAGGCATGATAGACAGGATCTGAGGGATTCCCCCACAAATCAATGTTTTAAAGTGTCCCTAAGCACCCCCCCACCCCGCAGTTCTTCCGGGCGATTCAGACCGGCATAGTTCTAGGTGTTAAATACAGGAAAGATAACATCAATCTGGCTCCATTGTACACGATCATGCAACAGCTCCTCACACCTTATTTTGATGACGGATAAATAACCCAAATTCCAGAGGCTGGATCTTTTCAAACACCCCCCCCCCTTTCCTAGCTGCCCCGTAAGGAGGAAAGTTGAGAGGTGCATAGGATAAGAGGCAAATGGTTACATTGTAATGGTTAGCAGAGGCGAATAAACAAAAGGTTACTTTGTAGTGAATAGAGGAAGTGAAAGTAATAAAAAACCCTCCCCCTTGGGAGTATGGCAGGACCCAGGAAAGGGTAAGGATTGATTTTAGATCGGAGGAGATAGACAGAAAGGAAATATGACTGTATCCTGACATCCTGCCCCCCTTAAAAATACGAGAGATCCACCTGTAGAGAAAACAAAACAGGTATAAAAGTTAGTCTGGCTTCTTAGGATATTCTGTATGAAACTTCTTTAACAGTTTCGGGGCTCTGACATGACGTTTATGGACCCGTTTATGGACATGACGTTTATGGACCCATTTTGTCAGGAGGGGAGGTGTTTCCATGCTACTAGGTATTGAGTTGTCCCATGATATCTCCTAGGATTTCCTTTATTTTGAAGTGTTGTTCTCCTTCCACCATGATTGGAGGTGGTGGTGGTGGGGATTTTTAGACGTAAGGGTGACTGTTGTTCTCTTTTCAGTAAACTGCAGTGAAAGATTGGGTGTATTTGCCTGAGATTTTTGGGTAATTCTAATTCTACTGTTACTGGGTTTATGATTCTTTTAATTGGAAAAGGACCTATATATTTTGGTCCAACTTTTTTACAACGTTGTAGGGATTTTAGGGATTTTGTAGAAAAATATACCATTTCTCCTACAATGAATGGTGTGGGTTCAACTCTTTTTTTATCTCCTTGTGCTTTGTATGCTTGCCTAGCTTCGTCTAAGGCTTTTCTAACTATTGGCCAGGTGTTTTGTAATTGTTCTATCCACTCTTTCAGTGATGGGATTGCTGGTTCGTTTGGGATTAATTCTGGCATGGGGTTGAAACTTTGACCGTTGGCTATTTGAAAAGGAGTGTACCCTGTGCTGGAGTGGACTGCATTATTGTAGGCAACTTCTGCGAAGGGGAGTAGGTCTGTCCAGTTCGATTGCTGGAAATTAATGAAGTATCTTAAATATTGCTCAAGTACTGCGTTAGCTTTCTCTGATTGGCCGTTCCCTTGAGAATGATGACTAGATGTCAGTCCCTGAGTGGTCCCTAAAAGGGACAAAAATTCCTTCCAAAATGCAGACGTAAATTGCACTGCCCTATCAGATATGATGCGTTGGGGTGCCCCATGCAATCTGTAAATATGCTGCATGAAAAGTTTCGCTAAGGCTTTTGTGGTGGGAATCTTTTGGCAAGGGATAAAGTACACCTGTTTGGAAAACAAGTTTGTGACCGTCCAGATGACAGTATTCCCATTGTTTTCTGGTAAATCCACTATAAAATCCATGGCTATTTCCCTCCAGGGGGCTGAGGGAGTCGCCACTGGTTGTAACAGTCCGGGCAATTTCCCTTGCAACCTCTTAGCAGTCGCGCACGTTGGGCAGCTGGCCACATAACTTTCTATGTCCTTTTTCATGGATGGCCACCAAAATTGCCTTTTAATTAAGTGTAATGTTTTTACAAATCCAAAATGCCCTACTGATTTTGTGTCCTGGCACAGCTGTATGAATGTGTCCCTCTGGGTGGTTGGTATATCTAATTTTTCCCCCACCCAAGGCAATCCGTATTTAATTGTGCACACGTGTCTATTTTTCTGGAACCATTCATCTGTTTCCAAAGTTTTCCGGAATTCGATTCCAGTTTGGCTACCCAGCTGCGGTTTTAATTTAGACTGGGCTCTGGTAGTTACTGGCGCTGCCAGTTGTGGTTCTGCCATAAGTGGTTTAGAATTGGTGGCTCGCATGCTGTTATATTGGGGCATGCGAGATAGTGCATCTGCCAGGAAGTTCTCCCCCCCCCCCCCCCCCGGCAAGTGCTTGAGCGTAAAGTGGAATTGGTGAAAATGCTGGGACCAGCGGGCTTGCTTGGGAGTGAGCTTCCTGGGTGTTTTCAAGGCTTCCAGGTTTTTGTGGTCTGTCCACACCTGAAAAGGGATTTTATTCCCTTTAAGGAACTGGCGCCACATAAGTAATGACCAACGTATCCCGTATGCCTCTTTCTCCCACACGGGCCAGCGCTGTTCTGTTTAAGTGCGTTTCTTGGACATCTACGTGCATGGTTGCAATACCCCTTCATTGTTTTCTTGTAATAGTACAGCCCCTGCTGCCACATCACTTGCATCCGCCTGTATTACGAAGGGCTTATCCATGTCTGGATGCCTCAGTACGAGTTCGGCAGAAAAGAGTCTCTTTAATCTCTCAAATGCCGCTTGGCATTCCATTGTCCGTTTTAGTGGCTGGCTAGGTCTCACTGAGGATTCTCCCTTCGTTTTTATTAAGTTCGTGAGGGGCAGGGCTATCTGGGCAGATGAGGGAATGAATTGGCGGTAAAAGTTTGCGAAACCCATGAAACTTTGCAGCTGCTTTCTTGTGTGAGGAGGTGCCCATTCTAATACTGCTCTGACCTTCTCTGGGTCCATTTCAATGCCCTGTGGGGATATGTGATAACCCAGGTAATCTATTCTTTCCTGGTGGAATTCGTATTTCGATAATTTGGCATATAGGTGGGCAGCTCGTAGTTTCTTTAAAACCGCTCTGACTAGGTTGACATGTTCCTCTTTGGATTCGGTGAAGATAAGGATGTCGTCTAAGTAAACCAGAACCCCCTTAAATAGGTGCTCCCTTAGTACTTCATTGATTAATTGCATAAATACTGCGGGACCCCCTTGTAATCCAAATGGCAAAACTTTGAATTGGTAGCACCCCATTTGGCAATTAAATGCGGTTTTCCATTCATCCCTTTCCTTAATTCTAACGCGGTACTACGCTTCCCTTAGATCTAGTTTAGTGAAAATTCTTCCTTTCGAGAGGTGGGATAACATGTCCTTCATAAAAGGTAGGGGGTATAGGTTGCTTTCACTGATTGCATTCAATAGGCGGTAGTCCACGCATAAGCTTAAAGTGCCATCCTTCTCTCTAAAGAGGACCGGGGCGGCCACTTTAGGCTTGGCAGGTTCGATGAACCCCCTTTCTAGGTTTTTATTTATGAATCTTTCCATTTCCTCCTTCTCCTTAGGGCTCATGGAGTATAGTCTGGGCTTTAGGAGTTTTGCCCTGAGCTTGAATTCTATGGTACAATCCATGGATCGGTGAGGGGAGAGCTCATCTGCCCTCTCCTCACTGAAAACCTCAGCAAGATCTCGGTATTCCTCTGGTATTTCGGGTAGCCCCTTTTCTTTTCCCATGGATGCTTTTTCTGTTCTAAGTTTTGGTAGGTCCCCTTGGGGTTTTAAGTCCGTAGGGCAGGGGTTTTCAACCGGTGGTACACGTACCACTTGTGGTACATTAATGAGTGGCAGGTGGTACGCAGCCCTGCCTAGCCAAGTGTAGTGGGGGAGGGAAAGAGCCAGCACAGGCAAGGACTTACAGTGAGAGAGTCCTCTGGAGCTGCAAAGGCCCCAGGCTCACTTCTGCTTCACCCTCCACCATGAGAAAGGAGGAGGGGGGCAGAGACAGGAGAGCCTATAAAAGGAGGCAGTTTGGGCAGGAGAGGGAGAGAGAAAAAAAGCAGCAGCCTTGGGAGGAGGCAGAGTCAGCTGCACCGAAGGGGGGAGGGGAGATCAAGCAGGCTGGCCATGAGCCGATCTACAACTGCTGTGGCAGCCACCTGTGCTGGCAGCAGCAAACAGGCAAGAAATGCAGCGGGGGAGGGGTCACCCTCCAAGAGGAATGAAAAAAGGTAGCAATGGCTGGAGGTGAGGCACGGAGGAGGGAAGGAGATGGAGAGTGGAAGGATTCTTATGTGCTTTTGTGACTTTGAAGTTCCGGGACTTGTGCAATGAGGGCTTTGTGTTCTTAAGGAGTGTTTGGCAATTTCTATTTGGCTGATGGCTGATGTCTCATGTTAGCTTCTGTTGCTCTGCTGTTGTTAGCTGTAAGTTTTGCTGCAAGGGATTTTGAAGTATTTTTCTCCTGAATGGATTTTGCCAGTAGCATTCCTTTACTTATGAATGGAGCCATTTGGGGAGGTTGCCTTAGCTGGCAGCCAGTACTTACATTTTTTTTTCTTCCTTAAGTGCCGGCTGCGCTTCTTACTTTCCTTTCTAGCCAGTAGCTAATTCTTAAAGGGGAATGTGCCTTTTTAAGCTAGTTCACTCAGCAGCTTGTCTTTTCTGTCTCTGGAGGCCTTTCCTTGTTTGATCAATATAAGAAAGAGGGAAAATATGGGGGGAGGGGTTCAAATTCTTCTTTCAGAAGGAGATGGGAATGAGAAAAAGGGAGGCAGGGAAGGGAGGGAGGAAAGGAAGTCCCGCCTTAGCACATGGCCACCAGCAGCTCTGCCATTTACTTTGCTTGTCAAAAGGTTGCAGAAGGGGATCACATGACCCTGGAACACTGTGGCCATTATAAATATGAATCAGTTGCCAAGCATCCAAATATAAATCACATGACCCTGGGCATGCTGCAATGGTCATAAGTGTGAAAAATGGTCATAAGTCATTTCAGTGCAATTGCAACTTTGAACAGGGGTTTTTTTTGGTCATCAATTTTTGACACCTTGCTAGGTGGTAGTCGAATATTACCATATCCTAAAAGTGGTACAATTGGTAAAAAGGTTGAAAAGCCCTGCCGTATGGTCCCCCTTCGGGAAATTGATTTCTGACGTCCTCCAATTTACCCAGGGGTTCCATTTCTTTAACCATTCCAGCCCTAGGATCACTGGGCATTTGAAACCTGGGGTCACTACAAACATTATGTCTTCCTCATGGTTTCCCTGGGATAGGTGGACTGGTAAAGTTGCTAGGGTAGCTGGCACCCCCCCCCATGGACCCATCTAACTGGCCAAATGAGATTGGTTGTTCTAGCCTCCTCACCGGAATGACCAAATTCCCCACTAGCGCCGGGCTAATGAGGCAGCGGGTGCAGCCAGAGTCTTTTAAGGGTTTCATTTTGGAGCTTTGGGCATGGGGGGAGCTAATATAGTCAGTGTCTTGAGGATGGGTGCGATGGGTCCACTTACCAGGGGTTCGCCCTCCGAGCTGTCGTCTGAGGTGTCCACCGGTCCTGCGGTGTAGGCTGGAGTTCTTTCTCCATGTTGGGCAGGAACTGGGGACTCCACAGCCTCTATCGCTCTCATGGCGGGTTCTTTTGGCTTGGCTGGGGAGTTTCTGGATTTCCTGGCCTGTGATCAGTCTGGGTTGTGCTGAGGGGTTTTTGAGCGGCATTCTACGGCCCGATGCCCCTCTCTCCTGCATTTGAAACAGCCCATTGGCTTCTTGGCCGTAGCCTGTGGCTTCGCTGGCTCACGCATCATCTCAGGCGGCGAGCGGCCCCATGGTTTTCCTCGGTGGTGCCTCTTCAGTAGGTCGATCTCTGCTTCCTCTGCCAGGATGTACCATTCATCGACTTGGTGTGGTTCCCCTCGGGGCAGGCAAGCATCATACAGGTTGTAATTTAGGCCGTCTTTGAAATGGGTAAGGAGGATGTCTTCCGGCCAGTTCAGCTTGCTGGCAATGGTCCGGAATTTTTGCGTATATTCGGCTGCTGGCCATCTGCCTTGCCTCACTGTTTTGATTCTTTTGCAGGCTTTGCAATCAGCCAGGGGGTCCTCAAGTCGCCTTCTCAGAGAGGACACGAAACGGTTGAAATCGTTGAGCTCTGGGGCATTGGAGTCGTGCAAATTCACCACCCAATCTGCAGCTGGTCCATCCAGAGCGGATTGCATGATATGGATGTGGGCTTTGTCGCTAGGGATGTGCCGCCCGTATTTTTCCATGTAGCTGAGGACTTGGGTTAGGAAAAACCCCAAGCGTGTCGGCTCCCCCTTGAATTTTGCGTCCAGTGGCAGGAGTCTTTGAATGGATCGGTGGGTTCACCGTCGGTGGTATTGTCTTCCATCTGGATCGCCATCTGTGGGTCGGCGGGGAGTGGGGGTTGCTGAAATGGTCGCTGGTGGATCAGCGGACGTCCCCAGGACTACAGGTTCCAATTCCCCCTCAGTGTCTTTCCAGCTGCAGCTCCAGGTGCTGGTGCAGCCATGGGGCTCAGAATTCTCCTCCCCTAGAGAGCCGAGGGTTCTTTCCCTCAGGTCGATAGCTTTCTGTAGGATCCAGTTCGAGTGCTATGCCCAACTTCCTTCCTCTTCGCTAACGTGCAGGGATTTCTCCATCTCCTGCTTTCATTCTGGTTGGTGGCCCCCCCATCTCAGGGTCACCTTTCTCAATCTCTTTTCCCACTCGCCTTTCTTTCCAATGCCTATTGACCACCGAGGTTTGTGGTTACGCATCTCCACCACCTCTTCTCCTGAGGAGTATGACATTTCAGATCCCGACATCTGGCAGGTTTTCAGTTGGCGGGAAGGCTCCCTCTCCATGGGGGGGTTCTCCCTTCCTTGCCTCATCTGACATTGTATTTTTTGCAAAGTCCCCCGGTAAGGTTCTTCCTTCCAGGTTGACTATTACTGCAGATTCTGTCTAATGTAAGGAACCACTTCAATCCACATCTTAAGAAAGCAGAACTCTTGGAAACGGTTTCTTCCAACAGGAACTTTTATTAAGAGAAATTGATAGCAGGCATGATAGACAGGATCTGAGGGATTCCCCCACAAATCAATGTTTTAAAGTGTCCCTAAGCACCCCCCACCCCGCAGTTCTTCCGGGCGATTCAGACCGGCATAGTTCTAGGTGTTAAATACAGGAAAGATAACATCAATCCGGCTCTGTTGTACATGATCATGCAACAGCTCCTCACACCTTATTTTGATGATGGATAAATAACCCAAATTCCAGAGGCTGGATCTTTTCAACCCCCCCCCCTTTCCTAGCTGCCCCGTAAGGAGGAAAGTTGAGAGGTGCATAGGATAAGAGGCAAATGGTTACTGTACATTGTAATGGTTAGCAGAGGCGAATAAACAAAAGGTTACTTTGTAGTGAATACAGGAAGTGAAAGTAATAAAAAACCCTCCCCCTTGGGAGTATGGCAGGACCCAGGAAAGGGTAAGGATTGGTTTTAGATCAGAGGAGATAGATAGAAAGGAAATATGACTGGATCCTGACATCTGGTATTTTAATATATATTTTTTGTTTTATTCTCGCCCATTCTAGAAACAGTACATTCCTTATAGCATGGTTTTGGAAATATCTGTGTATTTTATTTTTCCCATACCACAGAAAGGCATGCCAACCCAATTGTAGGTCATGCTCCTCTAAGGTAGAGTAGTCTTTTATTTCTCAGCGTTATCCATTCTTTGAGCCATGGTAAAATGGTTGCTTGATAATATAGTCTCCAATCCAGAAGTCCAAATCCTCCACTATCTTTAGCTTCTTGTAGCATTTTCATTTTAATTCGTGCTTTTTTCCCTTGCCATATAAATCTCAACATTGTTGCATTTAAATCATCAAAAAATATCTTTCCCAATTTTACAGGAATTGTTTGGAATAAGAAAAGTAGTTTCGGTAGAACATTCATCTTCACTGTCGCTATTCTTCCTAGCAGTGACAGTTGGAGGTTTTTCCACTTTTCCAAGTCTAATTTTATTTGTTTCAACAGTCTTTCATAATTATCTTCTTTTAGTGTTGTACATCTTGATGTTAAGTAAATTCCTAAATATTTAACTTTTTTAACTATTTGCAGATTTGTCTTTTTTGTAAGTTGGGTTTTCTGTTTGTCTCTTAAGTTTTTTGTTAATACCTTAGTCTTTTCTCTATTTATTTTCAAACCAGCTACTTCTCCAAATTTTTCTATTTTCTGCAACAGTTTAGTAGTTGTTTCTAGTGGCTCCTCCAAAATGAAAACCAAATCATCTGCAAAAGCTTGTAGTTTATATTTTTGCTCTTTTATCTCCAGTCCTTTAATTTCCGTGTCCTGCCTAATATTTCTAGCCAGTACTTCCAGTGTTAGAATGAATAACAAAGGGGATAATGGACATCCCTGTCTTGTACCTTTTTTAATGTCAAAGCTTTCTGTATAATCTCCATTTAAGATTATCCTGGCCGTTTGTTTATTGTAGATTGCTTGAATTGCATTTATAAAATTTTTGCCAAAGTCCATTTCCATCAGCTGCTGGAACATAAATTGCCAATTTAAATTATCAAACGCTTTTTGCGCATCAAGAAATATCAATGCCATCTGTTTCCCTGGATGATTTTTATACTATTCAAGAACGTTTAAGATGATCCTTAAGTTGTTTTTTAATCTGTCTTTTAGGTAAAAAACCATTTTGGTCTGTGTGGATAAATTCAGTCACGAATTTCTTAATTCTTTCTGCCATTATCGAGGCAAAAATTTTATAGTACACATTTAGTAACGATATCGGTCTATAGTTTTTTATTTTTGTGGGGTCAGTGTCTTCTTTAGGTATGAAAGTGATATTAGCTTCAGTCCACGAGTTTGGTATTTTAGTCTCTGAAAAGATTTTATTACACAATTCCTTCAACATTGGGCTTAATATATCTTGTAGTGCTACGTAAAATTCTGCAGGAAGTCTATCTGGGCCCGTAGTCTTATCTTTTTTTTTTTTTGCCTTTTTATAGCTTCTATAATCTCCATCATTGATATTTTCCCATTTAGTATATTTCGGATGTTCTCCGGGACTTTTGGCAAGTCAGTTTCTTTCATATAGGCCTGTATTCCCTCTTTAGAAACTACCTCTGCCTTGTAAAGTGTTTCATAATAGGCCTTAATAATTTTTTTCATTGCATCATTGTGGAAGTGTAACTCTCCTTTTGAGTCTTGTAGCTTATTTATAATTCTTTATTCTTTTTCTTTCTTCAGTCTGTATGCTAACCATCTTCCTGGCTTATTAGCATTTTCAAAAAAGTTCTGTTTAGACCGTTTAATCCACTGTGCCATTATATCCATCTCGGCCAAGTTTAGTTTATGTTTTATTACCTCCATTTGTTTCTTAAGAACTTTCATTTGTGGGTCAGTTTGTAGCTCAAGTTCCAGTTTTTTGAGTTCTTCTCTCAACTTTAACTGTAGTTGTTTCTTTTCTTTATTCTTTTTAGCAGCATAAGTTATGGTCAAGCCTCTAAAATATGCTTTGGCCGTGTCCCACACATTTTGGAGGGAAGTTTCTTCTTTCTTGTTTATTTTGAAGAAAAATTCCATTTCCCTTTTCGCTAATTGTAAGAATTCTTTTTCTTTCAGTATAGATTTATTCAGAGACCATCTTAGTTTTTTCTTAGTTCCTTTCCAAATCATTTTTATTGGGTTGTGGTCTGCCCAAACATTTGTTTCTATCTCAACCTCTTGTATTATCATTTTCAAATCATAAGTGTCCAAATCATATCAATTCTAGACCATGATTTGTGCCTATTTGAGTAAAATGTGTATTGTGATTTTTATGGATTCCTCTCCATGTATCTTGAATAGACAATTCTTCTTTCATTTTTAAAATGGCTTTGGGTAGAGTATTTCCTCCTTTTTTCCCTTGTTTATGGCTTTTATAGTCCCGGGTTGCATCTACTATTGCGTTGAAATCTCCCAGTATGCAGAGGTTTTGGTAATTTAAATCCACTATTTTATTGTGTAATTGGTAATAAAATTGCTCTTGCTTATCATTGGGTGCATATATTGAAACCATCAATATCTGTTTTTGGTCCACCATAATTTCCACCATTAGTATTCTCCCCTCTTTGTCTGCATAGACTTGTTTAGAATTCATCTTTTCTTTTGTATAGAGGGCTATACCTCTTTTCTTTTGCGGTGCAAGTGTAAAGTAAAGCTTGCCCATTTTCGGTTGTTCTAAAATTCTAGAATGTTGTCTCTTAATGTGTGTCTCTTGAAGGCAGATTATGTCCATTTTTAACTTTTGTAGTCTAGTAAAAGTTTTTCTCCTCTTTGAGGGAGAATTCAGTCCATTTATATTTATTGATAAAATTCCAATCTCCTCCATAACTTCAGTTATATCTGGATCTCAATCTTCTAGGCAATCTTATGTGTCTCTGGTCTCTCGGTCTTGCTCCTTCCTCTGGATAAGTCTTTTTAACTTCTTCCTCCTCTACTTGTGTACCTCTACTTCCTGCAGCACCTGTTTCCTCTTGCTGAGCTGTGTCAGTACATTGACAAGAACTTGGCAAGGTGTTTCATCCAGCTGGCACAGTCATGGATTGCAGCTCTGGTGCTCTTTAAGTAGAAAAAGGATGGATCCCTGAGCCTGTGTGTGGACTTCTGTGGCATCAACGGGGTTTGCATTGAGAATATGTACCTCCTACCGCTAATGAAGTACCTATTGGCCCATTTGGCGAAGGGGAGGGTGTTCACTAAACTTGACCTCCGGGAAGCGTATTACAGGGTCCGAATCAAATGGGGGAACGAGTGGAAGATGGCGTTCAACTGGCCACTAGGAAGTTACCAGTTCTGGGTGATGCCATTCAGCTTGCAGGGAGCACCTGCGATGTTCATGCAGCTCATCAATGAGGTGTTGCATGAGCACCTATACCGTGGGGTGCTTATGTATTTGGACGATATATTGATCTATACCTCCAACATGACGGAACACGTCCGACTGGTAAGACAGGTGCTAGAAAAACTGCTGAGGGCACACCTGTATGTGAAGCTGTCCAAGTGTGAGTTCCACCAAACCCGGTTGCACTATTTGGGGTACCGGATATCGGGGGAAGGGGTGGAGATGGACCCTGCTAAGGTCAGGGCCATGCTAGAGTGGAAGGCACCACGGACCCGCCGTCAGCTGCAGAGCTTCCTGGGATTTGCAAATTTCTACCGGCAGTTCATCCCCTCGTTTGCTACGGTGGCCCTACCCCTAACGGACCTGCTCCGCATGAGACATACAGTGGGCAAGCAACGCCCCGGTCAACCACTGGCGTGGACTCTGGTCTGTCAGAAGGCCTTTGAGGACCTGAAGGCTCTCTTCGTAAGGGAGCCAGTCTTACTACATCCTAATCCTGACCTGCCGTTTGTTGTACAAGCTGATGCCAGCGCCATTGCAGTCGGGGCTGTTTTGCTCCAGAAGAACGGGCAAGGGACACTACAGCCCTGTGCTTACACCTCCTGTAAGCTGACAGACACAGAACTGGCGTGGGGAATATGGGAGAAAGGCATTTGCGGTACGGTGGGCATTGTCAACTTGGCGACACTTTTTGGAGGGAGCTAAAGAGCTGTTCAAGGTTTGGATGGACCATAAAAATCTTGAGGCTTTACAGACACCGCGGCGCCTGTCCCCAAAACATGTACGATGGGTGCAATACTTCCAATGATTTCACTTTCAGTTGAAGTATGTGCCAGGGGGTAACAACTTCTTAGCAGACGCCCTGTCACGTATGCCCCAATATAATAGCAAGCGGGGGGAGGTGGTACAAGCCATTATGCCTCCTTTCAGGCAGTCGGCAGCGCAGGTGGTTGCACGCAAACCGGCAAACGACCTGGTCCAAGAGCTGCATAAAGCGAACCAAGACGATCCCTGGCTGCTGGGACATCAAGCCCTGCTGACTAAGAGGGAGGGGTTGGCTTGGAAGGGTGACAAGCTATATGTCCCACAGACAATAAGACCGAGGGTGCTACAGAGGTGCCATGACATGAAACAGGCAGGTCACTTTGGGTTTCTTAAAACCCTACACTTGGTGAGACGCCAATTCTGGTGGCCACAGATGAAGTTGGACATAGAGGCCTACATATGGGGCTGCCCTGTGTGTGCCACCACAAAGCCCCATATGGGGAGGCCGCCAGGGTTGCTGCAAAAAGTGGCAGACCCGACCCGACCATGGGAGGATATAGCCATGGACTTCATCGTGGAATTGCCGGAGAGCCATGGTTATACAGTGATCTGGACAGTAATTGACCTCAGAAAGCTGTTCGATGCGGGAAGGCCCCAGGGAGGAGAACAGCGGCAAAGATGTCCGCCGGGAAGAGGCCAGCGGAGGCTAGCAGCAAGGATGACCCCCACGGAGAAGCCAGGGGCAGTCCTACCTGAACAGTGCCCAAAGGCAGAGCCGCTGAATAGCTGAGCAGCTGTGCGTCCAACAAGCAGCTGATCGGTGCAGGAGCGTCACCCAGCAATGTGAACTGAACGGTCGAACAGAGAAGAGAGCCAGAGGCCTGCATCACTGTTCTTAACATTAGCCACCGGATGCTGGCTAGGTGGGTGGGGGGGTGGAGCTGGTGGGAAGGACTGTATTTAAGGCTCTGGTAGGAAATCACTCCCAGCGCTAACTTTGTTTGCTGTGATTAAACGCTGGTCAGATCGTTCCAATTTTTGCCAGCCACCTTGACGTCTACCACTTGTTTTCTGTGGGAACCAGGGACTGGTAAGGACACTGACACTTTTAGCTTTAGAGCATGTCCACCAAAGATGGTAATAAGTGCCTGTTTTTTGTTTACATTTCCAACAATTATTTGATACATCTTTAAACATTTTTGCTAACCTCACCGGTGTTAAGTGCCATCTATAAAACATTTTATATAAATTTTCTTTGTACGCTACCGCTTTTGTTATTTTACAATTTCTTTCCCAAAGACTTTGCTAGTTTTCTAACTCTGTTATGTCCAAAGTTTTTTGCCCATGTTATCATTGTTTCTTTAACTTGTTCCTCTTCCATCTTTAAACTTAACATATACTTATAGAGTTTCTTAAATCAGTTTTTCACCTGATGTCAATAATATCTGGTCAAATTCTATCTGTTCTTTATAAAATCCAGATATTTTAACATCTTTTTCATATCTTGTTTGAATTTGCAAGTGTGGCCACCATGATAGATCAATGCCTTGTTCTTTCAGTTCTTCTCTGGGTTTTAGTTTCCCTTCACTATTCAACATGTCTTTATAGGTCACAATTTTCTCATAGTTAATTAAGTTTGGGTGAACAAACGCTTCCATTGTTGAAAGCCATCCAGATATTTTCACGTAGATTTTTGCTTTTAGTTTTTCCCATTCTAGAAGAAGTGCGTTTCTTATGTATTTTCAGTCCTGCCACTTCTCCAAATTCTTCTATCTTTTTCATAAGCTTAAGGCTTGTTTCAAGCGGCTCTTCTAATACAAAGACCAAGTCATCTGCGAATGCTTGTAGTTTATATTTTTCATCTTTTATCTCCAGTCCTTTAATTTTAATTTTTTAATTAGTCTTGCCTAATATTTCTATTCAGTACTTCCAGTGTTAATATAAATAATAATGGGGATAATCAACATCCTTGTCTTGTACCTTTTTAATATTAAAGTTTTTTGTAAAGTCTCCATTTACGATTACTTTAGCTATTTGTCTATGATAAATTGTTTTAATTATATTTATAAAGTTTTCTCCAAAATCCATCTCGTTTAGTTGTTGGATCATAAATTGCCAATTTACGTTATCAAAAGCCTTCTGTGCATCTAGGAATATTAGCGCCATCTGCTTCCCTGGGTGCATTTCATAGTATTCCAAAACATCTAAGATCATTGTTAAATTATTTTTTATTTGTCTCATAGGTAAAAATCCATTTTGGTCTGTATGTATAAATTCAATCAAAAATTTCTTTAATCTTTCTGCTATTATTGAAGCAAAAATTTTATAGTCCACATTTATCTCTAATATTGGTCTATAATTCTTTATCTGCGTCAAATCTGAGTCTTCTTTAGGTATTAAAGTACTGTTGGCTTCTATCCACGTTTTTGGTATTTTAGCCTCTAAGAGTACTTCATTACACAGTTCTTTCATTAGTGGGCTTAATGTATCTTGTAGACATTTATAAAACTCTGCAGGTAGCCCGTCTGGACCAGGAGTCTTATCATTTTTTTGCCTTTTTATAGCGTCTATTACCTCCATCATTGATATTTTTTTCATTTAGCATGTTTTTGATGTTCTCTGGAATTTTTGGTAACTCAGCTTTTTTATGTATTGCTTTATTTTTTCTTGAGAAGTTTCTACTGTATCATAAAGTATCTCATAAAAGTCTTTGATTATTTTTTTAATTATGTCATTTTGGAACTGTAAATCGCCTTTTGAGTCTTGCAATTTTTTCTCTCTTTCTTTTTTCAATTTGTATGCTAACCACCTACCTGGTTTGTAAGCATTTTCAAATAAATTTTGTTTTGCCTTTTTAATTTGTTGGGCCATTTTTTCCACCTCAGCTAAGTTTAATTTATGTTTTATTATTTCCATTTGTTTTTTAAGTGTTTTCTTTTGTGGATCTCTTTGTAATTCTAATTCTAATTTCATAAATTCCTCCTTTAACTTCGTTTGTTGTTGCTTTTTTTCTTTGTTCCTTTTCACCATGTAAGTTATAGCTAACCCTCTAAAGTATGTTTTAGCCGTATCCCACACATTTTGAAGCAATGTCTCTTCTTTTTTATTTATTTTAAAGAAAAATTCCATTTCATTTGTTGCTATTTGTATAAATTCTTTCTCTTTCAGTAAAGATTGGTTCTTGTCATCAAAAAAGAGATGACAAGACTGAACATCGACATCTTAGGAATCAGCGAACTAAAATGGATAGGAATGGGTGAATTTAACTCAGATGACCATCAGGTATACTACTGTGGGCAAGAATCCCTCAGAAGAAATGGAGTAGCCTTCATAGTCAATAAAAGAATAGGAAAAGCAATACTGGGATACAATCCCCAAAATGACAGAATGATCTCAATTCGAATCCAAGGCAAACCATTCAATATTACAGTAGTCCAAATCTATGCCCCAACCACTGGTGCTGAAGAGGATGAAACTGACCGGTTCTATGAAGCCCTACAACACCTTATAGAATTAACACCAAAAAATGATGTCCTTATCATCATGGGGGATTGGAATGCTAAGGTAGGAAGCCAAAAGATAACCGGAATAACAGGCAAGTTTGGCCTTGGAGTACAAAATGAAGCAGGGCACAGGCTAATAGAATTTTGTCAAGAGAATACGATGGTCATAACAAACACTCTTTTCCAACAACCCAAGAGACGGCTCTACACATGGACATCACCAGACGGTCAACATAGAAATCAGATTGACTATGTGCTCTGCAGCCAAAGATGGAGAAGCTGTATACAGTCAGTAAAAACAAGACCAGGAGCTGACTGTGGCTCAGATCATGAGCTTCTCGTTGCAAAATTTAGGCTTAAATTGAAAAAAGTAGGGAAAAGCACTAGGCCACTCAGGTATGAACTAAATCATATTCCTGATGAATATACAGTAGAGGTGACAAATAGATTTAAGGAACTGGATCTGATAGACAGAGTGCCTGAAGAACTATGGATGGAAGTTCGCAACATTGTACAAGAGGTAGCAACTAAAACCATCCCAAAGAAAAAGAAATGCAAGAAAGCAAAATGGCTGTCTGAGGAAGCTTTGCAAATAGCTGAGGAAAGAAGGGAAGCGAAAGGCAAAAGAGAAAGAGAAAGATACACCCAATTGAATACAGAATTCCAGAGAATAGCTAGAAGAGATAAGAATACCTTCTTAAATGAACAGTGCAAAGAAATAGAAGAAAACAACAGAATAGGGAGGACCAGAGATCTCTTCAAGAAAATTGGAGATATGAAGGGAACGTTTCATGCAAAGATGGGCATGATAAAGGACCAAAATGGCAGAGACCTAACAGAGGCAGAAGAGATTAAGAAGAGATGGCAAAACTACACAGAAGAACTAAACAAGAATGAGCTTAACATCGCAGATAACCACAATGAGATGGTCACTGACCTCGAACCAGACATCCTAGAATGTGAAGTGAAATGGGCCTTAGAAAATCTGAGCAACAACAAAGCTAGTGGAGGTGACAGTATTCCAGCTGAGCTATTCAAAATCTTAAAAGACGATGCAGTAAAAGTGCTACACTCAATTTGCCAGCAAATTTGGAAAACTCAACAGTGGCCACAGGATTGGAAAAGGTCAGTTTACATTCCAATTCCAAAGAAAGGCAATGCCAAAGAATGTTCAAACTATCGCACCATTGCACTCATTTCACATGCTAGTAAAGTTATGCTTAAAATCCTACAAGCTAGACTCCAGCAGTATGTGGATCGAGAACTACCAGAAGTACAGGCAGGATTTCGAAGAGGCAGAGGAACTAGAGATCAAATTGCCAACATACGCTGGATCATGGAGAAAGCTAGGGAGTTCCAGAAAAACATCTACTTCTGCTTCATTGACTATGCAAAAGCCTTTGATTGTGTGGATCACAACAAATTGTGGCAAGTTCTTAAAGAGATGGGAGTACCAGACCATCTCATTTGTCTCCTGAGAAACCTATATGCGGGTCAAGAAGCAACAGTGAGAACCGAACACGGAACCACTGATTGGTTCAAAATTGGAAAAGGAGTCCGGCAAGGCTGTATACTGTCACCCTGCCTATTTAACTTATATGCAGAGCACATCATGAGAAAGGCAGGGCTAGATGAATCAAAAGTTGGAATTAAGATTGCCGGGAGAAATATCAACAACCTAAGATATGCAGATGATACCACTCTAATGGCAGAAAGTGAAGAGGAACTAAAGAGCCTCTTGATGCGGGTGAAGAAGGAGAGTGCAAAAGTTGGCTTGAAACTCAACATTAAGAAAACCAAAATCATGGCATCCGGCCCTCTCAATTCCTGGCAAATAGATGGGGAAGAAATGGAGGTAGTGACAGATTTTATTTTTCTGGGTTCAAAGATCACTGCAGATGGGGACTGCAGCCAAGAAATTAAAAGACGCTTGCTCCTGGGGAGGAAAGCTATGGCAAATCTAAACAGCATTCTAAAAAGCAGAGACATCACCCTGCCAACAAAAGTGCGTATAGTCCAGGCCATGGTTTTCCCAGTTGCAATGTATGGCTGTGAAAGTTGGACCATAAGAAAGGCTGAGCGCAAAAGAATTGAGGCCTTTGAACTATGGTGCTGGAGAAGACTCCTGCGAGTCCCTTGGACTGCAAGGCGTTCAAACCGGTCAGTCCTAGAAGAGATCAACCCCGACTGCTCTTTAGAAGGCCAGATCCTGAAGTTGAAACTCAAGTACTTTGGCCACCTAATGAGAAGGAAGGATTCACTGGAGAAGAGCCTAATGTTGGGAAAGATTGAGGGCAATAGAAGAAGGGGACGACAGAGAATGAGATGGCTGGATGGAGTCACTGAAGCAGTAGGCGTGAATTTAAATGGACTCCAGAAGATGGTAGAGGACAGAAAGACCTGGAGGAACGTTGTCCATGGGGTCGCGACGGGTCGGACACGACTTCGCAATTAACAAACAAACAAAAAGATTGGTTCAGAGACCATCTTAATTTTTTCTCAGTTACTCTCCAGGTCATCTTTATTGGATTGTGGTCTGCCCATATATTGGTTTCTATCTCAATCTCTTGTATAATCGTGCATAATTCAGGAGATATCCATATCATATCAATTCTGGACCATGATTTATGCCTGTTTGAGTAAAATGTATATTGTGGGTTTTTTGTATTCTTTTCTCTCCATATATCCTGAATACAGATTTCTTCTGCCATTTTAAAGAAAGTTTTTGGTAGTATCTTCCTTCCTTTTTTCCCTATTTTACTGCTTCTGTAATCCAGCTTCTCATCTACAATTGCATTAAAGTCTCCCATTAAGCAAATATTTTGATATTCCAATTCCACTATTTTTTTTAATGTAATTTTTGGTAAAATTCTTCTTGTTTGTTTTATATATATATATAACATATATAGCATATATAGCTACCATCAGTATCTGTTTTTGATTTATCATTATTTCCACCATTAATAGTCTTCCCTCTTCATCTGTATAGATTTGTTTGGGATTCATTATTTATTTAATATATAAAGCTATTCCTCTTTTTTTGTTGTTGTGCTAATGTGAAGTGGAGTTTCCCAATTTTCGGTTGTTCCAACAGTTTATAGTATTAACTCTTAATATGTGTTTCTTGGAGACAAATTATATCCATTTTTAATTTTTGTAGTCGTGTAAAAATTTTTTTCCTTTTTGTGGGGGAATTCAATCCATTCATATTCATTGAGAAAATCCCATTTTCCTTCTCCATCTTCTTCAGTTATATTTAGGTTTTATTCTTCTAGTTGTTCTTATCTGTCTCTGTTCTCTTGCTCTTACCATGTCTGTTTTTGTATTTTCAGTTTCTTCCTCTTCCCTTGGTTTGGCTGCTCCTTCTATTGCTGCCTCTTCCTGTTTCTTTGTTTCTCTTTCTACACGGAATTCCGGACTTTCCCCTTCCAGGAATGCTTTATATCAGGGCTTTTCAACCAGTGGTACGCGTACCACTTGTGGTACATTAATGAGAGCAGGTGGTACACAGCCCTGCCTAGCCAAGTGTAGTGGGAGAGGGAAAGAGCCAGCACAGGCAAGGACTTACAGTGAGAGAGTCCGCTGGAGCTGCAAAGGCCCCAGGCTCACTTCTGGCTCACCCTCCCCCATGAGAAAGGAGGAGGGGGGCGGAGACAGGAGAGCCTATAAAAGGAGGCAGTTTGGGCAGGAGAGAGAGAGAGAAAAAAAAGCAGCAGCCTTGGGAGGAGGCAGAGTCAGCTGCACCGGAGGGGGAGGGGAGATCAAACAGGCTGGCCATGAGCCAATCTACAACTGCTGTGGCAGCCACCTGTGCTGGCAGCAGCAAACAGGCAAGAAATGCAGCCGGGGAGGGGTCGCCCTGCAAGAGGAATGAAAAAAGGCAGCAATGGCTGGAGGTGAGGCACGGAGGAGGGAAGGAGATGGAGAGTGGAAGGATTTTTATGTGCTTTTGTGACTTTGAAGTTCCGGGATTTGTGCAATGAGGGCTTTGTGTTTTTAAGGAGTGTTTGGCAATTTCTATTTGGCTGATGGCTGATGTCTCATGTTAGCTTCTATTGCTCTGCTGTTGTTAGCTGTAAGTTTTGCTGCAAGGGATTTTGAAGTATTTTTCTCCTGAATGGATTTTGCCAGTAGCATTCCTTTACTTATGAATGGAGCCATTTGGGGAGGTTGCCTTATCTGGCAGCCAGTACTTACATTTTTTTTCTTCCTTAAGTGCCAGCTGCACTCCTTACATTCCTTTCTAGCCAGTAGCTAATTCTTAAAGGGGAATGTGCCTTTTTAAGCTAGTTCACTGAGCAGCTTGTCTTTTCTGTCTCTGGAGGCCTTTCCTTGTTTGATCAATAAATGGAAGAGGGAAAATATGGGGGGAGGGGTTAAATTCTTCCTTCAGAAGGAGATGGGAATGAGAAAAAGGGAGGCAGGGAAGGGAGGGAGGAAAGGAAGTCCTGCCTTAGCACTTGGCCACCAGCAGCACTGCCATTTACTTTGCTTGTCAAAAGGTTGCAGAAGGGGATCACATGACCCTGGAACACTGTGACCATTATAAATATGAATCAGTTGCCAAGCATCCAAATATAAATCACATGACCCTGGGCATGCTACAATGGTCATAAGTGTGAAAAATAGTCATAAGTCATTTCAGTGCAATTGCAACTTTGAACAGGTTTTTTTTTTTTGGGTCATCAAGTTTTTGACACCTTGCTAGGTGGTACTTGAATATTGCCATATCCTAAAAGTGGTACAGTCAGTAAAAAGGTTGAAAAGCCCTGCTTTATATCTCTCATAAAATTCCATTGCCTTGAGTGCAGTGTCCAATCTGTATCTTTTCATGTCCCAGTTAATTAAAATCCCTTCCAGAATCAGCCATCTAAAATTCACTCCTTTTTCAATTAATTTTCTTGTCAGAAATTGATATTCTCTTTGTGAATCTCTTATTCTCCTGGGAATCTGCTTCAAGACTTCCTTTTCTTTATAACGCAGAGGATCATCTCTCGCTCTTTTCAATATCTCATCTCTTATAGATCTTTTGACAAATCTGACATGTACTTCTCTAGGGACTTTGTTTCTCCTCGCATAGCTTCAATTGACTCAAAATATCTGATCTAGCTCTCCTTCCATTTCCTGTTTCCCAATTTCCAGTGCTTCAGCCAATAGCTCCGTCATCAAGTCTGCGAGGTCATCTTCTTTATCCTCCATTATGTTTTGAAATCTTAAAAAATAAGATGCCTTTTCCATTTCCAAAACTGCCATTGAATCTTCCAATTCTCTATTTGCCTGCATCTTCTATCTTTTGATCAGTCTCTTCTGACTTATCCTCTATTTTCTGAATTCTTTGTTCATTCTTTGTAACCATCTGTCTAAAACTTTCTAATTGAGAGTTTATGTTATGAATTTCTTGATTCATTTTATCAAAGTTGTTTTTTGTCTCCTCATGATTTTTCCTTGTATCTTCTTTGTGAGAGGAAATTGCCTCTTGGATTGCTTGTAGTGTCCCTTGCATCTCTTTCTGAAAGTTGTTAGATTTTTCTTGTTGAAGCATTGATTCGATTGATCTCTGATACACAGGACTTGGAGAGGCAGAGGACGGGGCTGAGGGTGTTTTCTTGCCAGTTTTAGTTAAATTCAGTACACTCATTTTGTTTCCACCCCTCAAATCTTTTATCGGCTCTAATACCTTTCCCCAATGCCTGCCTTAAACCAAAGCATTAATCTTATGATTAATACCACAATATATCTTTTACATTTGTCTAAAATAACTCTTATAGTTCTTATCTGTAGTCCCTGTAATCCAATAGGCTCCCTAAAAAAAGGGAGAGCAAGATATAAAGGGGGGGGGGGAGATTTGTAATCCACTTCTGTTTATGAGGCTCACTTCTGGAACAATTGTTCAAAATCCAAGTTTATCACTCAGTCAGAATTTATAATCTACAAAGTCCTACTATTCAAAGTAGAGAGTCCATAGGGCCTTCTTCAAGGGAAGTCACCAATATTTAGACTTCTACTGTCCATAAATAGTTCTAATATAAAGAATTTATAATCCAATAGGCTCCCCAGGCAACAAAAAGAAAAAAAATGTCCCAAAGTCCAGAGTTGCCAATCTGCCAAAGTTATAATCCAAAATGTCTTGGTTTGATAAGTGTCGTCCCAATATTTGGTGGGAGAACAGTGTGTGAACTCTGAGATTAGCCATGGGACCTCTCCCACCAGCCGACCTCAGTGAGATAAAGGGGGCTACTGCCATCGGAGCTCAGGGAGAGCCTATTGAGACATTAACGGCTGCTGTGGAACAATTGCCAGGGATCCAACTTATCCCCAGTGACTATCCCGATTTGGTAGAAGTTTTTAGTGAAAAGGAATGCAACACTCTTCATCGGGCTACCGATTGAAATGCTGCCAGGAGCCAAACTCCCAAAGCCCAAAATGTACTCTATGACGCCTAAGGAGATGGAGGAACTGCGAGACTATATTGACAAAAATCTGGCCAGAGTTTTCATCCAACCAGCAAAATCACACATGGCTGCCCCAGTGTTGTTTAAAGAGAAGAAAAATGGGTCTTTGAGGCTCTGTGTGGCTTTTAAAGTGTTAAACCCTGTCAGCGTAGAAAATATATACCCCCTCCCCCTGATGAACGACATGTTAGCCCACCTGGCCAAAGGAAAATTTTTCATGAAATTGGACATTAGGGAAGCCTATTACTGAGTGCAAATTAGGGAGGGGGATGAATGGAAGACAGCGTTCAACTGCCCCTTAGGGAGTCTCCAGTTCAAAGTGATGCCTTTTGGACTCCAAGGAGCTCCTACAGTGTTTATGCAACTAATAAATCAAGTGCTGCATGATCACCTATACAAGGGGGTTTTGGTTTACCTTGACAATATCCTCATCTATACTGAAAGCATGGGAGAGCATGTCAAGTTAGTTCAGGAGGTGCTCAAGAAACTATTGAAAGGTAGTCTCTATGCCAAACTCTCTAAATGCGAGTTTCATCAGACGCGCCTCAACTACTTGGGCTACCGAATCTCTAGTGAGGGAGTGGAAATGGACCCTGCCAAGGTCAAAGCCGTGCTGGAATGGCAGCCTCCACGGACCTGCAAGCAACTTCAAAGCTTTTTGGAGTTTGCGAATTTCTATCTGCAATTCATCCCCTCCTTTGCAAAAATTGCCATGCCTATTACTGAGCTATTAAAAACCGGAAAAGGAGGGGGAAGCCCCGACCTTGCCAGACTTTACAATGGACTATAGAATGTCAGGTGGCATTTGAGCAGTTAAAGAGACTATTTGCAGTAGAACCGGTTCTTAAACACCCTAACCCCGAGGAACCTTTCATCATCCAAGCCAATGTCAGTGATGTTGCTGTGGGCGCAGTCCTCCTACAGAAAAACCCTAGGGGGGATCTACAACCCTGCGCCTACACTTCAAGAAAACTTTCAGAAACAGAGAGACGATGGACTGTTTGGGAGAAGGAGGCTTTTGCGGTGAGATGGGCAAGTTAGGTGGGCCCAGTACTTTAACCGTTTTTTTTTCATAATATTTTATTAATTTTCTAATTTTACAATTAAACATTTAAAAAGCAACGTGGTGACTGGGTAATCAATGATTCTATAACATACATAAATCTTTAGCACAAATCTCAAGTTACAACATCAGATATTTCCTCTCTTTTCCCCTCAATATCTACTATCTCATATTGAATTAATATGATTCTTATTGTTATCAACTAAGTAAAACCATCTTTGTTACATTTATCAATAATTTTGAACTTATACATATCTTAATTGTGTTTACATTCAATCTTATATACATCAATGTCCTGTTGTAGCTTTTTCCCCAGGCTTTAATTTCCCCTCAATATTCAACTTAACATTTGGTATGTTATAATTTTTAAGCTTTAGGTGACTAGAGTTTCCCTTATCTCAACTTCTACATTTCCCCCTTTTTATAACAAAATCTAATATTCTGAATATACATCTTATCTATTTGCATATAATCTTATTCTATTTTCTAAAAATTATCTTTTTTTACCATATTAAACCAATGATCTATTAATCTTATTACACATCTTACCTATTCAGTTATAATGTTACTTTATTTTCTAAAAAAATTATCTATATTCAACCATCTTCAACCCTCTAATCAATAGTATAAAATCCCCCCTAATAAATCAAAACCCTAGTTTCTTTCAGCCTTACTCTGGCTTTTTTCCTTTGCCAACTAACCATCCATGTCAGTACTTTTAATTTGTCAAACAGTTCTCCCTCTATTATTGTGTGTATTGAGTTAAGAAAAACCATTTAATTACAATTTTTTTGGAAGAACTAGCCCCATTATATTTCTTTGATTATTCCAGTTTCCCACAGTTGTCCTGATAAGTTTATCTTCCATTCAGTCTGTTCTTCTTCCTTTTCCTCATGTTTCTTCTGATTTATGAAAAAAATCTTTTCCATTTTCAATGTTGTCACTCTCTTTTCTAATTTCCCCGTTGGCTGGATTTGTTGGTCAGTTGGGTCCTCTGTCTTAATATTTAGTTGTTCCATTTCTCCTGTTGCTTTCTGCATTGTTGAGTCTTTGGTTGTAGTCAAAATCTGGGTTTGTACAGTATATCTAAGCTGGCATCTTGTTCCTTTATGTTGCCTCTTATTTTGTTACATGCTGAAAGAATGGTTTCATGTATTGATTTCAACATAGAAAGGATTTTTTTCCTGATCTTCATCCATATTCTCTTGATAATGTATTAAGTTAAGGATTTTAAAATCAAATGTTAAAAATAGTTTTTGTAGCTAGATGTGTGACATCTATTTCATGTGCTGGAGATAGTTTTATAGTGGAAATTGTTTGGCAGGTAAGAATTTATAGTCCAAAGTATTCCATCATCTCATGTAGTAACAAAGACTTCTCATGTAAAGAAATAGGAAAACAATTTCCCACATATAATTCTGAAAGTCAATAAAGGTATATCTTCATAGTTCAAACAGGCCAGATAAACCACCTTGCAGTTCTTTCTTTACAGCTGTGTTTCTCACAGGTGGTATCTGTCAAGGTTGAGAGACTTTTTTCTAAGTTCTGGGCTTCAAGCCAAGTCTCTTTTAGTCAATAACAAATTGTAATACCATATTTTGCCACAAGATGTCACCGATGCCGTTTAAAACTTTTTTTTATTATATTTTTTATTAACTTTTTACACAAGCATAAGTCACTCAATAATTGGTAAACAGTGTGTTGTCTGGGTTACATTTGTAAAAATACTCCTTAACAATTGATTTCTATAGTCTGTATTCCATATATTAATTTTGGTTGATTTCCTCTTTCCCCGAAACATCCTTTTTGCAAACATTGAGTTAATACAATTCTTATTGTTTTAATAAATGACAATTTAGTATATATTTTTCCAATATTTCTAAAAAAATAATCATCCTATTAATACATTTCTTTTCTTTTCAGTCATTTGGATTGCCTTATCATCGATCCTGTTACAATCCTTATTCTAGTTTATTTCTCCCACCAAATTCTAAATATTTTTACTGGTAAAAGTTTTCTCAGCGATTAGTTACATTTACATTGACAGACTTAATTCTATTTTTTCCATATAAGCCATCTCACATTTTTACGTTTCTTAAGTAATGGATATAAGAGTAAAAAGAAAGAGAAAAAGAAGAAGAATGAAAAAGAAACAAAAAATAAAGAAGAAGAGAAGAAAGGAGTAATAACGGAACATAAGAAATAACATAGTACTTAGAATATATATCCCTCCTAGATTAGTAGTATTTATTTTCTCAAATTTCTTATTCTTTTTAATCATAGTTAAGAATATATTTAATCTTTAGACATTCTATTCAATAGGTCTAGTCATCTAATCCCTTAACTCTAATTCAAAGCATTATATATATATATATATATATATATATATATATATATATATATATATATATATATATATATATATATATATATATATATATATATATATATATATATATATATATATATATATGTAGGTCTTTGGTTGTTCGGGTTTTCTCCCACGTAAAATTGGAAGTGTCTTGGCGACGTTTCGACGAAGTCCCATTCGTCATCTTCAGGCTGGTGCTTTCAGCTTCGTGCCTCGAGCAGCAGTGTGTGGTCTTGGCTGTTTCTTCCTTTTAACTGCCAGTGGAGGTATGAACTGATTGGGTGGGAGCTTGGCTGTGTTCTGATTGGGTGGAGGTGTGTTCTGATTGGTTAGGGGCTTGGCTGTGCTCTGATTGGCTGGGGGGTTGGCTGTGCTCTGATTGGCTGGGGGGTTGGCTGTGCTCTGATTGGCTGGGGGAGTGTTCTGTTTGGTTGTGCTCAGGTTAGTCTGAGTTGCAGAGGGATTCAAGATTTTGGGCTGCCCTGCCATTCCTTGGCTTCGTGTTCGTGGTCGTGCTTCCTCTTCATGGAGGGTGTCAGTTTGCTTCATGTATGGATTGGGGGGGTTTAAAGTGGCTAATGATGCAGCTGTGGTCTGGCTTCTGGTTTGTGGTCGTGCCTTGTTCGGGTTTTCTCCCACGTAAAATGGGAGTGTCGCCAAGACACTTCCAATTTTACGTGGGAGAAAACCCGAACAACCAAAGACCTACATACAAATACCCGCGAAAACCTCAGAAAACAAATATTGAACCTCTACGGGGAGGAAATCCACCATCTGACCAGGACCTATGAAAAACTTGAAGTCCAAAGAGCTTCCATTTTATGCGACCTCGCATTCCTACGCAACTGCCGAGATCAAAATCTAATCCCCACATGTTTCCAACTGAAATTCCACTCCAACTCTGCAGCCACCAAACGGATCCTGAAAAGAACAGAATTGGCCCTAATCAGAAATGAACTTCACACAAAAAGATTCCTCCTAGACCGAATTAACAAAGATCTCCTCACACTCCACCTCAAACTCAGCAACAAGATCCACCCCGCACTTTGGGACAAATCCAAACAACTTGCCGTCTGGAGAGCCGAAACACAGACCACCTTCAAGACAGATACACACACCAACAAACTCCGAAGACTACAAGAACGCCAGAAACAAACCCCTCCTCCCTCACAGCCACACATGAAGCAAACAGTGCATAACATCTCAGATAGGATCCTCACCAAAGCCGAAACCAATGTCCTTTCCAAAGGATTCAACTTTGCAGTCGCTCCCAAACACATCCCCACTGAAACCATTATATGTGGAGTTGAAACCAGCCTGACTAAAATCAACCCCGACGACGCCAACAGAATCAGACTCGAAATCACCAACATCCTCTGCACCAGCAAGCCACCCAAAAGCAACTTACCCAAAGAGGAACAGACAGCACTACGTAACCTTAAAGAAGACACCAGCATAATAATCCTACCAGCAGACAAGGGCAACGCCACGGTGGTTATGAACACATCTGACTACCAAACCAAATTAACCAACCTACTCCAAGACTCCACATACAAACCCCTAAATACAGATCCCACCACCTACCTGGAAAAAACCACCAGATCCAAAATAAAAGCCTCCCCCATTAGCGAAGAGATCCAGCAAAGAATCATTCCCAGAGAGAAATCATCCAGATGCCCCAAACTCTATGGTCTCCCCAAGATACACAAGGAAGGAACCCCACTCAGACCTATAGTCAGCTCCATAGGCTCACCTCTACAAAACCTAGCCAAATTTCTCGCCAAACAACTACAGCCCTATGCAGAATCCATCACCTCACACGTAAAAAACTCATTCCAGTTTATAGAGATCATAAAGAAACAAAACTTACAGCCCAGCGACCTACTAGTGAGCTTCGATGTCATATCCCTCTTCACCCAAGTGCCTATCAAAGAAGCCTTGACAGCTATCCAAAACAAATATAACCCCCCCAAACACATCTTAGATCTGACCAACCACTGCCTATCCAACACATACTTCATCTATAATGGACAAAAATACAAACAAACAGAAGGAGCACCCATGGGATCACCCCTCTCACCTGTCATTGCCAACCTCTACATGGAACACTTTGAAACCCAAGCTCTAGAAAAATCTGATCACAAACCCAAACTCTGGCTCAGATACGTAGACGACACCTTCATAATCTGGCCACATGGGAAAGAAAAACTGGACAACTTCCTCACACACCTCAACAGCCTACACCCCAAAATACAGTTCACCATGGAAACAGAAACTAACAACCAACTTCCCTTCCTGGATGTCTTAGTCTACAAGAAATCCAATGGCTCCCTAGGACACACCATCTACCAGAAGAAAACACACACAAACCGCTATCTGCACGCTTTCTCACACCACCACCCAGCACAGATCAACTCTGTAGCCAAGACACTCATCTCCAGAACAAAACGCTTAGCTGACGAACAACACCTAAAACCCGAACTACACACTCTCACCAATGTACTAACATCCAATGGATTCCATAGAAATAAGATTACAAACCTAATCCAAAAAGAAACCCCCACTAAAATCCAAGACAAAGAACAAGAAAACGGCAAAGCCATCCTCCCATACATAAAAGGCATCACAGACAGAATCAGTAAGATCCTCCATAAACACAACATCAAAACAGCATTCTGCACAAACAGAAAAATATCCACCATCCTTAGAAACCCCAAAGATAAAATTGAATTAGAAAATCAAGGAGTATACGAAATCCCATGCACCACTTGTCCCACCACATACATCGGACAAACCAACAGAAGAATAAGTGCACGCATTGAAGAACATAAGAACTCAGTCAAAAAAGAGGAACCAACATCTTCCCTGGTCCAACACCTTAAAGCTACGGGACATGAAATTGATTTTAAAAATACCAGAACCATTGCCAAAAGTGAACATTTTAATAACAGAATAATCAGAGAAGCCATCGAGATAGAAAAACGCCCACACAGCATGAACAAGCGAGATGATACCTCCCGCCTACCAGCCATTTGGAAACCCGCCCTCATTGACAAACGACTCCCTAACACAAAAAATGATACCAGACCCACACTCACAAAAACCACACAGGATGTCACCACCAAACATCCACGCAAAAAACAAACCCAAAGCCACACTGACTATGAGGCACGACCACAAACCAGAAGCCAGACCACAGCTGCATCATTAGCCACTTTAAACCCCCCCAATCCATACATGAAGCAAACTGACACCCTCCATGAAGAGGAAGCACGACCACGAACACGAAGCCAAGGAATGGCAGGGCAGCCCAAAATCTTGAATCCCTCTGCAACTCAGACTAACCTGAGCACAACCAAACAGAACACTCCCCCAGCCAATCAGAGCACAGCCAACCCCCCAGCCAATCAGAGCACAGCCAACCCCCCAGCCAATCAGAGCACAGCCAAGCCCCTAACCAATCAGAACACACCTCCACCCAATCAGAACACAGCCAAGCTCCCACCCAATCAGTTCATACCTCCACTGGCAGTTAAAAGGAAGAAACAGCCAAGACCACACACTGCTGCTCGAGGCACGAAGCTGAAAGCACCAGCCTGAAGATGACGAATGGGACTTCGTCGAAACGTCACCAAGACACTTCCAATTTTACGTGGGAGAAAACCCGAACAACCAAAGACCTACATACAAATACCCGCGAAAACCTCAGAAAACATATATATATATATATATATATATGGAAAATTTGCATAAAAATACGACTCCTGGGCATGTCTATGGTACAAATAAAATACGAACACCAGGAGAATATAAATATAAAAAATATACTTTACTAAAAGCTGCCAAGCTTTCGTTTGGAAACTCCAAACATCATCAGGGCTAAGGAGCCAGTAAACAATGATGACTTAAATGGGTTTGGTTGACATTTGCACCCGACTCATGGACCGCGTCACCGGTCCCGGCCGGTTAATTAGTGTTCCAGATGTTTCTTTATTACTCTCCTTGCGCTTCCTTCTATCGTTCTTCCGGATCATTCCTCCCACCATTCCATTACTAACATTCATCTCCTCCACCACCCCTTTTATCCTTATTTCCTTCCATAGTATTGACCCTCATCTCCTTTTTGTTTTCATTTTGCACCCTGGGGGCATCCGTTTCTCCTCTATCAGTATTACAACCCTCTCTGGGATCACAGACGCTCCCCCCCCCACATTTTTCTCAATCCCTGCTCCACACCCTCTCTTCTCGCCCCTCCACTGTCATGAGTAAGCTTCATACGGGTGTTGCACGTTTGGGCGTCTATGCCCTCCTCGTCCATCCTGGCAATCTCCGTGTTGACAGTTTTCCACCGTTCCATTTGTTTGCTGCGTGATCTGGTGCTTACTCCGCCTCTCAATTCATCATCCCCCCTCCTCCTTATCACATGCTCTTCCCCATTGCTAGTAGGAGCAGCATTCAGGCGGACGCCAGGTTTCCGGATCTCTGCATTCTGAATCCCCGCATTCTCACTCTACTCTCTTGTGCTCATTTTCGGGGCAATTTCAAAGTGTTCGTCCCAGGGGGGGGCTGGATCGTTGGTGGGGGTATTCCTTGTCTGCGGAGGGTCTAGGCAGAACACCGTCTCCCTCCCTTTCACCATATGCCTGGGCGATCGAGCCATGCTTTCGTTCTTCTCCTCCCCCCCTTTTTTCTTTTGATCTCTGTCGATGTTCTCCACAGCGTCGGGCTGTAAACTCCTCATGCTGGATCTTCTACACTCTCCATAGTTGTTGTTAAGTTCCAGGGGTGGGGGTTTATCGTGGTGATATTGGGGAAGGGGGAGGTCTTTCATCGGTGGATGATTACATGTGTTTAGCAGTGGTGGCCTCCCCAGACGTTCATTAGAATGGTATTGGTGTTGATCGGGCGAAACGGGGGTGCCCCTGGTGTGTCGAGGGTTAGCCAAAGTTCCATCTATCTGTTCAGGATGGAGGCCAGGTATCCCGTCACATTTACAGCTATACAAGCATTGTTCAGACCGCTTATAACGATTGGCATGGTGTTTAAAATACCATTTCCTTAATGCTTGATGCGCTGGATGTAAATCAATGTGACGATTAACCGCGTCTTTGTTGGAATACCACGCCTCTTTCAGTAGCTGGCCTCCCTTAGTGGCATCCTCAGACATAATGCAGACATTCACAAAGTCAAACTGGTGGCCATGTTGTGCCATATGCATCCACAATTGAGAATGCTGTTCGCCCCTTCTTATAGCTAACTGATGTTCATGCAGGCGAGATCTTAAACGCTTAGCTGTTTCACCCACATAATTGCCATCGCAGTTCTTGCAATTGATTTTGTAGATTACTGCTGATCTATCCATGGCAAGGAGTGGGTCCTTGGGGCGGATGACTTTGGACCGTAATGTCTGATTGGGTCTGTGGGCCACTTCTATTCCATGGGGGGCCAGCAGTCTGGCTGTTGCTTCCAAGACGTTATTAATATATGGTAAAGAGACACACATTTTTTGTAATGATGGTTCCTCTCTCTTTTGGTTGTTCCGGGACTAGGGTGTAAGACCGTACTGTCTGATAAACCTCAAAGGATACCCATTGCGTTGACAAATCCGGAAAAGGTATTGCCTTTCTTTCTTCTTAAACTCCTCAGTGCTGCACCCCACCTCTCGAACTTAACAACAACTATGGAGAGTGTAGAAGATCCAGCATGAGGAGTTTACAGCCCGACGCTGTGGAGAACGTCGACGAAAAAAAGGGGGGGAGGAGAAGAACGAAAGCATGGCTCGATTGCCCAGGCATATGGTGAAAGGGAGGGAGATGGTGTTCTGCCTAGACCCTCCGCAGACAAGGAATACCCCCACCAACGATCCAGCCCCCCCCGGGACGAACACTTTGAAATCACCCCGAAAATGAGCACAAGAGAGGAGAGTGAGAACGCGGGGATTCAGAATGCAGAGATCCGGAAACCTGGCGTCCGCCTGAATGCCGCTCCTACTAGCAATGGGGAAGAGCGTGTGATAGGGAGGAGGGGGGATGATGAATTGAGAGGCGGAGTAAACACCCGATCACGCAGCAAACAAATGGAACGGTGGAAAACTGTCAACATGGAGATTGCCAGGATGGACGAGGAAGGCATAGACCCCCAAACGTGCAACACCCATATGAAGGTTACTCATGACAGTGGAGGGGCGAGAAGAGAGGGTGTGGAGCAGGGATTGAGAAAAACGTGGGGGGGGGAGCATCTGTGATCCCAGAGAGGGTTGTAATACTGATAGAGTAGAAACGGATGCCCCCAGGGTGCAAAATGAAAACAAAAAGGAGATGAGGGTCAATACTATGGGAGGAAATAAGGATAAAGGGGTGGTGGAGGAGATGAATGTTAGTAATGGAATGGTGGGAGGAATGATCCGGAAGAACGATAGAAGGAAGCGCAAGGAGAGTAATAAAGAAACATCTGGAACACTAATTAACCGGCCGGGACCAGTGATGCAGTCCATGAGCTGGGTGCAAATGTCAACCAAACCCATTTAAGTCATCATTGTTTACTGGCTCCTTAGCCCTGATGATGTTTGGAGTTTCCAAACGAAAGCTTGGCAGCTTTTAGTAAAGTATATTTTTTATATTTATATTCTCCTGGTGTTCGTATTTTATTTGTACCATATATGTATATATATGTATATATATATGAATATTAAAAACAAAACGGTGATTCCTGGGTAGACTCATGTTAAACAATAAAATATAGGAACACCAGGAAGTTACAAAACTATAAAAAGTTTTAATAGAATAAAACCAAGCTTTCACTGGCTTCTTCCAGCATCATCAGGGTAGCGTCCAGTCGATGGGAGAAGCTATTTATAAATGTGGCGCTCTTTGCGCCCGGATTCTTGACCTTGTCATGGGTCCCAGCCAATCCACCTGTGTTTTGATCGTAGTTTCTGTATTGCAAGCTGTAATTTCCTCACATTCCTTACTTGTGCCGATAGAAGGGAGGAAGAGCTGCGATATTGGCACAAGTAAGGAAAGTGAGGAAATTACAGCTGCCTTGCTATTTTTTGGCTTCACGTTCGTGGTCGTGCCTCATCTTCATGGAGGGTGTCAGTTTGCTTCATGTATGGATTGGAGGGGTTTAAAGTGGCTAATAAAAAAAAAATATCCACCATCCTTAGAAACCCCAAAGATAAAATTGAATTAGAAAATCAAGGAGTATATGAAATCCCATGCACCACTTGTCCCACCACATACATCGGAGAAACCAACAGAAGAATAAGTGCACGCATTGTAGAACATAAGAACTCAGTCAAAAAAGAGGAACCAACATCTTCCCTGGTCCAACACCTTAAAGCCAGAGGACATGAAATTGACTTTAAAAATACCAGAACTATCGCCAAAACTGAACATTTTAATAACAGAATAATCAGAGAAGCCATCGAGATAGAAAAATGCCCACACAGCATGAACAAGCGAGATGATACCTCCCGCCTACCAGCCATTTGGAAACCCGCCCTTATTGACAAACGACTCCCTAACACAAAAAATGATACCAGACCCACACTCACAAAAACCACACAGGATGTCACCACCACACATCCACGCAAAAAGCAAACCCAAAGCCACACCGATGATGAGGCACGACCACAAACCAGAAGCCAGACCACAGCTGCATCATTAGCCACTTTAAACACACCTCCACCCAATGAGAACACAGCCAAGCTCCCACCCAATCAGTTCATACCCCCACTGGCAGTTAAAAGGAAGAAACAGCTAAGACCACACATTGCTCCTTGAAGCACGAAGCTGAAAACACCAGCCTGAAGATGACGAATGGGACTTGTCGAAACGTCGCCAAGACACTTCCAATTTTATGCGGGAGAAAACCCAAATAACCAAAGACCTACATACATACATACATACATACATACATACATACATACATATATATATATATACTTTTCTTGAATTCAGTCACATTTAAGTATCTAAAACATTTCATCCCTCTTAGAGTGGTGTGTTTCAAATTTTTTCTATTTCTTTAACCATATTCAAACACATGTTTCTTTTTTAAGTATTCTTTCTGATATGTCCCATCATCTATTTTCTTGGTTCCCATCTTAATCTTTTTTCTTTGCCCAGAATCTTTCTTAATCAATGTACTTTGCTGAATCCAAAGGTTTTCCCATACGATCATAGGTGTCACTGTAGATGTAGAAAGTAAATCAATGTCTCTGTCCTGAGCATTTGCCCTCTTCTTTCCATTAGATGATGTTAAAATGTAAGTTGTCTTTTCTTCCACTTGAATTAAATCATACTCTTTTATTTTGTGAAAGTCCATCTTTAAGTCTTTTTCCTCTAATTTATATTCAATCATCTCTGCTGTGTTCTCCTGAGGATTTTTTTGAAGTGAAATTAAATTGGAGATAAGTTGATTTATACTTTCAAAGTTATTTTGTATTTCTTTGTGGTTTGAGATCATTGTCCTTTGAATGGATTGCAGCGTATCATATATTTCCTGTTGTAAAGCATCCATTGTTTCTGTAAATAACACTTTATCTAAGGAGCTGTGTTTACTGAGACTTTGAAGGCCACAGACAGAGGTTTTATAGTTTTTATAGTCCTCATCCACCAGTAGGTGTCAGCGTTGGATCATTTTTCAGTTCTTTCTAATCTTTTTCCTACTTAAAGAGTTAGATTCGCTGCTTCCAATAGCCAAAAAAAGGGGGGGGATCGCTCCCTTTTTTCACTCTTGGAGGTATTTTTGCTTCTTGGGAGTTCTTTTTTTTCAGGAAAATAAGTAGGATAGAGAAAATTAGTTCTTACCCAGCTTCAAACACACTGTTTACAATCAGCTTAAGTAGAGCTTCTTGACTTCCATTTGCTTGCAGCTGGGGCTAGACAATGGAGTTAGCTAGCCTTTCTCCTGTTGGTTTCTGGGAGGCTTCTCCTGGACCGATCGGGGAGACCGCCGTCTCTCCTAGGTCCCTGGAACTACCTTCCTTCATTGCCACCTCTCCGGGGCGGCTTCTGGCCCATTTAGGGTCCCCAAACAGGAGGAAACTCAGCTGAGGAGCTCAGCATCCCAAATCTCTCAGCTGATAGCACTGCTTGCTGGAACAGGAAGTCCCGTTTAAAACTTTTTAAGTCCCGATTTTTAATAATAGTTCATCAAGGTTTATTTCTTTTCTTTTTAAATAAAAGCCAATATCTCCAGTAAGAATAGGAAAACTTTTAGTTCCCAAATTTCAAAGGTATATGCATACAGTTAAATTAGAATTGTTATTATAATTGCTCTTTTCCCCTGGGTAGTCAGTCGCCTCTGTTCTTAGAGGGTGGGGTAAGAATTCCCTTCCCTCTCTCCTCACAGGGGAAGAAGTACTTTGGTCAGCTTTTGCAGGAAAAATATTTAAGGTCTTAAAGAGAAGATCAGATCTCACCCAGTTTCATCCGTGTTGCTTTAAAGGTGCTTGGTTGTAGTTTTGACTTGGCTGTCAGCAGCTTAATATTGCTATGGCCGGTCTTTTCCCCACCGGTTTGGAGAGCTGCCCCGGATCAAGTGGCAGGGCTGCCACCCTTCCGTGATCGAGCGGGGGTCCTCTCCTTGCTCGTCGACCCTACAGGGCGACATTCGACCCTTTCCAGGGTCCCCAAGCGGGATAAAACCGGATGCTGAAGACAGAGCTTGCCTCCATGTGTCCACCAGCGCCGCAATGGCAAACCGGAAGCCAGTACTTTAACCATTTTAATTTCACTCTCAAATACCTCCCTGGGGGGAAGAACTTTCTGGTAGATGCTCTGTCTAGAATGTCCCAATATAAAAGCTGCCAAAAGGAGGTTATTAATTCCATCATTACTCTGCCCCAGTCAGCCTTTCAGGTAACCACGAGAGGTCAAACGCAGAGGAGATCCAACGAACCTGATAGTCAATTAACGCAAAAGCTCCAACAGGAACTAAAAACAGACTCTTGGTTCAATGACAATAGATCGGTATTGACCCATCGAGATGGTCTAGCAACCCTATACCATTTCAGAAAAATGGTTGTCCAGTCTCTTCTTAAAAACTTCCAGTGTTGGAGCATTCACAACTTCTGGAGGCAGGTTGTTCCACTGATTAATTGTTCTAACTGTCATGAAATTTCTCCTTAGTTCTAGGTTGGTTCTCTCCTTGATTAGTTTCCATCCATTGCTTCTTGTCCTGCCTTCAGGTGCTTTGAAGAATAGCTTGACTCCCTCTTCTTTGTGGCAGCCCCTGAGATATTGGAACACTGCTATCATGTCACCCCTAGTCCTTCTTTTCATTAAACTAGACCAGTGATGGCGAACCTTTTAGAGCCCGAGTGCCCAAACTGCAACCCAAAACCCACTTATTTATCGCAAAGTGCCAGGGCTGCATCAGCATTACCGTGCCCTCGGGGGGGGCGTGGCCCAGTGGGTGGGCATAGCCCAGTGGGTGGGTGTGGCTGGGGTGGGCATGGTCCACTGGGTGGACGTGGCCAGCTCAACGTAACTCACATCAGGGACTCCTGTGCAGGCATGGTGGGTGCAGGAGGGCAAAGTGCATGGGTCAGAGGGAGGCCCACTCCCTCTCCATGTGAGGAGACCTGGCTTTGTAACCAACGCATCCTCAGCATAGGATGGGAGACCACCAGGGGATGGCAAAAGGGCCACAGGGCTGCTGGTGGCCAAGTGCTAAGGCAGGACTTCCCTCAGGCCCTCCCTCTCATTCCAATCTCCCTCCTTCCTTCCTCCCTCCTCTCTTTCTCCCCCTTTCTCCCAAGTCCAAACATGTGTGTGCTACTTCCCTCGCTCACCCTGTTCATGGCACACATGCCCACAGAAAGGGCTCTGTGATAGAGGATTAAACAGCTGGGTGTTTTTGGGCCAGTCATTTTCTCTCAGCCCAATCCACCTCCCAGGTGTGTTGTGAGGAAAATAGGAGGAGAAAGGTATGTTGGATATGTTTGTTGCCTTGAGCTATTTGTAAAAATAGTATAGGCGAGATATAAATAAAAATAATATTCATTCATTAAATAAATACTGAATTTCAGGACCTGTACTGATTTTCTAGACACATAGGGAAACCAATCCAAAGTAAGCAGCAGGTTGCCTAGAAGATAATATGAGATCCCTTCAGAAGGCTCCACTTTGCAAAAGATGAGAGAGAGAGAGAGAGAGAGAGAGAGAGAGAGAGAGAAAGAGAGAGAGAGAGAGAGAGAAGATTCCAAATGCTCATCTGTATGGAAATTCATCTTTTCCATCTCCAAGTGTAGTGATGCAAATATGAAAGTTGGATTAATTGAATGAATAAGAAATTAGAATGTAGATTCATTATAGGAAGCTAATTTGCTTTACTTATTGATAATTCATTTGTATTGAATTTAATTTGGCCTGTACTGTAGGACCAATGGACATGGATATTAATTTTAAATTAAAGAAAAATCAATTAACTGTAGGACCAATGGAGATGGATATTAATTTTAAATTAAAGAAAAATCCATCTCCATTGGTCCTTCAGTACAGGCCCAATCATTCTTTCCTGTTCCGCAATAAAGTAAATAACAATATGCATAAACTTGTACATATAAGGCTCGCTTAAGTGGCATCTGGATTTTTAAACTGTGTGCAAGGTAATGGGACACTGATCCCTTTGCTGGTCTTGGGAATCTTGGTAAGCACCTACTCTTGAATTTACTGTTCCTATTTGGCTCTTGGGCTACCCATGTCCAATCACTATGTGGTAGTACTGATCTTACAGCAGAAAAGATTAATATATTTCTAAGGATGCAGCCAAAAACTGAACTCAGGAAGTGCTACTCTTGATTTTGTATGAACAGGTTGGATCTGCTTGAATAGAACACAGTTAGTTCCTGCTCCTTTATCACTTCTTGAAAATAGAAGGCAATAAGAAATTGCACAAGCAACAGTCCATGGGCCAACAAACAGATTCTTTTTGAAGACCACTGGTACTAAAACAAGTCATGTCTTTAGTTAATTATAGACTCTGGATTTAAACAGTCTTCCAAAGAGGTTAGCCATCTTAGACATCTTGAAGTCACCACTGCATAACGCCAATCAAACGATTGTACAATTTATTGCACACTTGCTTTTGATGACTTATATCCCACCACTTCTCCACAGCAGCCATAGATCTGTCCTTCTCTTGAGGGTTACTCTGTGGGAATAGTGATTATATTCCCAAAATGCAAAAAACAATTGTGGAAAACTTCCTGGTTTGTCTTAGGCTACAGCTCCCACAACTCCCAGACCAGGTGGGTAATTGCAGGCCATATTTAAAGGGCTGCCTTTTAAACAAGGCCTGGCCAGTTCGTGGATTGTGGGAACCAGTTGATCTAGGATTGCCAAAGTGAGTGCTTAGCCCAGCTTACAGGACAAGATGCACCAGGTACCCAGACAATCTTCCTCTCAGCAGGGCCTACCAACTCTGGTTTGCGCTGCATTCTGCGGATAAAATCCCTGGAGTTTTGCAGCTGAGAGTCGAAGTCCACTCAGCACAGGGCCCCTGAGCTGCTTGGCTCCTGCTGCAACAAGCGGGGAAGCCAAAGATGCCAGCCACTTCGGTGCCATCAGCGGGAGAGTTTGCGTGGGAGTGGGCCAGCGAGGAGCACATAGCAAGGCTACCACTCCCTCTGCCATCGGCCAGCCCTTAGCAGGCACCGAGCAGAAAGCAGACTTGCAGCATGACAAGGCGCTGAAGATATCTCTGCAGAGGAAGACCAAGTTTCATTCAGCAGCTGGTGTGTGCGTGCTTATCATGAATGAGTTTGGGAGGAGGAAGAGGGAGGCTGGCTCCCTCCCTCTCTAATCCTACTCTGCACAGCAGCAGACCCCTGCCGCCACCACTCCATTGTGCATCTTCCATGAGAGTCATGTTGGGATTTAATAGCAACGTTACGTTTTCCCTGCTTAGTCATTCAGTGAATTCACGTCAGTATATGTGTGTGTGTAACTGTGCATGCCCTTGTCTCACCTCCCATTTCCTGTGGTCCACGGAAAGGAGCGGGAACGAATAAGTAAGGGCTGTCTTGCACCAGCCTCCCTGGGTTTGGTTGGTTTCCAATTTCTTCTTTTAATGCTCTCTAGGGAGCAAGAGAAGATTTGGAATTTCTCTCAGGCTAGTTTAGCTGTTGGAATTGCTCAGAAGATTGGAAGCTGTGGGTTTGTGTGTGTGTGTGTGTGTGTGTGTGTGTTTGCATTCTGTGTTTCACAGCATTAAGAGTTTAATGAGATTTATTCCTAGATATAGATGTGCAGGACTGGTGTCTTAAAAATACCTGTCCTCTCAGTGCACACAGATTTGAAATGTTGGTAGCATTGGATAGACTGGATTTTTCCGTGTTGCAAAGGATGGCTTCAAGCAGGAATGATGCAAGGAGCCCAATAATCTTCCCTCCTTTCTCTTTTTTTGAAAGTAGAACCAGCCTTTTATGTTAAGGCCCTGCTCGCCTTCCCAAACTCCAAACTCGCGCGTCCTACTTTCCTCGCTCGCCTTCTCAGACTCCAAACTCACACATCCTACTTTCCTCGCTCGCTCATCTGCACCGTCACTTCCAAACGCCGTGTGCTTGCTTGCTTGCTCGTTCACTACACTTCTCCCACCAAAACCTGCTTTTATAGGTTCCCATCTCCCCACCCAGCTCTCACACAGACTCCCAGTACACAGAGAGGAAGAGAGCGAGAGCACTACTGGATTTTGTTTCCCTGCCTTCTCCAGCTCCCATTAGTCAGGCGCATGTGAAGAGGGGGAGGGGAGCGTCCTTCTGGGACAATGGCGCGCATGCCCATAGAAAGGCCTCTGCGTGCCGCCTCTGGCACGCGTGCCATAGGTTTGCCACCACGGAACTAGACATACCCAATTCCAGCAACCGTTCTTTATATGTTTTAGCCTCCAGTCCCCTGACCATCTTTGTTGCTCTTCTCTGCACTCTTTCTAGAGTCTCAACCTCTTTTTTACATTGTGGTGACCAAAATTGGATGCAATATTCCAAGTGTGGCCTTACCAAGGCATTATAAAGTGGTATTAACACTTCACGTGATCTTAATTCTATCCCTCTGTTAATGAAGCCTAGAAATGGTATAGGGTCTCCTGCTTGAGCAGGGGGTGGGACTAGATACAGAGGTCCCCAACCTTTTTGGCGCCAGGGACCGGTTTCATGGAATACAATTTTTCCATGGACCTGGGGGGGGGGGGGGGGAGGAGGTTTCAGGATGATTCATTATATTTATTCTAAATTTTCTAAATACTCAAATAAATAATGGACCGGGGGTTTGGGACCCTTGGACTAGAAGACCTCCAATGTCCCTTCCAACTCTGTTATTCTCTTCTACTCTACTCTACCCTACTCTACTCTACTCTACTCTAATTTCAGATAGGTGGTTGTCCAGTCTCTCCTTAAAAACCTGCAGTGATGAAGCACATACAACTTCTGAAGGCAAACTGTTCCCCTGGTTCACTGTTAGGAAGTTTCTCCTTAATTCCAGGTTGGTTTTCTTCTTGATTAGTTTCCATCTATTGTTTCTTGTCTTGCCTTCTGATGCTTTGGAAAATAAATTGACCCCCTCTTCTATGTGGCAGCCCCTCAAATACTGGAATACTGCTTTCACGTCACCCCTAGTCTTGGCCATACCCAATTCCTGCAACAGTTCTTCATATGTTTTTGTCTCCAGGCCCTTAATCATCTTAGTTGCTCTTCTTTGTTCTTGCTTAGTTGTTCTTCTTTGCAATTTTTCCAAAGTCTCAACATATTTTTTTTAAATGTGGTGACCAAAACTGGATGCAGTATTCCAGGTGTGGTCTTACTAAGGACTTATAAAGTGGTACTAATACTTCATCTGATTTTGATTCTGTGCCTCTGTTTGTACAACCCAGGATTGCATTAGCTTTTTTGGCTGCTGCTGCACAGTGCCGGCTTAAAGTGGGAAGCTGGAAAAATACTGATTGTCTAACAGAAACTGTGGGTGCGAAGGAGGTTTCCTGTCTACCAGATGACACATAAATTTAGAAGTGCCAGATCAGCCCAATATCCTGTTTTTAACTATGCACATGATATATTGCAAACTGCTTGGTAATTTTCCTATGTTAGAATAAGGAACTATAGAATATAACCATGTATGGAATATTTCATGATCAGGAAGTACATACGTATTATGGGGTATAAGAATGTTCACCCATGCCCCTGTTCGGGGTTCAGACCCTTTTTGCTGTGATTAGCTCTCTGAACCTGCGCAATAAACCATTTCCTTTCCCAAAAGAGCTGACTCAAGTCTCTCATTTCTACAACAGGCTCATGTTTAAGTGATCATCCACTAGGACTCCAAGGTCCCTCTCACAGTTACTGTTTTTAAGCCAGGTTTCACCTAATATGTACTCGTACCTTTGGTTTTTCTTGCCTAGGTGTAAAACCTTGCTTTTCTCCACATTAAAATTCATTGTAAGGACCCACTTCAACCCACATCTTAAGAAAGCAGAACTCTTGGAAACAATTTCTTCCAACAGGAACTTTTATTAAGAGTAGTTGATAGCAGGCATAATAGACAGGATCTGAGGGATTCCCTTACAGATCGATATTTTAAAGTGTCCCTAAGCAAACCCCACCCCACAGTTCATCCGGGCAGTTCAGACCGGCAAATCCCCAGGTGTTAAATCTATGAATGGGAAAGGAAAGATAACATCAGTCCGGCTCCATTTGTGCACGATCATTCCACAGCTCTTCACACCTCATTTTGAGGACGGAGAAATAAACCAGGTCCCGGAGGTTTGTATCTCTTCCCCCCCCCCCTTTCCTAGCTGCCCGGTAGGGAGGAGAGGTTCAGAGGGGTACATAGTATAGGAGGCAATTTGTTACATTGTAATGGTTAGCAGACATGAAGGCGAATAAACAAAAGGTTACTTTGTAGTGAATAGAGGAAGTTAAAGCAATAAACCCGCATGCATATCCCCCCTCCCCCTTGTGAGTATGGCAGAATCCAGGGAAGGGTGAGAATTGGTTTTAGATCAGAGGAGATAGATAGAAAGGAAATATAACTGGATTCTGACATTCATGTTTTTCGATAGGGCCCATTGTTCAAGTCTGTCAAGATCTTTTTGGATCCTGAGCTTGTCTTCTGGGGTGTTGGCTATTCCTGCCAGCTTAGTGTCATCTGCAAATTTGATGAGTTCCCCTTCTATTCCCTCACCTAAGTCATTTATGAAGATATTGAAGAGTACTGAGCCTAAGATGGAACCTTGTGGTACCCCACTGCTTACTTCCCTCCATGTAGATGTAGTACCGTTAAGGACTACTCGTTGAGTACGGTTTGTCAGCCAGTTACAAATCCAACCTTCGACCAACCTTCATCCCAAAGGTTTGAACGCAGTGATTTATGTTCCATAGTCTGGCTAAGAAAGGCAGCTGAATGGGTGAAAGAGGGGGAGTTGATTACATCCCATAGTATAGTGTAGGAATGAACTGACTCTTTGTTTCCATCTTGTGGTTCATATCCTATATTGCAGCAATTCATCAAGTGGAGGGGAAGGTGAAAAGAACTACTGTAAGGAGAGAACCCAGTGTTTATGGAACAGGGGGTTGCCTACTTATAGCTCTTGATTCTGGGTTTTGTGCCCCCCTGGAACTGCCTAAGACTGTGCTGAAATTTGGTAAGGAACTGCTAAACAGCATAGAATATTTTCCTGATGAATAGTGAGTATAGGTAGTCCTCGACTTACAACCATTTGTTTAGTGACCGTTCAAAGTTACAGTGGCACTGAAAAAAGTGACTTATGACCATTTTTCACACTTATGACCTTTGCAGTGTCCCCATGGTCACATGATCAAAATTTGACTTGGCAGTTGGCATGTATTTATGACGGTTGCAGTGTCCTGGGGTCATGTGATCATCTTTTGTGACCTTCGGACAAGCAAAGTCAACGGGGAAGCCAGATTCACTTAACCATGTTACTAAACAACCGCAGTGATTCACTTAATAACTGTGGCAAGAAAAGTTGTAAAATGGGACAAAACTCACTTAACAACTGTCTTGCTTAGCAACAGAAATTTTGGGTTCAGTTGTGGTTGTAAGTCGAGGACTACCTGTAATGAGTAGGTAACAAAGGCAATTTGGTGTGTTAAGTGTCATGCGTCCTTCTTCTGTGGAAACAAACCAGGAACACAGGAACGAGTTGACAAGCAGCTTTATTCTATGCAGTAATAAAGTCAGCGCTGGGAGTGATCTGCTCGCAGTGCTTTACATAGCCTCCCCCACCTTGCAGCTCCACCCCAAGCAACAGGCCAGCATCCGGCCTTCGGTTGTAAAAAGCAGCATTCCAACACCCAGCCTCCCCCCTGCCGCCAACCAGTTCAGGCGTGTGTCCCAATGGCGTTTGCTCCGGGCTGCTCCGGCCCTGCAGAGTTGACGTCGGAGGCTCTCACACCTCTCAAGCTGCCCGGTAGGCGTTCATCCCCGAGCACCCCCAGGGTCTGTGCAGCGTTGGTGCTGCCTCCTTGCCATCCGTAGCCATCCAGAAACGAAAGCAGCAAACACAATCCAAATGGAGGAAATTGTCCACACGAAACCATACAAAACAGAGTAGTAGTCACTGGCAATACTAACAGAACATGATCCCATGAAGTACTTTGCAATGGTTGCCTTCAGCAACCAGCACCGCCCACACCTTCCCTTTTTATACAGCAGTCCCAAGGTGTTGCCTCTCAGTGCCTTCTCCTCCTCCCCTGGAGTTGTCGTATTGACTGCTGCTGATCTGCTCTCGCTAATTGCCGGCGTCTACGAGCATCAATCATGTCCATCAGGTGTGAATCCTCCAAGTCTGACTCATTCTCCTCACACAGCTGAGCTTCATCCGTAACACGACTGGAGGGGCCAGGCTCTTCATCAGACTGTGAGTCTTGTAATTCATCAGAGCCTCCCTCTGACCCTGATGGCCCTCCAAATGCCTCCTCCACCTCCTCCTCAGATTCCCCAGACTCAGCTGTTAGGAACACAGGCTGGCACGGAATCACGACACTATCCCGCACCGCAGGGCCCTTCCCCCAGGTCTGCCGATCTGGATGCGGTCGGGATGGGAATTGTTCATGAAAGGCAGTCACCAAGGCAGGAGCGTGAACGGTGGTCGCATCCTCCCAGGTGAACTCCTCCGGTCCGTAGCCTTTCCATTCAATCAGGTACTGGAAGCGACCTTTCACCCAACGGGAGTCCCGAATGCTGGCAACCTCGTACTCGGGAGCACTGTCTCCATCACGTTCCGGTGGGGGAGGTTCGACTTGGTGAAGTGGACACGCCGGTTGCTCAGGGACCAACAGAGACCGGTGAAAGACCGGATGTACCCACAGGGAACGTGGCAGAGTTAAGCGATAGGCAACCGGATTGATGACAGCCTCGATTGGGAATGGTCCTACATATCGGTGGTCTAATTTCTTGGCTAGCCGGGTTGACGGTAGGTTCCTGATGGACAGCCATACCCGATCTCCCACCGTTAGTGGAGGCGTATCCCGCCTCGACCGATCGGCAAACCTTTTGTAGTCAGCTTTGGCCTTCTCTAACTGTCGCTGCACCAATCGACGGATTGCCTGTAACTCTGCCATGTAGTCGTTCGCTCTTGGTACTGATGAGTCTAGCAGGGAAAGAGGGAAAAACCGAGGGTGATATCCCACATTGGCCAAGAATGGTGTCATCTGCATGGAGGTCTGCTGCGAGTTATTGAATGCAAACTCAGCCACCGCCAGATAGTCCACCCAATTGTTCTGCTGCTGATTGACATAGCAGCGCAGATATTGCTCAAGGATCCCGATGACCTTCTTGGTCCCTCCGTCAGTTTGGGGATGATGTGCGGACGAGAGGCAGATCTTGACATCCAACGCCTGCATCAACCCCTGCCAGAAACGGGCTGTGAACTGGGCCCCTCTATCGGACATGACCCTATCAGGAAGGCCGTGCAGCCGGAACACCTGCTGGATGAACATGCAACCGGTGGTGCGGGCAGACGGCAAGCCATGGCATGGGATGAAATGCGCCATCTTGGTCAGCATGTCCACCACCACGAACACCGTTGTGAATCCAGAAGACAGGGGTAAGTCTGTCAGGAAGTCCATGGACACAGCCCCCCAGGGTCTTTTAGGTGTCGACAAGGGCTGCAGTAGTCCGGGTGGGGCCCCTGTCTCTGACTTGGCCTGCCTACATGGGATACAGGATGTGACATAGGCCTGGACATCGTGTCAGACCTGGGGCCACCAGAAGGTACGGGAGACCAAGTTCAGGGTCTTGAACAGGCCAAAATGCCACACCGCCAGATTGTCGTGACACTGGCTGAGGATGAGTCCCCTGAGCGCCCCTTCCGGAACATAGAGCCGATCACGATAGTGGAGGAGTCCATTCGTGACTGTCCATGGGGAATTGTGCCCTACCTCCTCCTTTCGCTGAGCCACCCACCCATCCTGCTGCTGGGCCTCCCGAATCCGAGCCCGTACATCTATCGGCTCCCGCACTGCAGCAAAAGACTCGATGGGGAGCACTGTCCTGGGCAGAAGCTTGTCTTCTGCTCAGGAATATTCGGGCTTCCTGGACAGAGCATCCGCTCTTTGGTTGTGACCGCTAGGTATGTACATTACATGGAAATGGAACCTCGCAAAGAAGAGAGACAACCGGATCTGGCATTGGTTCAATTTCTGAGTGGTCTGCAGGGTTTCCAAATTCTTATGGTCCGTCCAGACCTTGATTTGATGTTGCGCCCCTTCCAGATGATGCCTCCAGGCCTCGAACGGCACTTTAATGGCCAGTAGCTCCTTCTCCCAGATGGTATAGTTGCGCTCTGCCGGATTCAATTTCCGTGAATAGTACGCGCAAGGGAAGAAGGCACCACCGGGCGTCATTGCCTGGAGTAACACCGCCCCAATGGCAATGTTGGAGGCATCCGCCTCCACGACAAACGGCTGTTGCGGGTCAGGATGCTTCAGGATGGGCTCCTTCATGAAGGCTTCCTTCAAAGCCTGGAAAGCCCGTTGTTCTGGAGCATACCACTGAAACCGAGTCTTTTTCTGCAGGAGCCGAGTAAGGGGGGCTGTCATGGTAGCAAACCCGGGGATGAAAGTCCGATAATAGTTGGTGAACCCAAGAAGTCGCTGGACATCCTTCACACGACGTGGGGGTTGCCAACTCTGCAGAGACTCGACCTTACTCGGCTCCATGGCGATGCCCTCAGGAGAAATGTGGTGACCCAGGAACTCAATAGTCATCTGGTAGAACTGGCACTTCTCCAGTTTGGCGTACAGCCGATGTTCTCAGAGCCGCTGCAGGACTTGACGGAGATGCTGATGGTGCACCTCTCGCGACGGGGAGTAGATCAGGATGTTGTCCAAGTAGATCACGACAAACTGATCTAACAAGTCCTGGAAAATGTCATTAATAAAATACTGAAACACGGCAGGGGCGTTGGTCAGGCCAAATGGCATCACCGTGTACTCGAAGTGCCCGTACCGATTACCAAACGCTGTCTTCCACTCATCACCCAACCGAACTCTGACAAGGTTATAAGCTCCACTCAAGTCCAGTTTCGTGAAGATCTTTGCCTCATGGAGCCGGTCCAAGAGTTCGGGGATGAGGGGCAGCGGGTATTGGTTGCGCACCGTGATGGCATTTAATTTCCTGTAATCACAGTAAAGCTGCAATTCACCAGACTTCTTCTTGACAAAGAGCACAGGTGCAGACACTGGCGAGGACGAGGGCCAAATAAAACGCCAAGCCAAATTCTTGTCCAAAAAGTCCTGCAACGCGTCCGACATGGAATACAAATGTCCCACTGGGAGAGGTGCGTCAGGGACTAAGTCAATGGGGCAGTCATAGGGCCTGTGTGGGGGCAATTGATCCGCCTCAGTCTCGCTGAAAACATCAGCATAATCTGCCAATTCAGAGGGTAAGGAGACCTCCATGCCGACCTACCTGGCCGGCACAGATTTGGCGGGTGTGGTCCACGCACTGTAAGCTTGGGAAGGTGACCAAGTTCTGTGACCAATAAATCTGTGGGTCATGCGACCGGAGCCACACCAGTCCCAAGACCACGGGGAAATGCAGGTCTGATGTGATATAGAACTGGATGGCCTCCTCATGTGAACTGATGGTCATACATAACGGTTGTGTGGCAGCCTTAATTGGCCCAGACCGGAGCACTCGACCATCAGTGGTCTCCACTAACATCTGCGGTTCCACTGGGCATTGGGGAATCGGCCATTTGGCCACAAATGCTGCATCCATAAAGTTCGCAGTGGCCCCAGAGTCAATCAATGCATGGATGGGAATCCCCTTGGGCAACCTGGGGAGAATCGGGCACGCTTCCAATATCAGATGCCTTGGGGGTCCGTGGGCAGCATCTGAAGGGTGTCGCTCAGTTTTGCGGGATGCCCGAACCAAAATGCCTTTCAGGTCGGGCATGGGCCATTTCCCGACAAGGGAGCAGGTGGCAGTCTCGGGGCAGGCTCGGTCACAGACGCCTTTCATCGCTTCTTGGGGCAGAAAGCGGCCAAATGCCCAGGGTCCCCATAGTAAAAACACAACCCTCCCGAATGTCACCTGTTCATCTCTGCCCCCGATAGGCGAGGTCTGGCAGCACCTAACTCCATTGGCTCCTCCCTCTGAACCGGGGTCTCACACACAACGGGGGCAGCACGGGTTACTGGGGTGGCACGGTGACTCCTTCGCTGCTGCAGCCGAGCATCGATCCACAGACAGAGATGAATGAGCCCATTAAGGTCCGGGGGAACATCAACACGGGCCAGCTCATCCAACATCTCTGACAATCCATCCTGGAAAGCGTCCACGAGCGCAGCCTCATTCCAGGCTGAATCCTGGCTAAGCAGCCAAAATTGGCTGATATAGCCCTGCAGGGGGCATCGGCCCTGCCTCAGAGTTTTCAAACGCCGGGTAGCTTTCTGGGTCTTGATGGGGTCCTCATACATCATCTGCATGTAATCACAAAACCCCACAAAGTTGTCCACCAATGGACTAGGTTGGGCTAGCAGGGGTGTGCCCCAATGAGCTGCAGCACCAGAGAGTAGGCTTATCATAAACCCCACTTTATCCTGGTCAGTGGGGAAATCAGCCGCTCTCACACTAATAAATAGCTGGCATTGTCCCATGAAAACAGGAAACATGTCCGGATTGCCATCAAATTTGTCCGGCATCGCAACTTGGCATTTTCTCCTGGGTGGTGGTGGTGGAGCAGCAGGGACGTGTGCTTGGAGCTGAGCAACTTGGGCAGATAACAAAGCCAGCTGCTGAGAGAGCTGGGCATTCTCAGCACGTAGCTGCTCCATAATAGTAGGGGGTTAGGCTGAAGGCAAACTGTTCTATCCCAGCCTATGGCTGTCCTTGTTAACGGCACAAGGAGAAACCCCTTTTGAGAAAATAAAGTCAGTACTTTAACCATTTTAATTTCACTCTCAAATACCTGCCTGGGGGGGAGAACTTTCTGGCCGATGCTCTGTCTAGAATGTCCCAATATAAAAGCTGCCAAGAGGAGGTTATTAATTCCATCATTCCTCTGCCCCAGTTAGCCTTTCAGGTAACCACGAGAGGTCAAACGCAGAGGAGATCCAACAAACCTGATAGTCAATTAACGCACAAGCACCAACAGGAACTAAAAACAGACTCTTGGTTCAACGACAATAGATCGGTATTGACCCATCGAGATGGTCTAGCACAGGGCTTTTCAACCGTTTTACCGATTGTACCACTTTTAGGATATGGCAATATTCGAGTACCACCTAGCAAGGTGTCAAAAACATGATGACAAAAAAAAACCTGTTCAAAGTTGCAATTGCACTGAAATGACTTATGACCATTTTTCACACTTATGACCATTGCAGCATGCCCATTTGGATGCTTGGCAACTGATTCATATTTATAATGGTCACAGTGTTCCAGGGTCATGTGATCCCCTTCTGCAACATTTTGACAAGCAAAGTCAATGGCAGAGCTGCTGGTGGCCAAGTGCTAAGGCGGGACTTCCTTTCCTCCCTCCCTCCCTTCTCTGCCTCCCTTTTTCTCATTCCCATCTCCTTCTGAAGGAAGAATTTGACCCCCCCCCCCCCCTCTGTATCATATGCTGGAATTCTTACCAATTTAATGGCTTGCACCCAATTTCCTGTAAGGCTTCCATCAGGTTTTCTTTGGCTGTGTTGTATTCATCCCAGTGGGTAGCTGCATTATAATCTCAGTCAGGACAATTCAGTGACCAGGCAACTTGCCCCGGGGTTATTACAATTGGCTGCCTGGCAATTTCTTCAGTTTTTTCAACAAATAACTTTAGAATTTCATCCTTCATTGGGAAGATATGGAGCAATTGCATCATATCTCCCCACTATGGATTGTGGCTATCACAGTCTGGGGATCTGATGGGAAGGAAGGGGTATCTTTTTTACAGATCACTTGATCTGACAGTGGAAATAGGGTGTGAGTGAGGACATAGTCTAATTGTCCTCTACCACATCCTGGAACTGGTTTCTGTAGTAAAGGTGCCATAAATCTAATCCCTGTATTATCTTTCTCATCAGGTTGGGATCCCTTGCATTCTGCACAGTTAGTGGAATTTTCAACATTTGCTGTGGGCTTAGGATTTTCAGGGTCAGAGAGCTCTGCCCAATAGTACCAGTAAGGCAGGTGGGAGGGTTTTAATTTTGCTCTGAGAGCTTTTAGAGTCTTATAATAGAAAATACCATATGTAGCCAAATCTGACTGACTGCCTCATCCCTGAACTCAGTCCAATTCCTACATAATCATGGTGCATGAGCTTTCTTCATTCCCACCTGGACAGGTAATTTCCCTTCATTCCAGGCTTTCAACAGCCTCCTCAGTGGGGATCCTGGTGATACTCCCAATATGGAGTTCCCCATTTTCCTACCTGACCATGGTTGCCTGTCAGTTTGGGGTGCACACATGCACCTGAGGGACCTCCTAGTGAGGTAAGCAGTCCTCTATCTTTACTTCCTCAATCTGCCAGCAGTTTTCAGACATTTCATGTCTGGGAGGATTCTATATTTTACTAGAGTAAGGGCCCCTCCTCCTAAAGAAAAACAGGACTTTGTTTAGGGATTAGGTGGCAGCTGCCCAGGTGCAAGTCTCTTTCTCTCCGTATTTCTTTCACACACTGCCCTTTTCCCCCTTACAGAAGTCTCTGTGCTCTTGTCACCCCCCCCCCCCTTGCTTTCCAGACTCAGTCAGAGCCGGTTGTGGCTCTCAAGAGGCTGGGGACGGCTAGGCATGGAAGAAACAGAGTCCAGCTGCAGTGAGAGGAGAAAGAACATTCCCTTGCACACACTCACCCCTTGAGCACAAAACATGGAAATTTGGAGGTACTTACCTCCTTTCCAAGCAGCTGTTGAGCTCAAGACTCCCTTTACTACCTTTCCCCAAATGGGCAAGGTCTGGGAAACCCACCCACAGACAAAATGGTCTGCCACCGGCAAGATGAAGGCTTACTTGGGCCAGGTTTGTCCACCAGGTTAGTCTCAGGGTGCCTTCATATTCGCCAACTGTAGAAATAATTTTTCCAGAGTCCCTTCTTCCGAGTCAAGTGAAAGTGCAGGCAAATAAGATTCGAGGTGAGCTGCTTAGGAAAGGAGGTTGATCCGTTTATTGTCCAATAACAAAGAGATTTGTTCTTGGGGGCAGCTAGCAATTGGATGGTAAAGTGGTCAAGTTTTTATAGGATTTTGAGCCCCTTGTGTTAATCATGTAAAGGAGGTGTGAGTGTGTGGGTATGAGTGTGTGATTGTTCTAGTATTGCTGTGGCTGGAGGCGGTATTTTAATGGCTATTTCCTATACCTGCAAGTTCCTTTTTGTTGTGTATATGGTTTTTATAGTAGTCCCTTGTGGGTGTGTGAATGTGTGGGCATAGGTATTTTTGTCTTTCTAATCTGGTTTAGGTTTGGGCAATCAGCTTTGGTCTATTCTGATTCTTTGCAGCCCACTTGCTACATTGTATATTTTCTGAATGGGAGTCCAGTTTTATGAATGGCAACATCGTATTTTATGAATGGAGACATAGTTTCCTTAGGCTAAACTGGTGAAGAGCAATAGGGAAAGATGGTGAAGAATTCCTTCTTATTCTTATGAGAGGATTTCTTTCTGTTTTTAAAGGAATCATTTCACATGGGAGGGGGGGTTCTATTCCTAATAGCCCCCACACCACCCATGGCCATTTTGACAAGAGGTTGCAAAAGAGATTGGACACCTGGCTTTCACAGAGACATCTGTTTATGTACTGTATTGTGTGACTAGCACTTCACAAAATACTTTTTAGGAATATGTCAGTGCTTTATATACCAGCATTCTCTGCAACAGTTTTACACTACTTCTAAATACATGCTGCTAGTTCTAGCAGAATAACAGAGTTGGAAGGGACCTTGGAGGTCTTCTAGTTCTGTTTCAAATGAGTGTGTTATAAATTCCACTGCTTCTGCAACAAGGGGCTTCACGTTGCACTGCTTTGTACTATTTTCATTGGGGCAGGGCATCATTTTGTCTACTCCAAATGCGAGTTTGCATGCTTTGTGGGATGATTCTGGGTACTGCCATTCTTTTGTAGCATTTACCAATTTGGGAGCTAAGCAAGAGCTCTGCCAACTTCCCCTTCTAAGCTCACAGGACACATGTGGAGCCAAAGAAGAGGAAGGGAGAACATCTGATGTTCCTCATAACCTCTGCATCATCCCTGTAATCTGTTACTTGAGCTACTTTTGAATACGGGCCTACAATCTTCTGGAAGACTGATAAACCTGTGTCCAAAAATCTCACAGGTCATTTGGATAAGGATGAAATGAGAGGAACCGTTTTCAATATGATGGGCAAGATGAGTCCTGCTTCAGCCTGCACATTCCTATGTTTCAGTACATGTCAGTCAGGCATGGGAGGGGCACAGAATGAAATGAATGAGAAGTCTTTTGATGTGCCATGTCACCTTACTTCTGCTTCATTCCATACCTCCTATGTGCCACCCTGACTTGTATTTTTGGACATCAGAATGCTGGTCTTCCATCCAGCAGACCAATAGACCTCTGTTCAGAAATAGCCTGTGTGCCAAGTCACCAGTACAAAGTACATCCATGCCACACAGGTGACCTGAAAAGTGGCTAGAGACACCTTCTCAGGTACTTACCCTCAGAGATCCAAGAGCACCCCAACACATATTATGGTTGATTTTGCCATGGATGGTGACAAAATGGCAAGAATGCAGCCAATTGCTATCTTGAACTTTTCTGACATTAAAACTGTAAGGACAGCCCTGCTCCCAGGCTCCCTTCCTGAAGCAGAAGAGAGCTTGGTCACCAGAACAGTGAAGATTAATCTGGCATATTTTTCTGTCAACTCAAAGACTGAAGGAATGTACTTTAAGGTAGCCACAAGGAACAGCCCCCAGTGAATTCAGAGTATTTAGTTCTTCCAAAACCCTATCCAAATTCATGTACTCAATGGCTTTGGGGGCTAAATTCAGGTTACTATTTTTTCTTCTTCATCAGTTGCTTGGTTTCAACAGATACCTGGACAGTAAGACCAACATGGTCCTTTCTTTTCTTTTTTTTTTTTTTTGAAAATTTTTTTTATTTTCCATTTTTCAATACATACATTATAAAAAAATACCTTTGAAATAAATTCATACATAAAACCTTAGGTGTCGCTCGTCCATCTCCCCCCCTCCGACTGTATCCGCCCTCTCTACCTTCCTTCCTTCCCTCCTCCCTCTCTCCTCTCTTCACCTCTCTCCCCTCATCCCTTCCTCCCATCCTACTTCCTTCCATCCCTTCCTCCTGCCCTCTCATCCCTCTTCGGATACAGTTCAGGGGAAATACCCGAGCGGCATCTCTCTCTAAATTACTCTACCTATTTTATACATTAATATTTGTATTTATCTAACCTACTTAATCCCACCCATCCCCACCCCCCTACCCGCCCCCCACTTCCCGGAGCAGAATACAGGGTTATTGTAAACAAAACAAACACAATCTATAACTTTTAAAACAAAAAAATTATACAATAAACAAATTCATACTTAACCCTTAACTCCCTCTAAACTTTAACTTCATAATAATATAAACAAATCTATTATAATTCATTTATTATAAAATTCTATAAATAATAATTATTATTTCTTTCAAGAAAAAATTTAATCATAAAATAAATGGAACTTTAAAGTTCCATATTTATTCTGAATATAATCTATCCATCTTCTCCATACCCTAATATATTTTTCTTGTGTATGATCCTTTAAATAAGCAGAAATCTTTGCCATTTCTGCTAAATTAGAAACCTTGAATACCCATTCTTCTAAAGTAGGCAACGAATCCTTCTTCCAGTATAAACCTACAAGTAACCTTGCTGCGGTTATTAAATTCAACATTAAAATAGTTTCATTAACATCTAAATCTATAAAAATACCCAACAAAAATAGTTGAGGAGTAAACTTTATCTTCTTTTTAAAAATCTTTTGAATGTTCCACCAAATCATTATCCAAAAAGCTTTAACATTCTTACAGGTCCACCAAACATGAAAATAAGTTGCATCAGTACTACCACACCTCCAACATTTGGGTTGTAAGTTAGGATACATACAAGACAGTTTTTTAGGATCCAAATGCCACCTATAAAACATTTTGTAAAAATTTTACCTCAAATTTTGGGCCTGTGTAAATTTGACATTTCTAATCCAAATAGTCTCCCATAAATCCAATAGAATTGGTTCCTGGATATTCTGGGCCCATTTAATCATACAATCTTTTACCAACTCTGTTTCTGAGTCCAGTTTTATTAACTCGTCATAAATTCTTTTAATATGAGCATGATTCTGATCTTTAATCTGAATTACCAAATTTTCATCTCCCAATGTTATTCCAACTTTCTTATCTACAGTCCACCTATCCACAATTTGTATATATTGAAACCATGACTGTAAGATATTTTCTTGTCTTAGTACATCTAAAGATTTTAACTGCCAATCAGTACCTGACCAAATTAATAATTCCTTATGTGAAATTTTATCAAAATTCATCCCCTTAGAAACTCCCTCAATTACATGTCCAGGAATCCCCCAAATAGGTATTTTATAATTTAACCTATAATAATACTTCTTCCAAACTCGAAGAAAAGCATTCCTTAAAATATGTGATTTAAAAGCCCGATCTACTTTCTTATTAAAAATCAAATATGCATGCCAACCATACAATAAATCCCACCCTTCAAGAGAAAGGATATTTTTATTTGTTAAATTTAGCCAATCGCTTATCAAAGTTAAGGTGGCTGCATCATAATATAATTTCAAATTAGGTGCTTTAAGCCCACCTCTTTCTCGGGCATCTTGCAAAATCTTAAACTTTACCCTTGGTTTTTTCCCAGCCCAAATAAATTTATTGATACCCTTTTGCCACTCATCCAGGTTTGCATCTTTTTTTAAAATAGGTAGCATTTGAAACAAAAAGAGAAACTTTGGTAGAACATTCATTTTTACCGTTGATATTCTCCCCAACAACGACAATTGCAACTTTTTCCAATCATTTAAATCCTTTTGTACTTTTGCCTATAATAATTCATAATTATTCTTATATAATTTTCCATTAGAAGCTGTTATATATACTCACAAATATTTAACCTTTTCACCATCTGAAAACCTGTAAGTTTAACTAAAATTTCATTTTCCTTATTAGACATATTTTTAGATAGCATTTTAGTTTTATTATTATTTATTTTAAAACCAGAAACTTTCCCATACTGGGATATGAGTTCCAACAAATGACCAGCTACTTGAGTCGGTTGTACTAAAGTTAATACCAAATCATCTGCAAAAGCTCTCAATTTATACTCATTCCTATTTACTTTTATTCCCTTAATTACTGTTGACTCTCGAATCTGAATTAATAAAATCTCCATTGTTAAAACAAATAATAATGGGGATAATGGACATCCTTGTCTTGTTCCCTTTTCAATATTAAAAGTCTCTGTCAATCCTCCATTAATAATAATTTGAACAGACTGTTGCTGATATATAGCCTTGATAGCATGTAGAAACTTATCTCCAAAATTCATTTTCTCTATCAATGAAAATAGAAATTTCCAATCTAATTGATCAAAAGCTTTCTCAGCATCTAAAAATATAAAGGCCACAGGAATCCGATTATTCTTATCCAAATACTCTATTAAATTAAGAATTTGTCTTACATTATATTTCATATATCTTCCTGTTATAAATCCTGATTGGTCACAATGAATCAAATCCTTCATTACCTGCATTAATCTATTTGCCAAAATTTTTGAAAAAATCTTATAATCTACATTTAAAAGAGATATAGGTCTATAATTCTTAGGCTCAGTAAGATCTTGATCCTCCTTCGGGATCAATAATATAAACGCCCTTCTCCAAGAAGGGGGAACTTGAGCTCCCAACAAAATACTATTAAAAAGCTCCTTTAATGGCTCCATCATCTCCTCACATAAGATTTTATAATACATTGTCGTCAATCCATCTGTTCCAGGAGACTTTCCCACCTTTAACTGCTTGATAGCTAAACCAATTTCCTCTGAAGTAATTAAACAATTCATCACATTTTGTTGTTCATTAGAAAGTTTAGGAAAATGCACTGATTGTAAATACTTTTCTACTTCTACAACATGTATATTATCACTAGCATATAATTTTGTATAAAAATCTAAAAAACTCTTTTTAATCAAATTATATTGAAAAACCTCAGTGCCTTTATATTTTACTTTCTCTATAATTCTTGCCTTCTGTTTCTTGCGTAATTGATAAGCTAACCACCTCCCAGGCTTATTTGCATTACAAAAAGTATTATGTTTCATATAACACAAATTTGTCGTAACCTGGTCTGCCATCAACATATTAAATTGTGCCCTAAGCATATTTATAGCAGCCTTTAACCTGTTATCCATTGGATTCAAAACATAAGCCTCTTCTTTTAATTTAATCTCTTCTTCTAATTCTTTACATTTTTGTATCAATTTGCCCCTAAGAGCATTATTCATATGAATCAAAATTCCCCTCATGTAAGCTTTACTGGCATCCCACACCATAGGCATTGAAGTTCCCTTGTTCATATTTAAAACAAAAAAATCCTTCAAATGTTCTTTACATTTTTGTACAAACTCCTCCCGAGTAAACAAATTCTCATTCAGTCTCCAGGATCTTCTATTCCCATCTTCCACAAATAGCTCCAACCACACAGGGCTATGATCCGACAATGTCCTAGGAAAAATCTTGACTTTCTTTTTTTTTTTCTCAATTTTTATTATTTTATTTTCATTACAATCATAAGAAAAAAAATTCAGATACATAAGAAGTTAAAATACAACACACAATTTCCGACATTGCTCACCCATTTCCCCCCAGACCGCGTCCCCCTCTCATCTCTTCACTTCCCCCTTCCTTCTACCTCCTCCTCTCCTCCCCTCCCTCTCTCCTCCATCTTTCTACTTACTTATCCCTCTCCTCTTCTTCTCAATCAGATGCGGTCTGAGGGAAAATGCCCGAGCAATCCTCTATCACCAAAATCTGAACTATTGAACATACTACCCATGGGTAAGCTTGACTTTCTTAACCCTAGAAAAAAGATCATTGGTAATTAAAATAAAGTCAATCCTCGAAAATGATTGATGTCTATCCGAATAGAAGGTATAATCTCTGTCATTTATATTCCTTTCATGCCAAACATCAATGAGTTCCAACTCATCTTTCATATCAAAAAAAGCTTTAGGTAATTTAGATTGAGTAAAAGTTTTAAAAGTACCCTTTTTGTCCTTTCTTGAATCCAAAACTCCATTCCAATCTCCCATCATAATTACAGATTAATAATCCAACTGAGTTATTTTTCCATGCAAAAACTTATAAAATTGCTTCTGTTGTTGATTAGGAGCATATAGTCCAACAATAAGAAATCTCTTGCCTCGTAATAGTAGATCTATAAAAACATATCTTCCTTGAGGATCAGATTCTATTAATTCAGCCGATAAATTTTTCTTCACATAAATTACAACACCCCCTTTTTTCCCTGGAGCTGGAGCCATAAAATGTGATCCCAAATGGGAATTAATCAAATATTTAGAGTCCTTTAAAGTTATATGAGTTTCTTGCAAACATATTACATCATTGTTATGTTGTTTCAAATAATGAAAAAGTTTTTTCCTTTTCTGCGGTGAATTCAAGCCATTAACATTCCATGTCAGGAGCTTTGCCATCCCTACCGGCCTGAAGCCTCTGAAGCATAGCTTGAAGATCAATTGTTGAAGATCTTTTTGGTCTTGCTCCTCCCACAGGCTCTATAGTAATAGTACCTTCTATTGTTTCACTAGTCTTCTGCTGCTTCTTTCTATGTTTATACGCAGCTCTTGTCATCCTTTGTTCTTTTATCTCCAAATTCTGTGCAGCAGGTTGATCTTGTACTTCTCTAACAATCAATGAGGTCGCTCCTCCAATTATATGCTCTTCTTCAATTTTACTAGCTTGTGAAGATGAGGGCGAGCCTGCCTTCAAAACAGAGTTATAAAATTCCTTTGCCTTTGAAACTGTAGTTAATCTATAACGCGTTCCTGCATAATTCACTACTATTCCAGTTGGAATCTCCCATCTGAACTGAATTTGACGACGTTTTAACTCCTCAGACAAAAAAGCAAAATCTTTTCTTCTTAAAATTTTTGGAGGTATCTCTTTTAAAATTATAACATCTTGGGCTGCAATTTGGAACCTCTGTTTATAAAAAGCTTGTATAATCTCATTACGTATAGATCTTCTTGAAAAGTAAATAACCACATCTCTAGGTAAATTTCTTTGTCTGACAACCCATGAATTAACTCTGAAGATTTTTTCTATCTCATTCCGAATTTCCTCCGGTCTCCATCCCAGATTAAGAGCAATATCTTTAATAACTAACTCCTTTAAATCTTCTTGCTGATTTTCTTTCATCCCTCTGATACGCAGCGCAAATTCCATATCTCTATACTGTGAAATAATTAATTCATCCTGTGTCATATCTATCTTGTTCTCAACTTCTTCAACTCTACTTTCCAATCTTGCTGCGTTTTCAGTCACCTCCTCCATTTTATCATCAATTCTCTCAATATGCATAGCTAAACCTTGAAATACAAACATAATGTCCTCCCTCATTTATTTATTTTTTTCCTCCAATAATTCTGCCATAATAGCCCTCTCTGAAGCCATTTTACAATCCAAAAGATAGCTACCTCCTCTTTAATATCCAAGGCATTCTTTTTTAAAGCTTCTTGTAAATCTTTAAGTGAAATTGCAGGTGGAGGAGAAGGAGGAGGTGTCTTTGGCTTAGGCTGAGAGACAGTCTGAGTCAATGGAGAGGAAATAGAAGCTTTAGGGACCGAAGAAACCAAACGTTTTGAAGCCATCCTTGTACCTTCACAATCTTAGGATTCCTGCCTCTATACATAAACTGTAACAATTTCTAAGTCCATTACTCTGATGAAACTTTGTTGCAAAAGTCAGAGAAAGTGAAAGTCTTCAGACAAAGACACAAAATTCCTCTGCCATTTTTTTCTTCCTTTTTTCCCTTCCATGCCCTATTTGTTAAAATACTAATTGGAGAAGATATTAATTCTTGAGTTAAAGTTGAAATTTAAAATCAAAATACTATTTCTCCTGAATTGCTCCATCTGCTTCAGAGTTTACTCACAATTCCTCTTGATTTAGCAGAGGTGGAGGCAGCGTCTGGCTCTGTTCTCCCGTTCTGGAGAACAAAGGTGTCCCAGGATGTGGAGTTGTCCCAGACTCCGAAGGAGCTCTCACTCTTCGTCTCTCAAAAAGAATTCTAAGAGACCAGAGGAGCTCGATTTCTATCTGGAGAAAGCTCGCGTTCCTCCCTTCGCCCGGGAGGAAAGTTACGAGCCGCAAAACAGCTGATTGTCAGTGTTCTGCAGGCTCTTACACATACCAAGACGGGCGGCTCAGAAAAAAGCCGCCATCGGCGCGGCGCTAACCACCGGAAGCCCAACATGGTCCTTTCTAATTGCATTTGGCTAGTGTAGTTAGAAAAAGAACTCAGTTCATGTTCGATATTAAGAACCTAATAATCATATTTTCTACATAGCCTAACAGAAATAGAGATTTTGAAGGGAAAAAACCCTGAATAAAAGGAAGCAGTCACCCATCATTAGGCCTAAAACAAATCTGTACATCCCTGATAATATCTAAACCAGGGCTTTTCAACCTTTTTACCGATTGCACCACTTTTAGGATATGGCAATATTCGAGTACCACCTAGCAAGATTCTCAAAAACTTGATGACCAAAAAAAAAAACCTGTTCAAAGTTGCAATTGCACTGAAATGACTTATGACCATTTTTCACACTTATGACCATTGCAGCATGCCCAGGGTCATGTGATTTATATTTGGATGCTTGGCAACTGATTCATATTTATAATGGTCACAGTGTTCCAGGGTCATGTGATCCCCTTCTGCAACCTTTTGACAAGCAAAGTCAATGGCAGAGCTGCTGGTGGCCAAGTGCTAAGGCGGGACTTCCTTTCCTCCCTCCCTTCCCTGCCTCCCTTTTTCTCATTCCCATCTCCTTCTGAAGGAAGAATTTGACCCCCCCCCCCCATATTTTCCCTCTTCCATTTATTGATCAAACAAGAAAAGGCCTCCAGAGACAGAAAAGACAAGCTGCTGAGTGAACTAGCTTAAAAAGGCACATTCCCCTTTAAGAATTAGCTACTGGCTAGAAAGGAAAGTAAGGAGCGCAGCCGGCACTTAAGGAAGAAAAAAAAATGTAAGTACTGGCTGCCAGCTAAGGCAACCTCCCCAAATGGCTCCATTCATAAGTAAAGGAATGCTACAGGCAAAATCCATTCAGGAGAAAAATACTTCAAAATCCCTTGCAGCAAAACTTACAGCTAACAACAGCAGAGCAATAGAAGCTAACACCAGCTATCAGCCAAATAGAAATTGCCAAACACTCCTTAAGAACACAAAGCCCTCATTGCACAAATCTCAGAACTTCAAAGTCACAAAAGCACATAAGAATCCTTCCACTCTCCATCTCCTTCCCTCCTCCGTGCCTCACCTCCAGCCATTGCTGCCTTTTTTCATTCCTCTTGGAGGGCGACCCCTCCCCCACTGCATTTCTTGCCTGTTTGCTGCTGCCAGCACAGGTGGCTGCCACAGCAGTTGTAGATTGGCTCATGGCCAGCCTGCTTGCAGCGGGGGAGGGGTCACCCTCCAAGAGGAATGAAAAAAGGCAGCAATGGCTGGAGGTGAGGCACGGAGGAGGGAAGGAGATGGAGAGTGGAAGGATTCTTATGTGCTTTTGTGACTTTGAAGTTCTGAGATTTGTGCAATAAGGGCTTTGTGTTCTTAAGGAGTGTTTGGCAATTTCTATTTGGCTGATAGCTGGTGTTAGCTTCTATTGCTCTGCTGTTGTTAGCTGTAAGTTTTGCTGCAAGGGATTTTGAAGTATTTTTCTCCTGAATGGATTTTGTCTGTAGCATTCCTTTACTTATGAATGGAGCCATTTGGGGAGGTTGCCTTAGCCGGCAGCAAGCACTTACATTTTTTTTTCTTCCTTAAGTGCCGGCTGTGCTCCTTACTTTCCTTTCTAGCCAGTAGCTAATTCTTAAAGGGGAATGTGCCTTTTTAAGCTAGTTCACTCAGCAGCTTGTCTTTTCTGTCTCTGGAGGCCTTTTCTTGTTTGATCAATATATGGAAGAGGGAAAATTCTTCCTTCAGAAGGAGATGGGAATGAGAAAAAGGGAGGCAGGGAAGGGAGGGAGGAAAGGAAGTCCCGCCTTAGCACTTGGCCACCAGCAGCTCTGCCATTGACTTTGCTTGTCAAAAGGTTGCAGAAGGGGATCACATGACCCTGGAACACTGTGACCATTATAAATATGAATTGGTAAAAAGGTTGAAAAGCCCTGTGTTAGATTGTACATCCCATTCCACAGCAACTGTCCCCATAGTCATGTCACATACCTTGACCATTGACCAGAACCTGACCTCCAACTTTACCACCCTTTCCACAGTCCCCCCCACAAGGGTACATCAGGCAAAAAAGAAAGAAAGCATGGAGAAAACAAGACAGAGTAACAAAAAAAGAAAAGATGAACAACCCAAACAAAAAAACAAAACAAAACCAGGCATCAGCCAAGAGGGAGAGAAGCAATGCCCGTGGTGCGAGTAAGCAGGGAGCTGGTGAGAGGAAACTGCCCGTGTAGAAGCCTGGCGGGCACAGGTAGCACAACGACCAAAACATCCCGGCATATAGATCAGCATCGGCCCTCAAACAGAAGATTAGCCCAAGGTCCTCCTCAGCACCAGGGGCCATAGTCCAAGCAACGTGGTCCTCAGCATCAGAAGGTGATGAAGAAAAGCGAAGGCGAGTGTGATGAATCCAAGCACAAATCCCGGCAACCATGATCACTGTGCAGGTAGTGAGAAGAACAACGAAGGGTCTTTTCCAGCGTCCAGCTAAAGGCCAAAATCAGTTCAGGATCTGACAAGCACCCAATCATCAGGAAGGAAAGGATGGAGTGGACAATCCAAGCCTGGATAATGGAGGGCCTGAACAGCTCGAGAAATGGAAGAAACATCATTAGCAAGAGAGTGTACATATTCCCTGAGGTCTGGTCTCCAAAAACAGATAGGGAAGCAGAAAAAGAAGAGTGATAAAGAAAGGGCTGACCAGACATGATCTCAAAGGGGAACAGGCCAAGTAAGATGTGTCTCGTGAGCAAGCTTTAAGATGTCTAAGAATGCCATTAACCTTCTCCACATGCCCCGAGGATGGGGGCCTGTAGGCTGAATGAAGCTACCAACCAATCCCCAGGGCCCGTGACACCTGCTGGGTAATATCAGAGATAAAATGGGGCCCATTGTCAGAGCCAATGCCTTGGTAAGGAAAGGAAAAAAACGGAACAATTCTCTTCAGGAGGGCCTCAACCACTGCACATGCCTTGTTAGTATGACAGGAAAAGGCCTCATGCTATCCACAGAAAGCACCCACAAAAACATGCAAGTACCTGAAACCCCGCATCCATGGCAACCCAGTAAAATCAACCTCCCAAAAACTAGCAGGATCCTGGTCAGCCTCAAGCCTCCCCAACGGGAACTTAATAATTTCCACAGGTTATTTATTTTATTTATTTATTTATGAGACTTATATACCGCTTTAAGTGCAAGCACTCTCTAAGCGGTGTACACCAGTAAGCAATGTATATATATATTTACATTGCCCCCAACAATCTGGGTCCTCATTTTACCTACCCTGGAAGGATGGAAGGCTGAGTCAACCTTGAGCCGGTGAGATTTGAACCACTGACCTGCTGAACACAGTCAGCTAAAGTGGCCTGCAGTACTACACTCTAACTGCTGCGCCACCTCGGCTCATTACAGGTTATTACATCAACAAATCACACATTGCTTGAACATTGTGAGGGTCTTGTTATAGATCCTAGGACAGTGATGGTGAACCTTTTAGAGACCGAGTGCCCAAACTGCAACTCAAAACCCACTTATTTATCGCCGGGTGCCAGATGGGCATGGCCCGCTGGGTGGGCGTGGCTGTGGTGGTCATGGCAGAATGGGTGGGTGTGGCCAAGGTGGGCGTGGTCACCTCGATGTTCCTCATGGGCAGGGACTCCTGTGGGGGCCGGACAGGGTTGGGGGAGATCCAGAGGGTCTCTGTTGGGTGGGACAGTGGACAGGAGGCTCATCTTGCAGGGTGAGGGGAGGCGAGGCAGGGAAGGGGTGCCATTGTTGCAGGGCAAGGCGATGCAGAGGCCAGGGCGGCTGCTGTCTGACACCATTGGCCCCCGCACACAGAGGCCAGCGAGTGCATGGGGGCCAATGGTGTCTGTCAGCAGCCACAGACTGCTGGCTCCTCAACTTGTACTGTACACTCTAGGGCTCCACAGCCCACTGCCAGCAGTTCAGAGAAGCCACCTCTGAGCTTGATGGCCGGCCAACAGCGGAGGAGGCGATACAGTGGGTCGTGCCCGAGAAAAGGAGAGCATGTGAGGCCAGGAGGGATGGGACGGGGGGAGGGAAACCAGCCGTGCTGGGATGCATCTGGCCATGTGGGACCTCAGTGAGTTAGCAGGCAGCTGCTTGAAGAGTGATGGTTGCCATCTCCAGGACATGGCACAAGTGCCCACAGAGAGGGCTCTGAGTGCCGCCTCTGGCACCTGTGCCATAGGTTCACCACCACTGTCTTAGGACAAATATAGCCCTTCATAAGAAACTCAGCCATGGCCTTGTAACCCCAATGAGTGCTAGCATGCAAGTTTTGCAAGAGGGCCCATAATCCATGTCCTGGGAGAAGGCATTTCCTGTCCTTCTCCAGCCTATGTCCACGAGAAACAGCACCCAGTCTATAAGCTCTGTGCTCATCCTGTGAAATATATGATGGAGCCAGCACAGGCAAATGTGAGGGTACAAGCACACCCATATACCAAGGGGACAGGGGACCTGATGCGGCAGACTTTTGTGGTGCGGTCAGCCAAGGCATTTCTCCTTCCATGTTCAATATCAACCCCAACATGGGCCCTCACATGCATGGCAGCTATCTTATGCGGGAGCAAAACAGCATCCAATAGCCTTAAAATGTCCCACCCATATTTAATAGGAGCAGTGAATGAACTACACTCCGTCCGTAATGCCCCACGTGTATGTATAACACAAACCTCCCCATATATGTACTGTCTATAAATATATTAACCACACCATCTGAATTCTCCAAGGCCCTCGTCAAGGCAATGAGTTCAGCTTCCCGAGCTGAGGTATCTGCAGGGAGAGCAGCTGCTTCCACTACCTGGTCCAATGTGACCAAGGCATAGCCAGCTAGCCTGTCTCCCTGACCCATAAAATTGCTGCTGTCTGTATACAGGTCCCTGTCCACCTCCTCCAATGGCTGGTCAATTAGATCCGGCCAGCCAGAAAATACTTCTGTAATAGTCTAATAGTCTACACAATCATGATCACCATGTCATGTGTCTGATTAACGAAACAGTTCAAAGAACTTTCAGGCATTTTTTTAGCCTAAAAAGCCTTTATTAGTATTACAGAGATGTCATCACGGCATGGTGGAAATGGTAAGATCTGAATTTCCCATCCTTTGCACATAACATTCCAGGCATTTCCCCTCCCCTATTTTGGGGTCATGATTCACATCTTCCAATTAACTTGGAAGGCAAAGATTCACTTCCGTTTCTTTTTCCCAGGCTTTCCTTATATTCTCCTCCCCTTTCACTGTCACCTGATTTAACTCTAAAAATACCAGACAGTTCTGCATATATTGTCAAAGCAAGAATATTCAATATTAGCAGCGTTGACACACCATCCTGTTCCAGTTGGGGAAGAAAGGTTGCTGGATTGAACCTGCTACTGCGCTTAATATGAACTTGTGGGTTGTCAAGGAGTTTAATCTGATACTGCTTTAGTCAGGAGGCTATAAGCCAATGGCCCCCCTTAGATGCTAACAAAGCCTGGATAGAATGAGGTGATGCCACTGTGATAGGAGCCCAAAAGGTTAATTATCCATCAGCCTCCAAAAAAAGAACAACAGCTGCAGCAGCCCGAAGGCATGCTGGCCATCCATAAGAGCAATAGGAGCCAGTTGTTTGGAGAAATAGGCAACAGGGTGAGACCAAGTACCAAGGGTTTGAGTAAGGACCCCAGCAACCACCCCTTCACTTTCAGCCACATACAAGGTGAATGGTCTCTTTATCTGTGCCTGTAGTGGCCTGATACAAGGGCGTAGCCATGAGAGCTAAGATGGTGGCTTGTAACTTTAGCAAGCAAATACATCCTAAAAGGCATAGGGTAGTCTGGAAGGTAAAGAAATAAATAAGTAAGGTGAATACCACCCATAAAGCATTCCAAAGGGTTGAGTATTGCAGCTGACACAGAATGGCCATTGGCCCCAAAAACCTGGACCGTTTGTGAGGAAGAAAGTCAGGAGGCTTATTTAATACTGAATGTGATGCTCCTGTACCAATCAAAAAAGGGTATTGTTTTCCTCTGACTTTGAACTGTATCAGGGGTGAAGAGGAAGAATCATTCATAAGAGCAGGGAGACAAAGGCCCTCAGCCCTTCACCCCCCCCCCCCCTTTATCTGGAGCACGGTTGTGGAACAGCACCCTATAAGATAGTTAGGAAGGGAACATAAAAGACATTCCCTTGTCCAGTGGCCAAATGTCATGCAGATACAGCACTGGTCCTGTCTTAGGGCAAAAGACTGCAATGGATGGTCTGGGGGGGGGGGGTGCCTGGAATTTGGGTGACATTGTCCCATTTCTCTCTTGGTGGTAGGGGGCCCTACCACTCCTCGCCATCCTCTTCCGCAAGTCCCACTTCTTCCCCCTCCCACTAGGGCAGGGCTTTGTGGACAGGGAACCCTGGCTCTGTAATGACATATGTAGAAAACCTAGCCCCAGAAACCAACTATAACAAATACGAAAGGCTGCTCCATTTCCTTTCTCTCAGAAAAGTCAAGCCGAAAAATAAAAGTACCAGAGAAAAGTTTTTTTTTCTTCCTCCTCTCTCTTCCTCCCCCCGCCCGGCTCAGTCAATAGCCTCGGGCAGACGGCCAAGAAACACAGAAGGAAAAAGATAAGCACAAACTGTAAACATACCAAAAGAAAGCTGACAGGCTTGCCCTACAAGCACATAAAAAAAACAATGCCAGTATTAACGTCAAACATACCAGCACCTATCACAAGACAAAAACTTCATCAACAAGTCACTTGCTCCCCTGGGTGATAGGATTAATCAATCCTGCTGAAAGGAAAAAACCAAGCTAGGAAAATAAGAAGAACAAGCTTTTTACAAATTTCATCAAAACTTAAAATAGGAAAGAGTACTAATTGTACCACGCATTCAGGTGATTTTTACTCGCCAGTCCAGAAGTCATTGCTGAATCAGTTCTCTGTCTGGCTTCTGTAATAAAATCCACTTTCTGGCAGCTTGCTACATTCAGTGTGAGCCATTTTTATTCATTTTTAGCCTACTTTTTCTCCCAAGTCAGAGTTACTCACCATTCCTTTTTTCTGCACATTCTCTTTTTGCTATATTTGCTGCTGCAGGAATTGTATCCAGAGAGGAAATAAAATGCCTGCTCATGTTATTTGTCCCACAACTGACATGATGTATTCTCAAATATTGTAATTTTTTTTCTAGCAGCATTTCCTACCAGACGTCTTTCCTCTGTTAGGAAGACATCCAGCATGGCTTGGAGGTCTGCCCAGTTAGTGGCATAAGTTTGAAGAATGAACAGAACCAATTCAGACTATTTGTGTGGGGTTTCAGTGTAAGAACCCAATCGGTCCTCCCATGCATAAAGATCAGATGTGGAGAAGGGGTATGAACCAGGACCTTATTAGTCTCCCCCCTTTCTAATAGCTACTTGCCCCATGAGGGAGTAGATCCCCTTATAGGGTGGTGGAGCAGAAGCTAAAGCAGGAAAAGGTGGTGCTATGGAGGGTCACCACAACCCACAGTCTTGAAGCACTTGCTTATTCTCGTGTAAGGTCCCACAAAAAAAAGAGCATATTAAGCATGCTGATCATGATCTATGCCTCTTTAAGCATAATCTCCCATGGTTTCAAAAACTCCCAATGTTATGGATCCTACTGTGGGCCAAACAGTGGGTATGTCTTGGTGACAGAAGGCATTGTACTTAATTAGAGTTTCAATTTCATATCCCGACGGGTTTTAAACTTACCAAAGTTCCTTATGACACACTCAAGGGGGCTGAGGGCATATTCCTTCCTTTTTATTCATTCTAACTGGTCTTCTTGGGCTGAGCCCATGTGTTCAAGTCACTCACACCACTTACGCAGCCTGTTGGGCTACAAGAGATCCACTGACCTTCGGCTAAGATCAGTATCACGCCTAGGCCTGGTCAAGAGTGGGAAATATATAAGGAGCAACCACAAACCACAAACCACACACCATTCACAACCCATTGGAGCACAAGAGTAGAAGGTTAGCACCCCTTGCTTTATAAGTCCCCAGAACCCCCCAAAAGGAGGGAACCCCCCAAAAGAGGGATCCCCAAAAAGGGGGAACCCCAAAAAGGGGGGCCTAGGTGCGGCTGGCACAAACCCTTCCGCCCAGCTCTGGTCAATGGTGGGAAATAATTCAAGGAAACAAACACACTTTTACACACATACACACTCCCCCAGGCAAACCGGTGCAACAAAGTAACGTGTATCTGTGTGTCCTACCTTATCTTCAGCCCTCCTGAGTATGCAGGAATCAAGTAAAAGGCAACCAAAAAGAAGAAAAAAACGGTTCCTGTTAAAAACCACAGTGAAGAGTCAAGAAGGGGGGGGCACCTCCAGGAAATCCCAGAGCGCGCTTGGTGCCTTCCCATTTCCTGAGCCTCCCTAGGACCAACCAAGCACCTCTCCTGCGCTAGAGCTCACCAAAAATGATATGCAGTTTCTGAGGTTTTGCTGGTTAAAGAAATACAGGAAACCAGAAAGTGCCTTTAAGTTTTACATTTTTATTTAGCTGAATAGAGACGGACCCCTCTAAATGAGAGGAGCAACAAATGACAAGAAATCCTTGAATTTATTCTGTATAATTACATAAGCAACCTATTCTGGCCCATATAGCTCTACGGGCCATATAGCTCTATGCACCATATAGTTGGAGTCTCTGGCAGTTATTGGGTTAAATGCTAGGTATGTGGATGGGTCAGTAGGAGGAGTTCCAAAGGTCATTGGGAGACTTCCTGGACACAAGTCACATGGGAATCTCTTTGTCTGTAAGAAGCATGGGCCATGGAAGGTCACACTATAAGCATAAAGATGGTATGAAGAGCAATAACACTTTCTTACCTAAAGGGATGATCTAAAAGATGAACAAAGATGTATTTCCAGCAGCACCAATCACAACGTGAACGCAAGTAATCTTTCTCATTAAAATATATTTTGTTTATTATAAGATCGTTTCTTTTGAGTTAACTATCTGACTGGATTTAAAAGAGAACACTTAAGTTTGTGTCAGAATACAACCCATCCAGCAAAGCTGACACACATAAGATAAAGATTGCACCCAGTAAGACTGGCACACTGTAGATAAGAAGGGAGAAAGCAGAAGTAGCTAAACATGTTCCCATTTGAGTGTTCCTTAAAGATATCGTATGTTCTTGGGTGGGTTAGGACATTGGGTGTTGTCCTTGCTGTCCTTTCCTGACCCTGCATCCAGGATTACAAGTGACCAAAGAGAGAGAAGCCATCTATATGTATTCACAATTAATACTGTCCCCTAATTCCTGGTCATCACCACCATGGCGTTCGCATGTTCAGCTGCTCTGTTGGTGCTGGGGTGGTACGCCAAGCTGAGCCCTTGGGATGACCTGATGAATCGGATGAATTCACGTCAGAAACGGGCCGTGAACTGCACCCCCGGTCCGAAATAATCCATCTTGGCACTCCATGTAGGTGATAAGCATGCTGAATGAAAAGCCTGGCCAACCACCGGGCAGACAGCAACCCTTTACACGGGACGAAGTGGGCCTGCTTAGAAAAAAAGTCTATAACACTCCAGATGACGGTGTGGCCACGGCTCTCTGGCAAATCGACAATGAAGTCTATGGCGATGTCCTCCCATGGCCGGGTCGGGTCCGCCACCTTTTGCAACAACACCAAGGGCTTCCCCGTGCGGGGCTTTGTGGTGGCACAGATGTGACAACCCTTGACGTAGGCCTCTATGTCTGCCTTTATCTGGGGCCACCAGAATTGGTGCCTTGTCAAATGCAGGGTCTTCAGGAATCCGAAATGACCCGCCTGTTTTGTATCATGGCATCTTTGGAGCACTGCCTGCCTCAGGACCTCTGGGACATACAGCCTGTCGCCTTTCCAGGCCAGGCCCTCCCGCCTTGTCAAGAGGTCTGGATGGGCCCGTAACCATGGGTCATCTTGGACTGCCGTCCGTAGCTCCTGGACCAGACCACTCGCCATGGTATGAGGAACCACCCGGGCTGCGGCCTGTTGGTAGGGGGGTATGATTGCTTGTACCACCGCCTTCCGCTTACTATTGTACTGGGCATGCGCGACAAAGCATCGACCAGGAAGTTCTTCCCCCCTGGTACATACTTCAGCTGGAAGCGGAAGCGGTGGAAGTACTGTGCCCACCAGACATGTTTTGGAGACAGGCGCCTCGGTGTTTGCAGTACCTCCAGGTTCTTGTGGTCCGTGGCCTTGCGGGAGCCGTCCTGGGCCATGAGCTGATCGGCAGTGTTTCTGGCAGCCGGCTGCTTGCTTCGGGCGGCCAGCTGCTTGGGTTCCCCCCTCCTGTGTATGTCAAGCCCATGGGGCTTGACATTAAGCTTTTGATAAACAAATGTGGATATTGGATATGGAGATATTCAGCGAGAGAGGAACTGTCAAGAGAACTGTTCTGGAGAGTCTGCATGGCCTCGGATTGCTTCAGTGGAAGGAGTCAACAGCGGAGGTGCCGGCAGTTCACACAAGGTGAGAGATCGGCTGCAATGTCTGGAGAGGCAGAGAGGAAGAAAGGGAATTACTGGAGGTGGAGTCAGCATCGTGCTCAGCATTTTGGGCAGTGAAAACAGCGTTTCAGGTGGCAGAGGCAGAGTGGGGTGGCAGCCATTGCAGCTGGGAAGTTTCCCTCCAGTGCTGACCATCTTCGGAAGAAGAGGAGGTGGTGTGACTGAAAGACGAAACGTGGCAAACACAGAGGTCTAACATCTAGGCTAAAAGCTAAACCAGAGGATTGTACTTCCGGCGAGGGAATGAGACGGCCATAGGAGGCTGGGTCTCCAGCCTCTCAGTCTGGTTTCGTTTCGCCTAGCGTCCCTTAAAGGGACAGAAAGTTGCCCTGGAGGGGCAATGAAGAAAGAGGGATGTTTCAGGAGCTTGGATCTGGTGGCAATCAATCTAAGTGTACTGAATGTCCCCTCTAAAGGGGCGGAAGAAAGGCTGCCAGGAGAGCCAAGGCAGCCCAAGTTGTCTGCAGCCGGAAGGGAAGCTATGAAAAACAGCTGATCTCCAACAACAAGTTATGTCTGGGTGAGCTGAAATCTTTTCCTTCTCCCTGTGTTTAAAAATATTGAGACCCTGAAAGGGAGAACTTGAAAGAGTAAAGACCCCCAGAGAGACTTTTGGAGCGGCAATTTAACATTAAGGGGAAATGTTAAATGAATATCAAATTATCGGACTATCAGAGTGTGGAGAGTTGATAAATAAGCCAACGAGGACACCTAATGGCAAAAAATAAGAATTAAAGAATTAAAAACACAGTGATCTTGGAAAGCTTGAACAAAACAAAGCCTTGGTCTGAGATAATAAATGAAAGACTGTTTATAGCTATACTTGTTGACATTGGCTAAAGACTAAATAGACACTATCCAGGGAAAAGAAAAGAAAAAGAGAACATTTTAAATCCAAGAAGAGACTGGAGGAGGTAGGTTTGCCTCACAACAGCTGATTCCTGATTACGCTTTGGATATAAGTTTAAGACTGTGAGCAATAAAATGAGTACATCTAATATTTCCAGACTTGCAAAGAAAACCTCTTCAGTGCCCTCTGTCGGACAAGCCAGCCCAACAACTCAGAGTTCTGTTGGCACATTGCTACAGCGTGAAAAAGCAAGCACGGCTCAAGATGAAACACAGGCCTCTTTAAAATTAATCCAAGAAATTTTGCAGAAAAACCATGAGGAAATACAAAGTAAACTGGAAAAAGTAAGCGAAGAAATTATGGATATAAAGGCACAATTGAAGCTCAAAATCAAAAGATTATAAAAAGTGAACAGAAAATCCAGGAAGTGGAAATTAAAACTGAAGACATTGAGAAAAAGGTGGAAATGTTATTGCAAAAGAATGAAGGACTGGAACAAACAAATCAAGAGCTAGAACGGGCTATGGCAATGATAGAAATGTGAGAAGCGGAACATTATTTGAGGTTTCAAAATATTCCTGAAGACCGTGAAGAAAATATAGAAATGGTGATTATTGAGCTGTTGGCAGAACTCTTAAACGCAGACCGAGTAGACATTCAGAATGAGATGGATCAAATTTTCCTTATGAATTCAAGCTATGCAAGAAAAAACAGATTACCAAGAGAAGTGCATGTGAGGTTCATGAAGAAATCAACAAGAGATGAAGTACTGAGAAAAGTGAGAGAGGAACTCTTACAATATAAAAATAAAGAAATTGTGGTCCTAAAACAGATACCCAGGAGAGTAAGAGATAACCGGAGACACTACCATTTTCTAACTACAAAATTGATTGCCAAAGGCATAAATTTCAGATGGCTAATGCCAGAAGGCATTTTAATAAACTGGAATAATACAAGATATCGACTGGACTCAATTTGGAAAGCAGAGGACTTTGAAGTAAGAAATAGAGTAATTTTGGATGAAGGATTGCAGCAACAACAAGAGGATAAGCAGATGGGAGAGACGGCCCAAGCAGCAATGGCACAAGCAGAACAGCAGCAGGAGAAAAGTGAACAAACAGGTGGAGGAGAAGGAACTGCCAGAGAACAAAGGACTACAAGATCGACTAGACCAAAATACAAGTAATGAAAGAGGAAATGGAGAAAAAAAAAATGAATTTTTTTCAGTAAACGTAAATGGACTAAATTCCCCAATAAAAAGAAATAATTTTTTTAGGAAACTTCAGAAATTAAATATACTGTAGATATAATCTGTTTACAAGAGACACACATAAAAAAACAACATTATAAATTCTTGGAATACCCGAAAATGGGGAAGCTTTATTATACATTAACACAACAAAAGAAATGAGGGGTGGCGATATACGTTAAAGAGACAATAGACTCTAAATTAATATATTCAGATGAAGAAGGAATAATTGTAATGGTTGAAATATATTTACATCAAAAACAAATACTGTTAGTGGCAATTTATGCCCCAAATGATAGTCAAGAACAATTTTATCAAAGATTACACAGGAAATTAATAGAAATGGAATACCAAAATATTTGTTTAATAGGAGACTTTAATGCGATAGCAGATGGAACAATGGATTACAAAAGTAGCAAAACAGGAAAATCCGCAAGAAGAAGATTACCCAAGACATTCTTTGATATGGCAGAAGAAATTGGAATTCAAGCTGTCTGGAGAGAAATCAATCCTCAAAATCGACAATATACCTTTTACTCAAATAGCCATAAATCTTGGTCAAGAATTGACATGATTTGGATGACTTCTGAATTAAAGATGGATATACAGGAAATTGAGATAGAAATAGGCACATGGGCAGATCATAACCTTTTAAAAGCGACATGGAAAGGAACACAAAAAAACCAAGATGGATTTTAAATCAATCTGTACTAAAAGATAAAGAATTCATAGACTTGGTGAAAAGAGAAATAGAATTCTTCTTTAAAGAAAATAAAAAAGACACATCACTACAAAATGTATGGGATACAGCTAAAGCATATTTTAGAGGTATAGCTATAACATATATGGCAAAGAAAAATAAACAGAGAAGACAGCAATATTTATTATTAAAAGAAAACTTTAGAAAGTTAGAGACAGAATTACAACAAAATCCACAGAAAAAGACTTTGAAAAGAGAAATGGAAATAATAAAACAGAAGCTGAATTTGTTGGACTCAGAAAAATTGGCGGAACAAATAAAGAGAGCAAAACAAAATTTCTTCGAAAATGCCAACAAGTCAGGAAGATGGCTAGCTTATAAGCTCAAAAAACAGAAAGAGAAGAAAATAATACATAACTTAGTAGATGGGAAAGGTTGTTTACAATTTAAAAAGGAAGAAATAAAAAAGATAATTAAGAAATATTATAAGGAATCGTATAGCAAAGAGGAGGCTGAAAAAGAGAGAATTGCTCAATATTTAGAAGAAAGTAAATTGCCAAAGATTCCAGAGACATTCAAAACTATGTTAGAAGAAAGAATAACAATGATGGAGATATTAGAGGCTATAAAACGACAAAAGAGTGGGAAAACACCAGGCCCAGATGGGCTACCGGCAGAACTTTATAAAAATCTACAAGATACATTAAGCAAACCACTGAAAGATGTTTGTAATGGATTATTGCTAGAGGCCAAACTTCCAAATACATGGATAGAAGCAAATATTACTTTGATACCAAAAGAAGATTCAGACTTGACGTATATTAAGAACTATAGACCGATTTTGTTACTCAATGTGGATTACAAAATTTTTACTTCAATAATGGCAGAGAGGCTGAAAAAGTACTTAGTTGAGTTTATACATCCAGATTAAAATGGCTTTTTACCGAAGAGACAAATTAAAAACAATTTAAGGGTGATAATGGACATATTAGAATATTATGAATTACATCCAGGGAAACAATTAGCATTAGTGTTTTTAGACGCCCAAAAAGCGTTTGATAATGTTTCCTGGCAATTTATGGTTCAACAATTACAAATAATGGATTTTGGAAAGAATTTTACAAATATGATAAAAACAATATATAGGAACCAGACAGCAAAAGTGATAGTGAATGGAGATTATACTGAGAGCTTTGAGATAAGAAAAGGTACGAGACAAGTGTGTCCACTATCTCCATTATTATTTATCTTTACTTTGGAAGTACTAAATAGAAGGATAAGACAGGACACAGAAATCAAAGGATTGAAAATAAAAGATGAAACATATAAGTTACAAGCATTCGCTGATGATTTAGTGATGAAGAACCTTTAGAGATGATTCCTAAACTATGGGGAAAGATAGAAGAATATAGACGAAGAGAAGGACAAGGGGGGACATGATAGCAGTATTCCAATATCTCAGGGGCTACCATAAAGAAGAGGGAATCAAGCTATTTTCCAAAGAACCTGAAGGCAGGACAAGAAGCAATGGGTGGAAACTAATCAAGGAGAGAAGCAACCTAGAACTAAGGAGAAACTTCCTGACAGTGAGAACAATTAATCAGTGGAACAACCTGCCTCCAGAAGCAGTAAATGCTCCAACACTGGAAGTTTTTAAGAAGAGACTGGACAGCCATTTGTCCGAAATGGTGTAGGGTTTCCTGCCTGAGCAGGGGGTTGGACTAGAAGACCTCCAAGGTCCCTTCCAACTTTACTATTATTATTATTATTATTATGGAGAAATGGCAGGACTAAAAATAAATAAAGAAAAAACCAAAGTAATAGTAAAGAACCTCACAGATAAACAAAAAAGGCAAATACTAGAGAAAACAGAGGTACAAATAGTGAAAAAAGTTAAATATTTAGGTATTCATCTTTCGGCTAAGTGTTCGTCAATAAAAGAAGACAATTATACAAAATTATTGAAGCAAATAAAGCTAGACTTGGAAAGATGGAAAAATCTGCAGCTGTCAATATTAGGAAGAATTGCTACAGTAAAAATGAATGTGTTGCCGAAGATTTTATTTCTATTTCAAACGATTCTGATAAAACTTGAGAGAAAATTCTTTCAAGATTTAAATTCATTGGTTTTGAACTTTATTTGGCAGGGGAAAAAAGCTAGAATTAAGATGAAAACATTACAAGATGCTAAGGAAAATAGAGGTTTTGGGTTGCCGGAATGGACGTTGTATTACCAAGCATCTGTGTTAACATGGGTGAAAGAGTGGATAACACTTAGAAATAAAAGGTTATTGTATTTAGAGGGACATGATTTACAATTGGGGTGGCATGCTTTCTTATGGTATGGGAAAAACAGAGTCCATAAGTACTTTCAAAATCATTTTATAAGAAATGCCTTGTCGACAGTATGGGAAAAAATTAAAGCTAAAATATATTTAAAAATTCCAGGGTGGTTATCAACGATGGAGGCATTTATACATCCGAACTTGGTAGACTTTGAAAAAATATGGACATATAAAGATATTCTAGATATTGATGGGAAATTAAAATCTAAACAAGAATTGGAAAATCAGGGAATTAACTTGTCCTGGTGGGCACATTTACAGATACAAAGTAGATATGAAAAAGATGTAAAAATGTATGGATTTTACAAGGATCAAACTGTGTTTGATAAGACTTTGTTAACCTCAGATGAGAAATTAATCAAGAAAATGTATAACCTTTTGTTAATTTTAGATATGGAAAGTGAACAAGTGAAAGAAACAATGACAAGATGGGCAAAATTTTTTGGCTATAATATAGAATTAGAAAAACGGCAAATGTTATGGGAAAGAAACTATAAATTAACAATGTCAACTTCATACAAAGAAAATCTGTATAAAATGTTTTATAGATGGCACCTACTGCCAGCAAGATTAGCAAAAATGTTTAAAAATATGTCAGATAGATGTTGGAAATGTAAACATAACATAGGCACGTATTATCACATTTGGTGGACATGTGGTAAGGCAAAGGCTTATTGGAGAAAGATACATATGTGGTTAGAAAAAATATTGGGCGAACAAGTTGATTTTAAACTTGAAGTTTTTTTACTAGGTATTATGCCTGAAAAGACTAATAAGCAGAAATTATATTTAATCTTACACATCACTACAGCAGCGAGAATAATTTTTGCACAATACTGGAAGAGTGAAGGACTGCCATCAGAGGAAGAAATAATCAGGAAAATATTGGAATGTGCAGAGATGGACAGATTAACTATGAGGTTGAAAGATAAAGAAGATACAGACTACTATCAAATTTGGAACTTATTTTATTCTTGGCTAGAGAAAAGAATGAAGGATTAGGAATTGAACATGTATTAGCATAGCAAACTCCAGACAACTTGTTGATTGGAAAAATTAACATATGTTCATGAAAAAAAAACAATAAAATTTTTATTAAAGAAAATAAAAGCTAAACCATACAGAGTGTCACTTCCATCTAGTTTGTTTGCAAATGCTTGCTCCTTAGAGCCAAAAATGGATTACTTGAGGCTAGATTTAACAACAAACTGGGAGGTGAGAAACTGCTGTGTTATCATTGCAACAGAAACTTGGTTAAAGCCATCTGTCCCAGATAGTGCTGTTAGGTTGATGGGATTTCAGCTGGACCAGAGTTTTGCTCTTAGTGGCAAATCCTGGGGAAGGGGTGTGTGTGTGTCGGTTTTTATATAAATGACAGATGGTATAATAATGCTAAGGTGGTTTCAAGTCTGTGCTCCCCTGATGTGGAGCTTTTGACCATCAAATGCAGACCCTTCTATCTGCCTAGAGAATTTTCTGTTATCACAGCTGTATATATTCCTCCTGATGCAAACAGAGAAGAGGCCCTGAATGTTCTCTATCATACCATCAGTGACTTACAAACTAGTTACTCAGAGGGTGCATTTATTGTAGTGGGGGACTTTACTCAAGTTGATTTGAAAGCTACTCTTCCCCATTTCCATCAATATGTGGACTTTGCAACCAGAGGGGAAAATACACTGGATCTTGCTTATTGTAACATCAAGAATGCATTCAAAGCTATCCCCCGCCTTCACCTGGCCCCCTCTGACCATCTCTCAGTGCTGTTTATTCCAGCATATAAACCTTTATTACTCAGAGTGAAACCTACAGTTAAGCAGGTGAGGGTTTGGGTAGAGGGAGCTATAGAAGCATTACAAGACTGCTTTGAGTGCACGGATTGGGGCATGTTTAATGAAGCAGCAACTGATAACCAACATATAAATGTTGAGGAGTATGTCACCACGGTATCTGCATATATTCAAAAGTACATAGAGGATGTCTGTGTCCTTAAAAGAATTGTTGTGAGGGCAAATGAAAAACCATGGCTGACTTACAAGGTCCACAAGATGCTGAAAGCATGGAATGTGGCTTTTAAATCCAGTGATATGCTGGCACTTACTGTAGAACAGCCAGAGCTAATTTGAAAAGTGCCATAAAAGGTGCAAAGAAAGCCCATTGTCAGAAAATTCAGAACTTTTTTCAGTACCCAACAAACACCAGGTGCATGTGGCAAGGAATCCAGGCCATTACAGATTATAAGGTGGCTCCATCGAGATGCAAGGACAACACAGACTTCCTAAATGAGCTGAATACATTTTTTGGTAGATTGGACGAATCAAATAGCACCCCTGCTAGGAAAGCTGTGCCCAATCCTGACAAGCAAGTGCTTGGTTTTGATGTCACCTCTGTCTGGAAAACACTGCAGAAAGTTAACATTCAGAAGGCAGCAGGCCCAGATAATATCCCTGGGTGGGTTCTTAGGGAATGTGCAGATGAGCTGGCTTGTGTTCTTAAAGATATTTTCAATCTCTCATTGCAGTAGGCAGTGGTCCCATCATGTTTTAAGATGGCCATTATTTTCCCAGTGCCAAAAAAGTCCACAATTACAGGTCTCAATGATTACCGGCCGGTTGCACTGACATCCATCATTATGAAATGCTTTGAGAGGCTGATAAAGGACATTATTGTATCTAGCCTTCCGCCAGCATTTGACCTGCTTCAGTTTGCTTACCGACCAAATCGGTCTACAGAGGATGCTATTTCTTCTGTTCTCCATCTGAGCTTGGAGCACTTAGAGGAAAGATATACTCATGTGCGTCTGCTGTTTGTTGACTTCAGTTCGGCATTTAATACAATCATTCCCCAGCATCTAGTAGACAAACTGGGCCTTTTAGGCTGAAATACTCCTTTGTGCAACTGGATTCTTGATTTTCTTACTGACAGGCCCCAGTATGTGCAAGTTGGAACAAATATTTCCAACACCATTTTGTTGAGCACAGGTTCTCCTCAGGGCTGTGTCCTAAGTCCGCTGCTGTTCACCCTGTTGACCCATGACTTGTGCTAGGTTTGCCACCAACAATATTGTGAAATATGCGGATGACACAACAGTAGTGGGCCTTATTCAAGATGACAATGAGGGTGCTTACCGCGAGGAGGTTGAGGGTTTGGTGAACTGGTGTAAGAAAAGCAGCCTAGTTTTTAAACATTGGAAAAACCAAAGAGATCATTGTCAGTTTCAGAAAAGGCAAGCATAGCCACACTCCTTTGTGTATTAATGATTCACCTGTGGAGATGGTTACCAGCATCAAATTCCTGGGTGTGCAGTTAACAAGTAGGCTGGCTTGGTCACTCAACAGTGAGACACTGGTGAAGAGGGCACAGCAGCGCCTGCATTTTCTGCATCGCATGAGAAAAGTACATCTTCCTTCCCCTGTCCTTACCTCTTTCTACAGAGGGACGATCGAGAGCATCCTGTCATATGGCATTACATTATGGTTTGGAAGCATTACTGCTTCAGACAGGAAGGCGGTGCAGAGAGTGGTGAGGATGGCAGAAAACATTATTGGCAGTTCCCTCCCTTCTATCCAGGACGTAGCATATAAGCGTTGCTTGAGCTGGGTCCACAAGATTGTCTGGGACACTACACATCCTCTTCATGACCTCTTTTCCTTCTTATCTTCTGGGAGGAGGCTCCGTGGTATCCGAAGTAGAACATCCATATTCAGTCATCGTTTTGTTCCATACAGTGTTAACCTTACGAATGCTAACGCTTCCTCTTTCCGTAACGTATTCAAGATGGTCAGTGATTAATATTTATATGTTATTTTTATGTAAGGGTGAAGGTTTATACATATGTTGTATATAGCATGTTTAAATGTGTGTTATGTACTGTATGTGTACAATTTTGAGAGCAAGCAATTAAATTTTAATGTGTGCCAATGTGCCCATAGTAAAAAAAAATGACAATAAAGGTTATCTATCTTATCTTATGTGGAATTAATAAAAAAAGATAATCATTTTAGTACTTTCCAGTAATATCTTGAAGTCATTGTGCTGCCTGTTGTAGTTCTTGACTGCTGAAAGGTTGCTCATCTTGTTATAAGACAAGAACCAATTCCTGACCCTCCACCCTTAAGCTATTTGTATAGTCATCTGTGGCTTTCACTGGAGTTCACAAACCAATTGCAATCATTTGAATTTTCATCAAGACAGTGGAAAAAAGAATGCATGGCATAATGAAGGTCAGCAAGGAGTTAGAAAGGTTTCTACTAGTGATGTGGGAAATACATTATAAGGTTTTTCCATTTGTCTCAATGCTGCTTGCTAATAATATCTTTTCCTTCTTTTGTAGATAAAATACCATGAAGAATTTGAGAAGAGCAAGATGGGTGCTCCTGGAGGGGAGGGAGGTGAGCTGGAGCGCTGTAATTCCCAAGAAGGTGCCAATTACAGGAGAACAGTTGAGCAGCCACCATCATCACATCAGCAATCTCATCATGCCCAGCCAAGTAACCTTGGTGATGAGCAGGAGGAAAGAGATATTGTTGGTAATCCCATCAATGTATTCACATGAATTTAAATATTAATTTGGCCTGCAGTATTTTCTTCTCGCACACATGAGAGAGGGTTGCCTTATAGTTTATAATTATTATTTATTTCTTACAATGCAATCTAAGGAACTCATGCTGGAATATAGTCTCATTTTATTTAATTTAGCTGTGAGATACATTGGGCTGGAAAAAGGAACTAGCCAAAAGTTACTATTGATGGTTGAATGGGGACTCGAACCCAAGTCTTCCTAATCCCAACCCATGTTAGTATTACATAACATCAGATTTCTATTGTTAGAAGACTCATGAGATACATGTGTGAAATGAAACAATTCCATAGCAGTGAGAAGTGGGAGGTGGAGCGTATGCTAAAGCGACAGGGAATAATATAACACAGGTGGAAAGACTATGCTAGTTGATGCCAAATATGGCATTCTACACTCAGTTTATCCATCTGATATTAAAAGCAAGAAAATCATTGTAGATGAGGCCTGTCAATATTGTGTGCAAAGCTGGAATGATTATCTGTAATACTAAGCAAAATAAATGGTTGTTGTCATCAAAAATATAAAAGTAATAGGGCTAATAATTGCAGATAGAAATATGTCGGTAATACCTTCCATTTTCTTATAAATTATATTCTGTTCAGTTATTCTATTCAATTTTATTACAATCACTGACCAGTATTCAAATTCATGCACTCAATAGACCATGCAGAAACAATATAAGATTCAAATAAAATTAAGGCTTAAAACCATTAAGCTTTAATAAGCATACAAATTATGGTTCCATTTGATTACAAATTATTAGAAATTATTCTCCCCCAAGTAGTGACACCAGGCTCAAAAAACAGCCAGACAGAATTTTGCAGCATGCCATTTAATTCTAAAATTACATCAATCCACAAATAAACAGCACAAATGATTTCATACCAAAGGAGTTTTGAAAACAATGTCAAATAGAAACAATGATGAAAAGAAAGGGTTGTACTTAATGCTTTACCAGATTTTGTTGTCTTAAAGTAGCATTTCAATTTGTGACCTTTGCATCTCATAGAGATCTTCATCAGGAATTTTGCATTGATAGTCATCCAATGCAGATTCAAGTTTTAATCAGTAAACAGTTAACAATTTGCTTGCAGTTAAGAATTTGTTTGTCTCTTCCCTCCCCCTCTCCATCCTAGTTTACCATCAGCAGTCATCACAACAACCAGCCTCTCAGTCCTGTGGCTATAAGGAACCAGCAGCACCAGTCTCAATACAGCATAGTGCCCCAACTGGAGGAGGAGTAAGTGTGGTCCTGCATTGATGCGTATATAAAATATCTTGTAAATATTTCAGGTTTTTATTCTGAAATAAGTAGTTTAACTACAACCCTATGATATGGTCTATCTCTAAGGTTCAGGTGAAGGCAGGAAGAAAGGTATACATATTAAGCAAATTATTTAAATTGCATCAATTAATGTATATTGTAAAGGAATAATTTTGCAAGTCTTATCTCTGTGTGTGAAACTACACAGAAGACAGCTCAAGATACTGTGATATTTAGTCTCAAACGGTCTATTGATTCCCTGATTTTAACTGAATCTTGAAGTTATGGTTCCATCTTTTTAACCCTTAACTTGTGTAGTTAGAAAAGTCTCAGATGATCAGTAAACCCTCTAACTCAAACTTCATTCAGTTCATGCTGTTCTGTAGGACAGTGGGGCACAGTGCACCTATAAACCAAACTCTAAGACCAAAGTACCTGTAAATTAATACAGTAGTGTGTAGTATTTCTAGGTGTTGCCCTTAACTTTTAGCCTGTGCTTTTTATTATTTTATATTGCTGTTTTGTAAACAATAATATAGAAAATAACAATTTAAGTATAATGTATAGAATAACATGAGGGAGATGGGCGGTTAAGAAGTTTGATATATAAATATAAATAAATAAATTGTGTTTGCATATAACAATAGGCCAAAACTCTTCTGAATTTGGGGTTGTTATAAGAGTTAGCATCTACCAGAAGAACAGGCCAGAAACACTATTTGTGATGGGAGCTAATAGGAGCCAAAAGTTTGAATGTACCTATTCTTAGGACTTCACACTGTTCAGTTGCTCACTAGAACACTGGAAAAAGGAGAATAGAGAATGTGGAGCAGGGAGACTTAAAAAAACTTTGCTGCAATCTGCAGCATCATACAGCACAGGGAAAAAAACATGTAGAGGGGGACATAGAGCATATCAGAACTTCCTGGAATAGGTGGCTGTCCAAGCAGATAAACTAGTTTTTATTTGGTCTATAGCACGTGTGTCAAACTTGATCATGTCATGTGACGTATTGTGAAGTATCATGACATTTTTTGCCTTTGTGGAGCCGGGGTGGGCATGTCCTGCACGTGATACATCTGGCCCGTGGGCCGCCAATTTGACACCCTTGGTCTATACGTTGGATGCCTTCTTATATTTTATCTCTGGGAGAAGTACATTAATTACCAGTTCCACATTCCTACTGACATGCTTACATGCTCAGACATAGTAATGTAAAATAAAATGAGTTGGATACTAGGGCTGCTCTAAGCAACAGGGAAGTGTGGAAATTTTAGGAGATAAAGAGATCAGTGTTAATTTGTAGTTTATAAGATGCCAAACAAGGAAAACTGGTAACTGTTCCTTTCTGCTTGGATTTCATTTCCTGCAGATAAACTTTCCCAATTTTTTGAGTTTCAGGTTATTTGAAAATTAGGGTGGGCAGAGGAATAAACCCTTCCATCAGCCTCTATCTGCAGACCTTTAGCCATACTTCCCTGCACTTTCTTGAAGCTCCTGAGTTGGCACAAATATTGCCAAATAAAACTAATTGAACCTAAATATTAAAGTTTTTCTTCTCTCCTTTTTCCCGTTTTGGGAATATCATCATTTCTGAGCATTGATTTATACTTTACTTTCTTCTCTCTCCCCTCCCCCGTGCACACCACCCAGAAACGGTTCCGTGCAGTCTATGATTACAGTGCAGCCGATGAAGATGAGATCTCCTTCCAGGATGGTGACACCATAATCAATGTGCAGCAAATTGATGATGGCTGGATGTATGGCACCGTTGAGCGGACCGGTGACACAGGCATGCTTCCAGCTAACTATGTGGAGGCTATGTGAGATCTGTTGTAGTGCTACCCTGAAAGCCAGTAAGGGAAGGGCTCTTTCGGGTTTTTGTTCCATTATCACTTCTCTGCTGTCTCTTATTACTCATCAGTTATTATGTTCTGAATCTTTGACATGGTCATTTTTTTCCTACCAACTTAGCCTTTTGGAGGCATTTGAATTTGGGAGGGGTATTATGTGAGATTTGTCACAAATGCTAATTGCCTTTCCATCCTCAGCCTTCATGGAATGTAGTACTACAGTATGTCCCTCTCCCTCTGTCTGGAGTTGTATTTTTTGGAATTGATTCTTAAAAATATAAACCCTAATTCAACTGCTACATGGACCAGGAAGTAGTGTAGGTAAAAAAGGCAAAGGTTTCCTTGTCCAGTTGTGTCCAACTCTAGGGTGTGGTGCTCATCTCCATTTCTTGGCCGAGGAAGCTAGGGTTGTCCGAAGACATTTTCCGTGGTCATGTGGCCAGCATGGCTATATGCCAAAGGTGCACAGAATGCTGTTACCTTCCCACCGAAGTGTTACATATTAATCTACTTGCATTTGCATGCTTTCGAACTGCTAGGTGGGCAGGAGCTGGGGCAGGAATGGGAGCTCACCCCGTTGCACGGTGCTCAGCTCTTGAACCCAGGCTGTTAGCTTTCCAGCTGACAAGCTAAGCATCTTTAACCGCTGAGCCTAGGAAGACCCCAAAGCAAGAGCTATTGATTTGGCTCAAGGGGAAGGAGAGGAATGTTACACTTTCAGTAATTTGGGGGACATCTAAACATTTCTGTTGACAAAAATGACCAGGTTCTCTGCAATGCTGACTCTTGCTCATTTATTCAATTGAATTTTCCTTTTCATGAATTTTATTCATTTGAAAGAAATCAAAGTATTCTTTAAAAGCAGGAGAGCCTTTTGTGGAATCAAAGGAGTGAGCATATGTGTAGTCTATACAAGGGATATGGAAGCCACAGCAGTTTCTGGCATAAAAGTACTATATACCAATGGAATAATTTAGCAGGGTTGATTATGCTAGTATTGCCTCTTAGATGCCATGGCTCAGTCAGAGTGGATCTCTAGTTTGGTCTGATACGGGGCATGATTAGACATTAGCTCATGAAGAGTTGCCACTAAAACATCTAACTTGCATAGCTCAGTTTTGATGCTGCCTTATTTTGAAAGCAGATGAAGAGGGACATCATAATCCAAATGATTTTCCCCATTCTTGCTGCCTTCCCCTTTACCCCAAAAGTAGTTTCAGAATGGTATTTTTTTTTAAAGTCTTCCTTAGGTAGTACCCACACATGGCCCCTTTTAAAGTCCTAGTATCAGTTTTCTCCTATTTTCAGACTCCTAAGTCCAGTTGGTATTTAATGTGTGGAAGTAGACAGATTTCCCACGGTTCTCTGTATCAGCCCTAGCAAAAAGAGTCACACTTTTTACAGAGGAGCTATCTTTGGGACCACATTGTTGTTTGTCATAAGTTTCTACTGAAAGTAGATTCTTGTATGAAGAATTTGTTTTACCAGATTCAAATCTCTTGTCAGCTAGTAAGCAGATTAGGGAACAGCTCCTTCTTTCCTTTGTGTGCCATTTGAGCCAAGCAATGTTCACGGTCTTTCCTCTTTTCCACTGCTTCTCCCTGGTGGACCTGGCACTTGGGAAGTCATCAGGGGAACAAAGATCTTGCACTAGAGACATTCCACTTTCTCCTTTGATTTCAATCTGACAGTCTCTGTTGCTGCTTGGGATAGTATCATGAACCAAAATCAAATTCCTTAGAGAAGTTTGCTCTCAAAAATAGCAGGGAACTGCTTCAAAACTGGAAATTTGTGTCGCTTGGATATTGTGATGGAACAACAAAGGCAAGGAAGATTACTAAAAGTATGAGATTCTTAGTTCATTTGTTCATCAAGTAGAAATTGCTATGTCTTATTTTTAAAGATCTCCAAAGGCTCCCCCTCTAAAAAGGCAAATCCTGTCAGCAAATGTACAGTCTGCTCTGTCACACAGCAGAAATTAGCCTGAGTGCTGGTAATTGTAGTATTTAAATATGCTACAATTATCTGCAAGTTGAAGTAATCTGCAGAAAATATTTATCATTTTATTTGGTAGCAATCTCTGTTGTAACCAGGATAGGTGAAACAGTTATAAATGGACTTTTAATTTTGTATTTTTTAAAATGTCCTTCAGAGACACATTTACTGAATTCTTTCTGGCTTTGTTGTTATTACCTCTCCATTGTAAAGGATCAACATGATAAATTCTTACTATTTTCATATTTTCTGCCATTCCAGAACTGTTTGCATATAGCTTCTTGGTCTCTACTTTTTTCCTTTGCATACTGGAGGCACATAAAGGGTTGGCATTCTCTCTGTATTATTTCCACTGTTCTGGGACCTTTTTTCTTAACTGAATACTCTTTGTTTGCACTACAAAGCATATACAGTTAAGAGTAAAAAGCACCCATCTCTTTACAAGGGGTGCCACTGAGGGGCTTCATTAAGCAAGTATTAAGGAGAACCTTTTACCTCGGTGTATTTTTCCTCCAAATGTAAGTAAAGGGATTTTCCAATATATCAGTCTGCTGTTGCATCTCTTCATAGTTAGCCTATGATTGCTAGTTTGATTTGAGCTCCTTCCCTCATCATAACATTAAGAAGTTCTTATATATTATTTCAATCAAAATAGAAATAGTGATTACATTTTGAAGTCATCATTTTCATCATGTTGTAGAAGCACAAAGATCTTAGAATCTTATTTCTTAAAAATCCTCTTCTGTTTTTTCTTTAAATGCTTGCACTAGTGAAAAAGGTGTTCAAGGAAGGAGTGTCTCTGTCTCCTCATACCATAGCATAATTGAATGAGCTCTATTGGAGCCACTAGAAAAGCCACTGAGAATGGTAGCAGGCTTTCCTGTAACAAGACAATTTGTAGAGGGCTGTAGGTGTCTAGGGACAACTTATCCTTGAGGTGAGTTTTCAGAGGGTGCCAACAGCAGTGACTGATAGGGGTGAGGTTACATTCTTGGTGCTAAGATGGAAGCACAAGCTTAGAAGCAGCTGTTTTTCTGACTGATGAAAATTAGGTAAAATCGTGTGGACAATCCTGGAGAGGATATCTTTTTGTGAGGAAGTTACAAAGTAACATAATATGAATAAATATTTTTAGAGGACCAAATCAAGTTACAATAAAATATCTCATTTTTAAAAAAATCTCTCCTAGCATTTTCACCCCTTCCTTAAAATAAAAGGTTTGTCATTGCTTGATTTATTTTTTCTGCCTTCTTTGACTTATGCACTTTTACCTTTAATTTTTCCAATATCTGAAAAGCACCTAAACCTGTATTTAAATAAATAAAATGACAAAAAAGAAAGCAAGCAGCTAAATTGCATCTCTGTAGCCATTTTTATTCATGTCATGTCTTTTGCACATCTTAGATTTTCAAACTAGACTTCAGTGTCTAAATTAATGATTTTGTTTGTTAGAACTATAGTTTGGGGTTTTCATTTGTCCTCTTTCTGTATTTCTTCTCAAAATCATTTGGCCTTTTTCAATGACACCATAGAATTAAATGTAGTGCTAGTTCTCTTCTGGTTTATGCCAATTTAAAAATAAAAGTATAATTTGTACCTGCTGACTGGTTTTGGTTTTCATTTGATGGCTGATTTTTACTGTGGTAGAAGTGGGATATACGCACACACAATCTATAACTTTCAACTGTATCAACAGAAGAGAAAAAAAGTTGCTGTTTCATAGCAATCGATCTTACTAGGCCTCTTTTGGAGTAAGCTTGATCACATTGTGGGGCTATTTGTATCTAACACTGAGACAAATGGTTATGTGGACAGCAGTTTGTTTGCCTTGGCTGTCAATAATTATTAATCAAATTTGTATGGCCACCCATTTCACAAAAGCTACTCTAGGCGATGTGCAACAACCTGTAAATAGCCTATTTCAAACATAACATCCAGGATATGATTTAGCTGACAACTCAAGATAATATAGTCAGATTTTTTTGTTCAGTATTTTGGAGGTTCTTGCTTGTATGTCTTAAAATAACCACTGATTTTATAAAGTAACTTTATGTTGGAAGAACAATTTCAGGACATATTCTGGTTTTGCTAATTCACACCCACACAAGATAATAACTAAGGTTTACTGGTCAAATGAAGGACCTCCGATATTCTAGGTTGATTTAGGAAGCATGTATTGTTTATCCCTCAAGGTGTTGCTAGATCAAATTTAAAAAATGCCTTACACTCTGAAATAAAGGGTTTGTCCCTACTTGTTTTGTGCTGAAGAGCTTGGTAATTCTAAAGACACTAAAAAGCAGTTAAGAAAATGAAATGGCTTGCTTCCTATAAGGCATTTTGGTGTCTCATTTTAGTGTTTGAATTTTTAGGGGAGGTATGTACATTAAAATTACATCAAAGGGAGGTGTGATGGGAAAACATTTAAGACACATTATTCAAGCACAATTCCCTCCTCCAATTAGCTGTCATAAATCACGTTCTCCAATCAGTTTGAAGGGCAAAGTTTCCCTTCTGTTCTGTAGCCCGCGGTTTCTTAACTAATCCCCACACATATTCTTTCTCCTCTCCTCCCAGCACCATCTAATTTAACTCTAAAAGTACCATACAGCTTATACAGAGAGTGGCTGCCTCTTCATATTTTGTCAAAGCAAGAACCTCCAATGTTAGCAGCGTTGACATCCGCCCCCCCCTTACAAAAAGGATAGATCCTGTATGTAAACAAAGCATATGTTAGGGACTATCTCTCGGTTTGTTGGGGTGTTTCTTGTAAAACCTTTTAATGCGTCTGTCAGCTTTCATATTGCTAGACTTCACCCAAGTGGCCTCGGACAACAAGTACCCCTTCCATTTTACTAGGTACTGCAATTTCCCTTTAAAAATTCTAGAGTCAAGAATACGTTTCACTTCATAGTGAGTCTGACCTGCTACTACGAGGGGCCTGGGTGCCTTCTTAGGAGAAGGTCTTAAAGTGGAGCCCCGACAAGGTTTCAATAAGCTGCAGTGGAAGACCGGGTGAATTTTTCCTAAAGGTCTAGGAAGTTTTAATTCTACTGTGACCGGGTTGATGATCCTCACGATGGGGAAAGGCCCCAAGAATTTCAATCCTAATTTCTTACTGGGTAATTTAAGGCGTAAATATTTAGTCGACAGATAAACCTTTTCCCCAACTTGGAATGTTCTTTGGGGAGCCCTCTTTTTATCAGCCTGCTTTTTATAGGTCTCAGAAGTCTTTTTTAAAGCAGTCTTCATGTTTCTCCAAATTTCTTCCCACCCCCTCACCCATTGATAAAGTGTCTGGGAAGCGGAGGGCACCTGAGGGTATTCAGGTATTGGGTTGAATTCTTTTCCTGTGGCTACTCTGAAAGGCGTGTAGCCAGTGCTGCTGTGAACAGAATTATTGCAAGCCACCTCTGCGAAAGGGAGGAGGTCGGTCCAGTTTGTTTGTTGGTATGAAACATAACATCTGAGATATTGCTCCACCATCTTGTTAGCGGCTTCTGCGGCTCCATTAGTAGACGGATGGAAAGCAGACAATAGTCCTTGAGATGATCCAATTAATTTGAGAAAGCTCCTCCAAAACTTTGCCATGAACTGCACCCCCCTGTCCGAAATTATCCGCTTAGGGGCACCATGCAGTCGGTAGATATGTTTCAGGAACAATTTAGTCAGTCGTTGGGCAGATGGGAGTCCTTTGCAGGCAATGAAATGTGCCTGCTTTGAAAACCGGTCTATCACAGTCCAGATGACAGTATTTCCTCTACTTTCAGGTAGGTCTACTATAAAGTGCATAGCTATTTCTTCCCATGGTTGAGAAGGGTCTGCCACCGGCTGCAGCAACCCGGGGGTTTTCCCTGGAATTCTTTTCATGGTGGTGCATACAGCGCAACTCTTGACATAGTTTTCCACATCCCGTTTTAGCCCCGGCCACCAAAATTGCCGGCGAATGAGATGTAGAGTTTTTAGATATCCGAAGTGTCCAGCCTGTTTTACATCATGGCTGTGTTTTAGAGCCTTGAGACGGAGGGCTTCAGGCAAATACAGTTTCCCCCCCTTGTAAGCCAAACCATCCATACATGTCAGGGAGGTTTGATGGTCTTTGAACCATTGATTGGTGAGGAGCTCTTGTTTTATCTTCTTTGCCCCAGGGTCATCAGGATTAGGGGCCCTGTGAGGCGTGAGTTGGGCAGCAGTTTGTGGACTGGAGATAATTGCCTCGTTAACCTCTTCACGTTCGCTTTTGTACTGGGACAATCTCGATAGCGCATCAGCTAGGAAGTTTTTTCCTCCCGGTATGTATTTTAGAGTGAAGTTGAAACGGTTAAATTACTGTGCCCACCGCACTTGCTTTGGGGACAGTTTGCGGGGAGTTTTCAGTGCTTCTAGATTTTTGTGATCTGTCCATACCTCAAAAGGCACCTTGCTCCCCTCTAGATAGTGTCACCAGTTTAACAGGCCCCACCTAATTGCGAAGGCCTCCTTCTCCCAGATTGCCCATCTCTTCTCGCTTTCAGTGAATTTTTTGGAGGTGTAGGTGCAGGGTTGCAGGACCCCATTTTTGTTCTTTTGCAGTAATACAGCTCCGACTGCCACGTCGCTGGTGTCAGCTTGAATTATGAAGGGCTCCCGTGGGCAGGGGTGCTTTAGGACCGGTTTAGCAGCAAATAGTCTTTTTAAATTCTCAAAAGCTGTTTGACATCCCATCACCCATGCTAGTAGTTGGACCAGTCGCGGCGTCCCTTCTCCTTTGCCTGTTTTGAGTAGTTCTGTAAGGGGTAGGGCAATCTCAGCAAAGGAGGGGATGAATTGACGATAGAAGTTGGCATATTTGTGCTGTATATCAGGATATCATCAGGGTACACCAGAACCCCTCTGTACAAGTGATCATGTAGGACCTCATTGATCAACTGCATGAATACGGCTGGGGCCCCCTGTAGTCCAAATGGCATGACTTTGAATTGATAGCTCCCCATGGGGCAGTTGAAGGCAGTTTTATCTGAAACAGTCAACAAAGAGATTTGTTGTTGCAATAATTTTAGTTCGTTAAGTATGTTAAGTTCTTGTGATTTCTGGAGCTCTCTTTCTTCCAGTTTAATTTCTTGTAACACTTTTTGGATTTTTCAATTCATCTTCTTCATTACTGTATTGTATTGTATAAGATATCCTCATATCACAGCTTTACATGCATCCCAAACTGTTTTCAAACTGGTTCCCTTACCCAAATTATTATTAAAATAATCTTGGAGTACTTGGTTACATTCTTTAACAATCTATGACCTTTGCAAAACAGACTCATTTAATCTCCATTTAAAAGACTGAGAACCAAATTTAAGATGTAAGGACATTGGATTATGATCAGAGAAAGATTTTGGAAGAATATTGGCTTTAATTGTTTTCTGGAGCAGATTGTCAAGCTATGAAGATTGCTTGCGTTAGGACTGCCATGCTGCTTCTAGCTCTCCTACATTTGTGAGGGGGGAGGGAAAGGTTTGGAATCCACAGGTGGATTCTATCCGGATGGGAACCAAATTCATCGAAGAAATGTTGTGGCAAACAGAGACGTTCTTCTCATAACAACTGCCTGAAGAATAATTTTACAATGTGACCTGAACTGTCAGAGAGGGGAGAGAAAATTTTACTCTTTTAATTATCTTTTTCCCACCATATTGCCAGAGCTGGTTTTCAATTCTTCAGTGCCAGTATGCAGTACCTAATAAAGTTATGCATTAGAGATCTAGATGACTTTGGTGTATTTACTTCATTGGGATCCTTAGCTGGAACCTTGACACTAAATCAGCTCTCCTTTAAACTCAATTTTAACTAAGGGGTCCTGAGCCCCTACACCCTTTCTGGTAGCCTCCAGAACAGTAGTGACGATTCAGGGAAGATGCCCGAGATGGAGCTGCCATCTGGCCTCAACACGCCTGTTGTGGTCCGTCGACTGCCAGCGGAGCTAGTAGCCAAGTCAGATGAGGAGGAGGTGGAGGGGGAACCTGGGTTAATATCGGAGCCTTTGGAACGCTCCAATGAGCAAGAAGACTCAGAGTCAGATGCAGACCTGGGGCCATCTGCCCACGCTGAGGTGGAGAGGCAGCTGTTTTGGGGGCCTGAGCTGAGTGAGGAGGAGGAACAGATGGGACCCATCCCAAATTCGCCTATGCATAGAGAGGAGAAGAGAGCAATGGAAATCTATGGGACTACTAGTTTTGTTTTTGAAATGCTAATTGAGTCTCCCTGCTGGGAACTAATAGACATTGAAATTATCTCAGCTGGTGTGAGCAGGGACTGCTACTGCTTGGTTAAGCATTTAAAGACTTTTTATCTGGAGTTCTCTTATGAACAAAGTTTGTTCCTGCCTTGTAAATAAAAGGGGTTTTTATTTTACGAGTAAGCAGTTGATCATTACTCATGAAGGCTGGGTCAGAACAGTTTGTCTGCGACCCTCACCCTACTAACATGGAGCAGCTACGTGCAGAGAATGTGCAGCTCTCCCAACAGGTGGCATTGCTGTCAGCGCAAGTTGCTCAGCTTCAAGCTCATGCTGCTCCACAACCCCATCAGAAATGCCCAGTGGCGGTGCCAGATAAATTTGATGGTAATCCAACCGTTTCCAGTGTTTTGGGGACAATGCCAGCTCTTCATCAGCCTGAGAGCGGAGGACTTCCCCACTGACTAGGATAAAGTGGGGTTTATGATCAGCCTTCTCTCAGGCGCTGCAGCCCGCTGGGCCACACCCCTGCTTGTCCAGCCTAGTCCGTTGTTGGATGATTTCCAGGGGTTTTGTGACCACCTTCGGTTCTTGTATGAGGACCCAATCAAAATGCAGACCGCTACTAAATGCCTGAAAGCCCTGAAGCAGGGCCAACACCCATTACAGGAATACATCAGCGAGTTTTGGCTGCTTAGCCAAGATTTGGCCTGGAAGGAAACTGCCCTCATGGACGCTTTCCAGGATGGCTTGTCAGAAGAGCTGTTGGACGAGCTGGTCCGCTTCGATGTTCCCCTGACCCTCAATGTGTTGGTCCATCTCTGCTTATGGATTGATGCTCAGCTGCAGCGGCGGAGTCGCTGTGCCTCCCCGGAGAACCCGGGTGACCCCGGTCGTGCACAAGAACCCAGCTACATGGGAAGAGCCTATGGAATTAGGTGCCGCCAGGTCCCACCTATCGGTGGTGGAGAAGAATAGACGGTGTTCGGGAGGCTTGTGTTTATACTGTAGGGAACCTGAGCACATGGCTGCCTCTTGCCCCAAGAAGCAATGAGGGGCATCAGCTACTGGGTCTGCCCCACTAAAACAGAATAATCTATTGGTAAAATGCCCCAAGCCTGAGCTAGGGGGTGCTCTGGGTCAGGCCTCCACCAACACAGATCGATGCCCATTGGCCGCTTCACTCGGACCCCCATGGCACTTGATCCTGGTGGCATGTTTGATCCTACCTGGTAGGCCACAGGGGATCCCAGTACACGCCTTGGTCGATTCTGGGGCAACCACTAACTTTATGGATGCTGTGTTTGTGGCCAAATGGGCTGTTCCTCAATGCCCGGTGGACCCACCTCTGTTAGTAGAGACCATTGATGGCTGGTTGCTTCTGTCTGGGCCAATTAATGCCACCACGCAACTGTTGCATATGGGCATCAGCTCTCTTGAGGAGGCCATTCAATTTTATATCACCTCCGACCTGCATTTCCCAGTGGTCTTGAGCTTGGTGTGGCTCCGGACACACGATCCTCAGATTTACTGGTCCCAGAACTTGGTCACCTTCCTGAGTTTACAATGTATGGACCACACCCGCCAAGTCTGCGCAGGCCAGGTTCTGAGTCCCCCAGGGGTTTCCCTGCCATCTGAACTGGCAGACTTTGCAGATGTCTTCAGTGAGAAAGAGGTGGATCAATTGCCCCTGCACAGGCCGTATGACTGCCCCATAGACTTGGTCCCTGATGCACATCTCCCAGTGGGGCATTTGTACTCCATCTCTGACCCCGAGTTGGCAGCGTTGCAGGACTTCCTGGACAAAAATCTGGCTTGGGGCTTTATCCGGCCCTCGTCTTAACCAGTGTCCATGCCAATGCTATTTGTGAAAAAGAAGTCAGAGGAATTGAGGCTGTGTTGTGACTATCACAAATTGAATGCCATTACCATGCGCAACAGTACTGCCCCTCATTTCCCAACTTCTGAAATGGCTCCGGGAGGCCAAAGTCCTCACCAAACTGGACCTGAGGGGAACCTACAATCTCATTAGGATCCGGCCCGGTGACGAATGGGAGACAGCATTCGGTACCTGGTATGACCACTTCGAGTACACAGTCATGCCGTTTGGGCTGACCAATGCCCCCACTGTCTTCCAGCATTTCATGAACGATATATTCCAGGACCTGTTGGATCAGTTTGTTGTGATCTATCTGGATGACATTCTGATCTACTCCCCTTCATGGGAGAGTCATCATCAGCACCTACGCCTGGTCTTGCAACAGCTTTGGGAGTATTTTTTGTATGCCAAACTAGAGAAATGTTAATTTTATCAATCAACCATTGACTTCCTGGGACATCGCATTTCTCCTCTGGGCGTTGCTATGGAGCTGAGCAAAGTTGAATCCCTACATAGCTGGCAACCCCCATGTCGAGTCAAGGTGTTGTGGTTCCTCAACTGCCAGCGGATTGGGCAGCTGAGTCAGATGAATCCGATGAGGGGGAAGGGGTGCCTGGGTTCACATGGAAGTCTGCAGAAGGCTCTGAGGAGCAAGAAGACTCAGAGCCAGATGCAGAGCCAGGCCCATCTACTCACTGAGCGAAGAGGAGGCCTGTTCCAGATGCGCGTATGCACAGAGAGGAAAGGCGTGCAGGACAATGGAGGGCGGTGGGTCGGCTCTCCAGGAAAAGTAAGAGACTCTAAGAAGCCACACCCTGGCTGGACTATAAAGAGGAGAGGTGTGGGAGGCACCGGTTGCCACAGGCATCTGTTCATGCTCTGGTATCTTGTTTCTCTGTTGGATTTCTTTTGCCAGGACTCTTTGCCAATTATCCACATTTGCCAGATTTCTTTGTGTTTGGTTTGAATTGCTAATTGAGCCTTGCTGCCGAGAACTCAGAGACTTTGTCACTTTATCTCAGCCAAGTGAGAGTAGAGACTGCTACTGTTTGTTTTAACACCTAAGGACTGGTTATCTGGAGTTTATTCCATAAATGCCTTGCTAAAAATAAAAGGGGTTATTTTCTCACGAGTTCCTGCCTTGCTCACACCTTGTTAACTGAAAAGGGGTTTTCCTCATGAGTAGCTGTTGAGTAGCACTCGCAAAGGATGGGTCAGAACACAGCAATGTCCAGCAACTTCTTGGTTTTGCCAACTACTATAGGACATTCATCCCTGGCTTTGCTTCCCTGACCACACCCCTGACTCGCAACCAGGTGAATCTGTGGAACAGCATTTAAATAAAATGCAAAGTTTATTTTGGGACTTAGAACAATGTGGGATTAAATTTCCTGAGTCCCAGAAGGTTTTATTGGTGTTGAACAGTTTAGATAAAACCCGGGACACCGTTTCTGCAATATTTGAGTGCAAAGAAGAGCAAGACTTAAAGTTTGAGGCTTTAAAGGCATGTTTGCTTAATGAAGAAGAAAAACGCCATTTTAGAAGCAGCCACGAGGAGGAGAAATTCCTGAGGAGGGGGTCCAGACTGCAAGTCTCCAGAGGAGAAGAAACAAGCAGATCAGACCCGGACCAAATTGCAACAAAAGAGAGACTTTGCAAGCAAAGAGCTTTACAAGTAAAGAATTGCTACATTTGTGGAGCCAGCACACATTTGCAAAGGAACTGTTTGCAAAGGAACAATTTGCAGCAAAGGACATTTGTGCATGCAAAAAGGACTGCTTTGCAAGAGGAACATTTTGGTGTTGCAAAAGTTTGCAATGGTAACAACAGAGACAAATGGCTAATTGATAGTGGGGCAAGTCAAACAATTGTTAATGACTCTGAATTATTTTGCAGGTTTGTTCCAGTAGCACAAGAAGCTGTGGCTTTGGCAAATGGCCAGAAAGCAAAAGTCATTGGAAGAGGCAATGTAAAAATTCCATATTTGGAATCAAAGTTTACCAATGTGCTTTGTGTACCTGAGATGGAACATAATTTGTTAAGTGTGTCTAATTTAGACAAACAAGGTTTTGAGGTCATTTTTGTAAATGGGAAATGTCTCATCAAAAGGAATGGGAATATTTGTGCAGAAGGCATAAAGGAAGATAATCTATATGTATTGCAGGGACAAAAGGTTCAATGTTCCCATATATTTAAGAATGTTGCAGAGCATGATTCATGTGTTCATCTTCTGCATAGAAGACTTGGCCATGCAAGCTTTAAAGTTTTGCAGCAAATGCAAGATTTTGCAGAAGGGCTAAATTTGAAGGGATGCAAAACATATTTGGACTGTGCAGTATGCAAAGCATCAAAGTCAAAGGCATTCCCAGTTAGTAAATGTAGCACAAGACAAACAAAAAGAGTTCTAGAGCTGGTCCATGCAGATCTGGTGGGACCTATGCAAGCCAGTTTGGGAGGAGCAAAATATGCACTGATAATTGTTGATGATTTTAGCAGGTATTCGTTTTGCTATTTGCTTAGAGCAAAGACAGAGGTGCTACAACAATTCAAACAGTGGGTAAGTTTTGTAGAGAGAAGGTACAGACAACAAGTGTGTCAGTTGCAAACTGACAGAGGTAGTGAATTTATGTCAACTAAATTCCAACAATGGTTGGGGCAGTTGGGGATAAGACACAGATGTACAAATCCTTACACAGCAGCAGAGAACGGTGTAGCTGAAAGAAGGAATGGTGTTTTGCAAACAATGAAAGATTCATTATTGGAGGATTCTGGTATGAGCAGGTCATATTGGGGAGAAGCCATATTGACTGCTAATTATATAGTTAACAGGCTGTGGAGTTCCTCCATTAATAATACTCCATATGCCATTCTATATGGGAGAAAGCCATCACTGGCACATTTGAGAATTTTTGGAAGTACTGCATGGGTACATATTCCAAAAGCAATCAGAAGAAAGGGACAGCAAAAGGCAAGAAAGCTAAGGTTTGTGGGCTATGAGCCAGGGTCAAAAGGATATCGCTTTAGCGATGGAAGTAAAAGAATTATAATTTCAAGGTCTGCTAATTTTGCAGAACAAAATTGGGACAGAATTAATGCAAATTCTGGGTATGTCTCACTTAATGATGGTGATCTGTTTAGTGACAATAACTCATCTAATGATAAAAAAATTATTATTGAAGATGCCCATGTTCAGGGAGGAGAGGCTGAACAAGACATGAAACCAGAAAGGCTTGAGACACAGGAGCAGTTAATACCATGTAGGTCAGAGCGATGTAATAAAGGAATTCCGCCTGACAGGTATTCTGCCAGCAAGGTAAAGGTTTGCAATGTGTGGTATGAGCCAAGAAGTTATAAAGAGGTGTTGGCATTACGAAAGGCTGAACAAGAAAGATGGAAGGAGGCCATGGATAAAGAGATGAAATCCATGGGAGACCATGAAGTATTTAAATCAGTGACTTTGCCACAGGGAACCAAAGCTGTGCATTGTAAATGGGTATATAAGAAAAAGGTATTGCCAAATAATGATATACAGTATAAGGCCAGGTTAGTGGCACAAGGTTTTTTGCAATTAAAGAATGTATTAATAGGTCTGATGTCTCTTCCTGTCATGAAGGGAGGAGTGTTGGAATATTCATGAACAGGAAGAGTCATGTGGTAACTCAGTCAGCCAATGGGAAGAAAGTGCTACTGAGTCTGTGCAAAAGAGTATTGAGTTAGGAGCTGGATTTCCAGTCTCAAGGTTTATATCTGGTCTGTCTCTGTAAGAACTCTTCAATTAAGCTATGTTGCTGTAAAGAAGAATGGTATTGTAAATATTTTTATATAAATATAAAGTTATTTGAATCAGCTAAATGCAGTCAACTGTAAGAGCTTCTGATTTATTTTTCACCAATTAGAGAAATTAAAATTCTCTAACAAAAGAATTAGAAACCATAGTTATTTCTTTGGAACTTGAGAAGGCTGCTCATTATCTACGGTTTCAAAATGTAGGAGAGATGAAAGGTGAAGACATCCCAGTAATAATGTCAGATATTTTAGCAGGAGCGTTGGGGTCTACCAGAGAGGAGATGGCCAGCGAGATAGATGAGACCTATAGAATACATACAAATTATGCAAGACGACGCAATCTTCCCAGAGAAGTACACATTACATTTATTAAGAAATCAATTAGGGATGAAATTTTTTTCAGGTTCAGAGATGATACATTGGAATATCAAGGTAAACAGCTGATCGTACTTAAACAAGTACCCAAAAGAGTGAGAGACCTGAGAAGGCCTTACCAATACATAACTTCCAAACTGATAAGGAAAAATATCAATTTTAGATGGTTAACTCCGGAAGGGATTCTGGTGACATGGCAGGAGAAAAAGTTTTGCCTAGACTCAATAGAAAAAGCAGAGGAATTCTACAGGGAAAACTTTGGCAGCAAGGAAGATTTAGTTGAAAGAGGAGCGAGAGAGGAAGGAGAGACACTAGTGCAGTGGTTCTCAACCTTTTTAATGCCGCGACCCCCAACCGGTCGTAAGTCGAGGACTACTCAACCGGTCGTAAGTCAAGGACTACTCAAGTGGTGCAGCACCATTTGCAGAATGGGACTTTTGGCAGGCTCAGCAGGGCAGAGACAGCCTGGACAATTCCTATTGGCTTTTGAAAGCCAATAGAATTAGACTCTATTCAAGAGAGTCTATTCTGTTGGCTTTCAAAAGCCAATAGAATAAAAGGGAGTAGCACAGCTAAGGAAAAGGGGAAAAAATGGCGGACTGCGTTGTTTGGCGACCCCCGTGAAATGGTCGTTCGACCCCAAATGGGGTCCCGACCCACAGGTTGAGAACCACTGCACTAGTGCAAGCCATTAAAACCAGAGGTAAACGAGTTGAGCCTCGAGAGGATATTGATGAAGGGAAAAATGAAGGGAAACAGGAGGAGAGTAGGTTTAAGGAAATTAAAGAGGCTAGACCGATAAGATCAACAGTGGAAAGAGGGAAGGATTTACAAACTCAAGAGTCTAGACCAGCAATAGTAACTAGATCTAAACATAGATAAGGAGGGGAAAAAATGTGTTGAATCTATATCTATCAACGTCAATGGCCTCAATTCTCCAACAAAAAGGAAGAAGTTTTTCAATAGGCTTAATAAGATGAATTTAGATATAATAATGTTACAAGAAGTCCACATTAAAAAACAACATCAATATTTATTAAATTGTCCTAAACTGGGGAATATGTTTGCGGCACTTTCGCAATATAAGAAAGGAGGAGTGGTAGTATATATTAAACAAGAAATTGTGGCTAAGCAAATTTATAAGGACGAAGATGGCAGAATCCTAATAGTGGAAGTAACTTTGAATAAAACCAAAATTATCCTGGTTGGAATTTATGCCCCGAATGAGGGGCAAAAACGCTTCTATAAGAAACTCCATAACATTATTAGTCAGTTGGAACATGATAGCATTTGCATAATGGGTGACTATAATGCAATTGTGGATAATAACCTAGATTATAAATGTGGAAAGGGTAGAAAAAGAATTAGAGGAACAATATCTGATATTTTTTTTAAAATGGCAGATGAGTTTAATATACAGGATACTTGGAGAGAAAGGAATCCTGGGAAAAAACAGTTTACCTTTTACTCTGGACGTCATCAATCATGGTCCAGAATTGATATGGTGTGGATGTCAGCTGACTTAAATTTAGAAGTAGAGGAGATTGTAATTGATACGAACACCTGGGCTGATCACAATCCGATTAGAATTAGATGGAAGGGGCAAAAAAACATGAGGAGATGGACTCTAAAAAGGGCAATCTTAAACCATAAAGAATTCAAATCAAAATTAGAAGAACAATTGGATCTGTTTTTTAAGTCAAACAAGAAGGAAGATACAAACTGCCAAAATCTATGGGATACAGCCAAAGCCTACATGAGAGGTGTTGTAATTTCTTATATGGCTAGGCAACACAAAATCAAAACACAATGCCAAAGACAATTAGAAGAAGAACTACGTAAAGTTGAGGAAAACCTGCAAAAGGAACCACAAAGATGTGATCTGAAACAACAGATAGATTTAATTAAACATAAGATGGATATTATTGTGAAGGAAGATCTAGGACAGCAGATAAAACGTACTAAACAAAATTTCTTCGAAAACGCCAATAAACCAGGGAGATGGTTGGCTTATAAAATCAAAAAACATAACAATAAGCAGAGGGTTACTAAACTTTATAACGCCAAAGGTGATATGGTATGCCAGAACGAAGGAAATAAACTAGTGGCATATGAGTTTTATAAGAATTTATACAAAGACGATGAAAAGAGAAATAACTATGACTTAGTACAGTATTTACAATTAGCCGATTTACCCAAGGTGTCAGAAGAATTTAAAACTCTGCTAAATAAAGAGATAACACATTTAGAGCTCTCGGTCGCAATTAAGAAACAGAAGAATAATAAAGCACCTGGGCCAGATGGTATACCTGTAGAAATGTATAAAATTGCACAAGAATCTTTAAGCCCAATGCTGTTGGATTTATTTAATGAGGTTTTAACCCAAGCTAAAATACCAGCTTCATGGGAAGAAGCCTTCCTCACTTTGATTCCTAAAGAAAACACAGACCTGGTGCAAATTAAGAACTATAGACCCATTTCTCTTTTGAATTCGGATTACAAGATTTTCATGGCAATAATGGCGCAAAGATTTGAAAGGTTCTTAGTGGATTTTATACATACTGATCAAAACGGCTTTCTATCTAAAAGATATATAAGAAACAATATTAGGACTGTTTTGGACATATTGGAGTATTATGAAGTACATAATGAAAAGCAAATGTGTTTAATTTTTCTTGATGCACAAAAAGCATTCGACAATGTAAAATGGGATTTTATGTTCAACCAATTATTGTATATGGACTTCGGGGAAAATTTCTGAAATATGTTTAAATCAGTTTATTCTAAGCAGGTGGCCAAAGTAATAATCAATGGAGAACCGACTGAGAGTTTTCAAATTCAAAAAGGCACGAGGCAAGGTTGCCCACTATCACCACTGTTGTTTATATTATCTCTTGAGGTATTAACTAAAGTAATCCGGCAAGATGAACAGATCCAAGGTTTAGAGATCAAGAAAGAGACATTTAAAATACAAGCCTTTGCAGATGATTTAGTTTTTATAACTGAAGAACCATTACAATCAGGGACAAGACTGATGGAAACACTGAGTAGATACGGGGAAATAGCAGGTTTAAAGATAAATAAAGAAAAAACCAAAATGCTCGTCAAAAATATGACTAAAATACAGAAAAATGAATTGGTTGACAGAATAGGTGTTCAAATCACAAATAAAATTAGATATTTAGGGATACAATTGACTGCCAGATGCGCTACACTTAAAAGGGATAACTATGATAAGTTAATAGAACAGATTCAAAAAGACTTTGATATTTGGACTAACCTACAGCTCTCTCTTATGGGCAGAATTGTGGTGATTAAAATGAATGTGTTGCCAAAAATCTTATTCTTGTTCCAATGTATACCTATAAAATTAGACAAGAATTTTTTTCAAAATTTGAATAAAATGATGTGTAAATTCACCTGGCAAGGAAAAAGAGCAAGGATTAAATTAAAATTATTGCAGGACTCAAAGGAAAGAGGGGGATTTGGTCTTCCAGACTTGGAGAAATATTACCAGGCTACAGCATTAGTATGGGTAAGAGATTGGATATTACTAAAGAACAGGAGACTATTATGTCTGGAGGGCCATGACCTACAAATAGGATGGCATGCCATATTATGGATCATAAATATAAAGTACATAAATATTTTCGAAGACACTATATTAGGCAAGCTCTTATTGTTCTGATAAGAACACCTGCAAAGCCTTGCATCTGGACAGTGTCTGTTATGTGATACATTGTAACCACCCCTATATACGTCTTTTGATTACGCTGTGTGATGTAAAAACTATAGTAACAATAAAATAGGGTGTTGGAGTCAGCTCTGGGCTCCCATCCTGAGATACCTGCGTGCGTGTCTCATTCTCCATGGGAGACCACCACATCTGGTGACCCCGACGTGATCCACTGAGGGATACGTCCCTGCCGACCCTTTACTTATCGCCTGGAATAGGCTTGGTGCACCCGACGAAGTTGCTGGCAACTGACTCCTCTTCGTAAGTATGGGGGGTGGAATGTCTCATGCTCAAAAGCAGCATGTGGAAGAGCTGAGGCTACTTGGCAGGAAAAAATATCTTACTGATCAGGAACAGAAATTAACCCGTCACCTTTCTAAATCTGAGGCTGTTAAATTGCTTGTTTATGTATGGGCTAACTGCTCATCCTATCCGGAGTCTGGATCTTTAAAAGTAGATACATGGAGGAAAATCGGCGCCGTCCTCCATCAGTCTCCGAGAGCCCCCCCAGAGATTTTGTGCCTTTGGAAAATTGCCTATACCCTGATTCAAACCCATGCTGACTCGCCTCATCAGCCTTTATTAGACCCTCCACCGTACAAAAGTCCGTCTGTTATGTTGGCCACTCCCTTACCACCTGGAGCCGGTTTCAACCCTCCTTCTGCCCCTGCAAATTCTATGGTTCCTGATAAACAACAAACAGCCTCTCCTGTTTCTGCCACGTTGCCGCCTGTCTCCCGGCCCGGAATCATCCGTGGCGCTTTTCAAAAGGCTTTGAACAATGGTGATTTGAGTGTTTCTGAACTATCTGAGACAGAGTTGTTCCCTGTTACTTATCAACAGACCGCAGCGGGCATAGTGGTTGATTGGGAAGCACTTCCCCTGGCTATGATCCGAGAATTGAAAAAGGCTACAAAAGATTATGGCATAACCAGTCCCTATACTAAAGGACTGATACACTCAGTTGCTAGTGCATATCGAATGTTGCCTCAAGATTGGAAAGATCTGTTCCGCATGCTTCTTAACGGAACGCAATACGTAGTTTTTGAATCTGAATATAAAAGAGAGGCACAAAACAGAGCTAATCACCCAGGTTCACAATGGACAGCGGAACAACTCTTCGGAGAAGGCAATTTTGCTACCCTTAATGCTCAGGCTCAAACTTTTACCCCCTTTGCATTTCCGATCATTAATACTTGTGTTCTTTCTGCCATGGCTCGTGTTGATGAGTCTGGCACCCCGATTCAATCTTTTTCTGCCATTCGCCAAACTGCGACTGAATCCTATGCAGACTTTGTGAATCGCCTGCAAGTTGCCATTGAGCGTCAAATTTCAAACAGAGATGCAGCAAATGAAATCCTCATAAAATTGGCTTATGAACATGCAAATGCAGACTGCCAGTCCATTCTTAAACCACTTGTTTCCAGTCCCACAGCCACTCTAGCAGACTTTCTTAAAGCCTGCTGCATTGTGGGAACCAATGCTTTTCAAATGGACACTCTTGCAGCTGCAATCCAAAAGGGGAATCAACCCCAAGGCACTTGCTTCAATTGTGGAAAACCTGGTCATTTTAAAAAGCAATGCAGAGCCCCAGGAGGCGGCGCGGCTCGACCCGCTGCCATCCCCGGAGCCAAGCCCAAAACTGTGTGCCCAAAATGTAAAAAGGGTTTTTATTGGGCCAATCAGTGCCGTTCCTCTCAGTCCAATCGGGGAAACTAACAGAGGGGTCTGCAGCTAACCCCTCTCCAAAGGCTGCATCCTTTTCAGATTTTACTCCTTCTGCTTCGCAATATTTTTCTGGCATTGATTTAAAATTGGCTTCTGATCTTTCTGTTACTTTTCCTAACCTACTCACGGTTGCTGAAACCCTTTATTCTGGACCCTTGCCTCCGGAAATGGAGGGAATAATCCTTCCCACACCTGTTGTTCGGGAACAAGGAGTGTTTGTGCTTCCAGGTATGATAGATCCCACGTATAGAGACACCCTAAAAGTCCAATTTTATACCAATCTCCCTGTCACAATGAACCGGGGGGATACGGTGGCACGCTTGGTTTTATTACCACGTGCAGCACCATCCATTCCAGAGGCTGCATATGCACCTCACTCTGGGAATTCTTCCTCTGATTTATTGGCACTAACAAAGCAAATTACTCCCCAAAAACTGGTGATGCCTTTTTTAATCAATGGCATTCTCTTCTCTGGTCTTGTAGACTCTGGTGCGGATGTCTCAGTCATAAGAACAGCTGAATGGCCCTCTAACTGGCCCCTCGAATCCTCATCGGCAGTCAGGGGAGTGGGAGGACTTCAACAAGCAAGCTCCAGTAAAAATTGGCTTACTGCACAACGAATCACAAAAGGCATTTCTGCTAAATTTAAACCTGTCGTCCTCCCTCTTCACACAAATTTATGGGGCAGAGACTTACTCTCTCAATTTAATGCGAAGTTAACTCTGGAAGACTAATAATGCCTCCTTCACCCATGAAGCTGACGCTCCTTTCTGACACCCCCGTGTGGGTAGACCAATGGCCACTCACTTTAGAAAAACAGGAAGCATTGCAGAAACTGGTATATCAGCAAATACAATCTGGCCATTTGGAACCAACTACCAGTCCTTATAACACTCCAGTATTTGTAGTCAAGAAAAAAATCAGGCAGCTGGAGAATTATTCATGATTTACGCCTCATTAACATAATAATTAAACCCATGGGTCCGCTACAGTGCGGAATGCCCAACCCAAATATGATCCCCAAAGACTATGATTTGGCAATTATTGATTTAAAAGACTGTTTTTTTACCATTCCTTTACACCCTGATGACAAACAACTTTTTTCCTTTTCTTTGCCTCAAACTAACATGTCCCGACCTACTCCTCGCTATCAATGGACTGTTCTTCCCCAAGGCATGCTTAACAGCCCCACCATATGTCAAGCTTTTGTGGACGCTGCCTTGTTGCCTTTTCGCAAATCCTATCCTAACTTTTTGCTTTATGGATGACATTCTCCTAGCTGCCCCAGGTCCTCCTGGCACAGTACAAACTGTCCTTCCCCAACTCATTCAGCTTTTAGCTTCTTATGGCTTTATTGTCGCCCCGGAAAAAGTTCAGACCCAATCTCCCTTTTTATATCTGGGACACAAAGTCCTAGCCTCTCATTCTGTTCCGGTGCTCCCTGCCATCCACCTTCCTTCTCCTCTCACTTTAGTTGGTTTACAACAAATCTTGGGCACCATAAATTTTGTACGCCCATTTCTTGCACTCACCACTGCCCAATTGGCACCCTTGTTTTTGGCTTTGCGAGGCCACACTTCCCCCTCCTCTGTTGTTGTTCTTAACCCCACTCAAAAACATGTTTTTGCCTTAATTAATAGTGCCCTCTCCACCCGCTGGGTGGACTGGGCCATTCCCAATGAGCCTTTGTCTTTGGCCATATTTAATACTCCCTCTATTCCTACAGCTGCCCTTCTCCAACATCAAAAGGGGAGGGTTTCCATTGTTGAATGGATTCACCTCCCCAATACTCCTCGCAAATCTATCAATCAACTGCCATATATGTTTGCTCTTTTAATTACGAAGGGCCGTTTTCGAGCAAAATGTTTAATTGGATTTGATATTGTTTTTTTATATGTCCCCATGTCTCTTACTATATGGGAACCTTTATTTGCCTCTTCAGATGTATTGCAACTTTCTCTTGCTGACTGGGCAGGATCTGTTTCCTGTCATATTCCCTCTGACCCTCGCTTCCAACTCCTTAATAATGTTTCAATTTCTCTGCATTCTCCCATTTCCTCCTGTCCCATTCCTAACGCTGTCACCCTGTATGTTGATGGCAGCAAGACTTATGGTTCATGTGTATGGAAGGAGGGTGAACAATGGCACACAAAAATTACTCCTCCTCAAACTTCTGCTCAGCGTGCTGAACTTGCCGCTACAATATTGGCTTTACAAACTTTTTCTTCTGAACCTTTTAATCTTATTTTAGATAGTCTTTATGTATATAAAGTTCTCACCTCTTTATCTGACTCATATGTGTCACCCTCATTGGATGACTCTCTCCTCAGTCTATTTCTCACACTCCAATCCCTTCTTCATTCCCGCTCTACTTGTTTTTTTCCTGCTCATATTAGAAGTCACCAACCTTTCCCTGGTATTATCTCCGAAGGCAATGCCAAGGCGGCTGCTGCTGCTTCGGCCGCCTCCACTCACCAGGATGTCTCTGTCCTTGTTTTATCTCCCATAACCCCATGGGACAGCCATTCATATTTTCATCAAAATAAGAAGGCTTTAATGAAACAATTTTCTTTAATGGCTACGGAGGCTGTGGCTATCATACAACAATGTCCCACCTGCAGCCTCCAAGCACACTCTGTTCCTCAAGGGGTCAACCCAAGAGGGACGCAGAGCTGTCAACTTTGGCAAATGGATGTTATGCAATATTTGCCATTTGCCCCCTGGAAATATTTGCATGTTTCCATTGACACCTATTCAGGTTTTATTATGGCCACCCCTCAAAGGGGTGAGTCTGCTAAACATGTTATTAATCATTGTATTCGTACCTTTTCTACCCTGGGCTATCCAAAAGAAATTAAAACTGACAATGCTCCTGCTTATACCAGCACCTCCTTTGCGCAGTTTTGCTCTCGCTGGTCTATTGTTCATAAATTTGGCATTCCATATAACTCCACTGGTCAAGTGATCGTGGAACGAGCCAATCAGACCGTAAAAAGGGCTCTAGACATGCATGCAAAAAAGAAAGGGGAAAATACCCCCGGCTTGCCTGGGATACAAAACACTCTTAATCTTGTACTTTTTACCTTAAACTTTTTGAATGTTTCTGGCACCCCTGGCTCAACTGCTGCAAGCAGGCATTTTTCTGCTTCTCCCACAGATTCTTCACGCCCCCAGGTATACTATCGACGTTTGCCTGATCCCACCTGGAAAGGGCCTGCCTCCCTCATTACCTGGGGTCGAGGCTGCGCTGCAATAGACGACCATGGCGAGATCATTTGAACTCCAGCTCGTTGTGTTCGTCCTTATATGGCTCAACGTACACCACCTCAGCCAGGCATATGAGGATCAGGGACTGTGGGCCTTTAAATGCTTTTGTACGGGATGCCAGGCGCACTGCTCTTACACTTAACGTCACGAACTGTTGGATTTGCATGCAAATTCCTGGTGACAGTCATGGTGGCCTTATTTTCCATGCCATCCCGTTCAATGAAACAGGATGGAAGCAGCTGTGGAACATAACTACAGAGACATTGAATATGACATATGCTGTGGGCGCTCGTATAATGGAACCTGCCAGATTTTGTTTTTATAGCACAGGACTATTCCGTACTGCCACTTATTTGGGAAATTATAGTAATTGTCAACAAGTTATTATATGGAATTCAGCAAAGAAATGCAAATCCATCAAAAGCAATCTTACTAAGATAAATGACACTTATCGAAGCAATCAATGGACAAACATCAGTACCTACATGGCTTGCCTTGACATGGAATCCATAATAACATTTGCTAATGAGTCTCACCAGGGTTATTATGAGTTACCCGATATGTGGCTACTATGTGGCCGTAGAGCCTATCGCCAGGTGCCTAAGGATTGGAAAGGCACCTGTACACTGGGCCTTTTGACCCCTGCTGTATATGCCTTGCCTCATCTCCCTGATGGACGCCTGCGGAACAAACGTGATACTGGCTCCTCGGATCCACCCCTAACATTGGGTGGTAGTTTAGAGACTCAAATCAGCAGAGGAATACTACCCAATCTAGGAGTTGCCATGAACTATAGGGACCTTCATTTGCTTAACAATTGGACTGTTCATATGTTTAATGAAACAATCAACAGCATTAAAATGATTAATCAAGAAATGGGGGAAATAAGGGAAGTAGTTTTGCAAAATCGGTATGCTTTAGATATTATTTTAGCAGCAAAAGGCGGTGTATGTGCTTTAATTCATTCTCATTGTTGTATGTATATACATGATTTTCAACCTAATATTTCTGCTACAGCTAGGAAAATGGAAATTATGATCCAAAATAATCCCTTACGCAGCGATGGATCAGGCACCGTGGATATTTGGGGTGCCCTTTGGTCCTTTATAGTAACCATTTTGATATTAATTGTATTGTTATGTTGTTGCATTCAATGTATTCCCTCCCTCCTGCAAATGTGCAAAAATGTTACGCCCTCCACTAGGAAGGACGCCTTAATCAGTGAATCAAGATCCCTTCTGGAACTGGAAGTGAGTAACATTAAAAAAACACAAAACGAGGAGATGTGGGATTAATTGCACAAATATGCCCATAGACATGCTCCCACAAAGTCCTTGAGATAACAAACGGACTGCTCTAGACACGGAATACATTCATCAGCCATTTGGACAGAGTCTGATAAGAACACCTGCATAGCCTTGCATCTGGACAGTGTCTGTTATGTGATACATTGTAACCACCCCTGTATACGTCTTTTGATTACGCTGTGTGATGTAAAAACTATAGTAACAATAAAATAGGGTGTTGGAGTCAGCTATGGGCTCCCATCCCGAGATACCTGCGTGCGTGTCTCATTCTCCATGGGAGACCACCACAATTTTGAATATTAGATTCTGTTATGAATTGAGATAAGGGAAACTTTGGTTACCTAAAGCTGGGAAATTATAAATATCAAATGTTAAATTTGAATATTGATGGGAAACTAAAAATTGAGGAAAAACCAATAACAGGACATTGATTATCTATAAAGATTTTGTATGTTATTGAATTATTGATTAACCCAGCCACCACATTGCTTTTTAAATACTTAAATGTAAAATTAGAAAACTAATAAAATATTATCAAAAAAAAAAGAAAGAAAAGAAAAGAAAAGACAAGAAAAAGACCCCGTTTCAATGGAGCACCCTGGAGCAACAATCTTTCCAGGCCATGAAGCAAGCCTTTGTGCAGGAACCCATCCTGAAGCACCCTGACCCACACCGTCCGTTTGTCATGGAGGCAGACGCGTCAAACATTGCCGTCGGAGCAGTGCTACTCCAGGCTCACGCACCCGGCAGTACCCTCTTCCCTTGTGCGTATTACTCGCGGAAACTTAATCCAGCCAAGCGCAATTACACCATCTGCAGAAAGCATTACTGGCCTTTAAGGTGGTGTTTGAGACCTGGAGACATCATTTGGAAGGGGCCTGGCATCAGATTGAAGTCCAGACGGACCATAAAAATCTAGAATTTCTACAGACCACCCGGAAATTAAACCAACGGCAGATTCAGGTTCAATTTCTGCATCACATACATCCTGAGCAGTCGCAACCAAACAGCGGATGCTCTCTCTCAAAAACCAGAATACTCCCGCATGGAAGTCAAGCTCCTGCCCAGGATGGTTCTGCCCATAGAGTCCTTCACCGCAGTTCGGGAGCCAGTGGATTCACAGGCTTGGATCCAGGAGGCAAAATGGCACGATGCATGTGTGGCTCAACGATGGGAGGAGTTAGGGCCAGACTCCCCATGGACCTTTACTGAGGGACTCCTGAGGTATCGTGACCAGGTGTATGTTCCTGTGGGGCCACTATGGGGACTCATCCTCTCACAGTGCAATGACAATCCTGCGGTGGGGCATTTTGGCCTCTTCAAGACTCTGAACGTGGTCTCCTGTACTTTCTGCTGGCCCCGATTGCAACACGATGTCCCAGCCTACATCACGTCTTGTGTACGGTGCCAGCAGCCCAAGTCAGCGATGGGAGCCCCACTGGGTCTGCTCCAGCCATTGCCGATGCCTGATAGACCCTGGGGAGATGACACCTTTCCTGGCCAATGTTGGGTATCATCCTCGGCTTTTTTCCCTCACACAGCTCAACTCACCAGTTCTCGCAGCTAATGACTATCTTGCCAAGTTACAGGCTGTCCATCAGTTGGTGTGACAGCAACTGGATAAAGCCAAGGCGGATTATAAAAAAAAGTCACTGCTTGGTCTCGGTGTGATACGCCAGCTTTGGCTGTCGGAGATCAGGTATGGCTGTCAACCAGGCGCCTTCTGTCGGACTGTCCTGTCAAGAAATTGGATCACCGGTACCTAGGCCCTTTCCCTATCAAAGCTGTCATTAACCCAGTTGCCTATCGCTTGACCTTGCCACGCTCGCTAAAAGTACATCCAGTCTTCCACCAGTCCCTCCTGGTTCCAGAACAACCAGCCTGTCCACTCCACTGACCAGAACGTCCTCCACCTGAACCGCATGATGGAGACAGTTCTCTTGAGTACGAGGCCGCCAGCATCCAAGACTCACATTGGCTGAAAGGCCGGTTCCAGTACCTGGTCAAGTGGAAGGGCTATGGACCAGAGGAGTTGATATGGGAGGAGGTGGCCACTGTGCATTCTCCTGCTCTGGTGCAGGCATTCCATGATCAGTTCCCTTCGCAGCTGCATCTGGACTGTCCAACCCGGGGGAAGGGTCCTGTGGTGAGGGATAGTGTTGTGGTCCGTCGGCTGCCAGCAGAGCTAGCAGCCAAGTCAGATGAGGAGGAGGTGGAGGGGGACCCTGGGTTAATACTGGAGCCTTTGGAAGGCTCCGATGAGCAAGAAGACTCAGAGCCAGATGCAGAGCCGGGGCCATCTGCCCACGCTGAGGCGGAGAGGCAGCTGTTTTGGGGGCCTGAGCTGAGTGAGGAGGAGGAACAGATGGGCCCTGTCCCAGATGCGCGTATGCATAGAGAGGAGAGCAATGGAAGGTTATGGGACTATTTGTTTTGTTTTTGAAGTGCTAATTGAGTCTCCCTGCTGGGAACTAATGGACATTGAAATTATCTCAGCTGGTGTGAGCAGGGACTGCTACTGCTTGGTTAAGCATTTAAAGACTTGTTATCTGGAGTTCTCCTGTGAACAAAGTTTGTTCCTGCCTTGTAAATAAAAGGGGTTTTTACTCATGAGTAAGCAGTTGATCATTACTCATGAAGGTTGGATCATAACAGCGCCCCAAAGTGAAGGAGGAGTGGAGGGAGCTGCCGTCGACCCTGGAGTGGACAGGCGGGACAATACCTCTCAGCTGTCTGGATCTGGGGAATTGGCGAGATGGGGAGCGGAAGGCAGCCAAAGCTGATTCCCCCCTGTTCTATCCTTGAGTTGAGTTCTTGTGACAGCAGGAGTGGTGGGAGCGGGGAGCCTCAGAATGGGCAGCCAGGAAGTAGCGGTACCTGCCAGCCTGTGGCAGCCAGTCGGTGGAGCAACTGAGACAGAATTTCAGCAGTCTGGAAGTCCGTGGGGGAGAGCTGGTTTGGAGGCTGGATCCAAACCAATGCCTGGGATTGGCCCAACTTTCAGGGTCAATGCCAGCCCCATCACCCCAGCCTTCACTGGGAGCTGCAGCCACTGCAACTGGAGGGACGGTCAGCCCATAGCTTGGGACTTCCCTGCAACTCGGCCCCAGTCCGAGACCTTGTGCCTACGGTTCACAGCCAGGGCCCACCCCGCCACCTGGAGCAATGGGTTGGCACCTGCCACCAGCCCTGGTGCATGGCACTCAACCATGGATGTATACCTATGGCATGGGGTGAATGCTGGGACCCTGGGCTACTCCGAGGCCACCACCGCCTCCTCCACTCAAGGCCACCATCGATGGAAACCCAGAGAAGCTGGCGTTCTTTCTCAACCAGGTCTGGGCACACCTAGACTGACATGGGAGGACGTATGCTGACGACGAAGCCCGGGTGGACGTAATCATGTTCAACCTCGAAGGGGAGGTGGCTGAGTGGGTGACAGCTCTCCATAATGAGGGAGCACCTGAATTGGTGGATCCAGATGTGTTCCTAGGAGAACTCAGAGCCCAGTTCAGGGACACCACACAGACCCGATGAGCGGAGGCTGAGGTCCGAAATGCCAGGCAGGGGAGCAGACCCATAGCGGAATACAGAGAATTTAGAAGGATTGCAGGGAGACTGAGACACTGGCCAGAGCAGCTTCTGACCTACTACTTCCAAAATGGATTGAGTCATGACCTGTACCACACATGCCTGGCCAGAGGAATCCCAGACCGGCTCAACAATTGGTACCAACTGGTGACCACTTTGGAGCTAGACCTGATGGAGTACAAAGATTCGAGCTGCACCCAAAGAGAAGCCAAGAAAAGTGTGTGCTGGGAAGGAAGCAACCAGCGGCAGTGACTCTTGCCCCTATGGAAGCGTTGAGTCATGGCCCCATCCTGTGCTTCTGCTGCACTCAGGAGGGCCATAGAGAAGCCATGTGCCCAGCGCCAATGCCCCAGGTGGGCCCCATGGTCCCCCTCCTTTGAAGCTGAAAAAGCCACCGAAGAAGGGGAAGAAGTCATGAGTGGCAGCACAGGTCATTGAGTTTTCCCCCCCTGAAAGCGAAGGGGAGGGAACTCCAACTGAAGAGGAGCTGATGATGACCCTCTATGATAGTGACAGCGAGGGAGAAGACAACCCAATGGTGAGTGGACCGGTCAACCCCTTTGCAGCTAAGGTGGACATCGTAGCATCCCGCTCAGGGGCAAGAGGGGTGGTAAAAGCACTCATAAACTCAGGTTGTACCCGATGTCTGATTAGCCAGCCCACAGTAAGAAACCTAGGGTTGCGAGTGAGGAAGCTCAAGCAGCCCATGAAGTTTGAGCACGTTGATGGCACCTTGGTAGGGGGGGTTGGCTGCCTCCCACTTAACGGAGCCGGTGCAGTTGAAATTGGGGGACCACCAAGAGACTAGAATTAGCAGAAGTAAATTCCAGACCCAAAGTCTTATTTATTAGATAATTTTTATCAGTCTCTTTAATATGGGTTTCTTGTAAACATGTCTTGATTTAATTTTTTCAAATAGTGAAATAACTTCTTCTTTTGTGGGGAATTTGCTCCATTACATTCCATATCAGAATCTTACAATCCATCTGTTATGAAGAGGAAGTTCCAGGCACTCCAGATATGGCTCCCATCCACAGCCTGTCCTTGATCAGCGTCAGACCTCTTTTTGTCTTTTTTCTTTCAGACCCAATTTTTGTGGTAATTGCTCTTTGTTTTTTTGAAAAATGATGTATTTCCAGTCCATATCTTTCCAGAAAATCTTGTGCTTTAAGGACTAAATTTAGCCTGAAACGTTGATTTCTAAAAGTGAAAATAACCCCTTCCAGTTTATCCCAACTAAAGGAAATGTTACTTTGCTTTAAGAGATCAGTCAGGAAGGAATACTCTTTGTGTTTCCTTAATATTGTAATTGGAATTTCTCTAAATGTTTGCACTTCCTTCCCAAAGATGTTAAATCTCTGGTGATAATGCTTCTTAATTACTTGCTATTTAATATGTTTTCTTACAAATTGAATCATGACATCTCTTGGCAATTGTCTTCTGACTGCATATACTGAATTTATTCTGTAAATTTTATCAATTTCCTTAGAGAAGTCTAATTTTTATCATTAAACCATTTGGACATTTCTGTTACAATTATGACTTTTAAATTTGTGCCCTTCTCAAAATTCTTGGGCATGCCCCTAAGTCTCAGAAAAACTTATTTCTGTTTCAAATCCAATAATAGTAAATTTGTATTGAAAAGAACTAAACTTGTATCTGTCTTATCCAATCTGATCTGCATATTTTTAATACCTTGTTTCAAGATGTTGGTTTACACACCTACAATTGAAGAAAAGATTTAAGTTAGACAACAAATGTTAAGGGTTTGACTGTAAAAAATGAATTTGAAATTGTATTGTGTGATAATGATGAACATATTATTGCCAAGGTTTATAAATTGTTGCTGAAACTGAACTTGGAAAATGAATATGTAAAACATTGTATGATTCAGTGGACAAAGAACTTTGGTTATAATATAATGCTTGAACAATGGGAAAAAGTGGATGAAAGTTTTAAAATTTACACTGCATTATAGGAAACCAGGCCACCAGAGAACATGGTGGCTGGACACCATCAAAGCTGACACCAGCCAGAGCATGGAACAACTCAAAGAAGTAGTGCAAGATTGGAAGATGTGGAGAGATCTGTCCCATAGAATCACCAAGAGTTGGACATGACTGAATGGATATCATCTTCATCATCATGAAAAAGATTTTTTTTAATAAAATGATATACCGTTGGTATTTATCACCTGATAAATTGTCAAAGATGTATAAAGGTATTTCAAATGTATGTTGGAAATGCAAATATAAAGAAGGAACTTTTTACCATCTTTGGTGGACTTGTGAAAAAGCAAAGAAATAATTGGGGCAAGATTCATATTTTAATGCAGAAGATTCTCAAAATGAATATAAAACTCAAACTAGAGGCTTTCCTTTTAGGTTTACTGGACAAGGAACTTAAAAATAAATATGGAACATTGTTTTATATCCTGACTGCAGCGAGAATCCTTTATGTGCAAAAATGGAAAGTTATACTAATTCCTACAATGGGAGAATGGATGGAAAAACTGATGGAGCTAGTAGAGATGGCCAAATTAACTAAGAAAAGAATGCATCCAACTTTGTTTCTACTTGGAAACCACTTCTAGACTTTATGCTCAAAGCAGAAAAAAATGAAATTCGGACAGAAACTTGTCGATTAGATAGGTTTGTTGATATAGAAATATTGTAAGGACCCACCCCACTTTGCATCTTAAGAAGACAGAACTCTTGGAATAATTCTTCCAACAGGAATCCTTTATTAAGAGAAAATGGTTGCAGGCATTCTAGACAGGACTTGGGGTCCAAGCTCTCCAATTCAAGGTTTTAAGGGTTTCCCCAGTAGCCCCACCCAATCAACCCCCTCTTTCAGCGACAGTCTCAGGCATTACACTTCCACCCCGTTTTCATTACTGCCCGGCTGGATGGAGACTTTAAAGAAACTACATGAAAGGAAAACGGCCCCATTCTTATGGTTAGTTCTTTTGCAATACACACATTCAGTTCCTTAGAAGTATACTGAAGGAAGTGAGGGCCATAAAGCCCCTTTGTTCTCCCCCTTCTCTCCCTCTTATGGAAGAATCCAGAGAAGGCAGAATTGGGGTTTTCTATATTTGATAACTAAAGATGAAATATAATTGGATTCTGACATCCAGCCCCCTCAAAAATAAGAGAGATCCACCTGGAGGAAACAAAACAGGTATAAAAGTTAGTCAGGCTTGTTAGGGTACTCTGTGTGAAACTTCTTCAATAGCTTCGGGGCTCTGACATGACGTTTATGGACCCACTCGTTTTGTGAGGCAGGGAGGTGTTTCCAGGCAACTAGGTACTGAGTTGCTCCATGATATCTCCTAGAATCAAGGATTTCCTTTATTTTGAAGTGTTGTTCGCCCTCTACCATGATTGGAGGTGGGGGGGGGGGATTTTTGTCCGTAACACTGACTGATGCTCTCTTTTCAGCAAGCTGCAATGAAAAATTGGGTGTATTTGCCTGAGATTTTTTGGTAATTCTAATTCTACTGTTACTGGGTTTATGATTCTTTTAATTGGAAAAGGCCCTATATATTTTGGTCCAAGTTTTTTACAGGGTTGTAGAGACTTTAGGTATTTTGTAGATAGGTACACCATTTCACCTATAATGAATGGTGTAGGCTCAATCCTTTTTTTATCGGCTTGTGCTTTGTATGCCTGCCTAGCTTCATCTAGTGCTTTTCTAACTATTGGCCAGGTGTTTTGTAGTTTTTCCACCCATTCTTTCAGTGATGGGATCATTGGTTCGTTTGGGGTTAATTCTGGCATGGGGCTGAAACTTTGACCGTTGGCTATTTGAAAAGGAGTGTAGCCTGTGCTGGAGTGGACTGCATTATTGTAGGCAACTTCTGCAAAAGGGAGTAAGTCCGTCCAATCACTCTGTTGGAAATTTAAAAAACGTCTCAAATATTGCTCAAGTACTGAATGACAACGTTCCGTTTGTCCATCTGTCTGAGGGTGATGGCTAGATGTCAGTCCCTGAGTGGTCCCTAAGAGGGATAAAAATTCCTTCCAAAATGCAGACGTAAATTACACTCCCCTATCAGAGATGATGCGTTGGGGTGCCCCGTGCAATCTGTAAATGTGCTGGATGAAAAGTTTTGCTAAGGCCTTTGCAGTGGGAATCTTTTGGCAAGGGATAAAGTGCACCTGTTTGGAAAACAAGTCCGTGACTGTCCAGATAACAGTATTCCCATTGCTTTCTGGCAATTCCACTATAAAATCCATGGCTATTTCTCTCCAGGGGGCTGAGGGACTTGCCACTGTTTGCAATAGTCCTGGCAATTTCCTTTGCAACCTCTTTGCCGTGGCACATTTTGGACAACTGGCTATATAACTTTCAATGTCCTTTTTCATGGATGGCCACCAAAATTGCCGTTTAATTAAATGTAAAGTTTTTACAAATCCAAAATGCCCTGCTGATTTTGTGTCATGGCAAAGGTGCATGAAAGTGACTCTTTGAGTTGTTGGTATATATAACTTTTCCCCTACCCAAGGCAACCCGTCTCTCATTGTGCACACATTTTTGTTTTTCTGGAACCATTCATCTGTTTCCAAACTTTTTCTGAATTCAATTCCAGTTTGGCTGTCCAGTTGTGGTTTTAATTTGGCTTGGGTTCTTGTGGTTACTGGTGCTGCCAGTTGTGACTCTGCCATTATTGGTCTAGAGTGTGTGGTTCGTGCACTGTTATATTGAGGCATGCGAGATAGTGCATCTGCCAGGAAGTTCTTTCTTCCTGGTAAATGTTTGAGCTTAAATTGGAACTGGTGAAAATGCTGGGACCAGTGGGCTTGTTTGGGATTGAGTTTCCTGGACGTTTTCAGGGCTTCCAAATTTTTGTGATCAGTCCACACCTGGAAGGGGATTTTGTTGCCTTCCAGGAACTGTCGCCACATGAGTAATGCCCAACGTATCCCATAAGCCTCCTTCTCCCATACGGGCCAGCGCTGTTCTGTTTCCGTGAGTTTCTTGGATGTATATGCACAGGGTTGCAATACCCCTTCATTGTTTTCTTGTAATAGAACAGCCCCCACTGCCACATCACTTGCATCTGCCTGTATTACGAAGGGCTTGTCCATGTCTGGGTGCCTTAGTACTGGTTCGGCAGAAAAAAGTCTCTTTAGTCTCTCAAACGCTGCTTGGCACTCCATTGTCCATGTTAGTGGCTGGCTAGGTTTTACTGAGGATGCTCCCTTCATTTTTAGTAAGTTAGTGAGGGGCAAGGCTATCTGGGCAAATGAGGGGATGAATTGGCAGTAAAAGTTTGCAAAGCCCAGGAAACTTTGTAGTTGCTTTCTTGTGCGGGGTGGTGCCCAATCTAATACTGCTTTGACCTTCTCTGGGTCCATTTCAATGCCCTGGGGGGATATGCGATAACCTAGGTAGTCTATCCTTTCCTGGTGGAATTCGCATTTTGAGAGTTTGGCATATAGGTGGGCGGCTCGCAGCTTATTTAAAACTGCTCTGACAAGGTTGACATGTTCCTCTTTTGTTTCAGTGAAGATAAGAATGTCGTCCAAGTAAACAAGGACCCCCTTAAACAGGTGCTCCCTTAGAACGTCATTGATTAATTGCATAAAGACTGCAGGGCCCCCTTGTAATCCAAATGGCAAGACTTTGAATTGATAGCACCCCATGGGGCAGTTAAATGCAGTCTTCCATTCGTCCCCTTCCTTAATTCTCATGCGATAGTAGGCTTCCCTTAGGTCTAGTTTAGAAAAAAATTTCCCTTTCGATAGGTGTGACAGCATGTCTTTCATGAGGGGCAGAGGGTATAGGTTGCTTTCACTGATTGTATTCAGGGCCCTATAATCCACGCATAAACGTAAAGAGCCATCCTTCTTCTCTCTAAAAAGGACCGGGGCAGCCACTTTAGGCTTGGCTGGCTCAATGAAACCTCTCTCTAGGTTTTTTTTAATGAATCTTTCCATTTCCTCCTTCTCCTTTGGGCTCATGGAGTATAATCTGGGCTTCGGGAGTTTTGCCCCAGGTTTGAATTCAATGGTACAGTCTGTGGGTCGGTGGGGGGGGGAGCTCATTCGCCCTCTCCTCGCTGAAAACTTCAGCAAGGTCTCTATATTCCTCTGGTATTTCTGTTAATCTTTTTTCCTCTCCTATGGATGCTTTTTCTATTCTTGATTCTGGTAGCCTCCCTTGGGGTTTTAAGTCCATAGGGTCCCCCTTTGGGAATTTGATTTCTGTCATCCTCCAATTTACCCAGGGGTTCCATTTTTTCAACCATTCCATCCCTAGAATCATTGGGCATTCCATGCCTGGGGTCACCACAAACGTTATGTCCTCTTCATGTTTGCCCAGGGAGAGGTGTATTGGTAGAGTGGCTAGGGTAGCTGGCACCCCCCCTGCTATGGATCCATCTAACTGGCCAAATGAGATTCGTTGTTCCAGTCTCCTCGATGGGATGCCCAGATTACCCACTAGTGTTGGGCTAATGAGGCAGCAGGTGCAGCCAGAGTCTATTAAGGCTTTCACCTTCACAGCTTCAGGCATGGGGGGGATTAATATAGTCACTGTCTTGAGGATGGGTGTGATGTGTCCACTTACCAGGGGTTCGCCCTCCGAGCTGTCATCTGAGACATCCACCAGCCCTGTGGTGTAGGCTGGAGTTCTTTCCCCTTGGTGAGCAGAAGTGGGGGGTTCCACAATTTCCATCATTCTCATGGCAGTTTCTTTTGGCTTAGCTGAAGACTTTCCGGATTTGTTGATTGGGGATCTGTCTGGGTTGTGCTGGGGGGCCTTTGAGCGGCATTCTACAGCTCGATGCCCTTCTCTTCCGCACTTGAAACACCCCATTTGCTTCTTGGCTGTAGCTGATGATTTCACCGGTTCATGTGTCAGCTCAGGCGGGGGGCGGCTCCATTGTTTTCCTCGGCGGTGTCTCTTCAATATGTCAATCTCTGCTTCCTCTGCCAAGATGTACCATTCCTCAAGTTGGTGTGGGTCCCCTCGGGGCAGGCAAGCATCATATAGATCATAATTTAGTCCGTCTTTGAAATGGCTAAGGAGGATGTCTTCTGGCCAATTCAGTTTGCTGGCAATGGCCCGGAATTCTTGTGTATATTCAGCCACCGGGTGTTTGCCTTGCCTCATCGTTTTTATCCTTTCACGGGCTTTGCGATCAGCCAGGGGGTCTTCAAATCGTCTTCTCAAAGAGGACATGAAACGGTTGAAGTTACTGAGTTCTGGGGCATTGGAGTCATGCAAGTTCACCACCCAATCTGCAGCCGGTCCATCCAGGGCAGATTGCACGATCCGGATGCGGGCTTTGTCGCTGGGAATGTCCTGCCCGTATTCCTCCATGTAGCTGAGGACTTGGGTTAGGAAAAACCCCAAGCATGTTGGCTCCCCTTTGAATTTCACCTCCAACAGTGGACGTCTTGGAATGGATCGGTGCCTCCGTTGTTGGTGGTAGTGTCTTCCGTCCAGATTGCCATCTGTGGTCCGGTAGGGGGTGGGGACTACTGGATCAGCAGATGTCCCCAGGGTTGCAGGTTCCACGTCCCCCTCGATGTCTCTCCCTTTGCGGCTCCAGGAGCTGGGGCAGCCGTAGGGCTCAGGATTCTCCTCTCCTAGGGAGCTGAGAGTTCTCTTCATCAGGTCAATAGCTTTCTCTAGGATCCAGTCTGAGTACGGTGCCCAGCTTTCTCCCTCTTCACTTGCGTGCAGGGATTTCTCCATCTCCTGCTTCCATTCTGGTTGCTTGGTCCCCCGTCTCAGGGTCACCTTTCTTGATTCCTTTCCCCACTCACTTTTCTTTCCAATGCCCATTGACCAGTGAGGCTTGTGGTCCCGTGTCTCCACCACTTCTTCTCCTGAGGAATCTGACCTCTCGGATCCCAACATCTGGCAAGGTTCCAATTTGGTCAGCGGCTCTCTTTCCAGGGAGTTTTCCCCCTCTCTTGCTCCATTGTCTGACATGGTAATTTTTTGCAAAATCCCCTGGCAAGGGTCTCCCTTCCAGGTGGATTAATTTTGCAAGTCCTGTCTAATGTAAGGACCCACCCCACTTTGCATCTTAAGAAGACAGAACTCTTGGAATAATTCTTCCAACAGGAATCCTTTATTAAGAGAAAATGGTTGCAGGCGTTCTAGACAGGACTTGGGGTCCAAGCTCTCCAATTCAAGGTTTTAAGGGTTTCCCCAGTAGCCCCACCCAATCAACCCCCTCTTTCAGCGACAGTCTCAGGCATTACACTTCCACCCCGTTTTCATTACTGCCCGGCTGGATGGAGACTTCAAAGAAACTACATGAAAGGAAAACGGCCCCATTCTTATGGTTAGTTCTTTTGCAATACACACATTCAGTTCCTTAGAAGTATACTGAAGGAAGTGAGGGCCATAAAGCCCCTTTGTTCTCCCCCTTCTCTCCCTCTTATGGCAGAATCCAGAGAAGGCAGAATTGGGGTTTTCTATATTTGATAACTAAAGATGAAATATAATTGGATTCTGACAAATATCTAGTATGTACTGTACTAAGTATGCAAAAGTTAAAAAGTTGAGGATATATTTTTATTGCTTTTATTCTACTGAGCTGAAAAGAATTGGAATTAACAATTTTTTCTTTTTTCCTTTTACCCCACACTTATATATCTAAGTGAAGTTTCTCCTTAATTCTAGGTTGCTTCTTTCCTTGATTAGTTTCCATCCATTGTTTCTTGTCCTGCCCTCTGGTGCTTTGGAAAATAAGTTTATTTTATTTATTTTATTTTATTTATTAAAATTTATAGACCACCCCACTCCCGCAGGACTCCGGGCGGCTAACAATAAAAACACAATATAACTTAACAAGACGAACAATACAATAAAGTTGACCCCCTCCTCTTTGTGGCAACCTCCCAAATACTGGAATACTGCTATCATGTCACCCCAGTCCTCCTTTTCTCTAGACTAGCCAAACCCAAATCCTTCAACCATTCTTCGTATGTTTTAGTCTCAAGGCCTTTAATCATATTAGTGTCAAGCTATGAAGATTGCTTGTCTTAGAACTGCCATGCTGCTTCTAGCTTGCCTACAGTTGCGAGGGGGGAGGGAAAGGTTTGGAATGCACAGGTGGATTCCATAGGAATGGGAACCAAGGCCACTGGAGAAATGTTATGGTGAACAGAAACATTCTTCTCATAACAACTGCCTGAGGATTAATTGGACAATGTGACCTGACCTGTCAGGGAAGGGAAAGTTTTACTCTTTTAATTATCATTTTCCCACCATATTGCCAGAGCTGGTTTTCTATTCTTTAGTGCCGGTATGCTAATTCAATAAAGTCGTGCATTAGAGATCAGAATGGCTCTGGTGTATTTACTTCATTGGAATCCTTAGCTGGAACCTTGACACTAAATCAGCTCTGTTTTCAACTTCAATTTTAACCAAAGGGTCCTGAGCCCCTACGCCCCTTCTGGCAACCTCCAGACGGGTAGTGAAGACTCAGGGGAAGATGCCCGAGACGGAGTAGCTGACTAAAGCCAGGTCGGGATCGATCAGTGGAACTGATCACCTCCTCTCGGCACGCCCCAAAGTGGAAGAGGAATGGAGGGAGCTGCTGGAGACCCTGGAGTGAATGGGCAGGTCAGCAGCTTTCAGCCATCTGGAGCTGGGGAAATGGCAAGATGGAGAGCAGAAGGCAGCTGAAGCTGAATTCCCCCTGTTCTACCTCTGGGCTGAATTCACCTGGGAGCAGGACTGGTGGGAGCAGAGAGCCTCAGAATGGGCAGCCCTGAGAGAGCGGTACTTGCCAGTGTGTGGCAGCCAGTCAGTGGAGCAACTGAGGCAGAAGTTTAGCATCCTGGAAGTCCATGTGAGAGAACCAGTTCGGAAGCTGGATCCAAGTCCCCGGCTGGGGTCTAGCCAACTTTCAGCACCAACACCAGCCCCCTCACCCCAGCCCTCACTGGGAGCAGCAGCCACTGCAGCTGGAGGGGTGGCCAGCCCACAGCCTAGAATTTCTCCGCGGCTAGGTCCCAGTCTGGGACCTGGTGTCCACAGTCCACTTCCGGGGCCTACTCCACTGCCTGAAGCGATGGGTTGGCAACTGCCACCGGGTCCGATGTACAGAGTTCCACCATGGATGTATCCTTTATTTATTTATTTATTTATATTTATTTTTAACCAACAAGACAAAACAAAGCAAAACATAACACACATGCACACACAATATATACTCCTCCTTTTTTTTACAGCAATTGCGTAACGGTAATCTATTATTTACATTTCCCCCCTTATTCTTCTTTAGAATATTTGTCCTTATAGCCCCGTTATTTCTTATTTACATTTTTCTTCCTTCATGTTCTACTTCTTACTAAGAATAATTCATATTATTATTATTATACATTATACACATATTTTCACTTTTGACCTTTCCATATTTATTCTCCTCTATTATTTCTAGTCTCCAACCAGACATACAACTTGTTCCATGTTACATAATACTCTGTGTCTTCCTTTTCTTTTATCTCTTTTGTTAATTTGTCCATCTCAGCACAGTCCAGGATTTTTCTTATCACTTCTTCCTCTGATGGTATATTCTCATTTTTCCAGCACTGTGCATATGCTATTCTTGCCACCGTTATTATATGTAAAATTAAGTACCATATTTCTTTACTATATTTTCTGTTTAAAATACCCAACAAAAAGATCCCTGGTTTCCAGTCTATGGGTTGGTCTATTATTTCTTCGATCCATTTTCTTATTGTAGACCAGTATTTTTTTGCAACTGGGCATGTCCACCATAAATGATAATATGTTCCATGTACTTTTTTACATTTCCAGCATGTTAGCAAATTGTTCTGGAACATCTTGGCAAGCTTTGCTGGTGGAAGATGCCATCTGTAAAACATCTTCAACTGGTTTTCCTTGAATGCCGCTGACATAGTCAATTTTATATTTATTTACCATATTTTTTCCCATTTCTCCAATTCTATATTATATCCAAAATTTTTGCCCATCTAATCATTGTGTCTTTGACAACCTTGTCTTCCATTTTATATCTCAATAGGTATTTGTATAAATTGCTATTTAATTTTATTCCTGTTCCATGTATAATTTTATCCAATTCTTGCAGCTCTTTTTGGATTTTGTCAGACCCTGTGAGGCCTTGCTGACCGGACGGGTGGAGCCACTGCCTGCTTACCATTCCGGAGAGGCCCCATTCGCCGTGCTGCTGCCTTGTGTCTCCCAGTGCCATTGTGGCCAACTGCCATCCTGTGGCGCTGACGTCTGACGTCATCGGGAGGTGCCGCTGATGTCATCAGGGGGCGCCCGGCTCCATTTGCTGCTCCTCAGGCATTCGTACCAGCGTGGACTGTGGGCGTCCTAGCCTCACCGGGTCCGACAGTGTTTCGGCGGACTACGAGGACAGGTGGCAGGGGAAAGGGACTGTTATTGTCTAAGCTACTGACAAATGGCCTTGCATGACTGAGGGTGTATCGGCAGATGGGGAGGAAGCACAAGGGTGAGGTGGTAAGCAGGGGAGGGGCTACGCACTGAACGGGCGCTTCCTTTTAACACCACTCTAATCGTGGCTTGTTAAGCTGGGGCTGGGCCAGGTAAGGGTGGGGTCCGGTGTGGGTGGGGTGTGCTTGTTGTATATAAGGCACTGGGAGCAAGTCACTCCCAGTACCAACTTTGTTTCCATATAGCAAATAAAGCTGATGGTTGTTTAACGTTCCTGGTTTTTGGCTTTCATTGGAGCTCAAGCAGGATGGCTTAATAGTAAGTTAGCACTCCAAAACCTAACCTTTATCAATTGTAGTAGGCCATCCTTGTTTCCGGATAGTGAGAAGGAATGGCGGAGGGGATGCAAGGAGCTGCACCAGTGGAAGAGCCACTGGAACCAACAGGCCAGCTGGAGGTCCCAGCTGTGGTGGAGGCAGGGGAGGCCCAGCCAGTGGTGCGCCCGAAGGATAAGCCACAACAGCCTGTGGTCGCAGAAGCTGGGGCCCAGCAACCAGGATCTACAACTTCGTTTGGGGAGTGGTGGCTAAGCCCTGCTTTGCACCACCCTGAGGGAGGCAGACAGCAAGTGGCAGGTGCAGGGCCCACCCTGAGTGGTTGGCGAGAGAGACGCATGACAGGAGATGAGGATGAGGAGTGGAGCTATTCAACCGCTCCAGGACAATATACTTTGGACATTCTCAGGGACCAGTTCAGGGAAACAGGCTACCTCGCACCACCACCACCACGGCCCCGAGTTGCTTCAGGGCTGGGGTTGCCGTCTGAGTCTTCTAGGTTCCACCTGGCTAGCCCAAAGCTTAAACTGACACCAAGCAGCAATCCTTCCCTGCCGGGCCCTCCAGCAGGACATGGTTCGACTGAGCGGTCTCAGTATCAGCGGAAGGGCTGACAGGTTGGAGCCCCGGCTGCAGTTCCTTACAGACAAGGGGGGGGGGGTTTGCCAGGTTCTTCAGGGCCATGGGCAACGGGGCCCGATGGCTGCCGCCCTGTAGCCCTGGATGGCGCTCAGTATGGAGCACAAGTGACAGCCCCTTGGCCCCAGGAAGATGCTGTGGAACCCACCTCCTATCACAGTCTCATTTGATGGTGACCCAGACCGCCTGGCTATTTTCATGAGCCATGTCCTCAGCCATTTGGACCGCTTCACGGCTCTGTACCCATCCAATTGGGCAATGGTGGTGGCTGTGATGGCAAGCTTAAAGGGGGAGGCAGCGGCCTGGGCTGCAGATTTATACAGCGACCACGCCCGGGAGTTGGTGGATATTGGCCTGTTTCTGGATGCCCTAAAAACCAGATTCAAAGATCCCTCTTTGGTGCAACGGGCAGAGGCGTAGGTGCTGGGGTTACGGCAATGAGGCAGGCCGGCAAGGGAATACGTACGTGAATTCCAATGGGCGGCTGGGAGACTTTGCTCCTGGCTGGAGCACTTTTTGGTCCACCATTTCCGGGCTGGCTTAGATAAAGAACTACGCCGTGCATGTGTGGTGAGGGGAATCCCAGGTCAACTTCCAGAGTGGTTCCGAGTAGTAATGGAGTTGGATGCGGGCTTGCGGGAGTTCCAGCGAACACCTGATGAACAGCTAAACCCCTGTCGGGCTGTGGAGCAGCCGAAGGACATCAGCAGACAACCCCCGACTCCTAGTCCAAACCCCAGGACTGTGTTCCAGTGTTTCCGGTGTAACCGGCCGGGTCATCGAGTAGCCAAATGTCCAATTCCAGCAATGCCCAGCACACCAACCGCCACCGGTAAGCCAGGGGCTACACCGAGGAAGGCCACGGAAAGGTCATGGGCTGCCCACCAAGTGGAGGAGAAAACCCCCCAACAGTCTCTAGGCGAACAAACACCTGTTTTGGAGGAGTATGACAATGGAGATCCAGCAGAAGACCCCATGGTGAGTGAACCCATAGCTCCCTTTGCCATTCCAATCACCTTAACGAGCCCACTCACGGGGCGTTCTGGTGAGTACCATGCCCTAATTGACACAGGATGCACCCGCTGTTTAGTCAGTAAGGAGGTGGTACAGAAAGTTGGCATTAGAGTAACCCGGCTGGCGTCTCCCATCCGGTTCGAGCAGGTGGACGGGTCCCTTTTGGGGGGGGGCCACCACACTCGTTACAGAACCGGTGAGGATGGAAATGGGTAAACATTGGGAGACTCTCCGGTTTATTTTAGTCCTGTCTATGACTGAGGCAGTGATCCTGGGTTTGGCTTGGCTGGACAAATGGACTCCGACTATGTGGTGGGCTGAGGGGTGTTGTCATTTACAGATTGGAGTGGGTCTGCAACCAACCCAACCACGGACGGATGGCATGGAGAAGGAAACAGAAGGATTCAAGGCAGCACAGGAGGAGGGTGGTCATAACATTCCAGCAGTGTATAATGACCTTGCGGCTGTGGTCAGTGAACAGGAGTGTGATAGTCTGCCACCCCATCACCCAACTGATTGTGCGATTGAGATACTTCCGGGGGCTAAGTTACCAAAACCCAGAATGTATCCTATGACACTGCTAGAGCTACAAGAGTTGAGGCAGTATATTGATAAGAATTTAGCACGGGGTTTTATACAGCCAGCTTGCTCCCGGATAGCAGCACCAGTTCTGTTCCAGGAGAAGAAGGATGGGGGCCTTCGGCTCTGCGTAGACTTTCGCGGAATTAACGCAGTGCGCGTGGAGCATATGTACCCCCTACCGCTTATGAACAATCTTCTTGCCCATTTGGCTAAAGGGAGAATTTTCACGAAATTAGATCTCCGTGAAGCCTATTATAGGGTCAGAATAAAGCATGGTGATGAGTGGAAGACAGCTTTTAACTGTCCATTGGGCAGTTACCAGTTTAGGGTGATGCCTTTTGGTTTACAAGGAGCTCCCGCAGTTTTCATGCAGCTCATCAATGGGGTTTTGCATGAGCATTTGTACCGTGGGGTACTAGTGTATCTAGATGACATTCTCATTTACTCTCAAACCTTGGAAGAGCACATCCAATTGGTACGTGATGTGTTGGCTAAGCTGCTGCAAGCCCAATTGCATGTCAAGTTGTCTAAGTGTGAATTTCACCAAGCCCACATTGATTACTTGGGTTACTGGATCTCAGTAGCAGGCGTGGAAATGGACCCGAAGAAAGTGAGAAGTGTTTTGGAATGGCAGGCACCAAGAACCCATCGCCAGTTACAAGGTTTCTTGGGCTTCGCCAATTTCTACAGACAATTTATCCCCTCTTTTGCGACTGTGGTGTTGCCCCTAACAAACCTGTTACGAACCCGGTATTCCACAACAAAGCCCCAGCCCGGACAACCCTTAACTTGGACAGCTGATTGTCAGAGGGCATTTGAGCCATTAAAGGTGTTGTTTGCACGGGAGCCTGTGTTACTGCATTCTGATCCAGAAAATCAGTTCGTCGTACAAGCCAACGCTAGTGATGTTGCTGTGGGGGCAGTGTTGCTCCAACAAAATACCCAGGGAAAATTGCAACCGTGCGCTTACACCTCTAGGAAATTATCGGACACTGAGAGAAGGTGGGCCATTTGGGAAAAGGAGGCCTTCGTAGTAAGGTGGGCCCTGTCCACCTGGCGACATATACTGGAGGGGGCAAAACATCCATTCGAAGTATGTACAGATCATAAGAACCTGGCAGTCCTACAAATGCCCAGACGCTTATCCCCTAAGCATGTACGCTGGGCACAATACTTCCAGCGCTTCCGATTTCAACTTAAGTATGTCCTGGGAGGGAGCAATTTCCTTGCGGATGCTCTATCCAGGTTACCACAATATGATAGCAAGAGGGAGGAGGTAGTGCAGGCGACCATGCCCCCTTATAGCAGGAAAAATGCAAAACTAGATTCATGTTCGAGGACAGTATCGTTTGAGGATGATATAAGAGCAGCCCTTTTGCAGGACGCGTGGTTATTAAACAATCCTGGGTTACTGACACAACGGGATGGATTAGCTTGGTATGACAACAAATTATATGTTCCCCAGAAGATGCGGAGCCGAGTATATCACCGTTGCCACGATTCCAAACAGGCCGGTCATTTTGGATCTCTAAAGACGTTACATCTGGCTAGGCGTCAGTTTTGGTGGCCCCGGATGAGACATGATATTGAAACATATGTGAAGAACTGTTACATCTGTGCACAATCAAAACCCTACCCTGGGAAGCCAATGGGGTTGCTCCAGTCCGTGGCTGACCCAAATCAGCCATGGCAAGACATTGGAACGGATTTTATAGTGGAATTACCAGAGGTTCGGGGTTATACTGTGATATGGACAGTAGTCGACCTGTTTTCTAAACAGGCCCATTTTATACCCTGCAAGGGGTTGCCATCGGCGAAAAGGCTAGCTAAAATGTTTCTGGGAAAGTGGGAAGCTGGAAAAATACTGATTGTCTGACAGAAATTGTGGGTGAAAGGGAGGTTTTCCTGTCTACCAGACGACACTTAAAATTAGAATTGCCAGATATCCTGTTCTCAGCTCTGCACATGATACATTGCAAACTGTCTATCACATGATATATTGAAAACTGCTTAGCACTTGAAATATTGCTAACTGCTAAAAGCATTCCTATGTTGAAAAGAGGAACTATAGATTATAACCATGTCTAGTAACTTTCCTATGTTAGAATAAGGAACTATAGAATGTAACCATGTATGGAATATGTCTTGATCAGGAAATACCTACGTATTGGGGGTTATAAATACGATCATCTATGCCCCGGTCGGGTGTTCAGACCCTTTAAGCTGTGAACAGCTCTCTGAACCTGCGCAAATAAACTTTCCTTCCACAAAAGAGCTGACTCAAGTCTCTCACTTCTACAACAGTTTCTGGTGCATTGGCTGGGAATCTTGAGTGAGGTGATGTTTCGCTGAGGACGGCTTGACCCTTCGGACCTGCTGGAAAGCCATCTCTGAACAATTCTCCAGGTGCCACGGTGGGGTGTTTCCTCCAGGAGACAGCTGTGGCTTCTCAGCAGAGCCGACTGTGCTGAGAGCCAGTCCAAGAACCCTTTTGGAAAGGAAAGGAGGTCTGAACCAGCTCCTGGCCAGGACGAGTGTAACAACAAGGCAGGCAAGTATGTGGTTAAACTAATTGTACCTATCTCATTTGAAGATAGAAGAGGGGACCTGATCAACCCCCTGGACTCGGGACGGTGGTCCTAAAGAAGTCCGTGTTAAGCTGTGTGGGTGGTTAAGCCAGTGCATTTCCTACTAGTGACCGTTGGAACGTCCGGCACTGTAGGTCATTGGCAGTGTGTTAGGATGGGGGGGGGGCATAGCAGTGTTCCCAGCACACCGCTGGAATGCATGTTAAAAGGATTTGGTAAGTATTTTAATCATACCCAGTATAGGGTCCCCTACCCTAAGGTAACCAGGGATAGGCTGCAGTTTTTATGTGAGCACCAATGGCCTCACATGGATGTGGGGTGGCCCCCGGAGGGAACTTTTAAGCTTCAAATTATTGATGATCTCACTTCTCTGATAGCAGCCAATGAGGAAAACTATCCTAACCAATTTCAGTATATAGATCAGTGGGGGGATGCAGTAGCAGGGCAGGCAGATGACTTATTGCAATGTCAGGCTGAAATGGTTCGTTTGTGTGTGGCTAGACCTAAGGGAAAAAAGCTTCAGGTTGAGACTAAAAGAGTTAAGGATGTGAAGATTTCAGAGACTAAGGTATCAGACGCCAGGAAAGAGATAAAGGTGGAAGTAGAGGAATTGATTCTTAGACCCCCTCCCTATGTTCCGTGCCTCTCTCCCATGCCCCCAGTGCCAGCTGCAGCAGCTGCTGTGCCTGCAGCTGCTGTGCCTGGGGAGGGGCTGATTGCTCCTGCTGTGCCCAAGGACATGCAGCCAGCTGTGAGACAGAAACAGAAAGGGAAGCCGTCGGCCCCAAAGGAGGAAAGGGATCAAAGGGAGACAGATCTCCCTCTGGAAGTCAGGGGGGAACTGAGTGAGGAGGACGAAGTAGAGAGTGATGCTGGAATAGTTGTGGCTTCTGGAATAGTGACAAGATCGGCTGCTGCGAAGGCTAAGACTTCTAGACCAGAATTGATAGCCCCCCTGAGGCAGGTTGATCAGGCAGTGCCAGACCGGCAGAGAGCCATACAGATCCAGTCCATGTTTCAGTATGTTCCTTTTACCACAACAGATTTGTTAAACTGGAAACAGCATTATGGTCCTTTGTCTTCTAAGCCTGCTGAAATGGCAAGCTTGTTTCAGACCATTATGCGAACCCATAATCCAATGTGGCAGGATGTGCAGCAATTGTTAGATACTTTGTTGACTCCTGAGGAAAGGGAAAAATGGAAGGCTGCTGTTAGGCAGTGCTTGAGAGACAGATGGCCTGCTGTTCGGGATATTCAGCCAGAGTTAGACGCAAGGGCACCAGAAAAGGATCCAGAATGGGATGCACAAGATCCAGCAAAGATGGGATTGCTGAAGGAATATCAGAATTTAGTAGTAGAGGCTCTTCGCAAGGCTGGAAAGCCTCCAGTGAACATGTCAAAGCCTTCTTTAGTGCTGCAGGAAGCAGATGAGAGCCCGGAAAGTTTCCTGCAAAGATTGATTGAGGCTTATGAGCTTTATACTCAGGTTGATCCAAGGAGTGCAGATAATGTGAGAATGTTGAATGAGAGGTTCATAGCACAGAGCTATGATGATATAGGGAAGAAGTTGCAGAAGTTGGAGGGAGCATTAGGGAAAAACACTACAGAATTGTTGGAAGTAGCAAGGAAAGTGTTTGTTAACAGGGAAAAGGTGGAAAAGAAGGAGAGAGAGGCGGGAATGCATAAGAAAACAGAGTTGTTGGTTGTGGCATTACAAGGAGGGATCATGCTGGGACCTAACCAGTGTGCTAATTGTAAGGAGGAAGGTCATTGGCAAAGAGAGTGTCCTAGAAGGCAGACAAGAGGAAGAGGTTGGAGAGGAAGAGAAGGCAGAGGACGTGGAGGTGTTAGTGGAGGACCCCCCATGCACTCTCCCTTTAGGGGAAGAGGGCTGAGAGGGGCTTGAGGGAATGCAAGAGACTGGAGTAGAGAGAGGGAAATTGAATGAATTGGATTGGCAGGGACTGGTTGGCCGGATTGACGGGGACCTGGCTTAGAGGAGACCCCCCCCCCGAGCCATTAGTTACTCTAAACATAGGGGGTCGACAGAGAAGGTTTTTGGTGGATACTGGAGCAGGGAGATCAGTTGTGAATAATCAAGTTGCTAAAATAGGACCCCATAAGATAAAAGTTCAAGGAATGTCAGGACAGATTTTAGGACGACCGGTTCTACAACCTGTCACTTGTGTGTTTGAAGGCTCGAAGATTCAACATGAGTTCCTTTATGTCCCCGAATGTCCAGTGCCTCTGTTAGGTAGAGACTTACTTAGCAAGCTAGGGGCAACTATTTCTTTTGATGATGGACAACAAACGCTTCAGATAAAACACCAACCTGAGGCTATGTGGAGACTGATGGTTAATAGGTCTGTTGAGGAGGAAGTTCTGGATGAGAAATGGAGGGAGTTCGGAGTGCCGGGGCTATGGGCTGAGGATAACCCCCCTGGTTTCGCAGCCCACCACCCCCCGGTGATTGTGGAAGTGAAACCTCTAGCAACGCCTGTGCATATTAGGCAGAGATCTTGCTCCAAGGAGGCTATAACTGCTATACATGGGAGCATCCAAAAATATTTGAAAGCAGGCATTTTGGTGCCTATTCATTCACCTTGGAACACACCTATTCTACCTATAAGGAAGCCAGATGGTTCCTTTAGGCCTGTTCAGGATTTACGCATCATAAATTCTGTGACTGTCACAATCCACCCTGTCGTGCCCAACCCCTATACATTGTTGAGCTTGATTCCTCCAACTGCAAAGTGGTTTTCAGTTGTAGATTTGAAAGATGCTTTTTTCATGATTCCCATCCATAAGGTTAGCCAGCCTTTGTTTGCTTTTGAGTGGGAAAATCCAAACACAGGGCAAAAAGCACAATATACCTGGACTAGACTGCCACAGGGTTTTAAAAATTCACCCACCCTGTTTGGGACTGCCCTAGCGGAAGATTTACAGCATTTTGTGCCCAGGCAGAGAGGTGACACTATTCTGCAATATGTAGATGATGTGCTAGTGACAGGTAGGACAGAGGAGACGTGCTGGGAAAACACGGAGTTCCTTTTACATTTGTTGCTGAAGTGTGGCTATAGGGCTTCCAAGAAGAAGGCACAATTGGTCAAGCAGAGAGTGAGGTATTTAGGGTATGACATTGAGGAGGGGCATAGAGCTTTAGGCTGGGAAAGGAAGCAAGCAGTGTTAGCTATTGCTGAACCCCTGAATAGGCGACAGTTAAGGGGCTTTTTAGGTTTGGCAGGGTTTTGCCGGATATGGATACCAAATTATGCTTTACTAGCAGCACCTCTTTATTCAGCTACAAAAGGGGGTGATGGTGAGCCCTTTGAATGGGAGGGAGAACAAAGAAGAGCTTTTAAGGAAGTGAAACAAGCCCTCGCATCAGCACCAGCCCTAGCTTTGCCTAACTTGGAAAAGCCTTTCAATCTGTATGTTGATACCAGGAAGAATATTGCCTTGGGGGTGTTGACACAACAATTGGGGCAGTGGCAACACACAGTGGCTTACTTATCTAAGCAATTGGATGGGGTTGCCCAGGGTTGGCCACATTGCTTGAAGGTTCTTGCTGCTATAGCAGTCCTTTTGCAGGATTGCAATAAATTGACCTTCTCATGTCCCATAAGTGTCCACACCCCTCATGCAGTCCATCCTATCTTGGATAATAAAGGGAATTTGTGGATAAGCAGTTCTTTTTAAGTATCAGGCAATGATGATTGAAAACCCTCAAGTAAAACTAGTGGTGTCCAATCGACTGAACCCTGCCACCCTGTTGCCTACAGAAGTTGAATCAGAACATGACTGCTTACAAGTATTAGAGACTGTATACTCAAGCTGTCCAGATCTATCTGATAGCCCTCTTCCGGATGCTGCCCTGAATTGGTATACAGATGGCTCTAGTTACATGCACGATGGCAGAAGGGTTTCTGGATATGCTGTTGTGGATGATGAAAAGGTGGTGGAAAGTAGTCCGCTTGGGGCTGGCTATAGTGCTGAAGTAGCAGAACTATGGGCACTCATCAGAGCATTGGAAAGGGCAGAAAGGGAAACTTTAAATGTTTGGAGAGACAGCAAGTATGCCTTTCTGACTTTACATGTTCATGGTGCTGTGTATAAGGAAAGGGGATTTAGGGATTCTGCTGGCAAATATGTGTTGCACGGACACTTAATCAAGCGCCTTCTCGATGCAGTACAGAAACCAGCAAAAGTTTCTGTTATGCATTGCAAAGGGCATCAAAGGGGGGTGGATAAGGTGGCTCAAGGGAATCGGAGGGCTGATTTGGAAGCTAAAAAGGTGGCAATAAGAACAGGGCCCACACCAGATTTATCAATATGTGTTGCAATGGACTTGGGGGTCTTGCCCCCTGTCATTAAGCCAACATATTCACAGCAAGAGTGTGTGAAAGCAGTGAATGACCTTAAAGTGACTATTAAAGATGGGTGGTATCTGTTGCCTGATGGACGTATTTTTGCCCCACAATCTTCAGCATGGGCTTTACTTCAAGCATCTCATGAAATAACACACATGGGGAAAACAGGGTTGGAAGCAGCCATTGGAAGGGATTACTATGTAAATGGGTTGGCTGGGATAGCTGCTCAAGTGGTTTCACAATGTGGCATCTGTGCTAAAGTCAATCCTAGACAAGGGCCCCTTTTACCACCTGGGACAATACCTGTCTCATACTTTCCTATGGACTCTGTCATGGTTGATTTTACAGACATGCCAAGATGCGGGTTGTACAAAGCACTATTGGTATTTGTGGATAAATACACTGGCTGGCCAGAAGCTTACCCTACAAAGACTAAACAAGCCAGGGAAGTGGCTAGACTGTTGTTAAAAGAGTTAATACCTCATTTTGGCTGTCCTTCCTTTATCTCTTCTGACAATGGTCCTGAATTTGTTCATCAAGTCAATCAAGCAGTGGCTACTGCAGTTGGATCTAAGTGGTGGTTTCATAGTGCTTTCCATCCTCAGTCGGGTGAGAACTCAGAAAGGATGAATCACACTTTGAAAGAGAAAATTACTAAAATCTGTGCTGAGAGTCATCTGAAATGGCCTGACGCGTTACCTTTAGCTCTATATGCTGTGAGATGTGCTCCTCGTAGACAGTACAAACTGTCCCCATATGAGCTGCTGTTTGGGCATCCTCCTACGCTGCTAAAAAGAAATTTGGCTGGATGGCCTGATTTGGGCCATCAGGGGGGAGTGTGGACTCTGGAAATGGTGCAGGAACTGAATAGGCAGGTGGAAAAACTTAGGAACTATGTTATTGAGCAAACACCGCCTAGATTAGTAACAAGATGTCATCCCTTTAAACCTGAGGATAAGGTGTGGGTGAAACATTGGAAACGTGAACAACTGGAAGGGAGATGGAGAGGGCCTTATGAGATAATAATGGCCTCTCCTTTAGCTATAAAGATTGCAGAATCTAAGTCCTGGATCCACTGGACCAGAGTCAAGGCGGCAGCAGAACCCCTGTGGACAGTGACCAGAGACCCAAAGGTTTCTACCAACCTTACTCTTAAACGTGTTTAATGAATATTCTATTGTTTGTATAACAGATATTATAGTAGCACAAGTGTATCCTGCACATATATCTATGGCTGTCCGGCTGGAATTCAACCCCCTTGCTAAGCCACTCCGGAAGCTGGCTTTCTACGCACGGGAGAAGAAAGGATGAAAGGATTATTATTGCTTTTATATAGTACTATTGTTGCATGTAGTAATGTTTGTCTCTTTAATCTAGGCCAATGGAGCATGCCAGAAGAGACTCCCAGTATTGTTCAGTCTTATGCTATAGGCACTGGCACTTGTGAGGGTCACCCCCCTATTGGTTTTTCACCAGAATGCTGGAATGGTATCTTGCCTCATCCTTGTCAATTTCCACTAGCGTTTGACAGAATAGTTAAAGAAACTTGCATCACTAGACAACCTGTCAACCCAGAAGCCTGTCAAAATGCTGGATATATCCTTAGGAAAGGCATATGTGTTAGGGCCCCCTATAAAAAGCCTCCTCCTCCTGTAACATTGGAATGTGGGCTTCCTTTATTTTGGGGTTGGGAGCAAGTTACCCTAGTCTCGCAATTAAAAATGGGATGGAAGGGGACTTGTATTGTACGTGTAATTCCAGTGGAGTTTGGAGTCACTATCCGGAAACCCCAAAGGAAGCGCCCAGAGAGAAGAAGAAGTAAAAGATCCAACCAGAATAAGGATGTGCCCCATCCATTGGAGTCAAGGATGCAATATAATTTGTGGGTCCAGTTGGCTAAAGTAGCCAACACAACAGATTTTTGCCTTTCTGAAGCATATGACATGGAGAATCTACTGTCCACATGTTTAATACCAGTGTGTGTTCCAGTCACAGTGGCCAAGGAGTTTGGTCACTATGTGTTTGAAGGACATATAGGATATGAAACACTGTACAGCTGGGGTCACATTTCTAAATTTCTGCCACCCAATGCTCTAGCTTTACATACTCCTAATGTAGCCATTCCAGAAAACTTACAATGTGCACATATTACAGGTTGTGAGCAAAGTACACCTCTACCTCATTGCCTGAAGGTGAGCCAAGAAAAGCTGAATTGCACATCTTTCCAATCAGTGTCCTTTGGTTATGCCAACATATGGTTGCCCAGGGGGTGGTTCTTCACTTGTGGAAAAGACACTTTTAATTACATTCCTGCCAATCTAAGCACAACATATTGCTGTCTAAGTAGACTGACTACCTTCCTACCAGATAGGTCACTTTTTACCTCCTTTAACATCACACGTTACAAAAGGGCAGAGGTTTTGAATGAGGACTGTGACTCCTCTCGTACTCTTCTGAATGCTGCTGAATATAATGCCTTGGCTATCTTGTTGGTGGGAGTTCCTGCACTGGCTTTAAGAGCTCATGTCAATATAAACTCTGTGGCCTGCAACTTGGCTAAAACTATAAATGCCACTTCAATAGCCTTGTCTGCTATCAATCAGGAAATGGTAGAACTACGCAAGGCAATTTTACAAAATAGGGCAGCCATAGACTATCTCCTACTCCGCCAACATATGGGATGTGAGGCCTTTGAGGGGATGTGCTGTTTTAATCTATCAGATCAATCCCCAGTTATAAACAAGCAGATTAAAGTGCTCCATAAAATGGCATTGGATTTGCAAATAGATTCCCTGGGAAGTTGGTGGAGTAACTTATGGTCTTGGCTCCCAATGGGTCTCATCGGAAATATTATAAGAGCAGTAGTCATCTTTATTGCTATTCTGATTAGTAGTTGTTGTCTTATGCAATGTGCCTTTTCATTGATGCATAACATAACACTGCCAAAACAAGTGTCACTACTTGCAGAAAGGAAAGCAACTGCTCAAGTTATGGCTATGTGGGAATTCCAGAACCAGGAGTATAATAACATACATACATCAGACCCAAGTGTTACAGGTTGAAACTTATCTGCAAGGTTGAGATAAGTCTCAACAGGGGGGAGTAAAGTGGGAGGCTGGAAAAATACTGATTGTCTGACAGAAATTGTGGGTGAAAGGGAGGTTTTCCTGTCTACTAGATGACACTTAAAATTAGAATTGCCAGATATCCTGTTCTCAGCTCTGCACATGATACATTGCAAACTGTCTATCACATGATATATTGAAAACTGCTTAGCACTTGAAATATTGCTAACTGCTAAAAGCATTCCTATGTTGAAAAGAGGAACTATAGATTATAACCATGTCTAGTAACTTTCCTATGTTAGAATAAGGAACTATAGAATGTAACCATGTATGGAATATGTCTTGATCAGGAAATACCTACGTATTGGGGGTTATAAATATGATCATCTATGCCCCGGTCGGGTGTTCAGACCCTTTAAGCTGTGAACAGCTCTCTGAACCTGCGCAAATAAACTTTCCTTCCACAAAAGAGCTGACTCAAGTCTCTCACTTCTACAACACTGGTACATATTTATTGATTTCACAGAGCACCACGTCGGATTATTTCGGACCGAGGAGTGCAGTTTACAGCCCAGTTATGGCGTCAATTTGTCCAGTTCCTCGGTTCAGACCAAGGCCTCAGTTCGGCATACCATCCCAGCACTAACGGGGCGGCGGAACGGGCCAACGTCGCAGTGGAGAGATACCTGAGGAGCTACGTATCTTACCAACAAATGGACTGGGTGGAGCTAGTAACGTTTGCAGAGGTGGCATACAATAATGCCGTGCATAGTAGCACTGGACTCACCCCATTTCAGGTGGTATATGGCCGAGATTTTATTCCTATACCAGAGTGTGGGCCTCAAGAATCCCAACCCTGTTGGGCCAATGAGTGGTTCGCTCGGGTGGGTGGGGTATGGGGTACGGTGAAGAAGGCCCTGATAAAAGCAGGGCAAGTAGCCAAGCACCAGGCAGACAGAAACCGTAGACTACATAACCCATTCCGGGTGGGTGATTTAGTTTATTTGTCAACCAAATATATAAAATTCCAGGTCCCATGTAAAAAACTGGCCCCAAAGTACATTGGACCTTTTCGAATAGCCCAGATCATCAATCCTGTAGCGATGCGGTTACACTTGCCAAAATTCCTTGGTAAGGTGCACCCGGTGTTTCACGTTAGCCTGTTGAAACCGGTGGGGAATGTGTCCCAGGAGCAGCCTCCAGGTCCTGTTGCCCCAGGCCAGTATGAAGTCCAGGAGATCCTAGATTCATGAGTGAGGAGGGGTAAACTATATTACTTGATCCTCTGGAAGGGGTATCCCTTATCCGAAGCCTCATGGATATGGGACAGGGACGTGTTTGCCCCCAAATTGATTAACAGATACCATAGGAAGTTTCCCCACAAACCAGGGGAAGTTTCCCCACAAACCAACCTCGTTGTGCTTAATAATAATAAAAAATAATATGAATTATTTCATATAATTTTTTGTCCTCTGTATATTTAGATTGAATTTATGTAACTGTCCACCAATCAATCTCTCTGCCAATGTCTTGTTCCAATTCTTGTTTTGTTTTCAAATTTCCCTGTTCATTTACTAATTCCTTGTATCTAATTATCTTATTTATATCCAATAGGTTTGGGTATTTCAGAGCTTCTGTTGGGGATAACCACATTGGAATTCTTATATAATATTTTTGTTTTAATTTTTTCCAAGTCTGTAGCAATGCATTCCTAACTATGTGTCTTTGAAAGTATCTGTGTATTTTATGTTTTTCGTCCCATAGGAATGCATGCCATCCTGCTTGCAAGTCATGTCCTTCTATTGTTAAAACTCTAGTATTTTTCAAATCCATCCAATCTTTTAGCCAAGTTAAGCTCGATGCTTGGTAGTATATTTCCCACTCTGGTAACGCCAATCCCCCTTTATCTTTCATATCTTGCAAGAGTTTTAATTTAATCCTGGGTTTTTTCCTTTGCCATATAAATTTAGTGACCAATTTATTTAATTCTTGAAAGAATGTTTTCCCTAATTTTATTGGAATAACCTGGAACAGAAATAATATTTTTGGCAATACATTCATTTTGACCATAGCGGTCCTCCCTAAAAATGAAATTTGCAAATTTTCCCAATTTTCTAAATCTTTTTTTATCTGGTGTAATATTTTATCATAATTGTCCTCCTTAATCGAGGAACATTTTGCTGTAAGCCAGATCCCTAAATATTTTATTTTCTTGGTTATACTTATCTTTGTTTTATATGGATGTATCCTTATGACATGGGGTGGATGCCAGGGCGCTGGGCTGCCCCAAGGCCACTGCCACCCCTTCCACTCAAGGCTACCTTCAACGGAAACCCAGAGAAGCTGAAATTCTTCTTCAACCAGGTCTGGGCACACCTAGACCAGCATGGAAGGGAAGTATGCTGACGACGAAGCCCGGGTGGATGCAATTGTGGCCAAGCTTGAAGGGGAAGCAGCAGAGTGGGTGACAGCTGTCCACGGTGAGGGAGCCCCTGAGTTGGCAGACCTGGATGCGTTCTTAGGAGAGCTCAGAGCCTTGTTCGGTGACACCATGCAAACTCGATGAGCGGAGGCTGAGGTCCGAAGTGCCAGGCAAGGAAGCAGACCCATAGCCGAATACATTAGGGAGTTCAGGAGGATTGCAGGGAGGCTGAGGCACTGGCCGGAGCAGCTCCTGACCTACTACTTCCAAGACGGACTGAGTTGTGACCTGTACCACACGTGTGTCAGGAGTATCCGCCGTCGTCCGCAAGAAGAAAGAATGCACTGGAACGCCGGTATACAACGAACTCATCAACTACTTTATTCCGAGGATGAAATGAAGTCAGCACTGGGAGTGGTAGGTCTCCCGTGCCTTATAATTGTGTGCCACACCCTGGTTCCCCGCCCCCGGCCCCAAACCGACATCCGCCTAAACTCAATAAATGCCCCACCCTCTCCCTGTGTTATCCCTTTCACCGACGCTATCCCGCCTCCGCATTCCTCCGCTCGGCCGCCCAGCCCCTGTGCGCTGTTCCCGCCACCCACCTTTCCCCAGCTGGCACCCCACCCGTCCAGTAAGTATTCCCCACCCTCAGTCCACCCCGAGCACGCCTGTAAGGTCCTCCAATCTTTTCCGCTTCGTCCCCCTTCGTCACGCGCTGCTTTGCTTGGCTCCCGTGTCTGTGCGCCGGCATTTCCCCAGCATGCCGGCGCCAGCTGGAGTTCGGCACGCTGGAGGTCGGCGCGCCCCGGCAGCAGCTGGTAGGCGTGCTCCGGCAGCAGCCGGTTGTCGGTGGAGGGGGAGGAATCCGGAAATGAGCTTGTGGTTGTCTGAACCGGCATGGCAGCACCGGGTAGCGGGTTGGGAAGGCGCACAGCCCCGGGTCCCTTCCTGGTGTAGTCCTTGGCTGTGGCTGCTGGTATTTCGACATCCTCGAGGTTCGGGGGTGTACAAATCGTGTTCCCTCATCCCCATGTGTATGTCAAGCCTTTGGGGGCTTGACATGCGGCCCCTTCTACCATATCTCTCCCTGAAAAGGAAAAAGGAGAGGTTGAATCTGTCATATTACATCGGTCCCGCCCTGGCTTGTTTGGGCACCTATGGTGAAACTTCCGAAGTAGCTTCGGGGCATTGATATCCCCCGCCCCCACCCACGTAGCCTCCGAGATCGGGTATCCCTTCCATTGTAGAAGGTATTGGAGCTTTCCACGCCTCACTCGAGAGTCTAAGATATCTTGTACTTCATAAAGGGACCCTGTGACTGGCCCAGGGCCCCTGGTGATCGAGGCGCCCCCCCCCGTGTTCGTTTGAGGAGGCTACAATGGAATATGGGATGGACCCTCCCCAAAGACGCTGGTAAGCGTAATTGGACCGTGACCGGGTTAATCACTTTGGTTATCTGGAATGGGCCCACATATTTCGGCCCCAATTTCCTACATGGTATTCATAGCCGGAGATACTTGGTGGCTAGATACACCCAGTCTCCCACCCTGAAGGGCTCGTGCTCTGCTCTTTTTTTATCTGCCTGTATTTTGACAGCTGCTTCAGCTTTCTTTTGTGCGTCTCGGACCCGTTCCCACAACCCCGTTACCTGTGAAAGCCATGTCTGGGGGTCCCGACCCCTATCCGTTTCTAGTGACCATTCCGGAATGGGATTAAACTCCACACCATGCACCACCTTGAACGGGGTATACCCAGTACTTGTATGGACGGTATTATTATAGGCTACCTCTGCGAATGGCAGGAGATCTACCCAATCGGTCTGCTGGAAGGATACATAACTACGGAGATACCGCTCCACCATCGCGTTGGCTCTCTCCGCCGCCCCATTGGTACTGGGGTGATACGCTGAGCTAAGCCCTTGTGACAAGCCCAGCCGGCAGATGAACTCTCGCCAAAATCGTGCAGTAAATTGCACCCCTCTGTCTGATATAATTCGTCTTGGGGTTCCATGGAGTCGATAGATATGTTGGATGAACAGTCGGGATAACCGCCGTGCAGACGGTAGCCCTTTACACGGGATGAAATGTGCCTGTTTGGAAAATAGGTCTACTACTGTCCAGATGGTATTGAAGCCTCGGTTGCCAGGCAAATCTACGATGAAATCCATAGCGATTTCCTCCCAGGGCCAAGATGGGTCGGCCACCGTCTGTAACAGGCCCATGGGCTTCCCCGTCCGGGGCTTCGCACTGGCGCACACATGACAATCACGGACATACCATTCTACGTCTCCTTTAAGTCCAGGCCACCAAAACTGTCATCGCAGTAGATGTAGGGTTTTCAGGAACCCAAAATGCCCTGCCTGCTTGGCGTCATGGCCCCTCTGAAGGACTACTTTTCTCAGGGTCTCCGGTACATACATTCTCTCACCTTTCCAACCTATTCCATCCCGCTTAGTCAACCACCCTGAATGTTCCTGTGCCCACTTGTCTGTCCGCATGGCCGTCCTCATGGCTTCTAACTCATCGGCTTTCGACCTCTGATGTACACTAGTAGCCATCTCCTGCCTAGTATCGGGTATCAATGCTTGTATGACCTCCTCCCATTTGCTGCGATATTGTGGCATCCGCGATAATGCATCCGCCAGAAAGTTCTTTCCCCCGGTACATACTTTAACACAAATTTGAACCGAGCGAAATATTGAGCCCAACGGACGTGTTTGGGTCCCAAACGCCTCGGGGTTTGGAATGCCTCTAGGTTTTTTTTTTGTTTTTTGTTTTTTTATTAAAAGTTTTATAAATTTTACAAAAAAACAAAAACAATACAAAACAAAAAACAACATATACAAAAAGGAAACTAAACATTACATATATATATATATATAAAAAAAAACCCCATCCCCCACCCCACACAAAAACCCCTCCCTTCCCCCCCCTGAGCTTCCCAGAGCAGAATATAGGCTTAATTAAAAATTAAAAAATTAAATTAAAAATTTTATATTTATATATAAAAAAGGAAAGAAAAAAAAAATACCTATAAATATATATAGAATAAAACTTATGAAAAAGCTATATGATATTTTTGTATACCCAATCTAAATTGTGTAAATTTTATCCATTTGTCCCAAACAGCAATAAACTTCTCTTGGGTTTGTTGATTTAAGAAAGCCGAAATCTTTGCCATTTCCGCCAAATAAGCTACTTTAAAAAACCATTCCTGCAATGTAGGCAAAGATTCCTTCTTCCAATATTGTCCTACTAACAGCCTAGCGGCTGTAATCAAATTTAACATCAATACAACCTCCTTTGTATCACAATCTGTAACAATACCTAACAAAAATAATTGCGGAGTAAATTTTACCCTCCTTCTAAAAATTCTCTGGATATTCCACCATATTTTGATCCAAAATACTTTTATCTCTCTACATGACCACCAAATATGATAATAGGAAGCATCCTTATAACCACATCTCCAACATTTAGGTTGCACGTCAGGGTACATAAGAGACATTTTTTGTGGATCAAGGTGCCATCTATAAAACATTTTATAAAAATTCTCCCTAAGGTTCTGTGCTTGTGTAAATTTGACATTTCTCACCCATATAGTTTCCCAGATGTCCAATGGAACTGGCTCACCAAAATTCTGCGCCCATCTAATCATACAATCTTTAATTAATTCCGTTTCTGAGTCCATTTCAACTAATACCCCATAAATTCTCTTAATATGGGTTTGTCTTTGGTCCTTAACTTGTTTAATAAAATTTCCATCTTCTCTAAGAAAACCCAATTTACAATCCACCTTCCATTTATCTCCTAGTTGCCTATATTGGAACCAAGAATAAATAATATTTTCTTGCGCTAAATCTTCCCGTGATCTCAATTGCCATTTTTGCCCATCCCATCTGAGTAATTGACTATAAGACACCATATCCATTTTTACTCCTCTTTTTATTCCTTCTATCGCATGCCAAGGTATAGCCCATAATGGAACTTTAAAATCACTTTTGTAATATTTTCTCCAAATCCTAAGTAGAGAAATTCTTAAAATATGAGATTTAAAGACCCAATCCATTTTTTTATTAAATATTAAATAGGCATGCCACCCATAAAGTAAATCCCATCCCTCTAAATGAAGTATCTCAGGATTTGTCAAATTTACCCAATCACTAATTAGTGTTAAAACCACCGCATCATAATATAATTTCAAATTTGGTACCTTAAGTCCACCCCTCTCACGGAAGTCTTGCATAATTTTAAGCTTAACCCTTGGCTTTTTCCCTGCCCAGATAAATTTATTAAGACCCTTTTGCCACTCACTTAAATTAATCTCATTTTTCAAAATCGGTAGCATTTGAAACAAAAAAAGAAACTTGGGTAGAATATTCATTTTTATCACTGCAATTCTTCCCATGAGGGATAATTGCAACTTCTCCCAATTCTTCAAGTCCTTCTGTACCCTGACCCACAACCTTTCATAGTTATTTTTAAATAATTTTACATTAGAAACAGACAACATCACCCCCAAATATTTTACCTTATTAACAATCTCAAAACCTGTCAAGTTAGCCAAAATCTGCTTCTCCTGACTAGACATATTTTTAGGTAAAATTTTAGTCTTATTTACATTAATCTTAAAACCCGAAACCAAACCATAATGATGAATCAACTGTAATAAGTTTACTACAGAATGCTCAGGTTGCGATAAAGTAACAACCAAGTCGTCCGCAAAAGCTCTCAACTTATATTCTTTTTTATTAACTTCTATTCCTTTAATTTCCTGAGACTCTCGAATTTTGATCAATAATATTTCCAGTGTTAAAACAAACAACAGTGGCGACAAAGGACACCCCTGTCTAGTACCTTTCTCTATTGTAAAAACCTCCGACAAACCTCCATTAACAATAAGTTGAGCCGTTTGTTTTTGATATATTACCATAAAGGCTTGTAATATCTTTTCGCCAAAATTCATTTCTTCCATTACTCTTAACATAAAGTGCCAATTCAATTGATCAAATGCTTTTTCAGCGTCTAAAAATATGAGCCCTGCAGGAACTTGGTTGTTCTTGTCTAAATATTCTAATAAATTAATAATTTGTCTAACATTATTTTTCATATACCTTCCTGTTATAAACCCTGATTGATCTTTATGCACAAGATGATGCACCACCCTCATAAGCCTATTTACCAAAATTTTAACAAATATCTTATAATCCACATTTAAAAGAGATATAGGCCTATAATTTTTTGGTAAAGTAAGATCTTGATCCTCCTTTGGAATCAATGATATAAACGCACTACGCCATGAAGGAGGAATCTCTAAACCCTGTAATATACCATTAAAAAGATCATTTAATGGTTGGATCATCTCCTCCATTAAAACTTTATAATAAACCGCTGTTAACCCATCTGTACCCGGTGCTTTCCCTAGTTTCAATTGTTGAATTGCTGAGGCAATTTCCTCCTTAGTAATTAGACCATTAATTTCATGTTTCTGATCCTCAGTCAGTTTAGGAAAACTTGCCTCAGCTAGATATTTATTTATATCTAGCAATTGCACATTAGTAGATTTGTATAACTTTTGATAATAATCCAAAAAAGATTTTTTGATCAATTCCTTCTGAAAAACTAGTTTACCCTTATAATTTATTTTCTCTATTATTCTTTGTCTCTGTTTCTTTCTTAATTGATAAGCCAACCATCTCCCTGGCTTATTAGCATTACAAAATGTATTTTGTTTCATAAACAATAAATTGGTTGCAACTTGATCTGCTATCAACATATTAAATTGTGACTTTAATAACTTTAAAGATTCTTTAATACTTTCATCAGAAGGATTTAAAATCAAAGCCCTTTCTTTTAATTTAATTTCATCTTCAAGTTCTCTACGTTTCTGAATCTGCTTCCGCTTGTGACAATTATTCATTTTTATCAAAACACCACGCATAAATGCTTTACCTGCATCCCATACCATTGACATTGAAGTCCCCTTATGCATATTCAAAGCAAAATAGTCCTTTAAACACTCTTTTAACTTTTGAACATTCTTCTCTTGTCTAAACAAGTTTTCATTAACTCTCCAGGATCTCCTTTCCTCTTTCTCTTGGGTCAGCTCCATCCAAACTGGACTATGATCCGTCAGTAATCTAGGAAAAATCTTTACATTCTTTACTTTATTATACAAATCAGTAGTAATCAAAAAAAAGTCAATTCTTGAAAAAGATTGGTGTCTATCAGAAAAAAAAGTGAAGTCTCTCTCCTCTTGATTACATTCCCGCCAATAATCCCTTAATTCCCAGTCTTCCTTCATATCAAAAAAGGCTTTAGGTAACCTTGCTTGTTTAAGAAAAGGAGAGGAACCTTTCTTATCCCTTTGTATATCTAAGACACCATTCCAATCACCCATTAATACCACTGATCTATAGTCAAGCAATGTTATTTTTTGATGTAACTGCTTATAAAATTGTTCCTGTTGTTGATTTGGAGCATAAAGTCCCACTATAAGTACTTTCTTACCATATATACCAAGTTCAATCATCACATATCTCCCCTGGGGATCTGATTCTACCAGACAAGCTGGTAGATTTTGTTTAACATATATAACAACTCCCCCTTTCTTCCCAGGAGCAGAAGATATAAAATGAGATCCCAAACGAGCATTGACTAAATATTTCTGATCTTTAAGTAAAATATGAGTTTCCTGCAAACAAATAACATCATTGGTATGCTGCTTCAAATAATAAAAGATTTTTTTCCGTTTCTGAGGAGAATTCAATCCATTAACATTCCAGGTCAAAAACTTTGCCATCTCCCTTGGCACGCAGCCTGGAGAAGACACCATCAAAATCTGAAAGAGCTGCGTGTGTTGCATAACTCTTGGGTCTTGCTCCTCCCACCGGCGATGATGCACTTCCAGAAGAACTCTCTTTGGGCTCTTTTTTACGTTGCTCCTTCTCTTTACGCTTATAAGCTGCACGAGTCATCCTCTGCTCTTTAACCTCCGTCTGGCGTTGCCTTGCAGCTTCTATCATCCCGGCGGAAACCAAATCTAATGCCTCAGATTGCTGCTCGACTTCCTTGCCACTCAAAGATTTCCGACCAGATGAAGTTGAGCCTGCACCCAGGACCGAAGTATAAAAGTCTCTAGCTTTGTCAACTGTATTCAATCTGTAACGTGTCCCAGCATGGCTCAAAACAATACCCGTCGGAATTTCCCATCTAAATGGCATCGATCTAGCTTTAAGCTCGTTAGTTAAGAAAGCAAAGTCTTTCCTACTTCTTAAAATTTTGGATGGGATTTCCTTTAGAATGATGACATCTTGGGCAGCAATCTGAAATCTTTTGTTGTAAAAAGCTTGTATAATCTCATTCCGCAGGGACTTCTTTGTAAAATAAATCACCACATCTCTAGGCAAATTCTTCTGCTTAGCAATCCAGGAGTTGAGTCTATAAATTTTTTCCATTTCTCTATGTAATTCTCCTTTATCCATATCCAAGGCCAACGCCAGATCAGTAAGGACTACCTCCACCAAATCTTGATTCATATCTTCCTTAAGGCCTCTGATCCTCAGGGCATACTCCATCTGTCTGTACTGAAACATCAAAATATCTTCTTGTGAGGAGTCCACCTTCCTTTCCACATCTTGAATTTTGTCATCCAAGGAATCAACTTTGTCTTCCACTTCCTCAAGCCTTGCATCGAGCTTAACCACCACAGTAGCCAAACCTGAAACAGCTGCAAGTATATCTTGTCGCAAATCATTATTATTTTCTTGCAGTTTAGTCTTTATCCCCGTTATCTCTTCTTTAAGATCAGATTTAATTTCTGATTTAATCTGTGAGACAAATTGATTCATTTCCTCTCTCATTTGAACTACAATCTCCCCCATTATGCCTCTAACCTCTTGTGCTGAAAGTCCAGGTAGAGGAGGGGAGGGTGGTGGCTGAGCCAGTGGTACATGTTTGGATTGTTGTTGTAATTGTGCAGTGGAAGTTATAGGAGAAGAAATAACTTTAGGTATTGAGGAAGGCTGCTGCCTCTTAGAAGCCATTTTAAAAAGCACAGTTCTCACTTCCCTTTCCCCTCCACACAAAAAAGGAGGAGGGAAAAAAAAAAATTTTTTAAAAGAGACAAACTATAGTCCTTGAAAGTCCAGAGTAAATCCAAAGAATAAAAAATAAAAAAGCAAACAGTTCAAAAGAAAAAATTTCTAAACCAAAAGCAAAAGCAAAAGCAAAAACCAGTCCTTAAAAAGGGAAAGTAAAACAAAAGAGAAAGGAAAAAAAAACTCCGACACTTTCAAAACGCCATCTTAAATCCTTTCACTAATATAACAAAGAAAAGGAGGAAAAATAATAAAAATCAAATAATAAAAAAAAATAAACACCTAAGTTATATAACAAAAATCCTTTAAACTGCTCCGTCCGTTTAGAAATTACTCACCAAAATACTATAAACACGGAGATAGAAGCGGCGGTTTCTTTTGCTTCCTAGGAAGCAAAAACAGCTGGGAGGCGGAGATCAACAGGGGCTCCGAGGGAACACTCCTTTCACCCCCTCTAGAAATAAATCCAGAGGGGGTTCGGGGGTTCTACCTCTATCCCTGTACTCTCTGTCCCTTCCCTTTGCCCGGGAAGGGAATTCCGAGCCGCGGGCCAGCTGATGCACGCTGCGCTCCGCGGCTCTAACACTTCCCCAGCTGGACGGCTAAAAGATAGCCGCCATCGCCGTCGCCTCATACCGGAAGCCACCGCCTCTAGGTTTTTATGGTCTGTCCATACTTTGAACGGCGACTAGGCCCCTTCTAGAAGATGTCGCCAGGTCGTCAGAGCCCATCGGACAGCAAAGGCCTCTTTTTCCCAAATAAACCAATTTCGTTCAGCTGTCGTAAACTTTCGGGAAGTATAAGCGCAGGGCTGTAACAGTCCAGTCTTATTCTTTTGAAGGAGCACCGCCCCCACAGCCACGTCACTGGCATCAACTTGTACCACAAACGGGATACTCAGGTCCGGATGGCGTAATACCGGCTCTTTTGCAAACAAGGCTTTTAGAGCCTTAAATGCCTTTTGGCAGTCCATGGTCCACGCTAATGGTTGACTTGGACGGGGTTTTTCTGGGAGATGTTTTGTCCGCAGGAGGTCGGTGAGAGGCTGAACTATGGTAGCAAATGAAGGTATGAAGTGGCGATAGAAATTTGCGAATCCAAGGAAGCTTTGCAGTTGACGCCTCGTTTTGGGGGCTTGCCACTCCAACACTGCTTGTACCTTACTGGGGTCCATCTCCACCCCGTTCCCCGATATGCGATATCCCAAGTAATCTAATTGCTTTTGGTGGAACTCGCACTTTGACAGCTTAACGTATAGTTGAGCGTCAAGAAGTTTGTGTAACACTTGTCTGACTAGCTGTATATGTTCACCCATCGTTGTGGTGTATATTAAGATATCCTCCAAGTACACGAGGACCCCTCGGTATAGATGGTCATGCAGCACCTGATTTATCAGCTGCATAAATACTGCTGGGGCCCCTTGCAGTCCGAAAGGCATAACACGAAACTGGAAACTGCCCAATGGGCAGTTAAACGCCGTTTTCCATTCATCTCCTGCTTTAATTCGGACCCTGTAGTAAGCTTCTCGGAGATCTAACTTGGTGAATATTCAACCCTTCCCTAGATGCACTAGCAAATCCTTCATAAGGGGAAGGCGATATAAATGCTTGACGCACACTGCGTTTAGACCTCGGAAGTCCACACAGAGATGCAATGATCCATCCTTTTTCTCCTTAAAGAGCACCGGGGCCCCTATCCGGGAACGGGCTGGTTCAATGAACCCCCATTCTAAATTCTGGTCAATATACCTGCGCAACTCTTGTACTTCCTTCGGTGTCATGGCGTACATCCGGGGTTTTGGGAGTTTGACCCCCGGTAGTAATTCGATAGCGCAGTCTGTCGCTCGGTGTGGAGGCAGTTGATTACATTCCCTCTCACTAAAGACCTCTGCTAAATCTCCGTATTCCTTGGGGTATGCCTGTTCCCCCCCTTTCTCCTGGAGTTGCGCTATCCTGGGGACCTTCGGGATTGGAGTTCCAGCACCTCCCTCCAATGGCGACGGACCTATCCCCAAACGTATTTTACGATACCCCCCTCCCACCGTATCGTGGGGGTCCATTTATCCAACCAAGCCAACCCCAGTATGACAGTTTCCGTCATACAAGGCACAACAATGAAGCGTAAGATCTCCCAATGATCTCCCAAGTCCATCCGAACCCGTTCGGTAATGTGAGTAGCCGGGACCCCCCCCAATAGCGACCCATCCACCTGTTCGAACCGAATAGGCTGTTTTAACTTGTATATCCGGATGTCATTGCCTACGGCCACTTTCCTGCTAATCAGACACCGTGTGCAACCGGTGTCTATCAAAGCCTGGTATGTTCCCCGCACCCCCGTTACCGGACTCGTCAAGATGATTGGTAGTACAAATGGGCTGATGGGGTCACTTACCATGGGATCTGCGGAGCCGTCGTCCGGACTGTCCTCATCGTCTTCGGGTTGGTACCGCGCCACCGCTGCAGTCTCTGTGGCCACTGGGGATCCTTTTCTTGCTCCCAGGCTAACTTGCTGCATTGGGGCTCTCGGACTCTCCGCAAGTTTCTTCATCGGGGTGGCACTACCAACAGGTGTGGCCTTACGTGGGCTAGGCGCTGGGAATTCGGCTGCACGATGACCGGGCTGATTGCAGCAGAAGCACCGGAAACCCGCTCCTCCAGTCCCAGTAGTGGGCTTGGGTGGTGGCCGTGGTGGTTCCTGGGCCTCCTCTCGAGGCCTATCGGTAGCACGCCGTGGTCGGATGATCTCACCCACTCCTTTGTGCGCTTCCTTGAGGCCTACCTCTAGCTCAACCACTACCTTAAACCAATCCCGAAGCCTATTCGGAACTCCCCGATACACGCAGGCTTGCCGCAATTCGTGGTCGAGGCCAGCCCTGAAATGGTGCACGAGTAGACGCTCTGGCCATGAGGAACACAGTCGACCAGCCAATCTACGGAAGTCCCGCACATAGTCTATGGCTGGTTGCTTCCCCTGCTGTAATGCAAGGAGGTCTGCCTCCGCCCTCTGCGCTCGGGTGGGATCCTCGAACCTTGCATGCAAGGCGTCCAAAAATAGTCCGGCATTCCCCACCTCCCGAGCGTGGTCGCTGTACAAGTCAGCTGCCCACGCAGCCGCCTCTCCCCGCAGGGCAGCAGTAATAGCGCCCACCATGGACCATTGGGAGGTATACAACTGAGCGTACTGATCTAGATGGCTTATGGCCTGGCCCAAGAACAATGCTAGTTGGTCGGGGTTGCCATCGAACGTTACTGGAATAGGAGGGGCCCCCCAGAAATTCCCCGGACCCCACGGCCCCAGGGGTGGTCCTGGCATGATGTTGAAACGTCCATGCGCAATGCCTTGGGGTTCCACACCCCCTTGTACCACGGGGCCTCTGGCCACATTCCTGGGGCCCGCTTGGTGTGATGGTTGTGTGTGTCCCGACGGGTCACCCGTCGGGAGACCCGTGGACAGAGACCCACCTGCTGGAGGTGGTAACCGCAGTCTTGGGCTGCTCAACCGGAACCGGGACGATGGGGTGCGCACCGTGGACTCCTCCTCCTGTTGCCACGTGCTAGACCCGCGTCTGTAACTCGCCTCCCCAAACCGGTTCCGCAGGACATCCATCGTATCCTGGCCTGGAGCCATGGAATAACTCCAGTCTTCGTCATCTTCGGTAGTAACCCGCCTCTCTCGCCACCCCGTATGAGCGGGTCTCGGTCTGGGTGTCAAAATCTGCTCGGCTTGCACCCCCGTCACCACGGGGCTTTGCCACCACTCCTCCTGTGGCCTTGCAACCCCCGTCTCTTCCGCTCCAGGCCCCAGTTTAGCAGGCAGCACCAGCTTTGGCCGCACCACGGGTTGCTCTGCGTCCTGATCCGGCGCTGGGACGACATCCCCGACTCCGCCGGTATCCGCCTCCCCCTCCACCGGGGCCGCTCCCTGTGTGCCTTCCGCCATGTCTCCCCTTCACAGCACGTGAAAGGGGAACAGAAGCAGTAGGAAGTGGGGGGAGTGCTGACTTACTTGTCAGGAGTATCCGCCGTCGTCCGCAAGAAGAAAGAATGCACTGGAATGCCGGTATACAACGAACTCATCAACTACCTTATTCCGAGGATGAAATGAAGTCAGCACTGGGAGTGGTAGGTCTCCCGTGCCTTATAATTGTGTGCCACACCCTGGTTCCCCGCCCCCGGCCCCAAACCGACATCCGCCTAAACTCAATAAATGCCCCACCCTCTCCCTGTGTTATCCCTTTCACCGACGCTATCCCGCCTCCGCATTCCTCCGCTCGGCCGCCCGGCCCCTGTGCACTGTTCCCGCCACCCACCTTTCCCCAGCTGGCACCCCACCCGTCCAGTAAGTATCCCCCACCCCCAGTCCACCCCGAGCACGCCTGTAAGGTCCTCCAATCTTTTCCGCTTCGTCCCCCTTCGTCACGCGCTGCTTTGCTTGGCTCCCGTGTCCGTGCGCCGGCATTTCCCCAGCATGCCGGTGCCAGCTGGAGTTCGGCACGCTGGAGGTCGGCGCGCCCCAGCAGCAGCTGGTAGGCGCGCTCCGGCAGCAGCCGGTTGTCGGGGGAGGGGGAGGAATCCGGAAGTGAGCTTGCGGTCGTCCGAACCGGCATGGCAGCACTGGGTAGTGGGTCGGGAAGGCGCACAGCCCTGGGTCCCTGCCTGGTGTAGTCCTTGGCTGTGGCTGCTGGTATTTCGGCGTCCTCGAGGTTCGGGGGTGTACAAATCGTGTTCCCTCGTCCCCATGTGTATGTCAAGCCCTTGGGGGCTTGACAACGTGCCTGGCCAGCGGGATCCCAGACTGGCTCAACAATTGCTACCAATTGGTAGCAGGAGATTCAAATCACGCCTGAAGAGGAGCCAAGAGAAGTGAGCTCTTGGAAGAAAACCGTTGTTGTCTCCGGCCCCTACTGAAGCCATGAGTCGCGGCCCCATACTGTACTTCCAATGTGGCCAGGAGGGCCATTGAGCAACAAAGTGCCCAGTACCGACACCCTGGGCACCCCCCTTGGCCCCTCCTCCTCCAAAGCCCAAAAAGCCACAGAAAAAAGGGAAGGAAAAAATGCCAGTGGCAGCACAGGTCGTTGAGGTCTCCCCCCCCCCGAAAGTGAAGGGGATGGAACTCCGACTGAAGAGGAGCCACGAATGACCCTCTATAATAGCAACAGTGAGGGAGAAGACAACCCAATGGTGAGTGGACCAGTTAACTGCCTCGCAGCTAAGCTGGACATTACAGCATTCTGCTTGGGGGTGAGAGGGGTGGTAAAAACCCTGATAGACTTGGGTTGTACCCAATGTCTGATTAGCGAGGCCACGGTACAAAAGTTAGGGCTGCGGGTGAGAAAGCTCAGGAAGCCCATGAAGTTTGATCAAGTTGATGGCACTTTGGTAGGAGGATTGGCCACCTCCCACCTAACAGAACCAGTGCATCTGAAATTTGGGGACCACCAAGAGACTATTCAATTTGTGGTCGCTCCTAAGATGGCTGAAGAGGTGATCTTAGGACTAGCTTGGCTAGCAAACTGAGGGCCCCGGATCTATTGGGAGAAAGCCTTGGGGCGAGTGCTGATGAAGCAGAAAAAAACCCATTCCCCTAAGAAAGGAAAGGAAGAGACCAAGGGGGGGGGGAGTGAGAAAACCTCTTGAGCGCAGCAAAGCAGTGTCCGAGAAGGGGGAGGAGCAGCAGCCTGTCCCCAGAGAGTACAGAGACCTCATGGAAGCATTCAGTGAGAAGGAGTGTGACAACCTGCCCCCTCACTACCCCATGGACTATGCCAGTGATGGCGAACCTTTTAGAGACTGAGTGCCCAAAAACTGCCCCCCCTACCCACCCCTGCTCTGCCTCCCACCCCGCCCGCCCACAGGGCCACCCACCGCCTCCACAGCCCGCTGCAGATCACCATGGCAGCCTAGTAGTTCCATGGCAGCCATGCCCTCGACCCGTGCGCCGCAGCATCAACTGAGTGCGACGGGTCGCGAGGGCGGAGTCTTGTCCCGGCTGCCATGTCCTTCGCTGCATTGCTCCGCACGGGCCACGCTCGGGGCGACTCTCCTTGGGGGGGCTGCTGGTGAGGAGGGGCACGTGGGGGAGGCGGGGCTGGGGCGATGGTACACGTACCCACAGAGAGGGCTCTGAGTGCCGCCACTGGCACGTGTGCCATAGGTTTGCCACCACTGGACTATGCTATCGAGATACTGCCCGGAGCAAAGTTCCCCAAGCCAAAGATGTATTCCATGACTCCAAAGGAGATGAAAGAACTGAGGGATTACATTGACAAAAATTTGGCGAGGGGATTTATTCAGGCAGCAAAATCTTGAGTGGCAGTGCCAGTGCTGTTCAAAGAAAAGAAAGATGGGTCGCTGAGATTGTCCATTGAATTCTGTGGGATTAACGGAGTGTGCTTGGAAGACATGAACCCCCTACCCCTCATGAAGGACATGTTGGGACATTTAGCCAAGGGGAAATATTTCACGAAGTTAAACCTGGAGGAGGCATACTATTGAGTGAGGTTCAAGGAAGGTAATGAGTGGAAAACTGCTTTTAACTGCCCCCTAGGAAGCTATCAATTTAAAGTGATTCCTTTTGGGCTATAGAGGGGGCCCTGCAGTATTTATGCAGCTCATAAATGAGGTGCTACATGAGCACTTATACAAGGGGATTTTGGTGTACATCCTCATTTACACTGAAACTATGGAAGAGCACGTGAAGCTCATGCGACAGTTGCTGAAATAACGGTTGGACGCTAAGCTATATGCCAAGTTACCAAAATGTTTCACAAGACCAGCCTATTTGGGCTACCGAGTGTCGTGCGATGGGGTGGAGATGGACCCAGGGAAAGTAAAATCCATCTTGGAGTGGCAAGTCCCTCGCACCCACAAGCTGCTACAAAGCTTCCTGGGTTTTGCAAACTTCTACAGACAGTTCATCCCCTCTTTCGCAAAGATTGCCTTGCCAATCACTGAGCTATTGAAAATGGGGAGAGGGGGAGAAAAGCCCCAGCCAAATCAGCCCTTGAACTGGACAATGGAGTGCCAAGCAGCATTTGAAAAATTGAAGGGGCTGTTTGTGGCTGAACCAGTTCTAAAGCACCCAGACCCAGAGGAACCATTTGTGATCCAGGCAGATGCCAGTGATGTAGCTATGGGAGCATTCCTCCTCCAGCGAAATAAGGAGGGGGACCTGCAGCTGTGCATGTACACATCCTGCAAACTGAATGACACACAGCGATGGTGGGCCATGTGGGAGAAAGAGACTTTTGAAGTACAATGGGCATTATTGACATGGTGGCAATTCCTAGAAGGAAGCAAAGCCTTATTTGAGGTGTGGACTGACCATAAAAATTTGGAAGCCCTGAAGACCCACCTCAAGCTTTCCCCCAAGCAAGTCCGATGGGCACAGTACTTCAAACAATTTGACAAATTAAAATACATGCCGGGGAGGGGGGGGGGGAGAACTTCCTGGCAGATGCTCTGTCCCTTATGCCTTAGTATAAGAGCAACAGGGAGGAGGTGGTGAAGTCCATCATTCCGGCCAAGCAACAAGTGGCGCAAGCCACAACCAGGCGGTAGAATAGAATAGAATAGAATAGAATAGAATAGAATAGAATAGAATAGAATAGAATAGGAGCTGGAAGGGACCTTGGAGAACCTATACCATCTCAGACAGGTGATTGTCTAGTCTCTTTTTAAAAATCTGCAGGTTGCTTCTCTCTTTGATCAGTTTCCAACCATTGTTTCTTGTCCTGCCCTCTGGTGCTTTGGTGAATAACGTGACCCCCTCTTCTTTGTGGCAGCCCCTCAAATACTGGAATACTGCTATCATGTCTCCCCTATTTATTCTTTTATTTAGACTAGCCAAACTCAAGTCCTGCAGCCATTCTTTGTATGTTTTAGTCTCCGGGCCTTTGATCATCTTAGTTGCTCTTCTCTGAATTTTTTCCAAACTCTCAACATCTTTTTTGTGATATGGTGACCAAAATTGGCTGCAATATTCCAGGTGTGGTCTTACTAGGGTTTTATAAAGCGGTACTAATACCTCGTGTGATCATGATTCTGTTTATACAACCCAGGATTGTATTAGCTTTTTTGGCTGCTTTTTTGGCTCATGATTAAGGAGCCGAGTGAGAGGTGCAGTCAAGGACGCGAACCCAGGGATGAAAGTCCGATAGTAATTGGCGAACCCCAGGAGCCATTGAACGTCCTTGGCCCGATGTGGAGGCTGCCAGTTATGTAACACCTTCACCTTGCCGGGCTCCATGGCTATGCCCTCAGGGGAGATGCGGTGACCTAGAAACTCGATGGTAGTCTGGAAGAACTGGCATTTCTCCAGCTTGGTGTAGAGTTAGTGCTCCCAAAGCCATTGCAGAACTAACCAGAGGTGTTGTTGATGGCTCTCCTGGGATGGGGAGTAAATCAAAATGTCATCCAAATAAATGACGACAAACCAGTCTAATAGGTCCTGGAAAATATCATTCATGAAATGCTGGAAGATGGCGGGGGCATTGGTCAAGCCAAATGGCATGACCGTGTACTCAAAATGCCCATACCGAGTAGGAAACGCCATATTCCACTCGTCTCCAGCCCGGACCCGGACCAGATTGTACACCTCCCGTGGGTCCAGTTTGGTGAAGACTTGAGCCTCCCAGAGCCATTCTAAGAGTTCTTAGATGAGGGGTAGCAGGTACCTGTTGCACACCGTGATGGAGTTAAGTTTGCGGTAGTCGCAACAGGGTCTCAATTCCCCTGATTTCTTCTTAACGAACAGCACGGGGCAGCCAGTGGGGAAGCAGAAGGCCAAATGAAACACCTCGCCAAGTTTTTCACCAAAAAGTCCTGCAGCACAGCCAGTTCGGGCTCGGACATGGCCAACTGGAAGTGGGGCATCAGGGACCAAGTTTATTGGGCAATCATAAGGCTGATGGGGCAGTTTGATCACCTCTTTCTCGCTGAAGATGTCAGCAAAGTCAGTCAATTCAGATGGCAGGGCTGCCCTGGTGAGACTTGGGACTTGGGCCACGCATATTTGGTGGTGATGGCCGGCGCATTGCCAGCTCAGGAACACAATGAGGCTCTGGGACCAATAGATCGGGGTCGTGCACCTGGAACCAGTCCATGCCTAGGACCACTGGAAAATGCAGGTCAGAGGTGATGTAAAATTGGATAGCCTCCTTGTGCGTGCTAATATGCATCCGCAGCGGTTGTGTGGCGGCTGTAATTGGGCCAGACCACAGCAACCAGCCATCGATGGTCTCCACAAGGAGTGGGGGAGACACCAGGCACTGTGGAAGTAACCATTTGGCCATGAACGTGGCATCTATAAAGTTCATAGTAGCACCCAAGTCTATTGGCATGGGCTAAAACGCCATGTTGCCAGCCTGGCAGAAGTAAACGTGCGGCCAGAATCAAATGCTGGGGCTGTTCCTCAGGCGGAGGTACCGGAGGACTCTAGCCCATTTGTTGAAAGACCTGACCTAAGGCACCCCCTAGGTCAGTCTCTAGGCATTTCCCGACAAGTTATGCAGGCTGAACGCGACGGGCCCAGACGACAATGCCCCTAGCTTCTTCTTGGGGCAAGAAGCTGCCATATTTCCCAGCTCCCCACAATACAGGCACAGCCCCCCCGATGCCGTCTGTTCCTCTCTTCCACAGAGAGGTGAGGTCTGGCGGCCCCAAGCTCCGTGGGCTCCTCCCACGGAGTGGGGTCCTCGCGCCAGACAGGAGGAAAACAGGCCTCCTGGGGGGATGTGGCAGCTTCACTGCTACAGCCGTGTGTCTATTCAGAGGCATAAATGGATGAGTTCGTTGAGAGTGGGTGGTGTGTCAACACGGGCCACCTTGTCGAGGAGCCCCTCTGACAGCCCATCCTGGAAGGCATCGATCAGTGCTGCCTCATTCCAGGTGGAGTCCTGGCTGAGCAGCCTGAACTCGCTGATGTACTCAGTCAGTGTCTGCCGCCCCTATTTCAGGGCCTTGAGGCGCCTGCTGGCTGTCTGCACCTTTACATTGTCCTCATACATGAGGTGAAGTTGTGTGCAGAACCCGGAAAGTCATCCAGCAGCGGACTGGCCTGGGTGAGAAGGGGGGTGGCCCACTGGGCTGAAGCTCCCGACAGAAGGCTGAGCATGAACCCCACCTTCATTCAGTTGGTGGGGAAGTCCTCTGCCCGAAGACTCATATAAAGTTGGCATTGTCCAAAAAACTCCGGGAACTGGGCCTGTGTCCCATCGAATTTATCCGGCACAGCAATGGGGCATTTGCTCTGGGGGTGTGGAGCGGTGGCAGCCTGAAGCTGAGCCAGCTGTTTTGAGAGCATGGCTACTTGTTGCATTAGCTGTGCCTTCTCTGCCCAGAGATGATCCATGTTGTAAGTTTGGGTGGCAGACAAACTGTTTTGACCCGGCTCCCCGAACACAACAAATGCACCAATAAATCTCCAAGGTTCCTTTTATTCAGGAATGCCAGCAGTTTCACACAGCCAACTGTTAAAGTCTTTAGTTGCCTCCAAACGATGGAGTTCACTCCCTTTTCCCCTGCAGGGGTCTCCCAAAACCCAGAGTTAATCTCAGTCTCTCACCACGCTTGCAGCAAGAGTCCTTCTGGCAAGCTGGCTCTTTTCTAACATAAGACACATGCATGTTGTGATTCCGTGCCAGCCTGTGCTCACAACAGCTGAGTCTGAGGAATCTGAGGAGGAGGTGGAGGAGGCATTTGAAGGGCCATCAGGGGCAGAGGGAGGCTCTGATGAATTACAGGACTCACAGTTTGATGCAGAGCCTGGGCCCTCCAGTCATGTTCCTGATGAAGCTCAGCTGTGTGAGGAGCATGAGTCAGACCCGGAAGACCCACACCTCATGGACTTGCTAATTGATGCCCACACAAGTCATCAATTAGCGAGAGTAAATCAACAGCAGTCAATGAGGCACCTCCAGAGTAAAAAGAAAAGGCAATGAGAGGCAACGCCTTGGGACTGCTGAATAAAGGGAGGAGGTGTGGGTGGTGCTGGTTGCTGAAGGCAACCGTTTGCAAAGTGCTTCTTGGAATCCTGGTCTGTTTGTCTTGCTTGTGACTTCTCATCTGTTTGCATCGTGTTTCCTTTGGACTTGAGTTTTGCTGTTTGTGTTTTGGACTATTTGACAGGTTTGTCAACCATATTAAAAGAGTTTTGTTTTGTTGTAAAGTCTCCAGCCTATTGCATCAGCAGGGGTTTGGTCCTTGTGCCTTTAACAAGGATGGCAATAGGCTGGGATAGAACAATGCACACGCTCAGAAGGCGCTCTGACTCCCAGCACCACAGGATCCGAGGAAAACTCCAGCAAGTTTCCAAACAAGAGTCAAGAGTTCCAACTAGAAGTGGCTGACCGGCAGAGAGACAAATAGTTGTCTGCCATACCTATTCATCTCCGCCCCTGGCTTTTATCCACAGCTGAGGGTGGGGCTCTGTTAGCAGTGGTGACTTTTCTGCCCTGAAGACCGGCCCATAGCCTCTCACTGTTCTCCTCTCCTCAGCCTCCGCCGTGCCTGCGCATCAATCACTGGCCCCATGTGATCCTCCTCTCCTGAATCACTTGCCTCAAGGCATGGAGGTCTCAGCCTTTCCATCTGGAGGCTGGTGGACGGCCCAGGCTCCACCTCTGTCCCTGGTTGCAACAGCTCCATTCTTTTGTCCCCATCAGAGCTTTCAGCTGGCCCTGATGCTGGGCCCGACGCCCACTCCTGTGCTTCCTCCTCTGAGTTGGCCATGGAGTCCTTCAGCAGCCAACAGGCCACAACATAGGGGTACTTCCAATGAGGGACCCGTCGGCTTGTTCATACCTTATGGGAAGGGGCAGTAGTTTGGCTCGGATGTCCTGTCTGAGTACGGTGGGTAGGTTAATTAAGCACCACGTGCACCCCAAGTCTATTAGAATGTTCAAATTCATATGGGCCCATTTTGGGCACTAATAGCTTGGTGGGGATGGCAAAGGAGGGAATGGGTTGACTCACCATGGGGTCTTCCTCGCTTTCCTCATCGCTGTCGTAAGGTGCTGACATTTGCTGTGGCTCGGATCAGGTCTTGGCTCTGAACCCAGTGGGAGGGGAGGCCTTGAAGGTCGGGTCCTGACGTGCCCAGTTCGACTTTACCCCCCAGGAGCCCTCTGCGGCTTAGCGGTGGTGACTGGCATGCTGCTGGGTTGAGGTTTAGGAGCTGGGCAATCCACAGCTCGATGACCCTTCTGACCACACTGGTAGCACTTGATAGGAGCCCTGGCTGGTGCTTGGGAGCCACTAGTGGCCGCAGTGGCTTGGAAACGGCCATAAGGGTGTTTCTTGGATGTGCTTGACTTTCTGGGGCAGTCCAATTCGATGTCTAGTACCACCGCCATGCTGTACCACTCACACAACAGGTTAAGCAAACCCTGAATGATGCAGGCTTGAAGTAAGCCGCAGTCTAGCCCCTGCTTAAAATAGTTGATCAGTGACCATTCTGGCCACTGCCCCAGCCGACCAGCAACTCTCCTGAATTCATAAACGTACTTCTTAGCTGGGCAGCCTCTTTGCTTCAGGTGGTGGATTTCCTTCTCAGCTAGCAGGGCATGGGATTCATCTTTAAAATGACCCCTCAGTTGCTCCATGAATAGGTTAATATCGTGCAATTCAGGAGCTCCTTCATCATGGAGTTTGGTCACCCAGTCAGCCACTTCCCCCTCTAAATTTGCTGCCATAGCATTCACCATCACAGCCCCATCCAGGTAGGCATAAGTGTAACAATCTAAATGAGCCCAAACCTGATTTAGGAAGAGGTTTAGCTTCTCGGGGTCCCCATCAAAGGTGGGCTTGATGGGAGGCGGCTCGAACATTGGAGCCACCTGTACCCACTGCTGAGCTTGGGCGGCTTGCTGGTCCTGGGGACATGGCTGAACCACTCTCTGGACTTCCCTTGGTTGGGCTACTGGGCTTGACATCACAGCTGGCTGGGGGACAGGCGAAACAGCATGGGCTCGGTTGGGCTGGAACTCTGGTGAAGGGGGGGAAGAGATGGGTAGCTCTTGGCATCACCCCCCACGGCACTCACCTCCTGGGCTACGGGGATTGTATATCTTTTACCTCCAGCCTGCTGAATGTCTCCTTCAGCTGTTAGAGCAAGGGGCTGTGGAGTGCAGACTGGAACCTCCACTCTCTGGAGTCTTCCCATCCCATCAAGGTGTTGGCCCAGGTTCCTTCTCTGTGGGAATTTATTCTTCTTGGCCAGAATCCATGGTCTCCACAGTTACAGTAGTGAAGTAGGTATAACCTGTAGTGGCTGGATCCACAGCTGAGACATTGAGTGTGGCTGAAGCAGTGGTGTTGCCAGCTGAATTAGTCACCATGCAGGTATACTGCCCAGTGTCTTGGACTGTCACATTGGTGAAGTTGAGTGTGCCATCATGAAGGACAGAAATGCGCACCCGATAGGAACCATGTGTCATCAGTGTGCCATTGGGTGTCAGCCAGTTCACTGATGTCATGGAGGTCCCTGTTCGGCACTTTAATTCAGCAGCCATTCCCTCAGTCACATTAAGATCAGTTGGAGGCTCCACTATAACAGGGGCATAGCAAGTAAAATGACTTTGATCCAGCTCGCCAATATATCGTCCTTTGAGGTTTGGTGGGGCATGGCATCGGGCACAACAGGTAGTGTTGTTGGGCACTGTCTCCTTGAGCCACCAGCTGAGCCACAACACATCACAGTTGCAATGCCAAGGATTGTGGTTGAGGTGGACACGCTCTAGGCGGTGCAAAGGGGTAAATAGATCATGGGGCAAGGACATCAGGTTATTGTGGGAAAGATTGAGCTCCTCCAATGACTTAAAGTCATCAAAAGCATTGCGTTCAATGGTGGCCACTTGGGCATGCATCAACCACAACTTGCGAAGGCTAGCCAGGCCTTGGAAGGAGCCTGGTTGGATCATGTCCAGGCGATTCCCAGAAAGCTCAAGTTCTTCTAGCCGCAATAAGGCTGTCAAATTTGGGATATCCTTAAGGTTGCACATGCCCAAGTTCAGGTACCTCAAATTGACCAACCCTTCAAAAGCTGCTTCTGAGATATACTCCAGCTTCTTGAGCTCTCCAAGGTCCAGGCACCGCAAAGAAGGAACTCGATTGAAGGCATAGGATGGGATGCTTTCAATGGGATTATTCCTCAGCCATAGCTCCCGCAATTTGGAGAGGTACTCAAAGGCCTGTGTGGGGACAGTCGTTAGCCGGTTGTCAAAGAGCTCCAGTGTGTTGAGGTTGGGCAAGCCATTGAAGGCACCAACCTCAATCTTTCGGATGAGGTTCTTGCTGAGTTGTAAAATCTCAAGATGACGAAGGTGCTTGAAAGTGTCAGTCTTAATCACCTGGATGTTGTTCTCCTGCAGATTGAGGTACCGTGTGTTGATTGAAATGCTCTCAGGCACTTCCACCAGCTCCCGGCGTGTACAGATGACCCGGCTGGCTTGGTTGCTGCAGGAACAGGCAGCTGGGCAGGAGGTGGGGGGGGGGGGGCTCCACCCAAAACAAATGATGGCAGCCACACAGAGACTATAACAAGATGTTTCAAACTCATTCTAGAGATTCTGGGGGGCAGCCAAGGCTTCTGAATGCAGCAGAGGGTGGCCATGTCCAAAGCTCGTGCTTCAGTGAACAGCAGGTTTGATGCTCAAATCTTCAGAAACTGGGGGGGGGGGGGGGAAGAGAAATAAGACTCCCAAACCAGATATGTTTATAATCAGAAGCACTGGAATTTAGGAGCTGTTCAGTGAAATGGATTCTGGGCAGTTCAGAACACAGGAAAAGATTTCTTTCTACACTACTTGATCAATTTACAAAACTTATGGAGTTACTGCAAGATGTAGGGATGAAAGGCCACTGGCCTAAATTGGGTGGTTTTAGAAAAACAAGGATTAAAATAGCTATCTTCAACCTGCCCTCAAATGTATTCAGTTTCTACAATCACTTCACTTTTGTTATGCCTTTCCTGAGGTTCACATCCTCTAGAATTGGAGTCTAGGATACCAAGACTTCCTGGCCCTGACTGTCTCGCTAATTTGTCTCAAGATGGGAGGGCAACCATTTGCTGACTAAGTAGACATTTTTTGGGGGGGGGTTATAAATATCCTGGGTGTGATATGGGTGTATGGCCATATCACACCTGGGATATAAAGATAGAGATTATAGAGATTATAACATTAGATATATATAGAGATGATAGAGGTACAGGTAGAGATGATAGAAATAGATATGGAGACAGTGATATAGAGAGGAGAAATAGAGATATAGAAATGAGAGAGAGAGCTTAGAATAGAATAGGAAATAGGAAGAGAGAGAGAGAGAGAGGTGATAGAGATACAGATGATGTAGAGACCAAGTTCTATAGAGTGATATATAGATGTAGATATAGAGATACAGATATAGAGATACAGATACAGATAGAGATACAGATACAGAGAGATAGATAGAGCTACAGAGATAGAGATGATAGAGGTAGTTCTAGTCCCACCTTAGACATAAAAAACCATCTAGATGACTTTGGGCCAGTCACATTCAGCCCAACTCTACTCACAAGGTTGTTGTTGTGGGGAAAATAGGAGGAGGAAGGAACATTAGATATGTTTGCCACCTTGAGTTATTTATAAAAACAATAAAGGCAGGATATACGTTAATTAAATAAATAAATATAGAGATGGAGATGATATAGAGATAGAGGTAGAAATAGCTATGTATACTTTAGATCAGGGCTTTTCAACCTTTTCACAGATTGTACCACTTTTAGGACATGACAATATTTGAGTACCACCAGTGCTTAGCAAGGTGTCAAACACTTGAGGACTTAAAAAAAAAAAGGGGGGGGGATTTTGGGTTTTACTGATTAGATTCATTTGTTGTTATAGAAATGGCTAGTTTGTAATATTATGGAAAAGTAAAAAGTTGAGGTTCAGTGTTAATGCTTCCTTCTACTGCAACAGAGGAAGTCTGTTCTTTTTCCCTTCTCCCACTCACTTTTCCCCCCTTTTTCCTCGCCAGTGTGTCCTACTATTTGCTTTTGTATTTTATTCTATAATCTAATAAAATATTACAAACTGTAGAAAAAAAGGAAAAAAGTACCAGTTTTAATTTTTTCGGTGGCTGTTCCTTTGCTGAATCACTTTCCCTTTGCACTGACAAATCTATGATGAATTTATCCATGTTTATTAATATGCACCACTACCAGCTAGCTCAGGGGTCTTCAAACTTGGCACTTTTAAGACTTGTGGACTTTAACTCCCAGAATTCCTCAGCCCTCATGGCTGGTTGAGGAATTCTGGGAGTTGAAGTCCACAAGTCTTAAAGTTGCTAAGTTTGTAGACCCCTGAGCTACCTGGTCGGCCCTTCTTCCTGTGTCCCTTCTGAGCTCTCCTTCCAGTGTAGTAAGAATGCACCCCCCCCATCCCTTCCCTGTACCCTTATAACCATATCTTTTGTCTATTTGTAAGATCATGAGGGAAACATCTTTAGGAAGAGGGTTTAATTGATTAACTGTCAGAATCCAGTTATATTTCATTTCTATCTATCTCCTCTGATCTAAAATAAAATCTCACCTTTCCCTGGATTCTGCCATACTTCCAAGGGGGAGGGGGGATATGCATATGGGTTTATTGCTTTCACTTCCTCTATTCGCTACAATGTAACCTTTTGTTTACTGACTCCGTGTCTGCTATCCATTACAATGTAACAAATTGCCTCCTGCACTTTGCATCTCTCTGAACCTTCTTCTCCCTAACCGGGCAGCTAGGAAAAGGGGGAGGGGGGAAGAAGTACAAACCTCTGGGACCTGGCTTATCTCTCTGTTCTCAAAAGGAGGTGTGAAGAGCTGTGGAACATCGCACTACAAATGGAGCCGGATTGATGTTATCTCCCCTTTCCCACGATGGACCTAACACCTGAGGATTGGCCGGACTGAATTGTCCGGATGAACTGTGGGGTTGGGTTTGCTTAGGGACACTTTAAAGTAATCAATCTGTAAAGAAATCCCTCAGATTCTGTCTATTATGCCTGCTATCAACTACTCTTAATAAAAGTTCCTGTTGGAAGAAATTGTTTCCAAGAGTTCTGCTTTCTTAAGATGTGGGATTGAAGTGGGTCCTTACATTAACATTTGAAAAACAATTTTTACAGCTGTTATACATGCAGGAACACAATAAATAAAACAAGAACATATAACTATTATAATTAAACCAATTAGACCTAAGACTAAACATTTTAACCAGGTTAGATTTGGTAGCCAAGAAAGCATCCATGAGAAGTCAAATGGAGACTTTTCATATCCAATATTCTATTCAATTAGAATAGAGCTGGAAGGGACCTTGGAGGTCTTTTAGTCCAGGACTTTTCAACCGGTGGTACACGTACCACTTGTGGTACATTAATGAGTGGCAGGTGGTACGCAGCCTTGCCTAGCCAAGTGTAGTGGGGGAGGGAAAGAGCCAGCACAGGCAAGGACTTACAGCAGTGCTTCTCAAATAGTGGGGCGCGCCCCCCAGGGGGGGCGCGAGGCTCCATAAAGGGGGGCTCGTTTGACCTCGGCAAATACTGTCATATTGGATTTCTAGATCGGATCATCCGACTCACTCGCAAGCGGCGTCCCACATGGCATTGGTTGCCTAGCAACTCTAGAGCTGAAGAGAGGGAGCAGCGCGGCGCGAACACTGAAGATTGTCCCAGCGCAGCCCCAGTAGCAGCCCGACGCGGAGGACAACATGACCGCCAACGCACGTGACACATGCAAAGGACCTGATTGGATAGACATGATGCTCTATCCTGATTGGCCAAACCAGTTCCCAGTATGACTGGGGGAGAAATCCTTTTAATGCACCAGCTCCTACTGGGTTCAGTCTTGCAGAGGAGGAGCAGTTCATAGAAATCACATCTGACTCGATATTGAGACTAAGTTTCACATCCCAGACACTGAGTGAATTCTGGCTGAGTGTGGAGAAGCAATATCCACTCTTAGGACAAAGAGCTGTGCACATTCTTCTTCCATTTGCAACTTCTTACTTGTGTGAGATTGGCTTCTCTGCTGTTGCTGCTCTGAAAAGCAAATACAGGTCTCGGCTACACATTGAGAAGGAGCTGAGAGTTGCTGTGTCCTGCTTCAAACCCCGCTTCGAAAAGCTATGCATTGAAAAACGTGTTCATTGTAGCCTTTAATCCAGACATCACCTCTGATTAAAAAATCAGCTCAAATTATTTTATATATTTTTGTTTTGCAGGTTAAAGTTTTTTTTTAATATTGTGCTCCTTTAAATCTTTTCTGCTACAGTTAATAAAGCTATTCTTTGTTGTAAATTGATCCACATTTCTTTCTTTTTTTATTCTCATATACGTTAATAAGGATACAGTGTTATGCAGAGGTGTATTTATAACAATTTTATAGACAAATGATACTATTTACAGTCGCGCGGGGGGCGCGAAATGTTTTCTTCTTCCTAGGGGGGCATGACAGAAAATAATTGAGAAGCACTGACTTACAGTGAGAGAGTCCTCTGGAGCTGCAAAGGCCCCAGGCTCACTTCTGGCTCACCCTCCCCCATGAGAAAGGAGGAGGGGAGGCAGACACAGGAGAGCCTATAAAAGGAGGCAGTTTGGGGAGGAGAGGGAGAGAGAAACAAAGCAGCAGCCTTGGGAGGAGGCAGAGTTAGCTGCACTGAAGGGGAAGAAGGAGGGAGAGGGGGAGGGTGGGGCAGGCTGGCCATGAGCCGATCTACAACTGCTGTGGCAGCCACCTGTGCTGGCAGCAGCAAACAGGCAAGAAATGCATGTCAATTGTCCTCTGTCTGCTGCTGACAAACTCCAGAACACAGGAACAAAGTGACCAACAAGACTTTAATGCATGCAAAAGAAAAAGTCAGCACTGGGAGTGGGTTGCTCCCAGTGCCTTACATAGACGTGCCCCGCCCTCCAACCCCACCCCAATCAGCAACCCAGCATCCAGTCAGTGTAGATAAAAGCCGTATCTTAAGTTTTGCCTTCCCCACCTCCGGACGCATCAGTGCAGCCTCCGCAGGACCAGCTGTCCTATCCGGCAGCCAGTCAATGTCCTGCTTCTTCCCTGCCGCCAGCGTGGCTCTACAGCAGACAGCTCCATGCTCCTCTACTGGGAAGTGGCTCCACGCGGCAACCGGAGCCCTCCCCCGACCGCCGGCAACACAGGAGGGGCGGGAGCAGCGAGAGACGACCCCCCCAATGTCCAGCTGGTCATCTCCACCACCCAGCTGGCTTCCAGGAATTCCCCCTGGTGCCCGGTGAGAGGCAGTTCCTCCGGTGGCTGGCTGGCTTGCTGCTGATGCCCAGCCGGCTTTCAGGACTCCCCTGATGCCCGGATACAGGGAGGGAGGCGGCCGCGGTGCATGATGGCCTCGCCGACTCCTAGCTGGTTTCGGGACTCACCCGGCACCCGGTCGCATGGAGGGAGGCGGCCGTGGTACATGGTGGCCTCACCGACGCCCAGCTGGTTTCGGGACTCCCCCGGCACCCAGTTGCATGGAGGGAGGCTGCTGCGACGCATGACGGCCTCGCCAACTCCCAGCTGGTCCTTGGGAGTCGGGCGGCACACGGGGCTGGCACACGGACGTCGGCTGGCCGCTGGCTGCTCCTTCCCCGTCCCCTACCGGTTCGTGTCAAGCCCAGGGGCTTGACAATGCAGCGGGGGAGGGATTGCCCTCCAAGAGGAATGAAAAAAGGCAGCAATGGCTGGAGGTAAGGCACGGAGGAGGGAAGGAGATGGAGAGTGGAAGGATTCTTATGTGCTTTTGTGACTTTGAAGTTGTACTTCTGGCCTAAACAAAAAAAAAAATGAAAAAAGGGCCTGTGGGTTCCCTTGTCATATTAATAAACATGGATAAATTCATCATACATTTGTCAGTGCAAAGGGAAAGTGATTCAGCAAAGGAACAGCCACCGAAAAAATTAAAACTGGTACTTTTTTCCTTTTTTTCTACAGTTTGTAATATTTTATTAGATTATAGAACTGGTGGTACTCAAATATTGTCATGTCCTAAAAGTGGTACAATCTGTGAAAAGGTTGAAAAGCCCTGATCTAATGCATCAAATGACAATTGTCGTAACTGTCCTCCAACGGGTGCCCCTGTAAAGAACTTGAACTGAGTATATGAAGGCCAGTGCAAGAAAAACACTTTAAACATCATGTCATGGAATGTAGCTGGGTGGTATCGTTTCAGAGGCCTTAATCACTCTAATCCTCTGAAAGGTAAGGATATTATATTGGTGCAAGAGACTTGGACTACTGATGATATCCTGCTTAATGGCTTTTATTCATATAAGTTGGAAGCAAGGCCAGGCAGACTGAAAGGAGGGCTGGGTATATTTATTTCTACCAACTTGAGAGCAGAGTCCACACTTATTACCCCTTTAAACCATTCAGCTATGGCCCTTCTCCTCAAATGGGACTCAGTCCTGTTCTTGATAATTAATGTCTATCTCCCTCCTTCACTAAGAAAAGCTGAAACCACAGACATCCTTATCTGACCTTGAAGTCAGCTTAGGGAGGCTTCTTTTTTTCTTTTTTCTGTTTCTCTCTCTGATTTACTCTGCTTGTACAGCACAGACTATTTATCTTACATATATGATATTTGGTGTCATCTTTTTTTTTGGATTAGAAACATTTTGCTATGAAGAACTGAATATTAAGGAACCTTTTTCTTTTGTCCTTTTTTTGTTTCTCTTTGCCTTTGAGTACAAGTTGGTGGATTATAAATTAGATATTTTTCTTTATTGTCCTTTTTTCCTTTTTACCTATTCTTGTTTTTTTTCTTTTTTTCTTTTGCTGGCTTTTCTTTTGGATATTTTTTGATCCTCTTTTTTTATGGAATTATCCTTTCCTTTTTAATTTTTTTTCTGACTCCCCCTCCTAGCAATAGGAGTTTATCAGATTACAATTGGCTATTGTGCCACCTGGTGGATTATAATATAACATATCAACTTAACGATGAGCACTTCAAACTTGACTAAACTTGGGAGAAAAGGATCTTCTGCTCCCGCCTTGACCTCCACCAGTCCAGTATACCAAAAATCAATTACTATAGCATTACAACAAGAAAAAATGGAAGCCCAACAAAAGGATACCCAGGCAATATTGCAGGCAATTGCAGCCCAGGCAGTGTCTTCAACTAAAAACTATGAAGATTTGAAAAAGGATCTCAACAAAAATTATGAAGATTTGAAAATCGATTTTGCTAAAATGAATCAAAAAATTGAAAACTTCCAACAGGCAATTACAGATAACCAATGAAGGATCCAAAAGATAGAAGATAAATCAGTGGAAGTTGATCAAAAACTAGAATCCATACAAGAGGAGAACCAAAGACTGGCCCAAACAAATGCGGAACTGGAAGATACTCTTGTGGTGATAGAGATGGAAAGAGCATCATATTTTTTTAAGATTTCAATACATAATAGAAGACAAGGATGAGAATCTGTCAGGATTGATAGTTGAGTTACTTGCAGACTTTTTAGGATTGGGAAAGGCCCAAATGGAAGGAGAAATAGATCAGATCTTCAGGGTCAATTCAAGTTACACCAGAAGAAATAGAGTTCCCAGGGAAGTCCATGTTAGATTCCTTAAAAGATTTATGTGAGATGAGATTTTGAGAATAGTAAGAGATCAACCGTTAAAATACAAAGAAAAAGAAATATTAGTGCTCAAGCAAATTCCCAGAAGGATAAGAGAGGCTCGAAGAGACTACCAGTTTCTAACCAGAAAATTGATTAACAAAGGAGTGAATTTTAGATGGTTGGTCCCAGAAGGGATATTAATTTTCTGGGACTCGAAAAGATACAGATTGGATACCCCACTTAAAGCAGTGGAATTTTTTATAAAAAAAGTTTTTATTTTTCATTTATCAATTACATAAACAAAAAGAAAAAATTTCACATTTGACAAAATAAAATAAATACACATAGGTGTTGCTTGCCCACCCCCCCAAACTACATCCGCCCTCTCTAACACTCTCCCTTACTTCCCTCCTCTTTCTCACCTCCCCTCACCTCTCTCTCCCCTCCCCCTCTCCTCTCACCATCCTACTTCCTCCCTAACCTTTCTCCTCCACTCTCATCCCTCTTCGGATACAGTGCCGGGGAAATGCCCAAGCAACATCTCTCTCATAAGTTGTCCCATCTATTATCTTACTTTAATCCTATTGTCTAACCTACTTACCCACCCACCCCCAACCCCCCTCCCCCACTCCCCAGAACACTCACCCACCCCCAACCCCCCCTCCCCCCACTTCCCAGAGCTTGGCACAGGGTTTTCAAACATAAACAAAATCTACTTAACTTTAACTAATACAAACTGAATCTAACTAAACCTATCCAACTATACAAATAACAAAATCAATAACTTACTTTAACTCAGATACGAAACAAATTTAAACAACAAATTCAAACAAATTAAAAAATTTAAACCAAAAATTATTGATAATCAACTATAAAAATCAAATACAAAGCGAATTAAACAATTCCAAATTTAAACCAAAAATTATTCATAATCAAAATGATACTTTTAATCATATCTACTCTAATTATAATTTATCCATTAAATCCCATATTTATTCTTCATATAATTTATCCACCTTCTCCACACCGAGATGTATATTTCTTTTAAACAATATAAACTTGGCTCTTAACTCTTTCCCCCCCAGACCCAAGTAAATTTATTAATCATAAATTTAACCTTTTCTCCTAAATCAAAACCTATCAACTTCTTATACACTTTTAATATATCATAATATATCATAATTATCTTTATACGTTTATTAAAAATTATAATAAATACTCCCAAATATTAAAACCTATCAAGTCTTCTCCCAAACAGAGATCATAATTTTAAACTTTTAAACTTTTTCCCCTAAATAACAAAGATTTAACAAAACTCTTTATAATTCCCCCCCCCCAAAAGCTAGCTAGCCAGCTGATATTCCAACTTTTCCTTCTATTGTCTAGCGCGTAGAAAATGGCGGAGAACCTTCCTTTATTTTACTTCTGAAAGCTGCACGAGTCATACTCAATTTCTTTAATGAATCTTCTGTCAAGAAAGATTGTTGCAGAGGTTTAGCCTGCATATCTTCTTCAATCGGCTGCTCTTCCAACTTTTCTTCTAATATCTCAGCTGTGGGTAATGAAGAGCCCACCTTCAAAACAAAAGTGTAAAAATCTTTTGCTTTTGAAATTGTATCAAGTCTATAATGTATCCCCGCATATTTCACAGCTATTCCAACCGGTATTTCCCATCTGAACCGGACCTGTCGCCTCTTAAGCTCATCAACCAGAAAAACAAAATGCTTTCTTACTTTAAGAATTCTTGAAGGTAATTCTTTCAAAAGTATAACATCCTGGGCTGCAATTTGAAATCTCTGCTTATAAAAGGCTTGTAAAATTTTATTACGAAGTGATCTACTAGAAAAATCAATAACCACATCTCGTGGCAGATTCCTCTGCCTCGCAACCCTTGAATTAACCCTAAAAACTTTTTCCGTCTCTCTCAATATTTCTTCAGGCTCAGATTCCAAAATAAAAGCTATGTCCTTTACGACCACTTGTCTCAAATCCTCTTGAATGTTTTCCTGCATTCCCCTTATTCTTAAAGCAAACTCCATACTTCTGTATTGTAACATAGTAATTTCATCCTGAATTATTTCCACCTTATTTTCTGTTTTGTCAACTCGATCTTCCAATTTTTCAGAACTTTCTACAGCAACATCAATACGCTGATCCAGATGATCTATATGATCAACAAACTTCTGAAACACAGACGCTATATTTTCTCTCAGTTTCCTAAATTTATTTTCAATAATTTCACCTATCTCTTTTTCAATCCGTCGTACGCTATCTTCCAAAGCATCCTGTAAGTCTTTAGATAAAGCTGCTGGTAAAGCTGAAAAAAGTGGTGGAAATTTAGACTCGACTTGCTGGGCTATCTGCATTACCGAAGAGGAGATCAAGGCTTTAGGAACAAAAGCTCCGAGATGCTTTGAAGCCATCTTGTCACTTATATAAAAAAGAAAAAACTCTTAAAATCTTATAAAACCTTCAACAGTTAGCAGAGAGAGAGAGAGAGAGAGAGAGAGAGAGAGAAAAGGGAGACAAAAGGAGGGGGAAAAAAAACAAAAGCCCCCTATATTAAAAAAAAAAGAAAGAAAGAAAATTCTTATATCTTGTAAAAGCTGTTACATTGTTTCAAATTGAAGTTATGGTCCTTTCACTCTTAAAATCAACATCTCAGCACCATTTTTCGCCCCTCTCAAATAAGAAGAGAGAGAAGATGAAATCTTTTCCAGAGTTAAAGTCTCAAAATAATCACCAATATAATCTCCCTGGTCAGCTCTGTCTGCTTTAAATTTTACTCACAAGTTCATTTTGAAAGCAGATGTGAAAGCAGCGTCTAGCTTTGCTCTAAAAAAAAAAATTAGAGCAAAGGCATCCTGGAATGGGGAGAACACCTCAGACTCCGTGGGAGCTCTCATCCTCCGACCACCAAAGAAAAAAACTTTGGGGTCTCTCAGGGAGCTCTACCACTATCCGAGGGAAGCTCACCTCCTCCCCTTCACCCGGGGAGAGAGATTCCAAGCTGCAAGACAGCTGTTGCTCGCTGTCTCAGCTGGCTTTGACACATTCCAGGGCGGACGGCTGAAAAAAGCTGCCATCAACACCGCCGTCACCACAGGAAGTCAAGCAGTGGAATTTTTTGACAAGCATAGATCCTTTTTGGAAAAAGGGGATCCTGAACCTAAGAAACAAGAGGAGACGGGCGCTGCAGGAGCATCTGAACAACTAGAGGAGGAAGAAGTTAAAAAGACCATGCCAGAGGAAGGAACAAGACCGAGAGACCAGAGACAGATAAGATTGCCTAGAAGACTGAGACCTAGATATAACTGAAGTTATGGAGGAGATTGGAATTTTATCAATAAATATAAATGGATTGAACTCTCCCTCAAAGAGGAGGAAAACTTTTACTAGACTACAAAAGTTAAAAATGGACATAATTTGCCTACAAGAAACACATATTAAGAGACAAAACTAGACATACCCAATTCCAGCAACCGTTCCTTATACGTTTTAGTCTCCAGCCCCCTAATCATTTTTGTTGCTCTTCTCTGTAGTCTTTCTAGAGTCTCAGCATCTTTTTTACATCGTGGTGACCAAAACTGGATGCAGTATTCCAAGTGTGGCCTTACCAAGGCATTGTAAAGTGGTATTAATACTTCACGTGATCTTGATTCTATCCCTCTGTTAATGCAGCCTAGCACTGTGTTGGCTTTTTTGGCAGCTGCAGCACACTGCTGGCTCATATTTAAATGATTGTCCACTAGGACTCCAAGATCCCTCTCACAGTTACTACTATTGAGCAAGGTACCCCTTATACTATACCTGTACATTTGGTTTTTCTTGCCTAAATGTAGAACCTTACTTTTTAACCATTGAATTTCATTTTATTAGATAGTGCCCAGTGTTCAAGTCTGTCCAGATCCTCCTGTATCCTAAGCCTGTCTTCTGGAGTGTTGGCTATTCCTGCCAGCTTGGTGTCATCTGCAAATTTGATGAGTTCCCCATCTATCCCCTTGTCTAAATCGTTGATAAAGATTTTGAAGAGCACTGGGCCCAGAACAGAGCCCTGGGGCACCCCACTACACACTTCCCCCCATGTACTACACACTTCCCTCCATTGATGGTCACAATATATGCACCTAATGATAAGGAAGAGCAATTTTATTATCAACTACACCAGGGCTTTTCAACTCATGGTACGCGTACCACTTGTGGTACATTAATGAGTGGCAGGTGGTATGCAGCCCTGCCTAGCCAAGTGGAGTGGGGGAGGAAAAGAGCCAGCACAGGCAAGGACTTGCAGTGAGAGAGTCCTCTGGAGCGCAAAGGCCCCAGGCTCACTTCTGGCTCACCCTCCCCCATGAGAAAGGAAGAGGGGAGGCAGAGACAGGAGAGCCTATAAGAGGAGGCAGTTTGGGCAGGAGAGGGAGAGAGATAAAGCAGCAGCCTTGGGAGGAGGCAGAGTCAGCTGCACCAAAGGGGAAGGAGGGGGAGGGTGGGGGAGGGGGAGGGTGGGGGGAGAGGAGATCAAGCAGGCTGGCCATGAGCCAATCTACAACTGCTGTGGCAGCCACCTGTGCTGGCAGCAGCAAACAGGGAAGAAATACAGCAGGGGAGGGGTCACCCTCCAAGAGGAATGAAAAAAGGCAGCAATGGCTGGAGGTGAGGCACGGAGGAGGGAAGGAGATGGAGAGTGGAAGGATTCTTATGTGCTTTTGTGACTTTGAAGTTCTGGGATTTGTGCAATGAGGGCTTTGTGTTCTTAAGGAGTGTTTGGCAATTTCTATTTGGCTGATGGCTGATGTCTCCTGTTAGCTTGTATTGCTCTGCTGTTGTCAGCTGTAAGTTTTGCTGCAAGGCATTTTGAAGTATTTTCCTCCTGAATGGATTTTGCCTGTAGCATTCCTTTACTTATGAATGGAGCCATTTGGGGAGGTTGCCTTAGCCGGCAGCCAGTACTTACATTTTTTTTCTTCCTTAAGTGCCAGCTGCGCTCCTTACATTCCTTTCTAGCCAGTAGCTAATTCTTAAAGGGGAATGTGCCTTTTTAAGCTATTTCACTCAGCAGCTTGTCTTTTCTGTCTCTGGAGGCCTTTCCTTGTTTGATCAATATATGGAAGAGGGAAAATATGGGGGGGGGTGGTCAAATTCTTCCTTCAGAAGGAGATGGGAATGAGAAAAAGGGAGGCAGGGAAGGGAGGGAGGAAAGGAAGTCCCGCCTTAGCACTTGGCCACCAGCAGCTCTGCCATTGACTTTGCTTGTCAAAAGGTTGCAGAAGGGGATTACATGACCCTGGAACACTGTGACCATTATAAATATGAATCAGTTGCCAAGCATCCAAATATAAATCACATGACCCTGGGCATGCTGCAATGGTCATAAGTGTGAAAAATGGTCATAAGTCATTTCAGTGCAATTGCAACTTTGAACACGGGTTTTTTTTTGGTCATCAAGTTTTTGACACCTTGCTAGGTGGTACTCAAATATTGCCATATCCTAAAAGTGGTACAATTGGTAAAAAGGTTGAAAAGCCCTGCTTTAGAGAGTCATATGAGGTGTCCTCTTTTTATTTTATTTTTTTTCCACCCCACTGTGTTTCCTGTGCCTCGCCTGCTTTTCTTGTCCTCACCCTTGTAGCCAATGGACCCAGCCTGGTTGGCCTGTTTGTTCTGAGATATGGCAGAAGGCACTCAGGAGGTGGCTCCTGTTGGGGCAGACCCTGAGGAGGCACCAGTGGAGACAGTAGAAACTGACCCTCCAGTTGCTGACCAGCCAGTGGTACGGCCTAAGGTGGTGGAGCCCAGGGCGGCGGACCGGTCAGGTGACGTCCCAGGACCCCAAGGGATTACAACAGGTGGGAATGCCCTGTCCGGGGAATGGTGGCATAGCCCAGCAGTCACTGGGATGACGGAGGGCCACGGCCTTGGGCCTGGGGAGGAAGGCCAATTGTCATCTCTGTCAACGCTGCAAATACTGTATATTCTTGCTTTGACAAAATATGCAGAACTGTCTGGTATTTTTAGAGTTAATGCAGAGCAGAGGAGGGAGGAGGGAAAAGCCCTCGAAAGAGAGAGGAAGGGAACCTTTGCTCTTCACACTAATTGGAGAACATGATATATGACAGCAAATTTAGGGAGGGAATATGCTGATAACTTAATTGCTCAGGGGAAGAGAATTTAGATCTTAGCATCCCTTTGTTATGCCGTGCCGACATTTTGTAACATAATAAAAGACTTTTAGGAAAATCAATGCCTGGAAGTTCTTTGAAGTGTTTCATTAGCCGGAACCATGACAGTCTCAGTGGTGGGAGCGACGCATGATGGAGGAAGACAAGGAGGACTGGAGCTATGCCACAGTTCCTGGGCAAACCACAATGGACCTATTACACGAACAGTTCAGAGAAGGTGCAGAAACAACCCCTTGGTCGCAAGGCGGTGCCTCCTCTGCATAGCCAGCTACAGGACGCTTCCGGTTGGCGAGTCCAAAGCTGAAACTGGATCCCAGCCATGGGGGTGACGTATACCAGGGCCGGGTTGGTGGTCAAGGGCCCAGTCGACCGATGGACAGGCAATGGGTGGGGGGAACCGGGAAACCATTGTCTGTTCCACTAGCGGCTCCCTCCCGGGGATCCGGGCCAGTACTCGGGGCCCCAATCTCAAGGGGAGTGGATACTGTAGTCCCTGGAGCGAGGGCCCTGGTAGGTCCTTCGCCTGGGCCAGGATGGGGTGCAGGACCATGGCCCCAGGGACCTGTCTGGGGTCCTCCGCCCCTTAATATTACCTTTGACGGGAATCTGGACCGGCTGGCCCTTTTCCTTAGCCAGATGATAGGGCACATGGATCGCTACAGCCACCTTTATCCGCCCCAATGGGCCATGGTAGGGGCAGTGACAGCAGCCCTACAGGGGGAGGCCATGAAGTGGGTGGCTGATCTGCATAGCATCCATGCCCAGGAACTGGCTAATGTTGGGACATTTCTGAGTGCCCTCCGGACCCGCTTCGAGGATGTATCCAGAATCCGGTGGGCAGAAGGGGACTTGCTGGGGATTAGGCAACAAGGCAGACCTGCTGCAGAATACATCCGGGACTTCAGACGCATGGCCAGTAAGTTACGTACGTGGCCGGAATGCCTGTTGGTGCACCAATTTCGAGCAGGGCTGGACAGAGATCTCCGACAGGCATGTGTGTACCGTGGGATGCCAAATAGGCCGCAGGAGTGGTTCCAGGTGGTCATGGACTTGGACACAGGCCTACAAGAGTTCCGTCCAAAGGGTGATGGCCCAATGGGGCCACGTAGAAACATTGAGCGACCAAGGCCTCCAGGCCCAGCATCTGGTATACCCGTCGGAATGCCTCGTTCGACGTTTTGTTGCTTTCACTGTAACCAACCGGGGCCTTGTGCTGCAGAATGTCCCGAGCCAGTCCCCAAAGGAAGGGCAGAGTTCCCTGTGAAAAGTCCGCCGAGGAAAACCCCAGAAAAGTCGCGAGTGGTACAACAACAGGTCGAGGGGTCCATGTTCCGCGGGGAGAGGTCGAACCCTGAGGATGTGATTAGTGTGGTGGGACCCCAACTGGTTGTGTACAACAAGGACACGGGAGCGCCTGACGATCCAATGGTAAGTGAACCCATCCATCCATTCACTCTCCCTGTCATAATAGCTAGTGCACACTCGGGGTGTCGGAGACAGTACAACGCCCTCCTTGACACTGGATGTACTCGGTGTTTGATTAGTGAGCACGTAGTATGGCAAGCAGGCATTAGAGTGAGGCCCTTGCACACACTAGTGTGGTTTGAGCAGGTGGATGGGTCCCTATTGGGAGGGGTGCCTGCCACGTACCTTACAGAACCTGTACAGATGGAAATGGGGGAACATTGGGAGGTGATTCGTTTCATGGTGGTCTCCACCATGATGGAGGCCATCATTCTAGGATTAGCCTGGTTGGATAAGTGGGGTCCGACGATCTGGTGGGAGGGTGGGTACCGGAGAGTGTGAATTGGTGTGGGTGCCCAGCCACCACCCCATGAGCAGGTCCGAATGGGTAAAGAGAGTGAGAATAAACAAGCAAACAGGGAGATGTGGGATGTCGCATTTCCATTGGACTACAACAACCTCGCCGAAGTGTTCAACGAACGGGAATGCGATGTATTACTGCCTCATTGTTCAACCGATTGTGCCATCGATATCATGGCAGGTGCAAAACTCCCAAAGCCCCGCATGTACGCTATGACCCCAAAAGAGATGGCTGAGTTGAGGAGATATATTGATAAGAAGTTGGCGAGAGGGTTCATCCAACCCGCTCGGTCACGGGTTGTGGCCCCTGTCCTGTTTAAAGAGAAAAAAGACAGGACATTGCGCCTCTGTGTGGACTTCCGGGGTCTCAATGGGGTATGTAGGGAGAAATTAAATCCTCTTCCACTCATGAAAGACCTCCTGGCCCATTTAGTCAAAGGAAAGATCTTCACAAAACTTGATTTGCGGGAAGCGTATTACAGGGTACGCATAAAAGAGGGGGACAAATGGAAGACTGTGTTTAAAAGTCCATTGGGGAGTTTCCAATACAGGGTGATGCTGTTCGGGTTACAGGGGGCTCCTGCCGTGTTCATGCAGCTAATTAATGAAGTGCTGCATGAGCACTTGTATCAAGGGGTTCTTGATACAAGACATCCTCATTTATTCGGCTAACAAGGTAGATCACGTGCGGTTAGTCTGACAGGTTCTGCACAAGCTCCTCAATGCACACCTGTATGTTAAGTTGTCCAAGTGTGCCTTCCACCAAAGCAGGTTGGATTACCTTGGGTACAGAATATCTGGGGCGGAGATGGACCCAGCAAAAGTGCAGGCTGTCCTGGACTGGCAAGCTCCATGAACGCGTTGTCAACTGCAGAGCTTTCTCGGTTTCGCAAATTTTTATCGACAGTTCATTCTGTCTTTTGCTGCGGTGGCCCTGCCGTTAACGGAGTTACTTCGTACAAAAGCCACAGGTAGCAAACCACAGCCGAACCAAATGTTGCCCTGGTCGCTTAAGTGTCAACAGGCATTTGAGACCTTAAAAGCCTTGTTTTCAAGGGAGCCAGTTCTACGACATCCCAACCCAGAGAACCCCTTTATTGTACAAATGAACGCTAGCGATGTAGCGGTAGGGGCGGTACTGTTACAGAGGAACGAGCAGGGGAGTTTGCAACCATGTGCGTTCACCTCACGTAAGTTGACCAATGCCAAGTGAGGGTGGGCGATTTGGGAGAAGGAGGCATTCGCCATAAGGTGGGCATTGGCCACTTGGTGCCATTTCCTAGAAGGAGCAAAAGAGGCCTTCGAAGTGTGGACTGACCACAAAAATCTCGAGGCGTTGCAAACACCTCGGTGACTAGCTCCAAAGCATGTGAGGTGGGCGTTATACTTCCAGCGCTTCCAGTTCCGGTTAAAGTACGTACCTGGTGGGAGGAACTTTCTTGCAGATATTATCACAGAAGCCACAGTACAACAGCAAGTGGGAGGAGGTGGTACAGGCCCTGATACCCCCACCTCAGCAGTCGACGGAAAGAGTCTTGGTAGTACAACTTATGGAGGACCTGGTACAGAACTTGCAAGGCGCACTCCCAACCGATCCATGGTTAGCAGGCCATCCAAATGTGTTAACCATGAGGGATGGGGTGGCATGGAAGGGTGATAAGCTCTATGTCCCACAATCCTTATGGGTGGAGGTTCTTTGTCGGGGCCATGATGTTAAGCAGGCTGGTCATTTTGGGTTCTTGAAAACCCTGCACCTGCTCAGACGTCAGTTTTGGTGGCCAGGTATGAAAACGGACGTAGAGACGTATGTCTGAGAGTGTTCCATGTGTGCCACCACAAAACCTTGCGTGGGGAAACCATCTGGGCTGCTACAACAGGTGTCTGACCCCACCTGTCCCTGGGAAGAAATTGGCATGGACTTTATCGTCGACCTACCGACTAGTCATGGGAACACGGTGATATGGACGGTGATAGACCTATTCTCAAAACAGGTGCACTTTATACCCTGCAAAGGGTTACCATCAGCCCATAAATTGGCCAAACTATTTATAACGCACATCTAACACTTACACGGAGTGCCCCGTCACATCATATCTGACCGGGGCATGCAATTCACCGCCCAATTCTGGAGGGACTTTGTCACATCCATCGGTTCGTCACAAGGTCTGAGTTCCGCATTCCACCCCAGCACAAATGGAGCAGCTGAATGCACCAACGCAATGGTCGAACGATGTTACGTCAATTATCAACAGATGAACTGGACTGACCTCCTACCATTCACTGAGGTGGCATATAATAACACCATCCACAGTAGCACGGGGTTCGCTCCTTTCCAGATCGTGCATGGGGTTGAGTTTGTTCCTATTCCCGAATGCCCGCAGGGAGACCCTGGGTCACACCAACCACACGAGTAGATGCTCCAAATACAAAGCATGTGGAAGTCGGTAAAGAAAGCGCTACAGAAAGCAGAGCAGACGTGGAAAACCCAGGCTGACAAGAAACGAACTCCACAAAAACCCTTCCAGGTCGGAGATGAGGTGTACCTGTCCACGAAATACCTGAAGCTGCGCAGGCCATGTAAAAAATTGGGTCCGAAGTATATTGGACCATTCAGGATAGAACAGGTCATCAACCCAGTCACTATGCGGCTACAGTGCCCCGCAACCTTGGCAAGGTGTACCCGGTCTTCCATAGTGGGCTACTGAAGCCAGCAATAAAACCCTCATTCAGGCGTGTACAACAACCCCTGGCTCCAACTGGGGGGGGGTCATTACGAAATCCAGAAAATACTCGACTCCCGGTATCGCCGGGGTCGGGTGCAATACCTGGTACAGTGGAAAGGATATCCAATATCTGAAGCATCCTGGGTGGGGGAGGCTGATGTCAATGCGCTTGTACGCCGATACCACCGCAAACATCCTCAGAAGTTCCGCAAGATAGCAGGTCGAATAGAGGGGTGGCTTGAGCAATCCCTAATCCATCACTTCATTGAGGGATTAGACGATCACCTCTCTCAGGCCTGCATCTATCGAACAGTACCTGATCAGCTACAAGAGTGGTACCAGACAATGGTGAAGCTAGACGTTAAGCTCACTCACTATAAGAAGCCTCCCTCACCTGAAATTGAGCCGAAACCAGAACGACCCAGACGACAACCACCCCCCCTGGAAACCCCCAACAGCTACGTCTGCTGAAAGACCCAGGCCACCTGCAGGCCCATCAATCATGTGCTTCCGATGCGGACAGCAGGGACATCGAGCAGCGAACTGCCCAGTTCCTACCCCCAACAGCAGAGTAGACCGAGACCCACAGTGAAGAAGAAACCTGATCAGCAGCCAGCGAGAGGAAAATCCAACTGGATCACACAGGAACTGGTTGCCCAAGTCACACCCCCACATAGGAGGACGCCGAGACTAAGGCTGGATCCTTTCCCGCTCTACCCTGTCTCGACAGCGATGAAGGAGAGAACGACACAATGGTCAGTCGACAAATCCCGCCTTTTTCACTGGCCGCCAAACGTATAATCCCTAAATCGGGGGTACAAATGAACTTAAACATGCTAATTGATTCTGGATACACCCGATGTATTATTAGCTTACCCTTTGCCATGAAATTAGGCATACGAGCAAAATTGCACTCCAAACCCATGATGTTTGAGCAAGCCAATGGCTCCCTCATGGGAGGGACTCTTGTCATGCAATTAACTGAGCCCCTACGCCTAGAAATAGGTGAGCACTGGGAGTTCATTCGCTTCCTGGTGGCTCCAAAAATGACTGAAGCAGTGATCCTAGGGCTACCCTGGTTAGACAAATGGAAGCCATTTATCTGGTGAGAGAAAGGAATGAGAACTGTGAGACTACATTTAGGGCCTAATCCCCCCATTGATTCAACCGATGTTGCGGGACACCTTAGGCCACCCAATGAATAAGTGCACATGGCTGCCTCACCACCACCAGGTGAACCACTCATCCCCAATGAATACCGGGATCTGGCGGAGGCATTTAGTGAAAAAGAATGTGATGCCCTACCTCCTCACAGACCCAATGACTGCTCCATTGAAATGGTGCCAGGAGCCAAACTCCCACGACTGAGAATGTATGCTATGTACCCCCTCGAAATGGAGGAGATGCAGCGATACGTGAAAGAAAAACTAGCGAGGGGGTTCATTGAACAGGCCAAATCTACCGTGGGAGCCCCTATGTTGTTCAAAGAGAAAAAAGATGGGTCTCTTCGTCTCTGCATAGACTATAAGGGTCTCAACGCTGTGAGTGTGGTAAATAAATACCCCCTCCCCCTCCTAAAGGACTTATTAACCCATCTGGCTAAGGGGAGTGTCTTCACTAAATTAGACCTGAGAGAGGCATATTACCGGGTGAGAATAAAAGAGGGAGACGAGTGGAAAACTGCCTTTAACTGTCCTATGGGGAGCTATCAGTTCAAAGTCATGCCATTTGGACTACAGGGGGCCCCAGCTATATTTATGCAGTTGATTAATGAGGTTCTACATGATCACTTGTACAAAGGGGTTTTGGTGTATCTTAATGATATCCTGAAATACAGCACCAATATGACTGATCACATAAAGCTGGTGAGAGAAGTGTTAAAGAAAGTATTGAATGCCAAGCTTTATGCCAAATTGTTGAAATGTGAATTTCACTAGACCCGATTAGACTATCTTGGTTACAAAATTTCCAACAAGGGTATTGAAATGGATCCAGCCAAGGTGAAAGCTGTAATTGAATGGCAGCCCCCAAAGACTCACAAACAGCTCCAGAGCTTTTTAGGTTTTGCCAACTTTTATTGTCAATTCATCCCCTCTTTTGCCGAGATTGCCCTACCCCTTACAGAACTACTCAAAAAAGGCAAAAGAGGAGGGAAGCTCCGACAGGGCCAACCACTAGCATGGACGATGGGCTGTCAAACAGCTTTTCAGAATTTAAAGAGACTATTTGCTGCTGAACCAGTCCTGAAGCGCCCCTGTCCAGGGGAGCCCTTTGTAATTCAAGCTGATGCCAGAGATGTGGCAGTTGGAGCTGTGTTACTGCAAAAGAACAAAAGTGGGATCCTGCAACCCTGCACCTACACCTCTAAGAAATTTACTGAGAGCGAGCAGAGATGGGCAATCTGGGAGAAAGAGGCCTTTGCGATTAGATGGGCACTATTAAACTGGCGACACTATCTAGAAGGGAGCAAGGTGCCATTTGAGGTATGGACAGATCACAAAAATCTAGAAGCACTGAAAACTCCCCGCAAATTATCCCCAAAGCAAGTGCAGTGGGCACAGTACTTTAACCGCTTCAACTTCACTCTAAAGTACATACCAGGAGGAAAGAACTTCCTAGCTGATGCTCTATCCCGGTTACCCCAATACAAAAGCGAACGGGAGGAGGTTAACAAGGCATTTATCCCTAATCCACAAACTGCTGCTCAATTTACACCTTGCAGGGTCCCCAATCCTGATGACCCTGGAGTAAAGAAAATAAAATGAGAGCTCCTCACCGACCAATGGTTCAAAGATAATCAAACCTCCCTAACATGCAGGGATGGCTTGGCTTACAAAGGGCGGAAACTATATTTGCCCAAAGCCCTCTGTCTTAATGCTCTCAAACACAGCCATGATGTAAAACAGTCTGGACACTTTGGATATTTGAAAACCCTACACCTCACCTGCCGGTAATTTTGGTGGCCGAGGCTGAAACGGGATGTGGAAAACTATGTAAAAAGTTGTACTGTATGTGCCACAATGAAACGAATACAAGGGGAAAACCCCTGGGTTACTGCAGCTGGTGGCAGATCCTTCTCAACCCTGGGAAGAAATAGCTATGGACTTTATAGTAGACCTACCTGAAAGTAGAGGAAATACTGTCATCTGGACTGTGATAGACCTATTCTCGAAGCAGGCTCATTTCATCGCCTGCAAAGGACTCCCATCTGCCCAATGACTGACCAAATTGTTCCTGAAACATATCTACCGGCTGCATGGCGCCCCTAAGCGAATATGTTTGGATGGGGGGGGGCAGTTCACAGCGATGTTTTGGAGGAGATTTCTTAAATTAATTGGATCATCTCAAGGTTTATTATCTGCTTTTCATTTGGCCACCAATGGGGCTGCATAATCCGCTAACAAAATGGTGGAGCAATATCTTAGATGCTATGTTTCTTACCAGCAGACGAACTGGACTGACCTCCTCCCCTTTGCAGAGGTGGCATACAATAATTCTGTGCACAGCAGCACCGGCTACACGCCTTTCAGAGTGGCCACAGGAAAAGAGTTCAGCCCAATACCTGAATACCCTCAGGTGCCCTCTGCTTCCCAGACACTTGACCAATGGGTGAGGGGGTGGGAAGAAGTTTGGAGAAACACAAAAACTGCTTTATAAAAGACTTTTGAAACCTATAAAAAGCAGGCTGATAGAAAGAGGGCTCCCCAAAGAACATTCCAAGTTGGGGAAAAGGTTTATTTGTCAACTAAATATTTACACCTCAAATTGCCCAGCAAGAAATTGGGACCAAAATTCATGGGGCCTTTCCCCATAGTAAGGATCATCAATCCGGTCACCATAGAACTAAAACTCCCTAGATCTTTAGGGAGAATTTATCCAGTTTTCCATTGCAGCTTGTTGAAACCTTATCGGGGCTCCACTTTAAGACCTCCCCCGAAGAAGGCACCTGGGTTCCTCGTAGTTGGAGGACAGACCCACTATGAAGTGAAACGTATTCTTGACTCTAGAATTTTTAAAGGGAAATTGCAGTACCGAGTACAATGGAAGGGATACCCGTTGTTTGAAGCCACCTGGGTGAAATCCAGTGAGGTGAAAGCTGACAGACTCATCAAAAGGTTTCATGTGAAACACCCCAACAAACTGAAAAATAATCCTTAACATATGCTTTTGTTTACATTACAGGATCTGCCCTTTTTGTAAGGGGGGCCGGATGTCAAGGCTGCTAACATCAGATGTTCTTGCTTGACAATATATGAAGAAGCAGACATGTTTTATTTAACCTGTGTATCACTTCTAGAGTTAAAGTCAGACAATGTTAGAAGGGAGGGGGGAAAGTATGTACTCGGGGGATAGTTAGCCATAACAATATTTCAGTACAGTATTTCCCACGTCAGTTGTAACCAGAGGAGATACGGGAGGGAAAGTTCACACTTCAAACTAAGTGGAGAACATGATTGATGACTGTTAAATGAAGGAGTGAGTTATGCTTTGTTACGAGTGGTTGGGGGAGGGAGAATTCAGTTTTTGGCTTTATTTATTTATTTATTTATGAGATTTATATACCACTTTAAGTGCAAGCACTCTCTAAGCAGTGTACACCAGTAAGCAATGTATATATATATTTACATTGCCCCCAACAATCTGGGTCCTCATTTTACCTACCCCGGAAGGATCGAAGGCTGAGTCAACCTTGAGCCGGTGAGATTTGAACCGCTGACCTGCTGAACACAATCAGCTAAAGTGGCCTGCAGTACTACACTCTAACTGCTGCGCCACCTCGGCTCAATATGTACGTGCTGAAGCTATGTAGCAATAAAAAGATTCTTTAAGGTAAAGAAGGCCTCAAAGTTCTTTGAAAAGCTTCTTCTTTCGGAACCATGACATTGACGTTCAGCTCGCCCGCTATAAGAAGCCTCCCCCACCTGAATCCGAGCAGCTGCCAGAGCAACCCGGAGAGCAATCACCCCCACGAAAACCTCCAACTACTGCGATGGCTGAGACACCCAGACCACCTGCAGGCCCGTCAAATAAGTGTTTTCGGTGTGGACAAGAGGGACATCGAGCGGCAACCTGTCCAGTCCCCTACCCCTGACTGTGTTGTTCAAAGAGAAAAAAGATGGATCTCTTCGTCTCTGCATAGACTATAAGGGTCTCAATGCTGTGAGTGTGGTAAATAAATACCCCCTCCCCCTCCTAAAGGACTTATTAACCCATCTGGCTAAGGGGAGTGTCTTCACTAAATTAGACCTGAGAGAGGCATATTACCGGGTGAGAATAAAAGAGGGAGACGAGTGGAAAAGTGCCTTCAACTGTCCTATGGGGAGCTATCTGTTCAAAGTCATGCCATTTGGACTACAGGGGGCCCCAGCTGTATTTATGCAGTTGATTAATGAGGTCCTACATGATCACTTGTACAAAGGGGTTTTGGTGTATCTTGATGATATTCTGATATACAGCACCAATATGACTGATCACATAAAGCTGGTGAGAGAAGTGTTAAAGTAACTATTGAATGCCAAGCTTTATGCCAAATTGTCAAAATGTGAATTTCACCAGACCCGATTAGATTATCTTGGCTACAGAATTTCAAACGAGGGCATTGAAATGGATCCAGGCAAGGTGAAAGCTATAATTGAATGGCAGCCCCCAAAGACTTGCAAACAGCTCCAGAGATTTCTGGGTTTTGCCAACTTTTATTGTCAATTCATCCCCTCTTTTGCCGAGATTGCCCTACCCCTTACAGAACTACTCAAAACAGGCAAAGGAGGAGAGAAGCCATGACCAGGCCAACCACTAGCATGGACAATGGGCTGTCAAACAGCTTTTGAGAATTTAAAGAGACTATTTGCTGCTGAACCGGTCCTAAAGCACTCCTGCCCAGGGGATCCCATTGTGATTCAAGCTGATGCCAGCGATGTGGCAGTTGGAGCTGTGTTACTGCAAAAGAACAAAAGTGGGATCCTGCAACCCTGCACCTACACCTCTAAGAAATTTACTGAGAGCGAGCAGAGATGGGCAATCTGGGAGAAAGAGGCCTTTGCGATTAGGTGGGCACTATTAAACTGGCGACACTATCTAGAAGGGAGCAAGGTGCCATTTGAGGTATGGACAGATCACAAAAATCTAGAAGCACTGAAAACTCCCCGCAAATTGTCCCAAAAGCATGTGCGGTGGGCACAGTACCTTAAACGCTTCAACTTCACTCTAAAGCAGGGCTTTTCAACCTTTTTACCGATTGTACCACTTTTAGGATATGGCAGTATCCTAAACTTGGTCAAAAACGTGGTGAACAAAAAAAAAAAAAAAAACCCCTGTTCAAAGTTGCAATTGCACTGAAATGACTTATGACCATTTTTCACACTTATGACCATTGCAGCATGCCCAGGGTCATGTGATTTATATTTGGATGCTTGGCAACTGATTCATATTTATAATGGTCACAGTGTTCCAGGGTCATGTGATCCCCTTCTGCAACCTTTTGACAAGCAAAGTCAATGGCAGAGCTGCTGGTGGCCAAGCGCTAAGGCGGGACTTCCTTTACTCCCTCCCTTCCCTGCCTCCCTTTTTCTCATTCCCATCTCCTTCTGAAGGAAGAATTTGAAAACCCCCCCCCCCATATTTTCCCTCTTCCATATATTGATCAAACAAGGAAAGGCCTCCAGAGACAGAAAAGACAAGCTGCTGAGTGAACTAGCTTAAAAAGGCACATTCCCCTTTAAGAATTAGCTACTGGCTAGAAAGGAAAGTAAGGAGCACAGCTGGCACTTAAGGAAGAAAAAAAAATGTAAGTACTGGCTGCCAGCTAAGGCAACCTGCCCAAATGGCTCCATTCATAAGTAAAGGAATGCTACAGGCACAATTCATTCAGGAGAAAAATACTTCAAAATGCCTTGCAGCAAAACTTACAGCTAACAACAGCAGAGCAATAGAAGCTAACACCAGCCATCAGCCAAATAGAAATTGCCAAACACTCCTTAAGAACACAAAGCCCTCATTGCACAAATCCCAGAACTTCAAAGTCACAAAAGCACATAAGAATCCTTCCACTCTCCATCTCCTTCCCTCCTCCATGCCTCACCTCCAGCCATTGCTCCCTTTTTTCATTCCTCTTGGAGGGCGACCCCTCCCCTGCTGCATTTTTTGCCTGTTTGCTGCTGCCAGCACAGGTGGCTGCCACAGCAGTTGTAGATGGCTCATGGCCAGCCTGCTTGATCTCCTCTCCCCCCACCCTCCCCCTCCCCCCACCCTCCCCCTCCTTCCCCTTCGGTGCAGCCTCCTCCCAAGGCTGCTGCTTTGTTTCTCTCTCCCGCTCCTGCCCAAACTGCCTCCTTTTATAGGCTCTCCTGTCTCCGCCTCCCCTCTTCCTTTCTCATGGGGGAGGGTGAGCCAGAAGTGAGCCTGGGGCCTTTGCAGCTCCAGAGGACTCTCTCACTGTAAGTCCTTGTCTGTGCTAGCTGTTTCCCTCCCCCACTACACTTGGCTAGGCAGGGCTACGTACCACCTGCCACTCATTAATGTACCACAAGTGGTACACTTATCACCGGTTATAAAGCCCTGACCTAGAAGGGAGCAAGCTGATTTTTGAAGTATGGACAAAATCCAGAAGCAGTGAAAACTCCCCGCAATTTGTCCCCGAAAGAGGTGCGTTGGACACAATACTTTAATTGTTTTAACTTCACTCTAAAGTACATTCCGGGAGGGAAAAACCTCCTAGCTGATGCTCTATCCAGACTGCCTCAGTAGAAAAGGCAGCGTGAAGAGATTAACGAGGCAATTATCTCCAATCCACAAACTGCTGCTCAACTCATGCCTCACAGAGCCCCTAATCCTGATGACCCTGGGGCAAAGAAAATAAAACAAGAGCTCCTCACCAATCAATGGTTCAAGGACAATCAAACCTCCCTAACATGCAGGGATGGTTTGGCTTACAAGGGGGGGAAATTGTACTTGCCAGAAGCCTTCTGTCTTAACGCTCTCAAACACAGCTATGACGTAAAACAGGCTTGACACTTTGGATATTTAAAAACTGTACATCTCTTCCGCTGGCAGTTCTGGTGGCTGGGGTTTAAACGGGATGTGGAAAATTATGTCAGGAGTTGTACTATATGTGCCACCATGAAAATAATTCCAGGGAAAACCCCTGGGTTACTGCAGCCAGTGGCAGACCCTTCTCAACCATGGGAAGAAATTGCTATGGACTTTATAGTAGACCTACCTGAAAGTAGAGGAAATACAGTCATCTGGACTGTGATAGACCTGTTTTCAAAGCAGGCTCACTTCATCGCCTGCAAAGGACTCCCGTCTGCCCAACAACTCACTAAACTGTTCTTGAAACATATCTACCGGCTGCATGGAGCCCCTAAATGAATAATTTCGGACAGGGGGGTGCAGTTCACAGCTCCTCCCTTTTGCAGAGGTGGCTTACAATAACTCTGTTCACAGCAGCACTGGCTTCACACCTTTCAGTGTAGCCACAGAAAAAGAGTTCAGCCAGATACCTGAATACCCTCAAGCGCCCTCCACTTCTCAGACACTTACTCAGTGGGTGAGGGGGTGGGAAGAAGTTTGGAGAGCCACGAAAACTGCTTTAAAAAAGACTTCTGACACCTATAAAAAGTAGGTAGATAAAAAGAGGGCTCCTCAAAGAACATTCCAAGTTGGGGAAAAGGTTTATCTGTCAACCAAATATTTACGCCTCAAATCACACAGCAAGAAATTAGGACCGAAATTCTTGGGGCCTTTCCCCATCGTAAAGATCATTAACCTGGTCACAGTAGAATTAAAACTCCCTAGGCTTTTAGGGAGAGTGCACCATCTTCCATTGCAGCTTGTTGAAACCTTTTCGGGGCTCCACTTTAAGACTAACCCCTAAGAAGGCACCCGGACCCCTCGTGGTAGCGGGTCAGACTCACTATGAAGTAAAGCGTATTCTTGATTCTAGAACTTTTAAAGGGAAATTGCAGTACCTAGTACAATGGAAGGGATACTCACTGTCTGAAGCCACTTGGGTGAAAGCTAGCGATGTGAAAGCCGACAGACTCATCAAAAGGTTCTATAGGAAACACCCTAACAAACCGAGAGACAGTCCCTACATATGCTTTTGTTTACATTACAGGATCTGTCCTTTTTGTAAGGGGGGGCGGATGTCAACGCTGCTAACATCAGATGTTCTTGCTTTGACAACATATGGAGATGCAGCCATTTTCCTTGTTATGTTTTACTCTTAGAATTAGAGTTAGAATTAGATGATACTGGGGGGGAGGAGGAGGAATGTGCATGGGAGTTTAGTTAGACATAACAATACCGTAACTAGGGTGAGAACCAAAGGTTTTTTGAAATAAGAGATAAGAAATGGCGGGTTGAAGAACTGGAGGGAAAGACGGCATTTCAAACTAATTGGAGAATTTGATTTATGACTGTTAATTGGAGGAGGGAATTGTGCTTTGATACTATGTGCTCAGGGGAGGGGAATCCAGTTTTTGGCTTCGACTGTGTTAGTGCCGATGCTATGCTACTCAAATAAAGATTCTTTAAGGTAAACAATGCCTCAAAGTTCTTTGAAGAGTTTCATCTGTCGGAACCATGACATTTGGACTGTAAAACATCTGATTGCTCCTAAATGGCAATAAAGATCTCTTGGATTTCTGTTTTTTTGCAACCCAAATAAGGTAGCACCACATCATACCAAGCCCTGTTAGAAGGATGACCCTTAAAAACAAGTCAGAAGGCTTGGCCTTCAAGCCACAATTCTTCTCTGATTCAAGCAGAGCTGACTTGAATCTTTGAAGCACTGAGTTCCATGCTTTCTATGACACTCCCTAAGCCAATGTCTTCCATTTTGCCCCAGTGGCAAGACACATCTCTACATTTCCCGTAATGCCTTGGCCTGATGCAACATAAGTTGAATTGTGGGGAATTACAATTTCTGTCCTATCCCAATTATCAAGGATATAGTGTAATGGGAGGGGAACAGGACAGAGGATGATGATGTCCTTTGTTGTGATCCCACGTGCATCTACAAGATTCTCACCCTTGTTCTCTTAAAGAGATGTTGACTGACCTCTTCAACAAGAGATACCAATGGGAATGCAGAGGTATTTTGATCCCATCCAGTATGGAAAAATAGTATTAAATGCCCTTTCCAAGGCAATGAATTTCCAGAACCAATTAGGGGGAAGGTAAACAAACCACAGGCAATATCCACAGTGGCATCTTTGGGGCACCAAGCAAACACCTTTGTCTTCTTTTTTGTACTGATTTCTGATATGAAAGGTCTGCTTTGCCCTGGAAAAGTAGATTTAGTAAATTTTATATGTTATTTTTAAAGATTTATGTGCTATTTGAATAGAATTTAAAATAGAATAGAGCTGGAAGGGACCTTGAGGTCTTCTAGTCCAGCTCCATGCACAAGCAGGAGAACCTATACTATCTCAGACAGGTAATTGTTCAGTCTCTTTTTAAAAACTTCCAGCAATGGAGCACCCATGATTTCTGGGGGTAAGCTGTTCCACTGGTTGATTGTCCTCACTGTCAAGAAGTTTCTCCTTAATTCCAGGTTGCTTCTCTCTTTGATCAGCTTCCAACCATTGTTTCTTGTCCTTCCCTCTGGTGCTCTGGTGAACAACCTGACCCCCTCTTCTTTGTGGCAGCCCCTCAGATACTGGAATACTGCTATCATGTCTCCCCTATTTCTTCTTTTCTTTAGACTAGCCAAACCCAAGTTCCGCAGCTGTTCTTTGTACGTTTTGGTCTCCAGGCCTTTGATCATCTTAGTTGCTCTTCCTGAATTTTTTCCAGACTGCCAACATGTTTTTTGTGATATGGTGACCAAAACTGGCTACAGTATTCAAGGTGTGGTCTTACTAGGGCTTCATAAAGTGGTACTAGTACTTTGCATGATCTTGATTCTATGCCTCTGTTTATACAACCCAGTATTGTATTAGCTTTTTTGGTTGCTGCTGCACACTGCTGGCTCATAGTTAAGTGATCATCCACCAGGACTCCAAGGTCCCTCTCACAGTTACTGCCTCCAAGCCAGGTCTCACCCAATCTGTATTTGTTCTTTTGGTTTTTCCTGCCTAAGTGTAGGACTTTGCTTTTCTCCACATTGAAACTCATTTTGTTGGATAGGGCCCATTGTTCGAGTTTGTCAAGATCTTTTTGGATCCTGAGTTTGTCTTCTGGGGTGTTGGCTACTCCTGACAGTTTGGTGTCATCTGCGAATTTGATGAGTTCCCCTTCAATTCCCTCGTCTAAGTCATTTATGAAGATATTGAAGAGTACTGGGCCTAAGACGGAACCTTGTGGTACCCCACTGCTTACTTCTCTCCATGTGGATGTAGTACCATTGAGGACTACTTGTTCAGTACGGTTTGTCAGCCAGCTACAGATCCATCTGGTGGTGATGTTGTCTATTCCACCTTTTTCTAGCATACCAAGGAGTAGGTTGTGGTCTACTTTGTCAAATGCCTTACTGAAATCTAGGTATACTATGTTCACTGCATTTCGCTGGTCTACTAATTTAGTCACTTTATCAAAGAATGAGATCAGATTGGTCTGGCATGATCTGTTTTTAACAAACCCGTGCTGGCTGCTAGTTATTACTTTGTTTGCGTCTAGTTGTTCACAGATCTGTTTTTTGATTATCTTTTCTAGGATCTTCCCAGGTATTGATGTTAAACTGATTGGTCTGTAGTTTCCTGGGTCCGTTTTTTTCCCTTTCTTGAAGATGGGGACTGTTCTGTTCGTGAGTCCAAGGCATTTAGATGAAGCGAGTAACACAAAAGCAAGTCTTCTTTATTACAAGTCAGCAACAGAACAGTAAACAAAATGGCGCGCAGGCCTTTTATAGTCTCCTTGCAAGGACAGCGTCAACCAATCAATGCAAGGCTGGTTTCGCGCCTTGCGCATGTGTGCAAGGCTGGTAACAGCCTGTCTGGTCCCGGGCAACCACGTGGTCTACCCAGGACTCTCTGCAGCCTTCCTGAGCCTGCTGAGCAATTCAGCAGGCCCAGGACATAACATCCCTCCCCCCTGGATAAAACAATAAGTAACCCTTACTGTTATAGCAGCAAACATATACATGTGTTCTATTGGCATTTGTTATTGTTAAACACATTATGTCTGCACACAGGCAGACCAATCTTGCATTTTGTATGTACAAGAATACAGCAAAATGTTTAATACACTGAAATATAACACTCCTTCATTTGAGTGTTTGTTTTGCATTTTAAAGAACTAGCAAGATTCCCTCCGGCTTGACAGAAACCTCACATAGTCCTTAAGATGTTTGGGTGGACCCTTGGCCCACTGTGACCTTCTTATGGCCGGTGTGTGTGCCTGGCCTGCCAGCTCGCCTGACAGGCTAGGCAGACCAGGACTTTGTTGCCCCAAGGACCCAGGTAACCCACCCAGCTGCTGACTGACTGGATCCGCTAAATCCAAGCCAGAGTTCCTTGGTGGGGTGGAATTCCCCAAGTCCGGTGGTGGGGTGGAATTCCCCAAGTCCACAATGGACCCCTCTTGGGAGCACTGTCCCTCGAGCCCAAGACCAGCAGCTGGAGTGGCCTGAGTAGCTGATTTACCCCAATTTCCCATTGGCCCAGTGTCTGTGCCACAGGTGCCAGAGTCAGGAACCGCCTCCATGGCAACCCCCCCTTCTGCAGCAATAGCTGAAGCCTGTGAATGTCCACTTGGCCGGGCAAACCCCCCTTCTGGAGCAATAGCTGAAGCGCTTGGCCGGAGAGACTGGGGTCCACGATCGTAATTGTGGTCCTCCTCCCCTGAGAGCAGAGCCAGGAGCGGAAGTGTTGCTGGGAAGCCTCCAGCGCAGTTGGTCAATGTGACGTCAGATCACACGACCATCATCCAAGGCCACTTCGTATGACAGTGGCCCAGAGACCTTGCATACCACTGCTGTGACCCAGAGATGTCCAGGTCCATAGTTCCTTGTCCAGACCGGATCACCCACCTGTAGTCTCCTAGGTGCCCGCGGCTGTGACACCTGTGAAGCCACCCGGTCTGGGTGCAACCTGTCCAGTTTAGTGATGAGGTGGCGACCCCAGTGGAGTTCTGCTGGGCTCTTCCCCATGGCTGTGCAAGGTGTGGGGCGTTGTGAAAGAAGGAAATCAGCTAACCTGTGATGCCAGCTGCCATAAGTGATTCTTTTACGAGCATCTTTGGTAGTGCGCACCATCCTCTCTGCCTGGCCGTTGGAAGATGGATGAAATGGTGCTGAAGTAGCATGCCAGTTCAAGTTGGCCTGTAGAAAAGCCTGAAACTCAAAAGAAGTAAATTGAGGGCCATTATCTGAGACCAGGACATCTGGAAGTCCATGAGAAGCGAAGATTCCTCTCAACACCTGGATGGTCCTAGCAGTAGTAGTGGAGGAGACAGGCACAACTTCTAGCCACTTGGAATGGCTGTCAACGAGGAGAAGGAAGAATTGCCCCTGAAAGGGCCCAGCGTAGTCGATATGCACCCTCGACCAAGGAGAAAGTGTCTCCTCCTACCTATGTACAGGGGCCTGAGGCATTTAAGGCCTGGACTGTTGGCACACTTGTCACCCATGAACCTGGGTCTTGATCTCTTTATTGAGCCCAGGCCACCAGAGATGGCTATGCACAAGCGCTTTCATCCGGACTATGCCTGGATGTCCCTCATGCAGAGAGAGCAAGACTCTAGTCCTCAATGAGGTTGGGATGACTACCCTGCTATCCCATAAAAGGCACCCTTTGAAAGTGGAAAGCTCATGCTTCCTTTGCCAGAAGCTTTGAAACTCAGTACCTGGACACGTGTCAGGCCATCCTGACAACACCCATGTCAGCACACGTGTGAGCATGTGATCAGTGGCAGTTTCTGCAGCCACGTCCCTAGCATTGAGGGGAGATTCAGGCAATTCCTGAATGGAAAGAATGTGAAGAGCAGGAGCAGGATCTGCCTCTATCTGTTTTAGAGGTAATTTGCTGAGGCCATCTGCATGGCCCATTTCTTTGCCAGGTTTGTGCACCAAAGTGTAGTCGTATGCTGACAGGAAAATTGACCATCTCAGCATTCTAGGAGAGATTATGTGTGGGGTTTGTTTATTTGTGGTAAACAAACCCAGCAGAGGCTTATGGTCTGTGTAGACTGTAAAATGGCGGCCATACAAGAAATCATGAAATTTCTTTATGCCAGCCACTATGGCCAAGGCTTCTCTGTCAATCTGTGCGTAATTACGCTCTGCAGATGACAGAGTCTTTGAATAGTAGGCCACAGGGACTTGTGTCCCATCAGCCTTCAGATGACTAAGCACAGCCCCAACCCCATAAGGGGACGCATCACATGCAATGCACACAGGCAATTGCTCATTGAAATGCGCTAAAACCGCATTTGAAGAGAGCAAGGCCTTGACCTCTGTAAAGCTCCTTTCATGGACCTTAGTCCACTGCCAAGGAGCCTGTTTGTCCAAGAGCCGGTGTAACAGCTCAGCCACTGCAGCCTTGTGGGGAAGGAATGCATGATAAAAGTTTAAGAGTCCCAGAAAAGCCTGAAGTTCGCTTTTGGACTTGGGACTTGGGGCCTGCTGAATTTCTTGAAGCTTGGATTCAGCAGGATTGATGCCTTCAGCATCAATACGGAACCCCAGAAATTCAGTGGAGGTGACTCCAATCTTACATTTATCTTGCTTCAGCTTCAGCCCCGCTTGGTGGAAACGCAGCAAGACAGCTCTCAGCCTTTCAGCTAAATTTACAGATGACTCCCCAGCAATGAGGACATCATCGAAGTAGGGGCAGACCCCAGGAATACCACGGAGCGTTCGCTCCATTACACTTTGGAAGATGCCAGGGGCCACGTTAACCCCAAACTGCAGTCTTTTCACTTTAAAGGCTCCCCGGTGTGTCACAATTGTTTGAGCCTCAGCTGTTGCCTCATCAACAGGTAACTGTTGGTAGGCCTGTGCCAAATCAAGCTTTGCAAAGAGGCGCGCCCCCCTTGAGGGAGGCCAGAATGTGGCTAACCACAGGCACTGGATATGCATGCTGTTGCAGTGCTTTGTTAAATGTACATTTATAGTCCGCACAGTTTCGGACTTCTCCACTGGCCTTCAGTGGTGTTACTATGGGGGTTTCCCATGGACTAGAGTCCACAGGTTCTAAGATGCCCTGCTGGAGCAGCTTGTCCAGCTCTGCATCAATTTTGACTTCAAAATGTTTGGGATACGGCGAAAGCATACATGAGAGGACCTGCTATGACTTATTTGGGGAAAAAGAACAAACAGAAAAGACAAAATAAGGGAAAACTGGAGGAAGAATATAAGACACTTGAGAAAGAATTACAGAAAGATACACAAAACAAAAAGATTAAAAATTTAATGGAACTGAACAAACATAAAATGAACTTACTAGAAAATGAAGAAGTGGCAATGAAAATAAAGGCAGCTAAGCAAACTTTTTTTGAGCATGCAAACAAACCAGGGAGATGGTTGACATATAAAATTAAAAAGGAGAAAGAGAAGAGATGGATTAAACAATTGGAAGATGCTGAGGGGATTTTACAACATCGAAATGAAGAAAAGAAAAAAATAATCTGGGAATATTATGAGAACTTATACAAGCAACAAACAGTTTCAGATGATAGGATAAAACATTTTTTGGAAGAAACAGAGATACCAAAAATGCCGGAGAAATTTAAAAAGCTATTAGAAGGGGAAATAACAATGAAGCAATCAACAGACAAAAAAAATGGTAAAACACCAGGACCTGATGGACTACCAGCAGAGCTATATAAGACATTGCAGGAAGTACTAGGTAATGTAATGTTGGAACTTTATAATGAACTTCTTTTAATTCTTTTTAATTAAGCCTATATTCAGCTCTGGGAAGGTTGGGGGGGACGGAGTGGGAGGGTTGGGGTGGTTGGGTAGGGTTGTTTTTTGTTTTTTCTTTTTTCTTTTCCCTATTTGTAAAAATTTTAAAAATTTTCAATAAAAAAAAAAAGATAGTTAACATCAAATTAGATGGAAGAAGAAGGAGCAGATAAGGAGGGAGACCCAGGCAACACAGTATTGAATAACTGGAGGTTGTATAAATATTTATAGAAGTATATACCTAGAAGGTTAGATAAATAGAAGGATTAATGTAAGAGAAAATTAATCTTATTGTATATAATACAGATAGGGAAATTTGGAGAGAGGAGTTGTTCGGACATTACCCCTGAATTGTATCTGAAGAGGGATGAGAGGGAAGAAAGGAGAGGAGAGAGAAAAGAGTAAAGGAGGGGAGAAGGAAGTAGGAAGGTTGGAGGAGAAGAGGAGAAGTGGGGAGAAAGGGGAGGAGAGTGGTGAAGGAAAGAGAAGAGGAGAGGAAGAAGAGGGAAGTAGGGAAGAGAAGAAAGGGAGAAAGAAGGTAGAGAAGAAGGAGTGTGGATACAGTGAAAGGGGAAATGGACGAGCAACACCAAAAGTCATGTGTATGTATTTTTTTTTTTAAAAAAAATTGCCTTTGAGGGCAAAAGGCACCCTTCTAGGTTTGATCCGGATGGGTGTGATAGCTGGGTCTAAGCGTAAGGCGATGGGAGGCCCCTTGTATGATCCAAGCTCTGAACTGAACACATCAGCAAACTCCTTGCAGACTTCTGCAAGGCCTGACGTTTGCAGACTGTACAGTCCAGTCACTTGAATCCCAAGGGCCTCGAACCAATTGAGTCCAATGAGACTCGTGCGATCACCCCCAACTACCACCACATCTAGCAGGCCTTCAAAAGTCCTATGCTGCACCTTGAGCGTGGCCTCCCCCTTTACGCTGACTCTGGAATTCTGGAAGTCAGTGAGAATTAAATTTGATGGCCTGAGTTTGACTCATAGGCCACTTCTGCTGCAAATCCTTTTAAAAGTGTCAAAAGAAATGATCGATAGAGCGGATCCTGTGTCCAACTCCATCAACAAGGGAACCCCTTGAAACTTCATGTCAATGTGAAGCTTTTTCTTAAGTGGCCTATGAATTCCTGTCCTGAAAATGCTCCTGTGCAACATGCAGAAACCCACCCTGTGTTGGCTGGGGACCCTGGTACCTTTCTGAAGCAATTCTTCCTGAGACTGGACCTTCTGGTGACCCAAACAGATGGAGGCAATGTGGCCTTGCCTGCCACATGCCCGGCAAATGGCAGAGCGAAATCTGTAATCAGAGCGCTTGTGGCGTCCTCCACACCCGAAACACCGAGGGGATGCTGGGGCCTTGTCTCTGCGCTCCTGAAACGTCTTCTCCTCTGTCTGGTGCAGCCTATCCACCTCCTCTTCAGAAACATGTTCTGAATCTTCTTGAGCAACCTCTTGATGGATGGCAACTGTGGCTGGAGGATTTCTGGTGAGCCGCAAGGCCTTCACTAACCGATCCCGGAGACTCTCTTCCAGGTCCTTGAACTCACATGGTCTAGCGGCTTGTCTTAAGGCAGCAATAAAGTCCACAGCAGACTCACCAGGCCTCTGGTCCCTCTGCTCGAACGCGTGTCACCAAGCAATCCCTGAAAGTTTAGGTTCAAAGTGTTCTTTCAGCATCTTCTTCAAATCAGCATAGGACACTGACTCCAGAGGTGCTGGGGCAACCAGATTTTCCGCTATGTCGAAAGTGTCCTGCCCACAAACACACAGCAAGGTAGCCGCTTTGAGGCCATCTTCTCTAATCTGATTTACTCTAAAGTAGTTCTCCACCCGTGCCACGTAAGAGTTCCAGCGTTCTGGGTGAGAAGTATCGAATTCCGACAACCGGCCTATGTTTGACATCGTAGCAGTCTGTAACTTCGTCAACGCCTTCGCTGTAAGCCTTTTGGGAAGGGGTCCCTACTGCCAAGCTCACCTCCAGTGATTTCGTACTGGCAGGCAGAGTCACAATTTCCAGACACCGAACTTCCCTCGGGCTTCAGGACTTTCTTGGTGAGTCCTATCTTCTTCTGTTCTTGCTTGCAGCTATCCCACCTTCGTCGCCAATGTTCTGTTCGCGAGTCCAAGGCATTTAGATGAAGCGAGTAACACAAAAGCAAGTCTTCTGAACAGTAAACAAAATGGCGCGCAGGCCTTTTATAGTCTCCTTGCAAGGACAGTGTCAACCAATCAATGCAAGGCTGGTTTCATGCCTTGCGCATGCGCTCAAGGCTGGCGACAGCCTGTCTGGTCCCGGGCAACCACGTGTTCTGCCCGGGACTATCTGCAGCCTTCCTGAGCCTGCTGAGCAATTCAGCAGGCCCAGAACATAACAGGGACCACATCAGCCCTTTTCCAATCCTCGGGTAGTTCCCTGGTGCTCCAGGATTTGTGGAAGATGTGGTGCAATGGTTCTGAGATAACATCTGCCAGCTCTTTCCAAACTCTGGGGTGTAATCTGTTGGGTCCTGGTGATTTGTATTCCTCAAGATTGGATAGGTGTTCTCTTACCATTTTCTTGGTTATTTTGATTTTTGTTTCTAGTATGTCTTTTGCAGTGTTTTTTGGGGGGTGTTGGGCTATGGTTTATTTTTGTGTGAAGACTGATGCAAAGAATGAGTTAGAGTGAGATCTTTGTGCAGCCATGCTGGTTTCTTCCTGGATTTCTTGTTTTTCTTTCTCAATGGTATTATGCTGATGTGGGCTTTTGTGATCGCATTTTTCAGGGTTTCCCATGCTTCTTGGGTTGTTTTCCCCTTTAGGATTTTCATCCATGGGAACTTTCCTAGGTTCTCTCTGAGCTTGTCAAAGATGGCTCTTTTGAAGTTTAGGACATTGGTTGGATTGTTTTCAATTGCTAGTGTTTGCATTATATTAAATTCCAGTATGACGTGGTCACTTTCACCCAAGGTTACAGCAATTTCGATTCCCTCTATTACTTCTCTATTTGTGAGGATTAAGTCCAGTATAGCTTTGCATCTAGTTCCCTCCTCCACCTTTTAGGTGACAAAGTTGTTGGCTAGTTTGGTTAGGAATCTGTTTGATCTCCCACTCACTGCAGAGTTTGTCTCCCAGTTGATATCTGTATAGTTGAAGTCTCCCATTACTACTGTGGTGTGCTTCCTGCATACATTTGTTAACTGGTTGGCAAAGAGTTCATCTGTTTCTTCTGGTTGGTTGGGTGGCCTGTAATATACACCTATGGTAATGTCACTTTTTTTCTCTTTTATATTGACCCATATACATTCTGGAGAGATTTTGTCTTGGGTCATGTGCATTTCTGCAGATATGTAGTGTTCTCTTACATATAGTGCAACTCCCCCTCCTCTTTTTGTAGACCTGTTTCTTTTGAACAATTTGTATCCATCCATCTGTTTGTTCCATTCATGGGTTTCGTCCCACCAGGTTTCTGTTATGTCATACCCTCCCTCGGGTACTATTGCTTCTAGTTCACCCTGTTTGTTCCCCAAGCTTTGAGCATTTTTGTATAAGCATTTACAGCTTTGATGCCTGTCTGTGGGTATGTTTCCTGTATCTCCTGATCGTTGTTTTAGTTTTTCTTTTTTCTCAACACTGCCTACCTTGTTGTTTGGTTTGTTTTCTTGGGATTTGTGATTGGTTTTGGGTTCTAGAGATTCTAGAGATTGGTCACCCTCCCCCCCCTCAGTTTTAGTTTAAAGCTCTCCTGATGAGTTGGACCAGTCTTTTTCCAAGTACATTTTTGCCCGTTTTCGTGAGGTGTAGCCCATCCCTTGCCAAGAGTGCCTCATGTAGAAAATGCAGTCTGTGATCCAGGAAACCAAAGTTTTCTTGGCAACACCAACCCTTTAGCCAGTGCTTTATTCCTAAAATTCTTTTTTCCCTCAGTGGGTCTTGGCCTTTTGTTGGGAGCACTGACAAGAACGCTACTTGTGCTCCTAGCTTCTTAACTTTGTTGCCTAGTTGTTTGTAGTCTTTCACTATTGCACTCAGGTTGTTTGTAGTGTTGTTCGTTCCAATGTGGAGGAGGAGGAGGGGGTAGTAATCTGTGGGCCTAATTATTTTGGTTAGGTTCTCAGCCACATCTTTGATTTTTGCTCTCTGCCCAAAGAATTTTGGTTACAGGGTAGATAAGGAATATAATACATAAATAAGTAAACAAATAAACACATTATCTTCCACAAGTAACTCCAGCGCAGGGGAATGTCACATTGATACTGCAGTAAAGAGATACATGGATTCTCAATACTACCACTTAGTTCTATGCCAACAGAAAGAGGGGTGCCTAAACATCAATGGAAAAGAATATTATCACTAACAATGGTGTATGAGTGCACATGCCCATATATTACCGATACCACCAAAAAATTAAGAAGGAAATATTTCTTGTCATATGCAATCCCCAAATAGCAGTCTTTTGTACATCAGAACATTCAAGTTTGTAGAGCTAATATTCTATTAACTAACTTTAGGATGTTAGTTTTAATGGTTAAATTAAGTGCCAGGGTATTGGACTGGTGTACTATAGGCTTTATAATTCCCAGAACATGTTGTCTTCAAAATCCCAAATAAAGTGTTCAGCCCCTGTTGTGCAATCAAGTGGTTCTAGGAAAACGTATTCAGAAAAACATTCCTAGCATCTGCACAGTACAGATTCCCAGAGAACCCTCCCCACATGTTTACTTTATGCCCCAGTGAAGAATTATTATTTTAAATATAATGAAAAATTAATGTCCTTTTTATTATTGGCAGGGGAAACCTGAAAGTTGCAGCACGAAGCTCATTTGGTATCAAGTAAGCCCATGGAACTAGTTTTCCTTGGAAGAGTTCAGGTTTCCTAAATACTTCCTAAACATTGAGAAGTAAAATATTCAGGCCAGCTACTGTTGGGGAAAAATTCCTGCACATTTTTGCAAGGTCTGAACTAGCAACATCAATTGCATAGACAAGAACAAAGCTCTTTGAATATGGTGATGACTGAACACAAGAAACCCCAACCTTTGAGGATTTGAAGTACATTTTCAATTTTTACAGCAGATTATGGGAACTCTCACAAGATGGCTGCCATGAACAACTTGTCCACTTATGAAATGGCTGCCGTGATCCAAGCTCAAAATACTAATTTGCCAGTAGACAAAATTGTTCATCCTCACCACTCTTGCATCAAGATACATCTAATCAACCACAGTTTACTTCTGATTTTGTTTTTTCTGGGAGTGGCACGTGGACAAATAAATCTATGGACTGTAGCTTTCTACTGTTTTTATCTACTTAAGAATTCTATAGACATTTTTATCTTCTTTTTTCTATTCCAACCAGATTTTTGCAAGTACTCCCAAATGGCTCTCCTTACCAATTCTTGTACATTTTTGCAAAGACTGAACTAGCAATTCAAAACGTGTGCACGGAGGAGGATATGGACAAGTTGAGAAGTGTTCAACCATAAAATATAAGAGCCTCAAAGACAAATCTGGCAACAAAAGGCTAAAATCACTGGATATGTAGAGAAAATAAGATTAAGTGGGGATATCCTGACAGGTTTCCAATATTTAAAATAATCTCAGATAGAAGAGGAGGACAGAACTATTTTTCACTTTATCTACCAAGATGAAGAGCCAATTTTTCCTTCTTACTAACTTCTTGGGGGCAGACATATGAGGTTGCAATGTGAAATTGATGAGTAAATCAAGAGAAGGTAATGACTGCAATCTCTGCTTTCTCCAGGGGCTTAGTGGGCAGAAAATTGAGTTCTACTTAAAAGGAAAAAAATCATGAACTACACAACACTTAAGAAAAGATGGTTCAAACATCTGTATATTTGCAGACAAAAACTGTATTGTAAGACCAATCAACAAACCAAGCAGCAACTGGAGCTTGCAACTACAGTTTTACTGCCACCAAAAAAAACATGTTTACTTCATATCCACTTTGGAGATGTGTCCCTCATGATCATCTTCTAAGGACAGAGGATATTAGAGCTATGCAAAGCCTCAAGGAGTTACTTCACTTCATCAGAGCTTTAACGAAGTATCCATTTGAAGTGGCAACCTTCTTCTAACCATCGGAGTAGTTTAAATCCAAATAATAATATGGGATCCTCCACTGGCACAGAGATTAACTGAGCTGAAGAGTTAGTGCTTCCAAATGAAATACTGATGTAGCAACTCAGCTCTGTCAACAATGTCACACTGCACTGTTTGTCATATGCCTACAGAGCAGCAACTGCATTTGAAAGACTACAACCTCATTGTGGCTCTTCCATGAAGGAAGCTTCTGTAAAGATCCTGCCCAGGACTAGATGAACTGATATCTTCTCAAGGGTTTGGATTTGGGCAACCATTAGCTCAAGCCAGCATGACTATTGGCAAAGACTCTGGAGTCACAGGCCAGATGTGTAGAAGGCATCAGGTGGCTGGCCCCGATGTAAACAAAGTCCCTCAGTTAGGGAGGTATCTTATTTAAAACATAGGAAAAGGAGCCTTAGCATTTTGACTATGCTGCAAAAGATGACGTTTCAACATGAGGGATTATGTTGTGCAACTACAGCTGCAAAAAATGGAGACGTCTACCTAGTAATTCAAAATGCAGGAGGCTTGCTTTCTTGAACATCTGGCAGCCTAAATAAAATTTGATTTTTTTAAAGAAATGCCAATTAAATATGTATAAAATCCACAATATGTGGCAGTGCCTCATAGACCTTGATTGATCTCAAGAAATATCAACAGGGTTGGACTTAAGTCTTTATCTCAGGCTGTGGAGGTATAATAATGATAATAAAGCCTTAAGAACAAATGCATGCAAAGCCAGAATTGAGAAGACAGCAACAGACAGCAAGAGCCACCTCTGCAAAGAAGTTGAAGAAACAGTGGACCACCTAGTTAACTGCTGCAAGAACAATGATGCATTGGAAGATCTGCAAGAAATACCATTTGCCTGCAAGCAAGAACTGGTGGGACCATAAAATAAAGTCTTAGTGTCATGGTTCCGACAGATGAAACTCTTCAAAGAACTTCAAGGCATTGTTTACCTTAAAGAATCTTTATTTGAGTAGCATAGCATCGGCACAAACACAGTCGAAGCCAAAAACTGGATTCCCCTCCCCTGAGCACATAATATCAAAGCACAATTCCCTCCTCCAATTAACTGTCATAAATCACATTCTCCAATTAGTTTGAAATGCAGGCTCTCCCTCTGTAGGGATAAGAGACAGGCGAAAGTTGCGAGCAGAAAACTGCCCTACCAACGCTTGTGCCTTTGTTATGCATCTTACGTGACGCAGGTCTCTGTGACCTTGCCAAGTTGATAAGGCTAAATTGGTGAACAACAAGTTTTCCTGTTTATGGCCTCTAACTTTTTACTCTTGAGGATTGGTAAAGGATTTTAGCCAATGAAATGCTGTTGCCATGCTGTATCTATTGCTATTTGAAAAACTCTATAAAAACAATAAACGGCTGCGTAGTAGGTGGCCATTTCTTTGCACCCTTCAATGACTAAGGAGTGATTACTACAGCTGGCGCCCTCAGCAGGGACATTTTGTTTTGGGACCCCTACGGGAAGAAGCAGCTGCCAACATACTTACCATCGTCTGGAACAGACCCCTAGGTGCACTTTCGTCTTACGAGACCCCTCAGTGAGTAAGTATGGGCTGTAAATTATCTCACCCTCAGCAAAAGCATGTACAGGAGTTCAGACTCCTGCTACAGAAATCAGGCCTGGCAACGCTTGAAACGAACATAAGGAAGCTGACTGGGGAGATAAGAAAACAGTGTTCTTCGAATCCTAAGCATCGGACGCTTAGGCTAAAAGATAGAGCATAAATTACATCTTGAACCTTGGGCTTCAGTACTATAGTGTTCACTCCTGTCAAAAGGAAAGAAAAAAATGGACCCAAATACTTCAGAACGGCAATTAACTATCAGCCCGCTTCTGCTAGCAACTAAGTAAAATTTATTCCTTCTAAAAACATCTTTAATTGGATTTTCAGCTTCTTCTGAAGAGACTAATTCTTTGCTTATTAGTTAAAGTCATAAATCAAAATTTACTCCCTCAGAACAAAGTCTTTTGAGCAATCGGAATGCTTTGAAAGTTTGTAATATATTAAGTTAGCCGTCAGACAAATGTCTGGTTGTGTTTTGTGTTTTGTGTTATGTGTGTGGCCACTCAGAACATTATGCTTGGGCTTGGAATGGTGAGAAAAATGGGAAATGATTAGGGCCCTCAAAACCACTTTTTGGTTGAAATCACCTTGTCATTTTTCTCGCTTCTTGCAGGACAAGTTATATGTCTAAATAAATGTTGTTGTAACAGTATCTGTGTATATATGTTTGTCTGTGTTGTTCTGTGTTATTCCAAGACTTGGAAGAGGCTCAAAGCCCTCTCTGATATCAGCAATACAAAAAGGCCTTGCTAAGAATATATGGTTTGCCTGGAGAAAGTATGAAATGAAATAATTGTATGTGGAATGGTTTTATGCAAACAGTCAGTATGAAACTGAATGAGTTAATTTGTTGAAGTGTGTGTTAGCCTTTAAAACCCACCCATTCTTTCCCTAATTGTGAAAATAATAGTAAATATTTGTATGAGAGAATTTATTGCAAAATGCATAGGAAGGAGGTGAAACTATTTTTTGGTGGTGATATTCCCCCCCCCCCGTCTCTTTTGGCTGGCTGCATAGCTTAAAAAGCCAGAGACAGGAAGGAGGGGGGGGAACTGTTCGTTTGAAATTTTTTTTCCTCTGCTTGGAATTGTAATCTGAGAAGAGTGGAGTGAATCTGAAACTTGACATTCACCTATGCAGTTTCGGCAAATAATTTTTTTTTACTCAAAAGAGAAACAGCAATGTTGGACAATATTTTTTATATCCAACAACCAAAAGAACTAACTGAATTACATTGTTATAGATTTATATATATTTAACCTATTTATATAAAAATTATTTCCATCTGAATGGACTTTGCTTAAATTGAAGCACCAAAGATACAATTTAATTGGCTTTCAAAAAATATAAAATGATTTAGGATTGCAATAAGTCCCAGAAAAAAATATAGTTGCACAAATTGATGACATTATGAATACTCAATTTGTGGACAGAATTCCACACTTTTGATTTTTTCCTACTAGTAAATTATCTAATGGAGTATTAACTGTAATAGAAGTGCAGAAAGTATATTGAATTGAATAATATTTACCTACCATATCCCATCCCAAAATGTTTTATTTTTTATCCAGGTGGTTGCTAAAATGATAACCTTAGGACGCACAAGAGCTTGCAGTCGAAAAGGAACTGATTAATTAATATTGTTTTCAAAAATAACTTATCTCTTTAATGTGCTTTAACTGACTTTCATATCATTTGCCTAATGATCTTTGATTTGCTTGTTTCCTTTCTAGTCCAGACACTATTTTCTTCCTCTTTCTCCCTTGCCACAAGTTATTGCTTTTTCTGATGGAGGGTGAATGAGAGGAGCAATTGCTTACAAGGATGATACCTGGAAAGTGTCCTACACTGCAATGTAACCCTTATCACAATGCTCAGAATTATTTTAGCTTTTCAAACCTTTTCTCAACAGTCTTTTAACTTAATCTCTGACTCTCATTAAGTGTGCCAACTTACTTTTACTTCTTCAGGTGCTTACATCACGCCCAGGATTGGCCCCAATCTTATGACCTTGTTTTTAACTTTGCAGCAGCTGCTCCATAACTGAAAGCATTTATAATTTTGTTTCTCATATACACAATCACTCCTCCCTTCCTGGGCCTATTTTTTTTTGTATGTCTTTTATGTGGTTTTGCCTCTAATCAACTATGACAAATGGACATTATCCATGTTTTCTTTTTTTGGCTTTTTAGAAATGTATATTTACAAATAGGTATTTAGGAACGATTTCCCCCACCTCTATGAGGGGAAACAGCTTCACATGTTATTTTTCATCTTTTTTTGGACAATTTTATACAACCTGAAATATTGTTTTTATTCATGGTCTTCTCTATAATTCCACGGGTCAAGCTATCGTGGAACGTGCTAATTGGTCTTTCAAGGACTGCCTTCACAAACAAATAAAAAAGGACGGATTATCTAGGATACCCAATTTGTCGTGGGTAATACAACAGGTTCAAAAAGTATTATTTACATTACACCAATTGAATATTTCCATTCCAAATTTGACTGCTTATCAGAGACACTCTCAACAGAAAACAAGCTTGCCTCCACCTCTGGCATATCGGGCATTACCAGACAAAGCATGGTTGGGACCAGTCCCTCTGATCACTTGGGGGCAGGGCTACGCTGCTGTGCTTGCTTCAACAGGACCTTTGCGGATTCCAGCGCGTTGTGATCACCCAGCCAGGGATGTCGTTGCACCAGTCCCTGGACCCAGTCCCAGAAATGGCAAGGGTGACTCTACAGATGGCACAGCAAGTAATCCAATCCTGACATGCCAGGCAGCCAGTGACGTGGGGAGATGTAAAGAACTTGATCCTCGAGAAACTGTGGGCTGCCATTTTTGCGGTTTTAACTGCAAATTTCTTATCCATCATTTGTTTATGTCTGATCGTTAACATCTGCCCTTTGACAACTGTAACTGTCATCCCACTCAAACAATCATTCGAACAACGAATGAAGCAAAATCTAACATCACACAAAATGACTTTTTTTGTTTATCTGAAATGTATTACATGTAATTTGTTTTCTATATGTTTAGTCTTTGTTTGCACCCCTTCTGCAGTAATTCAAAACTTCACTGACTCTGGGAGGTTATTGCTTAAAAAACCTCACTGTCATCGCATTGGCTTACCTGCTTTAAATTGCACAGCTTCAATAGAGACTTCCTTTCATTTTGGACATGCTTGGCTACTGCAAGGAGGGTTTTTTACATGTGGTCAAGAAACTTTAAATTATATTCCTGCTAATATTAGTGAAGCGCAATGTTGCCTCAGCCAGCTGATTCCTGTTTTGCTTTCCAAACAACAAGTTCACACGAACCATTCTCCATGTGATGTCATGCTAGACAACACTTGTGACTCTGAGACAACCTTATTTTGTAGCATTGACTATATCTCTAGTGGGCGTGCCAGGACTTGCTGTTCGTGCCCACCTCAACATTAATGCTATTACATGAAATTTGGCAAAGACAATTAATACTACTTCTTCAACTATTTCAGCGATCAACCATGCTTCTACACCAGCATTTCGGTTGTAAACGTTTTGAGGAAATGTATTGTTTCAATATTTCTGATAATTCATGAACCATCCAGCACCAGATTTAAATTTTACACAATTTGGCCTTTGATTTGAAAATTGGTACCTTAGGATCTTTATGGGTGCTGTTTATGTAATGTATTTCTTTCATTTTGCAATATATGTATTAGAGCTTTAAATCCCAGTAGATCCTCTCTCACATTGCCTCAGGGTCAAGTTTTGGCCCTATATTAACAACTGCAAGGATGCTCCTCTCCTGATTATAATCTTTTTATTAACCCCGCTTATGGCGATATTTCGTCTAACAAAACAAAAAGGAGTGAGATGTAGGGATAAGAGACAGGCGAAAGTTGCGAGCAGAAAACTGCCCTACCAACGCTTGTGCCTTTGTTATGCATCTTACGTGACGCAGGTCTCTGTGACCTTGCCAAGTTGATAAGGCTAAATTGGTGAACAACAAGTTTTCCTGTTTATGGCCTCTAACTTTTTACTCTTGAGGATTGGTAAAGGATTTTAGCCAATGAAATGCTGTTGCCATGCTGTATCTATTGCTATTTGAAAAACTCTATAAAAACAATAAACGGCTGCATAGTAGGTGGCCATTTCTTTGCACCCTTCAATGACTAAGGAGTGATTACTACATCCCTCCATTTCTCCAGCCTGCCAATTCTTATCATCTTTTATTTCATTAACCTTGGTTCACACACAAAGTCCAGTATTATTATGTCTATCTAAACCAGTGCTTCTCAATTATTTTCTGTCATGCCCCCCTAGGAAGAAGAAAACATTTCGCGCCCCCCGCGCGACTGTAAATAGTATCATTTGTCTATAAAATTGTTATAAATACACCTCTGCATAACACTGTATCCTTATTAACGTATATGAGAATAAAAAAAGAAAGAAATGTGGATCAATTTACAACAAAGAATAGCTTTATTAACTGTAGCAGAAAAGATTTAAAGGAGCACAATATTAAAAAATTTTTTTTTTCTGTACAGAGGACCGATTTCTGGGTCTAAAAGTCACACGGGCGGGTTTGGCCAATCAGGATAGAGCATCATGTCTATCCAATCGGGTCCTTTGCATGTGTCACGTGCGTTGGCGGTCATGTTGTCCTCCGCGTCGGGCTGCTACTGGGGCTGCGCTGGGACAATCTTCAGTGTTCGCGCCGCGCTGCTCCCTCTCTTCAGCTCTAGAGTTGCTAGGCAACCAATGCCGTGTGGGACGCCGCTTGCGAGTGAGTCGGATGATCCGATCTAGAAATCCAATATAACAGTATTTGCCGAGGTCAAATGAGCCCCCCTTTACGGAGCCTCGCGCCCCCCCTGGGGGGCGCGCCCCACTATTTGAGAAGCACTGATCTAAACTGTCATGCACATTCCTCCCCCCCCCCTCAAGCATCATCTAACTCTAAAAGTAAAAAATAAGAAGAAAATGGTTGCATCTCTAACTGTTGTCAAAGCAAAAACATCCGATGTTAGCAGCTTTGCCATCCGGCCCACCTTACAAAAAGGACAGATCCTGTAATGTAAACAAATGCACATGTTAGGGACTGTCTCTCAGTTTATTAGGGTGTTTCCTATAGAACCTTTTAATGAGTCTGTCAGCTTTCACATCGCTAGACTTCACCCAAGTGGCTTCAGACAGCGAATATCCCTTCCATTGTACTAAGTACTGCAATTTCCCTTTAAAAATTCTAGACTCAAGAATACGCTTTACATCATAGTGGGTCTGATCCACCACCACGAGGGGTCCGGGTGCCTTCTTAGGGGTTGGTCTTAAAGTGGAACCCCGAAAAGGTTTCAGCAAGCTGCAATGGAAGACAGGGTGAACTCTCCCTAAAAGCCTAGGGAGTTTTAATTCTACGGTGACCAGGTTAATAATCTTTACAATGGGGAAAGGCTCCAAGAATTTTGGTCCTAATTTCTTACTAGGTAATTTGAGGCATAAATATTTAGCCAACTTGGAATGTTCTTTGAGGAGCCATTTTTTATCTGCCTGCTTTTTGTAGGTCTCAGAAGTCTTTTTTAAAGCAGTCTTCGTGGCTTTCCAAACTTCTTTCCACCCCCTCACCCATTGATCAAGTGTCTGAGAAGCAGAGGGCGCCTGGGGGTATTCGGGTATTGGGCTGAACTCTTTTCCTGTGGCTACTCTGAAAGGCGTGAAGCCGGTGATGCTGTGAACAGAGTTATTGTAAGCCACCTCTGCGAAAGGGAGGAGGTCGGTCCAGTTGGTTTATTGGTAGGAAACATAGCATCTGAGATATTGCTCCACCATTTTGTTAGCAAATTCCGCGGCCCCATTAGTAGATGGATGAAAAGCAGATGATAGACCTTGAGGTGATCTGATTAATTTAAGAAAGCTCCTCCAAAACCTAGCTGTGAACTGCACCCCCCTGTCCGAAATTATTCTTTGAGGGGTGCCATGCAGCCGGTAGATATGTTTCAAGAACAATTTAGTCAGTCGTTGGGCAGATGGGAGTCCTTTGCAGGCAATGAAGTGAGCCTGCTTTGAAAACAGATCCACCACAGTCCAGATGACTGTATTTCCTCTACTTTCAGGTAGGTCTACTATAAAATCCATAGCAATTTCTTCCCATGGTTGAGAAGGGTCTGCCACTGGCTGCAATAACCCAGGGGGTTTCCCTGGAATTATTTTCATGGTGGCACATACAGTACAACTCCTGACATAATTTTCCACATCCCATTTTAATCCCAGCCACCAGAATTGCCGGTGGATGAGATGTAGAGTTTTTAAATAACCAAAGCGTCCCGCCTGTTTTCCATCATGGCCATGTCAGAGAGCGTTAAGAAGGAGGATTTCTGGCAAGTATAACTTTCCTCCCTTGTAAGCCAAACTATCCCTGCAAGTTAGGGAGGTTTGATTGTCTTTGAACCATTGATCGGTGAAGAGCTCTTGTTTTATTTTCTTTGTCCCAGGGTCATCAGGATTAGGGGCTCTGTGAGGCATGAGTTGAGCAGCAGTTTGTGGATTGGAGATAATTGCCTCGTTAACCTCTTCATGCTGGCTTTTGTACTGGGGCAATCTGGATAGAGCATCAACTAGGAGGTTTTTCCCTCCCGGTATGTACTTTAGAGTGAAGTTAAAACAGTTAAAGTACTATGCCCATCCCATTTTTTGGGGGGACAATTTGCAGGGAGTTTTCAGTGCTTCTACATTTTTGTGATCAGTCCATGCTTCAAAAAGCACCTTGCTCCCTTCTAGATAGTGTAGCGGTTCTCAACCTGTGGGTCGCGACCCCATTTGGGGTCGAACAACCATTTCATGGGGGTCACCAAACAAGGCTGTCCGCCATTTTTTCCCCCTTTTCTTTAGCTGTGCTACTCCCTCTTATTCTATTGGCTTTTGAAAGCCAATAGAATAGACTCTATTCAAGAGACTCTATTCTATTGGTGTTCGAAAGCCAATAGAATCTATTGGCTTTCGAAAGCCAATAGAATAGACTCTCTTGAATAGAGTCTAATTCTATTGACTTTCAAAAGCCAATAGGAATTGTCCAGGCTGTCTCTGCCCTGCTGAGCCCGCCAAAAGCCCCAGTCTGCAAACGGTGCTGCAAGGCGAACTTTCTGGAAAGCTTCCCTCCCTGCTGAGCAACTACTAAAAGTACGTAAAAGAGGGCCAGGGGTGGGAGGTGGGAGGCCGGTGAGCGCAGGGAGGGTTGCTGGTGCACGTGGGGCCCGGCGGGTGCCTTACCTGCCTTGGGCTGGGCCAGCTGGTGGCCGAGCCGGTGGTCGGCCTGCGCCGTCACTGCCACTTGCCGTGGCTGCCCAGGAGTGCCTGGGCCTGCCTGCCACCGCCCTCAATGGGTGGTGGCCAAGGTAAGGCTAGCAGGGCAGCGGTGGGCGCAGGGAGGATTGCTTGCACACGTGGGGCCCGGCAGGTGCCTTACGTGCCTTGGGCTGGGCCAACTGGTGGCCCAGCCGGTGGTCAGCCTGCGCCATATCTGCCGCTTGCCAGCTACACCTCAGCCGGCGCAGGGGGCGGCACCATGCATGCGCGGTGCTCCCGGGCAGGGAAATACAGGTAGTCCTCAACTTACGACTGGTTGTGGGGTCGCGGCATTAGGAAGGTTGAGAACCACTGAGATAGTGCCTCCAGTTAAATAGAGACCAGCGGAGTGCAAAAACCTCCTTTTCCCACACAGCCCACCTGCTCTCACTCTCAGTAAATGTTTTTGAGGTGTAGGCGCAGGGCTGTAAGGTTCCACTTTGGTTCTTTTGCAGTAATACAGCTCCGATGGCCACGTTGCTGGCGTCGGCTTGAATTACAAAGGGCTCCCCTGGGCAGGACTGCTTTAGGACCTGTTCAACAGCAAATAGTATTTTTAAATTCTCAAAAGCGGTTTGACAGCTCATAGTCCAAGCTAGTGGTTGCCCCGGTCGCGGCTTCCCTCGCCCATTGCCTGTTGTGAGTAATTCTGTAAGGGGTAGGGCAATCTCAGCAAAGGAGGGGGTGAATTGATGGTAGAAGTTGGCAAAACCTAGGAAGTTCTGGAGCTGTTTGCAAGTCTTTGGGGGCTGCCATTCAATTACAGCTTTCACTTTGGCTGGGTCCATTTCAATGCCCTCATTGGAAATTCTATAGCCAAGATAATCTAATTGGGTCTGGTGAAATTCACATTTTGACAGTTTGACATAGAGCTTGGCATTCAATAGTTTCTTTAACACTTCTCTCACTAGTTTTACATAATCAGTCATGTTCGTGCTGTATATCAGGATGTCAACAAGATACACCAGAACCCCTTTGTATAAGTGGTCATGTAGGACCTCATTAATCAGCTGTATGAATACGGCTGGGGCCCCCTGTAGTCCAAATGGCATGACTTTGAATTGATAGCTCCCCATGGAACAGTTGAAAACAGTCTTACAATCCTCTCCCTCCTTTATCCTCACCTGGTAATATGCCTCTCTCAGGTATAATTCAGTGAAGACACTCCCCTTAGCTAGGTGAGTTAGTAAGTCCTTCAGGAGGTGGAGGGGGTATTTATTTTCCACACTCACTGCGTTGAGACCTTTATAATCCACACAGAGATGAAGAGATCCATCTTTTTTTTTTTTAAACAACACAGGGGCTCCCACAGCAGACTTGGCCAGTTCAATGAATCCCCTCGCTAGGTTTTTGTCCATGTATCACTGCATCTCCTCCATTTCGAGGGGGGACATAGCATATGTTCTCGGTTGTGGGAGTTTGGCTCCCGGCAACAGTTCGATGGAGCAATCATTGGGTCAGTGGGGAGGCAGGGTGTCGCATTCCTTCTCAATAAATGCCTCCACTAGGTCCTGGTTCTCGCTGGGGATGAGTAGCTTACCTGGTGGCAGTGAGGCAGCCATGTACGCTCGCTCATTGGGTTGGCTAAATTTTCCTGTAACATCTGTTGAATCAATCAGAGGCATGGGCCCTATAGGTAGCATCGCAGTTCTCATTCCCTTCTCCCACCAGATAAACGGCTTCCACTTGTCCAACCAGGCTAATCCTAGGATCACAGCCTCAGTCATTTTTGGAGCCACGAGGAAGCAAATAAACTCCCAGTGTTCACCTATTTCTAAGCGTAGGGGCTCAGTTAATTGCATGACTAAAGTCCCTCCCATCAGGGATCCATCAGCTTGCTCAAACCTCATGGGTTTGGAGAGCAGCTTTGCTCATATGTCCACTTTCATGGCAAATGGCAAGCTAATGACGCACCGGGAGCATCCAGAATTGACTAGCACTTTTAAATCTACCTGTGCCCCCGTCTTAGGTATTATGAGTTTGACAGGTAGAAAGAAAGGTGGGACATGTCAACTCACCATTGAGTCGTTATCTCCTTCATTGTCGCTGTTGTAAGTGGGTAGAGCGGTGGCGGGTCCAGCCTGAGTCCCGGCATTCTCCTGCGTGGGGGACGTGACTTTCAGTAGCTGCAGCAGTTGGAGGTTTTCGGGGGGGTGGATGCTGTTTGGGTTGCTCTTGCCTCAACTCGGCTTCAGGGGTGTGTGGCTTCTTATAGCAGGCGAGCTGAACGTCTAGTCTTACCGCTGTCTGGTACCATTCTTTTTTTTTTTTTATAAAAGTTTTATTGGTTTTTCCATTTTTTACAAAGGCTTAGGACACAACGTGGTGGTCAGGGTGTCAAATCATTCAAGAACAAAATCATATACATATAGCTCAAATTAGTTATAAACAATTTCCTCTCTATAAGGAATAATATTACTTATTAAAATTAATACAATTTTAGATAAAGTTCCATCAAACCAAAATCCTCAATCACCTTGCAATTATGATAATCTATATCCTGTTTTAAGCTTTACTAATTACAATTGTCATATTCCAGTTACATTTCAATAAACATCTAATTGGGATTTCAGGTATCCTTAATATTAGATCACTCATTAAGACTAATTTTTTCCCTATCACATGTAGCTCTTACAACATATTTTTCATATTTAAAATAACAATATAAATGCAACAAATACAGTTCTATTTTTAAAAATATATTCTATAATTTCATCAATCTACATCTATAAAAAATCTTTTTAAGCCCTTTTATGAAGTTTACACCTTCAAATACTTATCAAGTATAATGTCAAGAAATTCCCTGCCTTCATTCATTATTAAATCAGACAGAAATTATCTCTCTATTTCAAAATAATTATCATATTTAAAATAATAATGTAATTCCAAAATATACATATCTATTTTTAAAAACATGTTCTATCATTTCATCACTCTACATCTATAAAATCTTTTTAACCCCTAAACAAGTTTACTCCCTAATAATTATCAACTATAATAACAGTCAATTCTCATCCTTCTTTCGTTATTAAATCAGACAAAATCTCTAAAGCCTTTTTAACCCATCAAGTAGCGTTTTATCTCACATTTAAACCTGACTCTAGCTTTCTTTCTATGCCAAGTTAATTCCCATAATAAAACTTTTCGATTATCAAACCTCAAACTTTGATTACAAAAATTTCTAACCAATTCAAACTGAGCAAAATTTTCTTCTCTTCCTGCCAATATCATCTGAATATTGTATTGACTTTTATTCCATGTTATAATTATGAATAAGTTATCCGCTTTGTTGTATTTTCCAGAAAGTTGTATCTGAGTGTCAATCTTTGTTATTTTTGATATTTGAACTGAGTCAGTTACAGTTAGTTCTTGATCATCCAAGTTATCCATCCGTTGTAGGTAACATTGTGTAGAATTGGTTGGCTCAGTGGTTACCACCTTTTCTCCCAGCGTAGATTCATCATTGGGTTGTAAGCATAATATCTCTGTCTCTTTAAAATATGTGTCTCGATGTGTGAAAGCCTGTTCAGAATTGCTCTGTTGTTCCTCTGGTGTTCCTTGTTCCATGGCTTGATTCATTATTGGAGCGTCAGTTGGAAGTGCCAAGATGGCATCTTTAGATTGTCTCCTAGATTTCCAATAAGTTTTGAAGTCTTCTGTCATTTCAAAAATTTTCTCCAATGTTAAATCATAGTCAAGATGTGGAATGTTTTCTTCCATTTTGGTAGTAGACAAGCTTGTTCCTTTATTAGAAATTATATTTTAGAAAAGTTCACAAATATCCGCCTCCAAAGGTCTAATAGCAAGCTTCACCGCCCGAATGTCAGCTTATCTTTTCTCTTTTACTATTGTATGAAATCCAATCCCTCTTCCAGTCACAAAGATAGATTTATAATGTCACTTTTGGCCACCAGATGTCCTCAGTGGACTGAAAGATCTTTTTTTTTTGCGTTGCTAAAGTTAACGAAGAAAATGTTTTTTTTTTCAGTCTTATTTAAAAGTTTAACAAGAAAGGTATCTCCAAGATTATTAAGTTGATAGAGACAAATAGCAATATCCTCTTTTTCCCCTTCTTTTCCCCCAAATATCCCCACAAAGAGAATCCAATGGTAGAAAAAACAACCAAAACAAAGAGGTTTTTTCGTCTTTTCTTTTCTTTTAGGTTCTCTTTCCGATATAGGCAGCCGCCACCTTCTTAGCAAAGGGAAATAGTCAGAGCTCTTTACAGGACGAATCAGAGTAACGAGAGAAAAAGGAGTCTCACCCGTATTCACCACGGTGGGTCTTCATGTTTAGTTGTTCTTTTGACTTGTGGTTGGTGCAGCTGGGTGATCGGCCATTTTACTGGCCGATCTTCTTCTCCGTCGGCCCTCAGATTTCACTCGGCCAGCTGGGGGGAGCCGCCGCTCCTCCGCAGCCGAGCACAGCATCCTCGATGGTAGTCGCACCCTCCAGGGTGACTTTCGACCCGCATAAGGGTCTACCGGCAAAGGGAAACTAGCTGCTGAGGAGACGAGTCTCCTTGTACAGCTAGAGGTGCTGCGTCCGAAACCAGAAGCCCCTGTCTGGTACCATTCTTGCAGTTGATCAGGTACTGCTCGATAGATACAGGCCTGAGAGAGGTGGTTGTCTAATCCCTCTCTGAAGTGATGGACTAGGGATTGCTCAGGCCACCTCTCTATGCAACTGGCTATCTTGAGAAACTCCTGTATGTATTCCAATGCAGGCTTGCTTTACCTTATGGATTTGTTCTTCTGCTTTGATGGCAATGGATGGGTCCTCGAACCTTGCTCTCAGTCCTAGGAGGAAGAGATGGGGGTGTTCCAATTTGGTGGCTTGCTCGTTATATAAATTGTTTAGCCATTCAGATGCCTCTCCATCTAAGCTGGACGCAGTCACGTCGACCATAGTGGCTGGGTCTGGGTAGAGATAGGCACAGCAGTTCAAATGAGAGTGCACTTAGTTGAGGAAAAAAATCAACTTCTCTGGGTCCCCATCGAAGGTTGCTCTAAAAGGTGGTGAAATCAATGGTTGCTGGCCTCCCCACTGTGGCTGTTGCACCCCCGGCTGCTGCTGCCCCCCCAGCAGCTGCCACATCCCCAGTGGCTGCACGTTTGTGGGCTGTTGCCACCCCCCCGTCTGTTGCTGCATTGCTGGCGGCTGTGGCCTCCTGAGTTGTCGTAGGTCTCACAATGTTTGCTGCCTGGGTGGGGCTGTTGTCATTCCCCCCTGCTGTTGGCCTGCAGGGAGCTGTGGCATCATTAGTTGCTGTAGGCCCTCCTGTTGTCCAGGAGGGTGTTGTTGCTGGATCCCCATCGTTTGCAGGCCCCTCAGTGGTTGCTGTACATTTGGGGGAGGCGACCACCCCCACTGCTGCTACTGTCCTCCCACCGGTTGCTGGTCTCCTGGCATCTGTATCACCCCAAGTTGTTGCAAGGCCTTCATCAGCTGCTGCATACTCAGGGGCTGCGACCCCCCCCTGCTGTTGCACCAGCAGAGACTGCTGGCCTCCCACCTGTGGGGGCTCCTTTTTCCCCCATTGCTGTATGGAGCCCGGACTGGGTGGTCGATAAGCACGTCAGTCCGGGGATTGGCTGTCCCGGCGACGGCTCGGGCTCTTATCTCATCGGCGGCAATCTGGGCTTTGGGAAGGGTGACAACTGGAGCTGCGCCTCTCTGTGGGGCTGTAGGCCCTGGTAGGGGGCTTCGAGGACAGGAAGGCTGCCTCATCTGAAAAGGAGGGGCTGGGGGTTCCCCTTGGCAGGAGTTGGTGGCTGCCTCATCAATCATCCTGATTGCTGGCGCATGGGGAACGGGAAGGTTGCTCTCTGCTTCTCATCTCTAGCTCCTCGAACCTTTCCACCAACTTCTCCACTGACTGGCTATGAGCTGCGGACAGGTACTTCTACTCACCTGAGTCCTCAGTGGCAGATGATTTTGTAGTTCTCCACCGGTCTGGGGAACGCGACATGTGGGAATCCCTTTGTGGTAGATCAACCTCATCTCTCCTTTGAAACACCTGAGGGTGGCAAGGCCGTCTTGAGGCATCTGGAGTCTCTGCTGGGCTGGGTCCATTCCAATGACCAGATCAGCTGTCCTTGTGGCTTGGGTTTTGCCCCCAGCTGGGAGGCCTGAAAAAGCTCCTTCTCCACCGGCGTGCTGGCTGTCATTCCCCCCACTGTGGTAGCAGCTGCTGCTGGGGTGCTGGTTTTGGGCGTTGTCTCTTTCTCCATGCTGAGATCTTCCCCGAATCTTTGTCAGCTTATCCCTCAATTCTAGGGACAGTGACTGGGGCTCAGGATCCCTAGATAGTTAGGAAAAAGTTGAAGTTTTTGGCTTAATGTCATGGTTCCGACAGATGAAATAAAGAATCTTTATTTGAGTAGCATAGCATTGGCACTAATATAGTTGAAGCCAAAAACTGGATTCCCCTCCCCTGAGCACACAGTATCAAAGCACAATTCCCTCCTCCAATTAACTGTCATAAATCACATTCTCTAATTAGTTTGAAATGCAGGCTCTCCCTCCATTTCTCCAACCCGCCAATTCTTATCATCTCTTATTTCATTAACCTTGGTTCACACACTTATTCCAGTATTATTATGTCTATCTAATCTCCCATGCACATTCCTCCCCCCCCCCCCAGCATCATCTAACTCTAAAAGTAAAACATAAGAAGCAAATGGTTGCATCTCTAACTGTTGTCAAAGCAAAAACATCCGATGTTAGCAGCGTTGACACTTAGAACATGAAAATTCTAAAGTGCTCTGGGACTTTAGAATTCGAACAGACAGGCAGCTGCCACACAACTCCCCAGACTTAACAATTGTCAATAAGAAAGACAAAAAAGTCTGGATAGAGGACATGACACTACCAGGAGACAGCAGAATAGAAGAGAAAGAACTGGAGAAGATAACAAAATACAAAAACCTGCAAATAGAAATAGAATGACTGTGGCAAAAGAAAGCAAAGGTAGTACCAATAGTAATAGATGCCTTGGGTGCAATCCGAAAACAACTGGAGCACCACTTGAACACCATCAGCACTGACAAATTCACCATCAGTCAATTGCAAAAGGCAGCTTTATTCAGAACAGCTTACATCTTACAACAATACTTCTGACCTCCGGTTCCGGGTTACGGCGTTCCTAGTCGTACGAAGAGATTCGTCTCCTTGTCAGCTAGCCTCCCTCCGCTGGTAGACCCTTATGCAGGCCTAAAGTCGCCCTGGAGGGTGCAACTTCTGTCGAAGAGGCTTCGCTTGGCTGTGGAGGAGCAGCGACTCCTCCAGCTGTCCGGGCCAACTCTGAGGGCCGACAGAGAAGAAGATCGGCCAGTAAAATGGCCGATCACTTAGCCGCTAGAAACCGCAAGTCAAAGAACAGCTAAGCTTGAAAACCCACTGTGGTGAATCCGGGTGAGATCTTTTTTTTTGTTCCTCTCTTTATGCTTTTTTGCTTTTTTTTGCCTGTAAGAGCCCTGTTGGAATTATTTCCCTGGCTTGGAATAGCAGCTTCTATATGTTTAGGAAGAAAGGCGAACAAAAGAATAGAACAAAATTTTAAAGACTACGTTTTATATATATATATATATATATATATATGTTTTCTGAGGTTTTCGCGGGTATTTGTATGTAGGTCTTTGGTTGTTCGGGTTTTCTCCCACGTAAAATTGGAAGTGTCTTGGCGACGTTTCGACGAAGTCCCATTCGTCATCTTCAGGCTGGTGCTTTCAGCTTCGTGCCTCGAGCAGCAGTGTGTGGTCTTGGCTGTTTCTTCCTTTTAACTGCCAGTGGAGGTATGAACTGATTGGGTGGGAGCTTGGCTGTGTTCTGATTGGGTGGAGGTGTGTTCTGATTGGGTGGAGGTGTGTTCTGATTGGTTAGGGGCTTGGCTGTGCTCTGATTGGCTGGGGGGTTGGCTGTGCTCTGATTGGCTGGGGGGTTGGCTGTGCTCTGATTGGCTGGGGGAGTGTTCTGTTTGGTTGTGCTCAGGTTAGTCTGAGTTGCAGAGGGATTGAAGATTTTGGGCTGCCCTGCCATTCCTTGGCTTCGCGTTCGTGGTCGTGCTTCCTCTTCATGGAGGGTGTCAGTTTGCTTCATGTATGGATTGGGGGGGTTTAAAGTGGCTAATGATGCAGCTGTGGTCTGGCTTCTGGTTTGTGGTCGTGCCTCATAGTCAGTGTGGCTTTGGGTTTGTTTTTTGCGTGGATGTTTGGTGGTGACATCCTGTGTGGTTTTTGTGAGTGTGGGTCTGGTATCATTTTTTGTGTTAGGGAGTCGTTTGTCAATGAGGGCGGGTTTCCAAATGGCTGGTAGGCGGGAGGTATCATCTCGCTTGTTCATGCTGTGTGGGCGTTTTTCTATCTCGATGGCTTCTCTGATTATTCTGTTATTAAAATGTTCACTTTTGGCAATGGTTCTGGTATTTTTAAAGTCAATTTCATGTCCTGTAGCTTTAAGGTGTTGGACCAGGGAAGATGTTGGTTCCTCTTTTTTGACTGAGTTCTTATGTTCTTCAATGCGTGCACTTATTCTTCTGTTGGTTTGTCCGATGTATGTGGTGGGACAAGTGGTGCACGGGATTTCGTATACTCCTTGATTTTCTAATTCAATTTTATCTTTGGGGTTTCTAAGGATGGTGGATATTTTTCTGTTTGTGCAGAATGCTGTTTTGATGTTGTGTTTATGGAGGATCTTACTGATTCTGTCTGTGATGCCTTTTATGTATGGGAGGATGGCTTTGCCGTTTTCTTGTTCTTTGTCTTGGATTTTAGTGGGGGTTTCTTTTTGGATTAGGTTTGTAATCTTATTTCTATGGAATCCATTGGATGTTAGTACATTGGTGAGAGTGTGTAGTTCGGGTTTTAGGTGTTGTTTGTCAGCTAAGCGTTTTGTTCTGGAGATGAGTGTCTTGGCTACAGAGTTGATCTGTGCTGGGTGGTGGTGTGAGAGAGCGTGCAGATAGCGGTTTGTGTGTGTTTTCTTCTGGTAGATGGTGTGTCCTAGGGAGCCATTGGATTTCTTGTAGACTAAGACATCCAGGAAGGGAAGTTGGTTGTTAGCTTCTGTTTCCATGGTGAACTGTATTTTGGGGTGTAGGCTGTTGAGGTGTGTGAGGAAGTTGTCCAGTTTTTCTTTCCCATGTGGCCAGATTATGAAGGTGTCGTCTACGTATCTGAGCCAGAGTTTGGGTTTGTGATCCGATTTTTCTAGAGCTTGGGTTTCAAAGTGTTCCATGTAGAGGTTGGCAATGACAGGTGAGAGGGGTGATCCCATGGGTGCTCCTTCTGTTTGTTTGTATTTTTGTCCATTATAGATGAAGTATGTGTTGGATAGGCAGTGGTTGGTCAGATCTAAGATGTGTTTGGGGGGGTTATATTTGTTTTGGATAGCTGTCAAGGCTTCTTTGATAGGCACTTGGGTGAAGAGGGATATGACATCGAAGCTCACTAGTAGGTCGCTGGGCTATAAGTTTTGTTTCTTTATGATCTCTATAAACTGGAATGAGTTTTTTACGTGTGAGGTGATGGATTCTGCATAGGGCTGTAGTTGTTTGGCGAGAAATTTGGCTAGGTTTTGTAGAGGTGAGCCTATGGAGCTGACTATAGGTCTGAGTGGGGTTCCTTCCTTGTGTATCTTGGGGAGACCATAGAGTTTGGGGCATCTGGATGATTTCTCTCTGGGAATGATTCTTTGCTGGATCTCTTCGCTAATGGGGGAGCCTTTTATTTTGGATCTGGTGGTTTTTTCCAGGTAGGTGGTGGGATCTGTATTTAGGGGTTTGTATGTGGAGTCTTGGAGTAGGTTGGTTAATTTGGTTTGGTAGTCAGATGTGTTCATAACCACCGTGGCGTTGCCCTTGTCTGCTGGTAGGATTATTATGCTGGTGTCTTCTTTAAGGTTACGTAGTGCTGTCTGTTCCTCTTTGGGTAAGTTGCTTTTGGGTGGCTTGCTGGTGCAGAGGATGTTGGTGATTTCGAGTCTGATTCTGTTGGCGTCGTCGGGGTTGATTTTAGTCAGGCTGGTTTCAACTCCACATATAATGGTTTCAGTGGGGATGTGTTTGGGAGTGACTGCAAAGTTGAATCCTTTGGAAAGGACATTGGTTTCGGCTTTGGTGAGGATCCTATCTGAGATGTTATGCACTGTTTGCTTCATGTGTGGCTGTGAGGGAGGAGGGGTTTGTTTCTGGCGTTCTTGTAGTCTTCGGAGTTTGTTGGTGTGTGTATCTGTCTTGAAGGTGGTCTGTGTTTCGGCTCTCCAGACGGCAAGTTGTTTGGATTTGTCCCAAAGTGCGGGGTGGATCTTGTTGCTGAGTTTGAGGTGGAGTGTGAGGAGATCTTTGTTAATTCGGTCTAGGAGGAATCTTTTTGTGTGAAGTTCATTTCTGATTAGGGCCAATTCTGTTCTTTTCAGGATCCGTTTGGTGGCTGCAGAGTTGGAGTGGAATTTCAGTTGGAAACATGTGGGGATTAGATTTTGATCTCGGCAGTTGCGTAGGAATGCGAGGTCGCATAAAATGGAAGCTCTTTGGACTTCAAGTTTTTCATAGGTCCTGGTCAGATGGTGGATTTCCTCCCCGTAGAGGTTCAATATTTGTTTTCTGAGGTTTTCGCGGGTATTTGTATGTAGGTCTTTGGTTGTTCGGGTTTTCTCCCACGTAAAATTGGAAGTGTCTTGGCGACGTTTCGACGAAGTCCCATTCGTCATCTTCAGGCTGGTGCTTTCAGCTTCGTGCCTCGAGCAGCAGTGTGTGGTCTTGGCTGTTTCTTCCTTTTAACTGCCAGTGGAGGTATGAACTGATTGGGTGGGAGCTTGGCTGTGTTCTGATTGGGTGGAGGTGTGTTCTGATTGGGTGGAGGTGTGTTCTGATTGGTTAGGGGCTTGGCTGTGCTCTGATTGGCTGGGGGGTTGGCTGTGCTCTGATTGGCTGGGGGGTTGGCTGTGCTCTGATTGGCTGGGGGAGTGTTCTGTTTGGTTGTGCTCAGGTTAGTCTGAGTTGCAGAGGGATTGAAGATTTTGGGCTGCCCTGCCATTCCTTGGCTTCGCGTTCGTGGTCGTGCTTCCTCTTCATGGAGGGTGTCAGTTTGCTTCATGTATGGATTGGGGGGGTTTAAAGTGGCTAATGATGCAGCTGTGGTCTGGCTTCTGGTTTGTGGTCGTGCCTCATAGTCAGTGTGGCTTTGGGTTTGTTTTTTGCGTGGATGTTTGGTGGTGACATCCTGTGTGGTTTTGGTGGTGACTAACCTGAGCACAACCAAACAGAACACTCCCCCAGCCAATCAGAGCACAGCCAACCCCCCAGCCAATCAGAGCACAGCCAACCCCCCAGCCAATCAGAGCACAGCCAAGCCCCTAACCAATCAGAACACACCTCCACCCAATCAGAACACACCTCCACCCAATCAGAACACAGCCAAGCTCCCACCCAATCAGTTCATACCTCCACTGGCAGTTAAAAGGAAGAAACAGCCAAGACCACACACTGCTGCTCGAGGCACGAAGCTGAAAGCACCAGCCTGAAGATGACGAATGGGACTTCGTCGAAACGTCGCCAAGACACTTCCAATTTTACGTGGGAGAAAACCCGAACAACCAAAGACCTACATATATATATATATATATATATATATATATATATATATATATATATATATATATATATATAGGTCTTTGGTTGTTCGGGTTTTCTCCTGCGTAAAATTGGAAGTGTCTTGGCGACGTTTTGACGAAGTCCCATTCGTCATCTTCAGGCTGGTGCTTTCAGCTTCGTGCTGAAGATGACGAATGGGACTTCGTCAAAACGTCGCCAAGACACTTCCAATTTTACGCGGGAGAAAACCCGAACAACCAACGACCTACATACAAACACCCGTGAAAACCTCAGAAAACATATATATATATATATATATATATATATATATATATATATATATATATATGTTTTGGGGTACTGGAAAAAAACTTTTTCCTAAGAATTCTACTATTAGCCTATGCTGTTGTGCCTTTTTTTTTTGAGTATTTCTTCCTCCACCTTTTCCTGAAAAAATAGAAAAAGGGGAAAGAAAAAAAAATGACTTTTGAAAAAGATTTCTTAGCTCACTGAGGACATCTACTGGTTAAAAGCTAATATTGTATTTGTTGTCTATTTGGAGAAGAGATGGTTTTGGCCTTCAAACTGTTCTTCAAGAGAAAGATAATTTGATGCAGCTGAACAATTTTTAAAATGGAGTTGCACTCACATTTAAATTGTAAACTTATTCTGGAAAAGATCTATGAAGCTACAGAAGAAATATGTGCTACAATGAAAGAGTTTACTATAGAATTAAGAGCCAGAATCTCTCCTTCAAACTTCAAAATTAACTTTCAGACTACACCTGATTCTCCTATAAAACAGATTACACAAGAAGAGGACTTGACTGAGAATAAAGAAAAATTGATTTTGCCTCATAAGCAAGTCATTTATGGTGCTGAGGACCAGAAGCAAAGACTGAGACTTGACATGTTAAAGCAACAAGAATTTATGGTTAAGAGAGCCAAAGGACCAATGCAGAGGCCAAGATGGTTCTCATTGATCCAAATGACACTACAAGCAATATAGAGAGACTTATCAGCTGGAAGAGAAGCTTTGCTATGGAAACCTACTTGGCATAAGAAAAAACCCTGAATAAGAATGAAAAAAAGTGAAAGTTAAAGTTTTATGTAATGGACTAAAGGCAACCTAGAATTATGGACTGATTTAAGGACTAAGATTATGAGTTAGATGTAAGGGAAATGGGTGATTAATGGAAGATACACAAAGTTTATCTATATGAAAATTACTATCTCTAATAAGATGATTTATCTGCTTGATGCTCAATGAATAGAAATAATTTAAGGTTTGATGTTATCTTGTCAGCTTAAAGAGATTGATTGATGGATTAGATAGGTCTAGGATAGATCAATATTTTAGCTAAAAAAGGAGATATTTTTAGGAAATAGATTAAAGGTAATCTAGAATTATGGGTTGATTTTAGGATTAAGATTGTGAGTTAGAAGTAAGAGAAAAAGGGGTGATTAATGGAATATATATTAAATTTATTAAGAGTGTGTTCTTTTTTCTTTTTTAGGACGATAGGGTTACTTGTAAAAAAATTATTATGTAATGTTGAGTTAATCTAATACGATGATTTGTTTGTTTGATAACACGGATGTTATTAGTTACAACAATTAATTGGATGTAATTTGAATTCTGTTTAATGGATTGAAATGACTTAAGGTTTGATTTTCTTCTGTCAGCTTAAAGAGATTGATTAATTGATGGATTAGATATGTATAGGATAGATTAATATTTTATTTTAATTAAGGGATATTAGTGGAAGAAGAATTAAATAAGATTTATGATAAAATTAAGGAACTAGAATATATTTGGAAGGGATACCTGAATTGATAATGTTTGTACTTAAAGTTAATTTGATTATGGTAGTGTAAATTTCTAAAGCTTTAAAAACAGGTATAGGTTGAATAAATTTAAGCCAGAATTGGACTATTTTAAATAAATTATGTTACCTAAGGGAAAAAGAGAGGGAATATCAGATGTATTGATTGAATTATGTATATATGTTTTGTTTTTGGATGTTTGACTACCCTAACACCACGGTGTGTCTTAAGCACTTTGTTTTAAAAACCAAAAAAACCAATAAAATTTCTTCTATATATATAAAAAATACTTCTAACACCATCTAACATCAACATCTTCGTATCCCAGGTCATTGCCAAATTTAGTCTGAACGTCTGTCTGACTACGATGAACCAAAGCATTCCCCATCCCCCAAGGTCTACAACAATATTCAGTCCAAGCATAACATAATTAGATTTATCACCAGTCACTGTATCAGTTTTTAATCTCAACCAGTGCTAGGGAGAGCAATCAAGACATCCTTCCTCACTACTAAAGGGATTCTGCTTTCATGAATGCCCCCAAAGAGGGCTCAGATGACGAGGAAGAGCCTGCTTCAGGAACTTGGCAGTGTGGCCTGGCAAAGCATGTGCAAGATGCAGGGGACTCTGAACCAAGAGGGGATGGGCAAGAAGAGGAGGAGAAACCAGGAATTTCAGAAGGGCTGGCTGACAATAGGAAGGAAGAAACGCAGCTGCAGCCAAGAAGCCAGCCAGAAGCAGAGGGCTGAGAAGGGACACAGCTGCAACCAATGAGCAAGAAGGAGGAATTGCCTCCTGCACTGGGTCCTAGGGTGTGCAGGGCCAAGAGGAGAGAGGTGCAACAAAGGTCAGCAGCCTTGCCTCTCCTAATGAGTTGTACTGAACGGTGGCTATATATCACTGGAAGTGGAGCAGTGATGTGAAGAACAACTCTTCCATTTTGGATTGTGTGTTTGTTCAGCCACCATGTACCTTGCCTTGGAACTTTGCCTTTGACTCTGTTTCTGGACTTTGGACTTTGCCTTCTGGACCTTGGAATTGGATTTGGATTGTGGGATTTGTGTTTTGGACCATGGATTTGTCTTTGCTGGACTTGTGTGTTTTTCCTGACTTGGGAAACTGGATTCATTGGGTCTTGCTCTGGTTCCTGTGTGGGGAATCCTGGGTAATACTATTCAGGGCTGGTTAAGCCTCAATAAAGACTTAAAACCCTTGTGGGGGGAGCTCAACTGCAGCTTATGCAGATGGAGAAGGACCAGTGCTGTCGTGGACTCTGCCTGTATTGCGGTGCCCTGCTAAGGCAAAGTCTGCACTGACAGGAAACTCCAGGAGCCCAGTATAGAGGACACACTAGGCCGGGCAGCCATAGTAGCAGGTCAAGTGCAACAACTCTGTGCTATGCCTGTCTGGCACCTGGCGGTAGGAGTGACTTTGGCCATCCCTGGAAGGGGGGATATTTGCACCGATGCTATGGTGGACTCTGGCAACTGCGAATTTCATGGACAGGGCCTTTGCAGATAAGTGGAACATCCCACAGCATGAGGTAGCCCCTCCCCCACTGCTTGTGGAGACCATTGATGGTCAGCCACTCTGTTCAAGACCAGTGGCAGCAGCAACTGAGGAACTACCTGTGGATTGGCAACCATGTCAAACATCTGGAATTTTTCATAGCATCCACTCCATATTTCCCACTTGTGCTTGGCCTGGAATGGCTCCAAGCCCATGAGCCGCATATTGTTTGGTCGGCAGGAGTCATCCATTTTGATAGCCCCAAGTGCCAGACCCATTGGATCCATGTGTGTGCATGGGAAAGACCTGTTGAAAGCCCATTGAATCTCCCTCTGGATATCATAGATGACACCAATGCATTTGGGGAAAAAGAGGCCACGTAACTGCCCCATCATTGGCCATATGATTGCCCCATTGATCTGGTTCCAGATGCTAAGTTGCCCGTGGGATGGATCTACTTGCTGTCAGAGCCAGAACTGGTGGCCCTTCAGGACTTTATTGCCAAGAATCTGTTGGAGGGGTTCTTCCAGCCCTCAACCTCTCCCTTAGCTGCTCCAGTCCTGTTCGTGAAGAAGAAATTGGGAAAGTTATGGCTGTGCTGTGATTACAGAAAGCTGAATGCCATCACCATCAAGAACCAGTACCCATTCCTGTTGCTCTCGGAACTCCTGGAGTGGCTATGACAGGCAAAGGTGTTCATGAAGCTGGACCTATGGGAGGTGTATAACCTGGTTCTCACTGGGTCTTCCTCTGGTTCCTGTGTGAGTAATCCTGGGGAATACTATTCAAGGCTGGTTAAGCCTCAATAAAGACTTCAAATCCTTGTGGTGTGTGCATGTGTCAACTGTCCAGATGGCAGATGCAGAAAAAGAAACTCCTGGGACATTATTTTACCAAGAGTATAAACTTTACTGAATAAACCATATTGGCACAGATGAAGCAAAACCAGCTCTGTGGGTTGTCTTTCCCTTTTCTAGAATGTATCTTCTCTGCTGTTTCTAAATTCTTGCTCTTTGAACTGTTTCTCCCTTGATGTCAACCTGGGGTGAGAAAGGAATGTGCCTCCGGCCATCTGGCTTATCTCTCGCTGTGGAAGAGAAGGTGCAAAGACCCAGCAATGACTTCACATTCATGGGAACGGACTCCGTTATCAGCTCCGTTCCCACAGTGGACTTAACACCTGGGGATTGGCTCATTTGAACTGACCGGATGAACTATTGGGGTGGGGTTTGCTTGGGACTCTTTTAACCTATTTATATGAGCGGGAAACCCTCAGATGCTGCCTTCTATGCCTGCTATCAGCTTCTCCTAATAAAAGTTCCTTTTGGAATGAGAATGTTCCAAGAGTCCTGCTTTCTTGGGAAGAGGTTTTGAAGTGGGTGCTTACATTAGGCAGGATCTGCAGTAATAGTCAACCCAGAAGGAAGACCCTTACTCGGGGGCTAAGCAAATGATGTCTGATATTGGAATGGAAAGGGAAGAATCTGCCATAGGGGGGGAGTTCTCCCACCAGGCAGAGCACAGCAGATATAGTTCTCAATCCTCGAGCTCATTGGATGAGGTGGTGGTCGCTGAACACCACAACAAACCAAGGTGGTTGATGGGCATCGGAAAGAAGGAGGACTGGGAGAAGAAATCCAGGAAAGTGACACTCAAACGCCGCAGTCACCAACTGGGTTGGAAAGTCGAGATGGACAGGTCGCTTCGCCTCAGTGAAGATGAAGAAGACTGGCCACCCCATTCCAACTGGTTCCTGGAACAAGCCATTGATATGCTGAGGGTTGCCTTCGATTCCCTGAAGGAAGAGAAAGCCAACCCATGCCAAGGTACCGCCAACCCAGACTCAGCCGAAGGGATGGACGAAGGGGGGGGGGGTTGAATCAGCAATCCTAGACCCTTACACTGGCACCACACAGGCAGCAACCATCACTACAACCGCAGCCACCCCCGGGTGAGCCGCACCAGCCGATAGCAATGGTCACCGACCCAGGAGACAGAGGGGACATCGAACCATCTGAAAGTTCCCGCCATTGGGGGTGAGATACTGTGGAGAGTCATGCCGACTGGGGTTTTTCCTGACTCAAGTGTTAAACTACATGGAAGAATATAGTCAGGAAATACTTAGCGACCGCAGTCGAATAAGGATTGTACAAACAGCCCTAGATGGCAACGCAGCCAACTGGGTGGTAGACCTCCATGACGCTGATGCCCCAGAACTGCAAAACTTCAATCAGTTCATGGCAGCTCTCAGGTGCCATTTTGCGGATCCCTTGGCTGACCAGAAAGCACAGGAGCGCATCAAGACTGTCAGACAGGAACGGCGACCCGTAGCAGAATACACACAAGAATTCCGAGCCCTGGACAGCAAGCTTAACTGGCCAGAAGATATCCTGGTGGGCCATTTCAAGGATGGCCTGAACAATGACCTATATTATGCCTGCATCCCTTGGGGAGACCCAGACCAGCTCCAAGACTGGTACATCCTGGCTGAGGAAGCAGAGATCGATCGCGCCAGAAGGCAACGACGCAGAGGGAGTTCCTGGGGGAAGTCACCAGCGGAGTCACACCGAGAACCAGCAAAGCAAGTCTCCACCACCCCGAGGGCGACAGGTTGTTTCAAGTGCGGGAAGGAGGGACACTACGCCAAGTGCCGCTCAAAGACCCCCGTCCAAAAACCTGACTGAGCCACCAGAGGGAAGCCCAGAAAGACCCTGGCGAAACCGAAGGAGACAGCTATGAAAAGCGTGGAGGTCGTCGAGTTCCCAACCCCATCGAGGCAGGCAAGGGGAACTCCGACACCACCAGGAGGACCACCCAATTCTTCAGATGACAACCCGGAGAACGAATCCCTGGTAAATGGACCCATCCCGTCCCTCACCAGAACTGTAGAACTGTTTAGCCCTGGAGGTTACACTCAGGGCCCTCATAGACTCAGGCTGCACTCACTGCCTCATAAGCCCAACCCTAGTGGGGAATTTAGGGATTCCGGTGAGGAGGCTGAAGAAACCGATTTCGTTCGGTCAATTAGATGGGTCCCTGGCAGGGGGGATGCCAGCTACTCTTGCCATGTTGCCTGTCCAACTCACCGTAGGGGATCACATAGAGACTCTAACGTTTGTGGTGACCCCTGGCATGGACTGCCCCCTCATCTTAGGTATGGTGTGGCTGACCAAGTGGAACCCGAGGGTGGACTGGAGGACAGGAGAACTGAGATTCCCAAAAGGGAAAATAGAAGCAGGAGCTCTGACTCAAACCCGGAACCGGGGAAGCTCCTCTGAAAGCACAGCAGTGGTGGGGGAAAAGGAGTTGCAGGACATACCCGAGGAATACCGGGATCTAGCTGAAGTGTTCAGTGGGAAGAAATCTGATGAACTGCTCCCCCAACAACCCACGGAATGCGCCATTGAAATACTCCCGGGGGCAAAATTACCTAAGCCAAAACTGTATTCCATGAGCCCACGGGAGCTGGAGGAGATGCAAAAGTTCATAGACAAAAATCTGGAATGGGGGCTTATCCAACTGGCAAAGCCCAAAACCGCAGCCCCCGTGTTATTTCGCGAAAAGAAAGACGGGACTCTTCGCCTCTGCGTGGATTATAGGTCTCTTAACACAGTGAGTGAAAGTAACCTTTATCCCCTCCCTCTGATGAAAGACATACTAGCACACCTGTCAAAGGAAAAAAATCTTTTCAAAACTGGACTTAAGGGAGGCGTATTACAGATTCAGAATTAAGGAGGGAGATGAATGGATTACTGCCTTGTCGTGGCGAAGGGGCTTGCGTAACTCAATGAAGCTATGAGCTATGCCATGCAGGGCCACCCAAGACAGACAGGTCATAGCAGAGAGTTCTGACAAAATGTGATTCACTGGAGAAGGAAATGGCAACCCACTCCAGTATCTTTGCCATGAAAACCCCATGGACAATACCAAAAGGCAAAAAGATATGATGCTGGAAGATGAGCCCCTCAGGTCGGAAGGTGTCCAATATGCTACTGGGGAAGAGCAGAGGGCTAGTACTAGTAGCACCAGAAAGAGTAAAGCGACTGGGCCAAAGCCGAAAGGACACTCAGCTGTGGATGCATCTGGTGGTTAAAGGAAAGTCCAATGCTGTAAAGATCTTTTCTCCATAGGAACCTGGAATGTAAAATCCATGAATCAAGGCAAACTGGACGTGGTCAAACAAGAGATGACAAGACTGAGCATCAACCTCTTAGGAATCAGCGAACTAAAATGGACAGGAATGGGTGAATTTAATTCAGAGGACCATCAGGTATACTACTACGGGCAAGAATCCCTCAGAAGAAATGGAGTAGCCTCCATAGTCAATAAAAGAGTAGGAAAAGCAATATTGGGATACAATCCCCCAAATGACAGAATGATCTCAGTGCGAATCCAAGCCAAACCATTCAATATCATAGTAGTCCAGGTCTATGCCCCAACCACTGGTGCTGAAGAGGATGAAACTGACCAGTTCTATGAAGCCCTACAGCACCTTATAGAATCAACAGCAAAAAATGATGTCCTTATCATCATGGGGGATTGGAATGCTAAAGTAGGAAGTCAAAAGATAACTGGAATAATAGGCAAGTTTGGCCTTGGAGTACAAAATGAAGCAGGGCACAAGCTGATAGAATTTTGTCAAGAGAATACGATGGTTATAGCAAACACTCTTTTCCAACAACCCAAGAGACGGCTCTACACATGGACATCACCAGACGGTCAACACAGGAATCAGATTGACCACGTGCTCTGCAGCCAAAGATGGAGAAGCTCTATACAGTCAGTAAAAACAAGACCAGGAGCTGACTGTGGCTCAGATCATGAGCTTCTCATTGCAAAATTTAGGCTTAAATTGAAGAAAGTAGGGAAAATCACTAGGCCACTCAGGTATGAACTAAATCATATCCCTGATGAATATACAGTAGAGGTGACAATTAGATTTAAGGAATTAGATCTGATAGACAGAGTGCCTGAAGAACTATGGATGGAGGTTCACAACATTGTACAAGAAGTAGCAACTAAAACCATCCCAAAGAAAAAGAAATGCAAGAAAGGCCGGTGGTTCCAGCGATGACGAATGGCGGCGTTTTACAAAGCCGCCCGTTCCTGGTGCGTGTAAAAGCCGCGGGACTTTGACAATCAGCTGTCCCGCAGCTTGAATCTCCTCCCTGGGAAAAAGGGAGGAGGAGAGCTCTCAGGTAGAGGTAAGAGCTCCCCTGGATCCCTGTTATTTTGGGGATCGGAGGGTAGAGCTCCCTCGGAGCCTGAGCAACTCCGCGTTCCAGGGAGACTTCATTCCGAAGCTTTTGGGATGAAGCAAGTTGCCGCTTCCACATCTGCTTTTTTTTTCCAGCTGCTTGTGAGTATTTGAAAGCAGACGGAGCAGACCAGGAGAGACTGTGCTCAAGTTTGATGGTGCCTTTAACTTCAGCAAGTTTCCTCTTCCTTTTCTTTTGTTCACTTTCCCTTTAGAAGAAAGGGAAAGTGAAAAGTAAAATGGCGATCGTCTTTCTTGCCTGATTTGCATTACAGAGTAAAACCTGGATACAGATTAACTCTTTAAATACAGAAGTAAGAATTTGGCTTTTATTCTTTCCTCTTTTTTTCTCTATTTTTTTTCTCTTTTTTTTTTTTTAAGAATACTTAAAAGAACTGTGCCCTTTTTTTTTCAATAAGAATCTTTCTTCTTGGAACTTAAGAAAATGGCTTCAAAACGTCTGCCTCCCGCCCCTAAGGTTCCTATTTCTTCTCCAATGCCTCAGCCTGCATCTCAGAAACCAAAATCACCTCCACCTTCTCCTCCTCCTCCTGCAATTTCTCTTAATGATTTACAAGATGCTTTAAAACAGCATGCCTTGGATATTAAGGAGGAGGTAAAAGATCTTATAATTGCAGAGAGGGCTAATACAGAAGAATTATTGGAGAAAAAGAATAAACAAGTAAGAGACCATATCCTTCTGGCCTTTCAGGGCTTAGCCCTGCACATAGAAAGGATTGATGACCAGATGGAAAAGATTACTGAAAATGCATCAAGGATGGAATTTAGAATGCAGGAGGTAGAGAACAAGATAGAAATTACACAGGATGAACAAATCATTTCACAATATAGGGAGATGGAACACGCATTGCGTATCAGAGGCCTGAGGGATAACCCTCAGGAAGACTTAAAGATGCTTATTGTGAAAGATATTGCTCCTAATATTGGCTGGCGGCCTGAAATAATTGAGAATGAGATAGAAAAAATTTTTAGAGTTAATTCACGGGTTGCTAGACAGAGAAATCTACCAAGAGATGTGGTTATTTATTTTTCTAGAAGATCTATCCGTAATGAAATTATACAGGCCTTTTACAAACAAAAGTTTCAAATTGCTGATCAAGACGTGATAATTTTAAAAGAGATACCTCCAAAAATTTTAAGAGCCAGAAAAGATTTTACTTTCTTGTCTGATGAGTTGAAACATCGTCAAATTCAGTTCAGATGGGAGATTCCAAGAGGAATAATAGTAAATTATGAAGGGATACGTCACAGATTAACTACTGTTTCCAAAGCAAGAGATTTTTATCAGTCTATCTTAAAAGCAAGATTGTCACCACCTCCACAAATAAGGATGACGGAAGAGTCTCTTATGGCAGGAGCCTCATCAATGATGGTTATGGAACAAGCTGCACCGAATTCTGACATAAAAGAGCAAAGGATGACACGAGCTGCCCATAAACGTAAAGAAAAAGAGCAGTTGCAGAAGAGTGGTGAAAGTTTGGTTGTTACAGAGCCTGTGGGAGGGGCAAGACCCAAAAGATCTTCGACAGCAGATCTGCAGGCCATGCTCCAGAGGCTCCAGGCCGGTGGAGATGGTCAGGTTCCTGACCTGGAATGTTAATGGCTTAAACGTGCCCCAGAAACGAAGAAAGATTTTCCATTATTTGAAACAACATAATAATGATTTGATATGTTTGCAGGAGACTCATATAACTTTAAAGGATTCTAAATTCTTGATGAATTCCCGTCTGGGCATACATTTTACTGCTCCAGCCCCTGGGAAAAAAGGGGGAGTGGTAATTTATGTGAAGAAAACTTTTTCAGCTAAACTAATTGAGGCTGATTCTGAAGGAAGATATCTTTTTGTGGAATTATTATTACAAGGCCGAAAGGTTCTTATTGTTGGACTATATGCTCCCAATCAACAACAGAAACAATTTTATAAGTTGCTGCATGGCAAGATATCTCAGTTGGATTATAAATCGGTAATTTTGATGGGTGACTGGAATGGGGTTTTAGACCCAACTATAGACAAAAGAAGTTCCTCTAAAACTTTTATTCAAACTAAACTACCTATGACTTTCTTTGATTTGAAGGAAGAACTGGAGCTTATTGATATTTGGCGAGAAAGGAATACAAGTGATAGAGACTTTACCTTTTATTCTGATAGACACCAGTCATTTTCAAGGATTGATTTTTTTTTGATTACTAGTGACTTCCTCCCTAGAGTGAGGAAGGTGAAAATTTTTCCTAGAACATTGTCAGATCATAGTCCCGTGTGGATGGAGTTATATTCGGAAGACGGGAATAGAAGATCCTGGAGATTGAATGAGAACTTATTTAATCGGGAGGAGTTCGTACAAAAGTGTAAAGAACATTTAAAGGACTTTTTTACTATAAATATGAATAAGGGAACATCGATGTCTATGGTGTGGGACGCTAGTAAAGCATATATGAGGGGAATTTTGATTCAATTGAATAAAGTTTTTAGGGAAAAAGGGTCACAAAGACGTAGAGAAATAGAAGAAGAGATCAAATCAAAAGAACAAGAGTTGGTTCTTAACCCTACTGATAATAATTTAAAGGTATCTATAAAGATGCTTAAGGAACAATTCAACATGTTGATGGCAGATCAGGTGGCTACCAATCTGTCGTACATGAGACATAATACTTTTTGCAATGCGAATAAGCCTGGGAGGTGGTTGGCTTATCAGTTACGAAAGAAACAGAAAGCTAGAATTATAGAGAAAGTAAAATATAAAGGTACTGAGGTTTTTCAGCAAGATTTGATTAGAAAAAGCTTTTTGGACTTTTACACAAAATTATATTCAAGTGATAATATAAGGGGTTTGGATATAGATAAATATTTACAATCAGTACATTTTCCTAGACTTTCAGAGGAACAACAAAATGGGATGAATAGTTCAATTACTGTGGAGGAAATTGGTTTAGCTATTAAGCAGTTAAAGGTTGGAAAGTCTCCTGGAACAGATGGATTGACTTCTAGGTATTATAAGATCTTATCTGAAGAAATGATAGAGCCATTAAAGGAACTCTTTAATAGTATTTTGTTGGGTATGCAAGTTCCTCCTTCTTGGAAAAGAGCCTTTATATCACTGATTCCGAAGGAAGATCAGGATCTTACAGAGCCTAAGAATTATAGGCCAATTTCATTATTGAATGTTGATTATAAGATCTTTACAAAAATTTTGGCAAATAGATTAATGCAGGTTATGAAAGACTTGATTCATAGTGATCAAGCAGGATTTATAACAGGGAGATATATGAAACATAATGTTAGACAAATTATTAACTTAATTGAGTACTTGGATAAGAATAATCAGATTCCTGTGGCTTTTATCTTTTTGGACGCTGAAAAAGCTTTTGATCAATTGGACTGGCAATTTTTATTTTCTTTGGTAGAGAAAATGAATTTTGGGGACAATTTTTTACATGCACTTAAAGCTATATATCAGCAGCAATCTGCACAAATTGTTGTAAATGGGGGATTGACTGAGAATTTTAATATTCAAAAAGGGACAAGACAAGGATGTCCATTATCCCCATTGTTATTTGTTTTAACATTGGAAATTTTATTGATTCAGATTCGGGAATCGAAGTTAATTAAGGGTGTAAAGATAAGGAAGAATGAGTATAAATTGCGGGCATTTGCGGATGATTTGGTTTTAATTTTGGAACAGCCGAATCAGGCGATTGATGGTTTATTAGAACTTATAACACAGTATGGGAATGTTTCTGGTTTTAAAGTTAATAATTATAAGACTAAGATATTATCTAAGAATATGTCAGTTAAAGAAAGGGAAAGTTTGATCGAAGCCACAGGTTTTCAGATGGTAAAAAAGGTTAAATACTTGGGAGTATATCTAACTGCTTCAAATGGAAAATTGTATAAGAACAACTACGAACCACTATGGGCAAAAGTCCAAAAGGATTTAAGAGATTGGAAAAAATTGCAATTGTCATTGTTGGGGAGAATTTCAGCTGTAAAAATGAATGTTCTACCAAAGTTTCTTTTTTTGTTTCAGATGATACCTATTCTTAAAAAAGAGGCAAATTTGGAGGAATGGCAAAAGGGTATCAATAATTTTATATGGGCTGGGAAGAAACCAAGGGTTAAATTTAAGATATTACAGGATGCTCGAGAAAGAGGGGGACTTAAGGCACCTAATTTGAAATTATATTACGATGCAGCCGCCCTAACTTGGTTAAGTGATTGGCTTAACTTAACAAATATGGATATTCTCTTTTTGGAAGGTTGGGATTTAATATACGGTTGGCATGCATATTTAATTTTTAATAAGAAAGTTGATCGGACTTTTAAATCACATATTTTGAGGAATGCCTTACTTCATGTTTGGAAGAAGTATTATTATAGATTAAATTATAAAATACCTATCTGGGGGATTCCCAGACATGCAATTGAGGGAACCTCTAAGGGGACAAATTTTGATAAAATTTCATACAAAGAATTGTTAATTTGTTCTGGTTCGAACTGGCACTTGAAATCCCTAGATGTATTAAGGCAGCAAAATATTCTACAGTCATGGTTTCAATATTTACAAATAATGGATAGATGGACTGTAGATAAGAAAGAGGGAATAACACTAGAAGATAGACAATTGGTTATTCAGATTAAAAACCAAGGTCCGGCTCATATAAAAAGAATATATAATGTTTTATTAGAGTTAGATTCGGAAACAGAATTGGTTAAAGATTGTATGATTAAATGGGCTCAGAATATACAGGAGCCGATCTCATTGGATTTATGGGAGATAATTTGGATAAGAAATGTTAAATTTACACAAGCTCAAAATTTGAGATAAAATTTTTATAAAATGTTTTATAGATGGCATTTAGATCCTAAAAAATTATCTTGTATGTATTCCAACATACAGCCCAAATGTTGGAGATGTGGCAATAATGATGCGACATACTTTCATATTTGGTGGAATTGTAAAAAAGTAAAGGCTTTTTGGATTATGATTTGGTGGAACATTCAAAAGATTTTTAGAAAAAAGATAAAGTTTACTCCTCAACTATTTTTACTTGGTATTTTTGTTGACTTAAATGAAAAAGAAACTACTTTGATGTTGAATTTATTAACTGCAGCAAGGTTACTAGTAGGTTTATATTGGAAGAAAGATTCTTTGCCTACTTTAGAAGAATGGATATTTAAAGTATCTAGTCTTGCAGAAATGGCAAAAATTTCTGCTTATTTAAAGGATCATACACAAGAAAGATATATTACTGTATGGGGAAGGTGGATAGATTATATTCAGAAAAAGTATGGAATTAAAAAGTTTTATTTATTTTATGAATGAATATCAAATATTATAGAGAATTGTTTTATAGGTTATGGAGTTAAAGGTTAATTATGATATTTTTTTTTCTTTCTCTCTTTTTTTTTCTTTTTTCTTAATTATTATAATTTTCTTTTTTTTTTCTAACCCTGTATTCTGCTCTGGGAAGTGAAGGGAGGGGGGGTGGGGGTGGGAGGGAGGGTAAGGGGGGGTTCTCTATTCTAAAATTTTATTGTATTTTTATAAATGATTGTATGTTTTAAAAAATAAAAATTTTCAATTAAAAAAAAAAGAAAAAAGAAATGCAAGAAAGCAAAATGGCTGTCTGCGGAAGCTTTGCAAATAGCTGAGGAAAGAAGGGAAGCGAAAGGCAAGGGAGAAAGAGAAAGATACACCCAATTGAATGCAGAATTCCAGAGAATAGCTAGAAGAGATAAGAATGCCCTCTTAAATGAACAGTGCAAAGAAATAGAAGAAAACAATAGAATAGGGAAAATAAGAGATCTCTTCAAGAAAATTGGAGATATGAAGGGACCGTTTCATGCAAAGATGGGCATGATAAAGGACTAAAATGGCAGGGATCTAACAGAGGCAGAAGAGATTAAGAAGAGGTGGCAAAATTACACAGAAGAACTATACAAGAACAAGCTTAGCATCCCTGATAACCACAATGGGGTGGTCACTGACCTCGAGCCAGACATCCTAGAATGTGAAGTGAAATGGGCCTTAGGAAATCTGAGCAACAACAAAGCTAGTGGAGGTGACAGTATTCCAGCTGAGCTATTCAAAATCTTAAAAGATGATGCAGTAAAAGTGCTACACTCAATTTGCCAGCAAATTTGGAAAACTCAACAGTGGCCACAGGATTGGAAAAGGTCAGTTTACATTCCAATTCCAAAGAAAGGCAATGTCAAAGAATGTTCAAACTATAGCACCATTGCACTCATTTCACATGCAAGTAAAGTTATGCTTAAAATCCTACAAGCTAGACTCCAGCAGTATGTGGATCGGGAACTTCCAGAAGCACAGGCAGGATTTCGAAGAGGCAGAGGAACTAGAGATCAAATTGCCAACATACGCTGGATCATGGAGAAAGCTAGGGAGTTCCAGAAAAACATCTACTTCTGCTTCATTGACTATGTTAAAGTCTTTGATTGTGTGGATCACAACAAATTGTGGCAAGTTCTTAAAGAGATGGGAGTACCAGACCATCTTATTTGTCTCTTGAGAAACCTATATGCGGGTCAAGAAGCAACAGTGAGAACTGGACATGGAACCACTGATTGGTTCAAAATTGGAAAAGGAGTCCGGCAAGGCTGTATTCTGTCACCCTGCCTATTTAACTTATATGCAGAGCATATCATGAGAAAGGGAGGTCTAGATGAATCAAAAGTTGGAATTAAGATTGCCGGGAGAAATATCAACAACCTAAGATATGCAGATGATACCACTCTAATGGCAGAAAGTGAAGAGGAACTAAAGAGCCTCTTGATGCAGGTGAAGAAGGAGAGTGCAAAAGTTGGCTTGAAACTCAACATTAAGAAAACCAAGATCATGGCATCCGGCTCTCTCAATCCCTGGCAAATAGATGGGGAAGAAATGGAGGTAGTGACAGATTTTATCTTCCTGGGCTCCAAGATTACCACAGATGGGGACTGCAGCCAAGAAATTAAAAGACGCTTGCTCCTGGGGAGGAAAGCTATGACAAATCTAGACAGCATACTAAAAAGCAGAGACATCACCCTGCCAACAAAAGTACGTATAGTCAAGGCCATGGTTTTCCCAGTTGCAATGTATGGCTGTGAAAGTTGGACCATAAGAAAGGCTGAGCGCAAAAGAATTGAGGCCTTTGAACTATGGTGCTGGAGAAGACTCCTGCAAGTCCCCTGGACTGCAAGGCAATCAAACCGGTCAGTCCTAGAGGAGATCAACCCTGACTGCTCTTTAGAACGCCAGATCCTGAAGTTGAAACTCAAGTAATTTGGCCACCTAATGAGAAGGAAGGACTCACTGGAGAAGAGCCTAATGCTGGGAAAGATTGAGGGCAATAGAAGAAGGGGATGACAGAGAATGAGGTGGCTGGATGGAGTCACTGAAGCAGTAGGCGTGAGCTTAAATGGACTCCAGAAGATGGTAGAGGACAGGAAGGCCTGGAGGAATGTTGTCCATGGGTACGTGATGGGTCAGACACGACTTCGCAACTAACAACAACAACAACAATGAATGGAAAACGGCCTTCAATTGCCCCTTAGGATGTTTCCAATTCAGGGTTCTGCCTTTCGGGCTTCAAGGGGCACCTGCAGTGTTCATGCAATTAATAAATGACGTGCTCCAGCAATTCATTCCCTCCTTCGCACAGAACGCATTGCCAATTACTAACTTACTAAAGACCAACGGGGAGGGGAAGCCAAAGTCAAACCAGCCTTTGAAATGGACGGTAGAATGTCAAACCGCATTTGAAAGACTGAAAAGACTATTTTCTGCAGAACCAGTTCTCAAACACTCTGATACTGATAAACCATTTGTGATTCAAGCTGATACCAGCAATGTAGCCGTGGGGGCCATACTGATGCAGGAGAATGATGAAGGAAAATTACAGCCTTGCACATACACATCTAGGAAACTCACAGAGACAGAGCAAAGATGGGCAGTCTGGGAGAAGGAGGTTTACACCCTCCTAACCTGGCGGCATTTCCTGGAAGGGAACAAAATCCCCTTCCAGGTGTGGACCAACCACAAGAACCTACAGTAGAAGCCCTAAAGATCCCCAGAAAATTAACCCCTAAACAAGCAAGGTGGTCATAGCATTTCCACTGATTTAATTTCACCCTAAAGCACTTACCGGGAGGGAGGAATTTCCTAGCCAATGCATTGTCCAGGCTGCCACAATACAACAGATGTCATGTGTCTGACTAATGAAACACTTCAAAGAACTTTCAGGCATTGCTTAACCTAAAAAGCCTTTATTAGTGTAAAGGAGTGTCAGCACGGCATGGAGAATGCCAAGATCTGAATTTCCCTTCCTTCATACATAACATTCCAGGCATTTCCCCTCCCCTATTTTGGGGTCATGATTCACATCTTCCAATTAGCCTGGAGGGCAAAGATTCACTTCTGTCCCCTTCTCTCCTCTCTCATTCTCATCTGAATTAACTCTAAAAGTACCAGACAGTTCTGCAGATTTAGTCAAAGCAAGAATATTCAATATTAGCAGCATTGACAACAGCAATAGAACAGAGATAACAGATCCACTGATGCCATCAAAACAATTGGCAGCGCAAGTCACCACCTGAGCGCAAGCCAAAATCCAGAAGCCCCTAGCAAGTCAAGCAGGGATTGAATTCAAAAAAGTGCTAGGGACCAACTAATGGTTCCTAAGCCACAAGAACTGATGCAACATGAATGATGGACTGCCATTTGTGGGAACCCAAGGTTGAATTGGTAACGTTTTGGCGGGCTGAGGAGCTGGGGAGAAAGCCTGTGTTTCAGGCTAATTGGAGAACGTGATTTATAACTGCTTGTTGGGGGTGGGAATTGCAATTTGTTACTTTGTATCCAGGTGAAGGGAAATTAGTTTTGGGTTCAACTATGTAGTGCCGATACTTTGTTTCCTGAATAAAATGTTCTTTAAGGAAGAATTCTTGCCTTGAGGTTCTTTTGATGGGTTTCATCAATCAGAACCATGACATTAACCCAAAACTACCTTCTATCCTGACCACCCTGGGGTCCTGAGCTCCAGTCACCTTCCCTAAACTGAGGGACAGGCTGACAAAGACTCAGGGAAGATCTCAACATGGAGGAAGAAGAAGCACCTTTAATCAGCACCCTGGCCATGGCTGCTGCCTCAGCGGAGGGAGCGCAAGCCACTGCACCGGCAAAGAAGGAAACTTTTGAGGCCTTACAGCTGGGGGCAAGATCAAAGACATGCGAGCTGATCTGGTCATCGGAGTGGACCCTGCCCAGTGGAGACTCCAAGCACCTTGAGGCAACCCTGCCAAAGGCAAGTTCTTTGAAAGCGTCCGAAGCCGACTTGCAAGCAGGATCCTCTCAAGAATCACGTTCCCCAGACTGTCGGAGAGCCAGGAGTTTGGTGACCACTGAGGACTCTGGAGAATGGAAGTACCTGTCCGCAGTCTATAGCCAATTGGTGGAGAAGTTGGTGCAGTGATTCGAAGGGCTAGAGGTGAGGAGTGGGGAACAACTTTCTCACTCTTTGTATGCAAGTGAACATGATGATCAGTGGAGCTGATGCCAATCTCTGCCTAAGAGAAGCCCCAGCCCCACTAATGGAGCACAGGCAGCTTCCCAGTCTTCAAAGCCACCAGCATTAACCTCCAGCCCCATGAGAAAGGAGTCTCTCCCTTGGTCAGAATGTATGCGCTGGGGTAGCCCATAATGTACAAAGAACTTCTCCACCAGCAGTTTGGCTACTGTAACAGCGCACTGATCTTTTGTCGGGAAAGCCTGGGCATAACAGGTAAAATGATCAGTCACAGCCAATACGTTTCCTTGCCCACTTACATCCGATTCCAGGCAAAGAAAGTCAATGCAAGCCAAATCCAAGGACCCATAACTTTGCAAATGGCCCATCGGTGCAGTCCTCGAGGGTAAGGTTTTCCTCTGAATGCAACGCAGACAGGATCTACAATAATCCCTGACTTCTGTCTTCATACAGGGCCAATAAAATCGATCCATTACTAACTTAAAAGTCTTTTCTGGCCCCAGATGTCCATGCTCATCATGTAGCGCAATCAACACTGCTTCTCTGTGTTTCTCCAGAAGCAAGAGTTGCCACCTTTCTTCAGGCCCGTCCGAAAGGCCCCTCTGATAAACCACTCCATCGCGAAGCTGTAAACGATCCCACTCCTTGTACAACACTCGGGTTCCTCTCAACGAATTAGCAAGTAAAACCTCTCACTGGCCACTTTTCAGGGCTCTTTCAATCAGGCCACAAAGGGGATCTTCCACCTGGTCCCTCCTCAGATCTTTCTTAGTCAGGGCAAACCTACCCTCCCCTCTGACCTGAACGGGATTACAATATAATTTGGGAACACCTGTAATAGTGACCCCCACCGACTCGGCCCCAATTGCTCCCCTAGCTTGGTGCTCTACCCCTTGGTACAGCGCTTGAATACCATCCGGGGTCAATTGTGTCCACTGTCTAACATATGCCCCTGAATCATGGGGTCTTCTCGACAGACCATCTGCATCTGTGTTCCTCACACCCGGGCAGTATTTCAAACTGAACCTAAATCCAGAAAGGGCAGCCAACCATCAATGCCCCATAGCATCAAGTTTAGCGGTTGTGAGCAAATACGTAAGTGGATTATTATCTGTCTTAACTTCAAACTCTGCCCCATACAGATAATCCTTCAATTTATCCACAACTGCCCACTTGAGGGCCAAAAATTCCAACTTATGAGTGGGATAATTCTTTTCCGCTGAAGTTAAGCCCCTACTGATGTATGCAATGGGCTTCAGCTGTTGGTCATGTTCCTGATATAACACCCCCCCCCCCCAAGGCCATCTTGACTAGTGTACACATGTAACTCATACGGTCGATTAGGGTCTGCATAAGCCAGAACTGGGGTGTTCATAAGCCTGCACTTCAACTGGTCAAAAGCTTGCTCACACTGTTCGGTCCATTCTGCCTGAATAGACTCCTGAGACTTCCTGGGTCCCTTAGTTTGATGGACCGGATTCAAGCAACCCACCACTTCCTCTGTTTCTTTGTTCTTTAATAACTCATTGAGTGGGCAAGCTATCTTTGGAAATCCTTCCAAAAACCTCCGATAATACGAAGTAAATCCCCAAAACAATTGCAATTCAGCTACATTTTGAGGCCTGGGCCAGGAAGCAACTGCCTCAAGCTTGACGAGGTCTGTTGCCACCCCCTCAGCCGAGACAACATGACCTAAATAAGTGACAGATGGTTGGTAAAATTGGCATTTCTCCAATGACAATTTCAGCCCTTCCTCATGAAGCCTTGTCAATACCTTCTCCAAATGCTCCTCATGCTGTTCAAGGGTCTCACCAAAGACAATAATATTGTCTAAATAGACCAATACCTCTATCAGATTAATATCCCCCACTGTCCATTCCATAAGCCTTTGAAAAGTCGCCTGGGCCCCTGACAGCCCTTGAGGCATTCGATTAAACTCGTAAAACCCCAATGGGCAGATGAAAGCAGTTTTCTACCTATCCTCTGGGTGCATGGGGATCTGGTGGTAGCCACTCCTTAAATCCAATACATTAAACCACTTTGCTCCTGACAAACACTGTAGAGCATCCTCTATCCAAGGAGTTGTATACTGATTGGGGATAGTCCTCCGATTAAGAGTGCGGTAGTCTATACACATTCGCAGGGACCCGTTCTTCTTCTGGGCCACCACTACAGGGGAGGCATAAGGACTTCGAGATTCCCTAATAACCCAAGTCTTTTTCAGCTTTGCTAGATGCTCTCTAAGATCATCCAGATCACTTAAGGGAATCCGCCGAGATCTCTCCCTGAAGGGCTTATCCTCCTTCAGTTGGATTACATGCTGGGCACTCCTAGCACAGCCCACATCAAACTCATCTCTCGAAAATAGACGTTTCCACTTCCAAAGCTGATCTCTCGCCCTCTCCTGCCACTCAGGAGAAAGCTGTGTATTTTTTTTTTTATTAAAAGTTTTTTAAATTTTACAATAAAAACCCCTTCCCCAATCCCTCCCACCCCACCCCAAAACCCTCCCCCATTCTTCCCAGAGCTGAATACAGGCTTATCTAGATCTTAAAAGAAAAAAAGTTTTAAACCCAAATAAACCTTAAGCAAATATAATTACACTCAATAAACAAATTGTAAAATACTTTAACTCCATAATATATATATAAAAAAAGAGGAAAAACAAAAGAGAAAATAAAAAAGAAATAATAAAAAAATAAAAAATAAAAAATTAAAGAATAATAACAATTACACTTCTAAATAATATCTTAAACTTATATAAATTATTCAAAAGCTAAATAATATTTTCTTATATTATACTTATATTGTATAAAATTTATCCATCTTTTCCACACGAAAGATACTTCTCTTGCGATTGATCTTTCAAGAAAGCCGAAATTTTTGCCATTTCCGCTAAGTAAGAAACTTTAAAAAACCATTCTTGCAAAGTAGGCAAAAATTCCTTCTTCCAATATTGCCCTATTAACAACCTAGCCGCAGTAATTAAATTTAACATTAAAATAATCTCTTTTTCATCACAATCAGAAACAATACCCAACAAAAACAATTGTGGAGTAAATTTTATCCTTCTTTTAAAAATTCTTTGAATATTCCACCATATCTTAATCCAAAAAGCTTTAATATTTTTACATGACCACCAAATATGATAATAAGTAGCATCCAAACAGCCACATCTCCAACATTTAGGCTGCAGGTTTGGATACATACGAGACATTTTTTGTGGATCAAGGTGCCATCTATAAAACATTTTATAAAAATTTTCCCGTAAGTTTTGGGCTTGCGTGAATTTAACATTCCTCACCCAAATAATCTCCCAAGTATCTAATAAAATTGGTTCATCAAAATTTTGTGCCCACTTAACCATACAATCTTTAACTAGCTCTGCTTCTGAGTCCAATTCCACCAAAACACCATAAATTCTTTTAATGTGGGTTCGACTTTGATCTCTAATTTGTTTTAACAAATTCTCATCCTCTCTAAGCAAGCCCACCTTATAATCTATCTTCCACCTTTCCAATAGTTGTCTATACTGAAACCATGAATAAATAATATTTTCTTGTGCTATTTCATCCATAGATTTTAATTGCCAATTCTTACCATCCCACTTAAGTAATTGTGTATAAGAAGTAATATCCATCTTAACTCCTCTCCTTATTCCTTCTATTGCATGCCATGGAATAGCCCATAATGGAATTCTTAAATCACTTCTATAGTATTTCTTCCAAACCCGAAGTAAAGAAATTCTTAAGATATGAGATCTAAAGACCCTATCAACCTTTTTATTATAAATTAAATAGGCATGCCATCCAAAAAGTAAATCCCATCCCTCCAAAAGGAGTATATCTACATTTGTTAGATTAACCCAATCACTAATTGATGTTAATACCACAGCATCGTAATACAATTTCAAATTCGGTACCTTAAGTCCACCTCTCTCTCGTATGTCTTGTAAAATTTTAAGTTTTACTCTTGGTTTTTTCCCTGCCCAGATAAATTTATTGATACCTTTCTGCCACTCATCTAAATTTGCTTCTTTCTTTAAAATGGGTATCATTTGAAATAAAAAGAGAAATTTTGGCAGAACATTCATTTTAATCGCTGCTATTCTCCCCAAAAGGGACAATTGCAGCTTTTTCCAATTATCCAAATCCTTTTGTATTCTAACCCACAGCGTTTCATAATTATTTTTATACAATTTTGAGTTGGAAGCAGATAAAATAACACCCAAATATTTTACCTTATTAACAACCTCAAAGCCTGTCAATCTAACCAATGTCTCCTTATCCAAATTGGTCATGTTCTTAGGCAGTATTTTAGTCTTATTGTTATTAATTTTAAAACCTGAAACTTGTCCATATTGATTTGTCAATTGTAACAACTCCATTACAGAATAAGTTGGTTGAGATAATGTAACAACTAGATCATCTGCGAAAGCCCTTAATTTATACTCTTTTTTATTAATTTCTATTCCTTTTATCTTCGATGATTCCCGAATTTTAATCAATAAAATTTCCAAAGTTAACACAAACAGCAATGGAGACAATGGGCAACCCTTTCGAAGACTTTACATGCTACTGGGGACACCTTGTGGTGAAAATGGGTATAGCAAGTGAATTTCTTTTTGACTGGGAGACTTGTGAGACTAAGATTTGTCCTTGGCATTATCAAAAAAGATAAGAATTTGAAACAGCTGGGTGGTGAAAACAATTCTTTATAGTGTAGGTGGATGTTTGCTGACTTTTATCAAAAATAGCCTCCACTAAAGGACTATCTGTAAACACCATAGAAATGGAGGAATACTACCCAGAACTTAACTACAAACTTATACTTGAAAAAATCCTTGAGGCTACTGAGCTAATGAATTCCAGACTGAAAGATAAAGGCATCACCTTAAAGTTACAAAATGCAGCCCAGATTTCAACTGATGAACTTACAATCCAAAATGCAACAGAAGAGGAAGAAATTAACATCAAAGTGGACTTTAAAGAATACCAGGTACAACCTACTGAGAACCCTGATAGCCAAACCTTGATCTTAAATAAAAAATCTGCAATTCAAAAAGCAACAGAAACTGAAGAAAGCAATACTAAGATGGAAGGTGCTGAAGACCAACATGTACAGCACATTGAGAACCTAGACAACCCAGACAACCAAACAACAATTACAACATTGAACATGACTTTTTACTTTAACCAGCTGAAACCGGAAGAAGAAGACCAGACTGAACTGACGACAAATATACTAAGCCAAACATGGAGATTTGAATTATTAGGCCAACACTCCAATGATTATAAAGGGACCAGCTCCCTTGAAAAATTGATAACTGGATGGTCTCCCTTGATTCAAATAATATGTGTAGGAATGAAGGGAGATCTACCTGAGGATTTAAAGGCACTGCTATGAAAGCCTGCTTGGCACAAAAAGAAAGCTAGAGTTAGACTTTAAAAATGGGGTTTTTTTATGTGACCTATAATGGAAGAGCCTAAAATCTCATTTAATGGGCTAAGGAGATTTTAAAAGATACTAACTGATTTAATATTTAGGATTTAGACCTATAAGGGAAATAAAAAATAGTCACTAGAATAATAGTTTTGAATTATAATAGAGAAGTTGGATTGAGACGATAAAGGTTATTTTATTAGTAAGTGATGAGGTACTAGGATGAGAAATAGAATATGTTTGTGAAATAAAGTAAGAATTTATTTGAATAAATAATAAGTGTATTTTAGATATGACTCGTGCTTTTTTTCTAAAAAAAAAAAAAGTGCCGGAACTCACACATGTCATACAACCTGCCTTGCCTACCCTACAAGGTTCCATCCAAAAAAGGTGCCGGAACTCCGTTCTGGGCGTTCTATGAGAAAAAAAGCCCTGGATATGACAACTATTTTGTAATGAACTAAGGGAACTTTGGGTCACCCCAAATCTAAATACTATGGATATTAAGCTAACTGGAATACTGTAATTAAAATTAGGTAAAATTTAAAAACATGACATGGATACTGTTATGTCCTGGGCCTGCTGAATTGCTCAGCAGGCTCAGGAAGGCTGCAGAGAGTCCCGGGCAGAACACGTGGTTGCCCGGGACCAGACAGGCTGTTGCCAGCGTTGTGCACATGCGCAAGGCACGAAACCAGCCTTGCATTGATTGGTTGACACTGTCCTTGCAAGGAGAGTATAAAAGGCCTGCGCGCCATTTTGTTTACTGTTCTGTTGCTGACTTGTAATAAAGAAGACTTGCTTTTGTGTTACTCGCTTCGTCTAAATGCCTTGGACTCACAAACAGAACATTGGCAACAAAGGTGGGATAGCTGCAAGCAAGAACAGAAGAAGAAGATAGGACTCACCAAGGAAGTCCTGAAGCCCGGGGGAAGTTCGGCATCTGGAAATTGTGACTCTGCCTGCCAGTACGAAATCACTGGAGGTGAGCTTGGCAGTAGGGACCCCTTCCCAAAAGGCTTGCAGCGAAGGCGTTGACAAAGTTACAGACTGCTACGATGTCAAAGATAGGCCGGTTGTTGGAATTCGATACTTCTCACCCAGAACGCTGGAACTCTTACGTGGCACGGGTGGAGAACTACTTTAGAGTAAATCAGATTAGAGAAGATGGCCTCAAAGCGGCTACCTTGCTGTGTGTTTGTGGGCAGGACACTTTCGACATAGCGGAAAATCTGGTTGCCCCAGCACCTCTGGAGTTAGTGTCCTATGCTGATTTGAAGAAGATGCTGAAAGAACACTTTGAACCTAAACTTTCAGGGATTGCTTGGTGACACACGTTCGAGCAGAGGGACCAGAGGCCTGGTGAGTCTGCTGCGGACTTTATTGCTGTCTTAAGACAAGCCACTAGACCATGTGAGTTCAAGGACCTGGAAGAGAGGCTCCGGGATCGGTTAGTTTGTGGCTTGAGAAGTCGTGAGCTGCAGCAGAAGATCTTCGCCAAAGAAGTTGTCTTGTTCCAAGATGCCTTGAGAGAGGTTGCAGCTGAAGAAGCAGTGGGCGGCGCTGTGAAGGCCTTGTGGCTCGCCAGAAATCCTTCAGCCACAGTCGCCGTCCATCAAGAGGTCGCTCAAGAAGATTCAGAACAAGTTTCTGAAGAGGAGGTGGATAGGCTGCACCAGACAGAGGAGAAGACGTTTCAGGAGCGCAGAGACAAGGCCCCAGCATCCCCTCGGTGTTTCGGGTGTGGAGGATGCCACAAGCGCTCTGACTGCAGATTTTGCTCTGCCATTTGCTGGGCATGTGGCAGGCAAGGCCACATTGCCTCCATCTGTTTGGGTCGCCAGAAGGTCTGGTCTCAGGAAGAATTGCTTCAGAAAGGTACCAGGTTCCCCAGCCAACACAGGGTGGGTTTCTGCACGTTGCGCAGGAGCATTTTCAGGACAGGAATTCATAGGCCACTTAAGAAAAAGCTTCACATTGACATGAAGTTGCAAGGGGTTCCTTGTCAATGGAGTTGGACACAGGGTCCGCTCTATCGATCATTTCTTTTGACACCTTTAAAAGGATTTGCAGCAGAAGTGGCCTATGAGTCAAACTCAAGCCGTCAAATTTAATTCTCACTGACTTCCAGAATTCCAGAGTCAGCATAAAGGGGGAGGCCACGCTCAAGGTGCAGCATAGGACTTTTGAAGGCCTGCTAGATGTGGTGGTAGTTGGGGGTGAACGCACGAGTCTCATTGAACTCGATTGGTTCGAGGCCCTTGGGATTCAAGTGACTGGACTGCACAGTCTGCAAACGTCAGACCTTGCAGGAGTCTGCAAGGAGTTTGCTGATGTGTTCAGTTCAGAGCTTGGATCATACAAGGGGCCTCCCATCGCCTTACGCTTAGACCCAGCTATGACACCCATCCGGATCAAACCTAAAAGGGTGCCTTTTGCCCTCAAAGGCAAAATTAATGCAGAGCTGGATAAGCTGCTCCAGCAGGGCATCTTAGAACCTGTGGACTCTAGTCCATGGGAAACCCCCATAGTAACGCCACTGAAGGCCAATGGAGAAGTCCAAATCTGTGCGGACTATAAATGTACACTTAACAAAGTGCTGCAACAGAATGCATATCCAGTGCCTGTGGTTAGCCACATTCTGGCGTCCCTCAAGGGGGGGCGCCTCTTTGCAAAGCTTGATTTGGCACAGGCCTACCAACAGTTACCTGTTGATGAGGCAACAGCTGAGGCTCAAACAATTGTGACACACCGGGGAGCCTTTAAAGTGAAAAGACTGCAGGTTGGGGTTAACGTGGCCCCTGGCATCTTCCAAAGTGTAATGGAGCGAATGCTCTGTGGTATTCCTGGGGTCTGCCCCTACTTCGATGACGTCCTCATTGCTGGGGAGTCATCTGTAAATTTAGCTGAAAGGCTGAGAGCTGTCTTGCTGCGTTTCCACCAAGCGGGGCTGAAGCTGAAGCAAGATAAATGTAAGATTGGAGTCACCTCCACTGAATTTCTGGGGTTCCGTATTGATGCTGAAGGCATCCATCCTGCTGAATCCAAGCTTCAAGCAATTCAGCAGGCCCCAAGTCCCAAGTCCAAAGGCGAACTTCAGGCTTTTCTGGGACTCTTAAACTTTTATCATGCATTCCTTCCCCACAAGGCTGCAGTGGCTGAGCTGTTACACCGGCTCTTGGACAAACAGGCTCCTTGGCAGTGGACTAAGGTCCATGAAAGGAGCTTTACAGAGGTCAAGGCCTTGCTCTCTTCAAATGCGGTTTTAGCGCATTTCAATGAGCAATTGCCTGTGTGCATCGCATGTGATGCGTCCCCTTATGGGGTTGGGGCTGTGCTTAGTCATCTGAAGGCTGATGGGACACAGGTCCCTGTGGCCTACTATTCAAAGACTGTCATCTGCAGAGCGTAATTATGCACAGATTGACAGAGAAGCCATGGCCATAGTGGCTGGCATAAAGAAATTTCATGATTTCTTGTATGGCCGCCATTTTACAGTCTACACAGACCATAAGCCTCTGCTGGGTTTGTTTACCACAAATAAACAAACCCCACACATAATCTCTCCTAGAATGCTGAGATGGTCAATTTTCCTGTCAGCATACGACTACACTTTGGTGCACAAGCCTGGCAAAGAAATGGGCCATGCAGATGGCCTCAGCAGATTACCTCTACAGCAGATAGAGGCAGATCCTGCTCCTGCTCTTCACATTCTCTCCATTCAGGAATTGCCTGAATCTCCCCACAATGCTAGGGATGTGGCTGCAGAAACTGCCACTGATCACATGCTCACACGCGTGCTGACATGGGTGTTGTCAGGATGGCTTGACACGTGGTTGCCTGGGACCAGACAGGCTGTCGCCAGCCTTGCGCGCATGCACAAGGTGCGAAACCAGCCTTGCATTGATTGGTTCACGCTGTCTTTGCAAGGAGACTATAAAAGGCCTGTGTGCCATTTTGTTTACTGTTCTGTTGCTGACTTGCAATAAAGAAGACTTGCTTTTGTGTTACTTGCTTCGTCTAAATGCCTTGGACTCGCGAACAGAACAGATACGTATAAGTTAAAATATATTGATAAATGTCTTAACCGATGGAGTTATAACTAGCAATGTATTAATTTGAATGTGATATACTAACCAAGGGAAATAGAGAGGACATTTTTGATGATGTAACCTGACATATGTATGAAAGAACTTGTTATTGGATTATGGATTACCCAATCACCATATTGCTTCCTTAATACTTGGATTTTTGTAAAATTGGAAAATTAATAAAACTTGTTTTTTTTTAAAAAAAAAATACCAGATGGACCCGCCTGAGGCTTTTTGCAATTTCAGCTCCACCGTGACAGGATTCACGATCCGAATTATTTGGAAAGGCCAAATAATGAGGATGGTGTTCCCTCTGGGAGCTCTGGCATAGGCATGAACTCAGACCCTGTGGCCGCCTTAAAAGGGGTAAACCCAGGGCTTTTTTTTGTCATAGAACACCCAGAACGGAGTTCCGGCACCTTTTTTGGATGGAACCTTGTAGGGTAAGCAAGGCGGGTTGTATGACATGTGTGAGTTCCGGCACCTTTTTTTTTTTTTTTACAAAAAAAGCACTGGGTAAACCCAGTGCTACTATGGACCGAGTTGTTATATGCCTCCTCCACGAAAGGCAGGAGCTCGGCCCAATTAGTCTGCTGATAATTTACATAACAGCGTAGGTAATAATAATAATAATAAAGTTGGAAGGGACCTTGGAGGTCATGTAGTCCAACCCCCTGCTCAGGCAGGAAACCCTATACCATTTCAGACAAATGGCTGTCCAGTCTCTTCTTAAAAACTTCCAGTGTTGGAGCATTCACAGCTTCTGAAGGCAGGTTGTTCCACTGATTAATTGTTCTAAGTGTCAGAAAATTTCTCCTTAGTTCTAGATTGCTTCTCTCTTTGGTTAGTTTCCATTTGTTGCTTCTTGTCCTGCCTTCAAGTGCTTTGGAGAATAGCTTGACTCCCTTTTCTTTGTGGCAACCCCTGAGATATTGGAACACTGCTATCATGTCACCCCTCATCCTTCTCTTCATTAGACTAGACATACCCAATTCCAGCAACCATTCCTTATATGTTTTAGCCTCCAGTCCCCTGATCATCTTTGTTGCTCTTCTCTGTACTCTTTCTAGAGTCTCAACATCTTTTTATATTGTGGCAACCAAAACTGGATGCAGTATTCCAAGTGTGGCCTTACCAAAGCATTGTAATGTAGTATTAACACTTCACATGATCTTGATTCTATCCCTCTGTTAATGCAGCCTAGCATTGTGTTGGCTTTTTTGGCAGCTGCAGCACACTGCTGGCTCATATTTAAGTGATTGCCCACTAGGACTCCAAGATCCCTCTCACAGTTGCTACTATTGAGCAAGGTACCACCTATACCAGTGGTGGTGAACCTATGGCACGGGTGCCAGAGGTGGCACTCAGAGCCCTCTCTGTGGGCATGCGCACCATTGCCCCAGTCCTAGGCCTTCAGCTGGGTTTTATAAAACCTTTTCACTTTAGGCCTCTTCCGCCGTGTTCAATCAATCAATCAATTTCAACTTCTTGTGGGAAAAAAAAAGATCTTGCAAAGTTGGAATTGATTGATTGAACTTTTTAGTCCCACCCAGTCTGCCGTTACCACCGCAGCCATGCCCACCCAATGGGCCACACCCAGCCAATGGGTCACACCCACCTGGCACCCGACAATGCATAAGTGGGTTTTGGGTTGCAGTTTGGGCACTCGGTCTCTAACAGTTTTGCCATCACTGACCTATACTATACCTGTGCATTTGGTTTTTCTTGCCTAAATGTAGAACCTTACTTTTTTCACCATTGAATTTCATTTTGTTACATAGTGCCCAATGTTCAAGTCTGTCCAGATCCTTCTGTATCTTAAGCCTATCTTCTGGAGTGTTGGCTATTCCTGTCAGCTTGGTGTCGTCTGCAAGTTTGATGAGTTCCCCATCTATCCCCTCATCCAAATCATTGATGAAGATGTTGAAGAGCACTGGGCTGAGAACAGAACCCTGGGGCACCCCACTACACACTTCCCTCCATGTAGATGCGGTTCCATTGAGGACCACACGCTGAGTACAGCTGGTCAGCCAGCTCCAAATCCATCTGGTGGTGATGCTGTCTAACCCACATTTTTCTATCTTATCAAGTAGTAGATTGTGGTCTACTTTATCAAATGCCTTACTGAAGTCCAAGTAAATTATATCCACAGCTTTCCTCTGGTCCACTAATTTTTTCACCTGGTCAAAGAATGCAATACGTTTTCTCAGGCATGATCTGTTTTTGACAAACCCATGTTGGCTTTTGGTAATGACTTTGTCTGCCTCTAGGTGTTTGCTGATTTGTTGCTTGATTATCTTTTGCAAGATCTTCCCAGGTTTTGAGGTCAGGCTGATAGGTCTGTAGTTTCCTGGGTCCATTTTTTTTCCTTTTTTGAAGGTGGGAACTACTTCAGCTCTTTTCCAGTCCTCTGGTAGTTCCCCAGTGCTCCAGGATCTTTGAAAGATATAGTTCAGTGGTTCTGACATCACATCTGCCAGTTCCTTCAGAACCTTGGGGTGTAGTCCATCTGGTCCTGGTGATTTGAACTCGTCTAGGGTGGACAGGTGCATACTTACCATTTTCTTGCCTATTTTAACTTGTATTTCTAATCTGTTTTTTACTGTTTTTGATAGGTTGGGCTGTTTTTTCCCTTTGTGTAAAGAGGGATGCAAAAAGCGAGTTAAGTAGTTCTGCTTTCTCTCTTTTGCTTGTCACCTTTTTGCCACTTTCTCCCACTAATGGACCCATCATTTCCTTAACTTTTTTCTTGTTTTTTACATATTGAAAGAAGCTTTTTTGTTATTTTTTACTTTTGTCGCAAGCCTTAGTTCATGTTGAGCCTTAGCTTTACTCACTACATCTTTGCAGGCTTGGGCTATTTGCTGATATTCTGCCTTAGTTATGTGCCCCTCTTTCCACTTGTTATACTTGTCCTTTTTGTCTTTAAATTTATCAGAGAGTTCTTTATGCAGCCATGCTGGTTTCTTTTGAGAGCTGTTATTTTTCTTCTTCGTTGGTATCGTGCTAGACTGGGCTTTTATAATCTCACTTTTCAAAATTTCCCAAGCTTCTTGAGTTGTTTTCCCCTTGAGGATTCTCATCCATGGAATCCTTCCCAAGCTCTCTCTAAGTTTGTTGAAATTAGCTCTGTTAAAGTCCAAGACTCTAGTTTGACTGTGTTCTATTGCTTGTGCTTGCATAATGTTGAATTCCAATATTGCATGGTCACTCCCCCTCCCAAGGTTCCTGTGGTTTCAACACCTTCTATCATTTCATCTCTGTTAGTGAGAATTAAGTCCAATATGGTTGATCCCCTAGTTCCTTTCTCTACCATTGGTATTGCTCTACCAATGAATTAGGATGTTCAGCCACCCCACTCGTACTAGGTTGATAGGCGGAGCTAAGCCCTTGGGAGGAGCTTATCATTTTCAAAAATTCCCACCAAAGTTTTGGGGTGAATTGTACCCCCTTGTCCAAGATAATGTCCTTTGGGACCCCCTGTAGTGTGTAGATGTGTTGCACAAACATCTTGGCTAAGACCCAGGCAGAAGGAATCTTCAAACACACCACATAGTGTGCTTGCTTTGAGAACTGGTCGATGACAATCCATATTACTGTGTTTCCAGCATTCTCCAGCAACTCCATGATAAAGTTTATGGATATCTCCTCCCATGGGTTGGCTTGGTTGGCTACCAACTGTTGCCCTGTGTGTGCTTCATGGAGGCACACACAGGGCAACTGGCCACACAGGCGTCTATGTACTTTTTCATCTTTGGCCACCAAAACTGTCTCTTTACCAGGTGAAGGGTTTTCACAAACCCAAAATGTCCTGCAGGCTTCACATCATGGCTCTTCTGCAGGACCAAGGTTCTCTGGCTGGCTGGGACATACAATTTACTCCCCTTCCATGCCAAGCCCTCCTTTAGCATCAAGCTGTCCTTATGTCTTTGGAACCAGTCGTCCCCCCCAAGGCGTCTTTTAGTGGCTGTGTCAGCGAGTCTCCAGGCGACTACAAAGAGACCATTCTCTGTTGTCTCATAAGTGCTGTCGCTGCAAGCTGCCTGGATGGGATGATGGAGTTAACTACTTCTTCTTGGGCACTTTTGTACTGGGGCATGCAAGAAAGGGCATCTACTACTACTACTACTAAAGTTGGAAGGGACCTTGGAGGTCATCTAGTCCAACCCCCTGCTCAGGCAGGAAACCCTATACCATTTCAGACAAATGGCTGTCCAGTCTCTTCTTAAAAACCTCCAGTGTTGGAGCATTCACCGCTTCTGGAGGCAGGTTGTTCCACTGGTTAATTGTTCTAACTGTCAGGAAGTTTCTCCTTAGTTCTAGGTTGCTTCTCTCCTTGTTTAGTTTCCACCCATTGCTTCTTGTCCTGCCTTCAGGTGCCTTGGAAAATAGCTTGACACCCTCTTCTTTGTGGCAGCCCCTGAGATATTGGAACACTGCTATCATGTCCCCCCTCATCCTTCTCTTCATTAAACTAGACCAGTGCTTCTCAATTATTTTCTGTCATGCCCCCCTAGGAAGAAGAAAACATTTCGCGCCCCCCGCGCGACTGTAAATAGTATCATTTGTCTATAAAATTGTTATAAATACACCTCTGCATAACACTGTATCCTTATTAACGTATATGAGAATAAAAAAAGAAAGAAATGTGGATCAATTTACAACAAAGAATAGCTTTATTAACTGTAGCAGAAAAGATTTAAAGGAGCACAATATTAAAAAAAACTTTAACCTGCAAAACAAAAATATATAAAATAATTTGAGCTGATTTTTTAATCAGAGGTGATGTCTGGATTAATGACTACAATGGGCACGTTTTTCAATGCATAGCTTTTCGAAGCGGGGTTTGAAGCAGGACACAGCAACTCTCAGCTCCTTCTCAATGTGTAGCCGAGACCTGTATTTGCTTTTCAGAGCAGCAACAGCAGAGAAGCCAATCTCACACAAGTAAGAAGTTGAAAATGGAAGAAGAATGTGGACAGCTCTTTGTCCTAAGAGTGGATATTGCTTCTCCACACTCAGCCAGAATTCACTCAGTGTCTGGGATGTGAAACTTAGTCTCAATATGGAGTCAGATGTGATTTCTATGAACTGCTCCTCCTCTGCAAGACTGAACCCAGTAGGAGCTGGTGCATTAAAAGGATTTCTCACCCAGTCATACTGGGAACTAGTTTGGCCAATCAGGATAGAGCATCATGTCTATCCAATCGGGTCCTTTGCATGTGTCACGTGCGTTGGCGGTCATGTTGTCCTCCGCGTCGGGCTGCTACTGGGGCTGCGCTGGGACAATCTTCAGTGTTCGCGCCGCGCTGCTCCCTCTCTTCAGCTCTAGAGTTGCTAGGCAACCAATGCCGTGTGGGACGCCGCTTACGAGTGAGTCGGATGATCCGATCTAGAAATCCAATATGACAGTATTTGCCGAGGTCAAACGAGCCCCCCTTTACGGAGCCTCGCGCCCCCCCTGGGGGGCGCACCCCACTATTTGAGAAGCACTGAACTAGACATACCCAATTCCAGCAACCGTTCCTTATATGCTTTAGCCTCCAGTCCCCTAATCATCTTTGTTGCTCTTCTCTGTAGTCTTTCTAGAGTCTCAACATCTTTTTTACATCGCGGTGACCAAAACTGGATGCAGTATTCCAAGTGTGGCCTTACCAAGGCATTGTAAAGTGGTATTAACACTTCATGTGATCTTGATTCTATCCCTCTGTTAATGCAGCCTAGCACTGTGTTGGCCTTTTTGGCAGCTGCAGCACACTGCTGGCTCGTATTTAGGTGATTGTCCACTAGGACTCCGAGGTCCCTCTCACAGTTACTACTATTGAGCAAGGTACCCCCTATACTATACCTGTGCATTTGTTTTTTCTTGCCTAAATGTAGAACCTTGCTTTTTTCACCATTGAATTTCACTTTGTTAGATAGCGCCCAGTGTTCAACTCTGTCCAGATCCTTTTGTATCTTAAGCCTGTCTTCTGGAGTGTTGGCTATTCCTGTCAGCTTGGTGTCGTCTGCAAATTTGATGAGTTCCCCATCTATCCCCTCGTCGAAATCGTTGATATAGATATTGAAGAGCACTGGGCCCAGAACACAGCCCTGGGGTACCCCACTACACACTTCCCTCCATGTAGATGCGGTTCCATTGAGGACCACATGCTGAGTACGGCCAGTCAGCCAGCTACGGATCCATCTGGTGGTGGTGCTTTCTACCCCACATTTTTCTATCTTGTCAAGTAGTAGGTTGTGATCTACTTTATCAAATGCCTTACTGAAGTCCAAGTACATTATGTCCACAGCATTCCTCTGATCCACTAATTTTGTCACTTGGTCAAAGAATGCAATAAGATTTGTCTGGCATGATCTATTTTTGACAAACCCGTGTTGGCTTTTAGTAATCACTTTCTTTGCCTCTAGGTGTTCATTGATTCATTGTTTGATTATCTTTTCCAGGATCTTCCCAGGTATTGAGGTCAGGCTGATAGGTCTATAGTTTCCTGGATCTATTTTTTTCCCCTTTTTTGAAGATGGGAACTACATCAGCTCTTTTCCAGTCCTCTGGTAGTTCCCCAGTGCTCCAGGATCTTTGAAAAATATAGTTCAGTGGTTCTGAGATCACATCTGCCAGTTCCTTGATAACCTTGGGGTGTAATCCATCTGGTCCTGGTGATTTGAACTCATCTAGGCTGTATAGGTGCTCACTTACCATTTTCTTGCCTATCTTGTGTTTCTAATCTATTTTTTATGGTACTGTTTTTGATAGGTTGGACTGTTTTTTTCCCCTTTGTGTAAAGACAGATGCAAAAAAAAAAAATGAGTTAAATAGTTCTGCTTTCTCCATGTTGCTTGTCACCTTCTTGCCACTTTCCCCCACTAATGGACCAATCATTTCCTTAACTTTTTTTCTTTTCTTTTTTACATGTTGAAAGAAGCTTTTTTTGTTATTTTTGACTTTGGTCACAAGCCTTAGTTTATTTTGAGCCTTAGCCTTCCTCACTTCGTCTTTGCAGACTCGGACTATTTGCTGATATTCTGCTTTAGTTATGTGCCCCTCTTTCCACTTTCTATACTTGTCCTTTTTATCTTTCAATTTGTCAGAGAGTTCTTTATGCAGCCATGTTGGGTTTTTTTTGAGAGCTGTTATTTTTCCTCTTTGTTGGTATTGTGCTAGACTGGGCTTTTATTATCTCATTTTTTAAAATTTCCCAAACTTCTTGAGTTGTTTTCCCCTTGAGGATTCTCATCCATGGAATCCTTCCCAAGCCCTAAGTTTATTGAAATTAGCTCTCTTGAAGTCCAAGACTCTAGTTTGACTGTGTTCTATTGCTTGTGCTTCCATAATGTTGAATTCCCCCCCCCCCCGCCAAGTAGCAAAGGGTGTAATTGAAGTGGTTAAAATACTAAGCCCACCAGACTTGCTTAGGGGATAGCTTCCTCAGGGTTTGTAATGCCTCTAGGTTCTTGTGGTCCATCCACACCTCAAATGGGACCTTACTACCTTCTAAAAATTGCCTCCAGGTCAGAAGAGCCCATCGGACAGCATGAGCCTCCTTCTCCCAGATGGCCCATGTCTCTCAGTATCAGTTAATTTGCAAGACGTATAGGCACAGGGCTGCAACTCCCCCTTTTCATTCCTCTGGAGGAAAACCACCCCCACTGCCACATCACTGGCATATACCTGGATTACAAAAGGCTCATCTGGGTTTGGGTGGTTCCAAACCGGCTCTGCAGCAAAGAGCTACTTCATTTTTTTGAAGACAGCCTGGCATTCAATGGACCAATTTAGTGGCTGAATCAGTTTGGGCTTCCCCCTCCCCCCCCCCATCTTGAGCAGGTTGGTGGTTGGTAGGGCTATCTGGGCAAAAGTGGGGATGAATTGCCAATAAAAGTTTGCAAATCCCAGGAAGCTCTGCAACTGCCTCCGGGTCCAAGGGGCCTCCCACTCCAGAATTGCCTTCACCTTACCCGGGTCCATTTTCACCCCATCCTTAGAGATGGGATACCCCAGGTAATCTAGGCTGGTCTTGTGAAAGTCATGTTTTGATAGCTTCACATATAGCTGGGCTTTGCATAGCTTCTCAAATACTGCTCTCACTAGCCTTATGTGCTCTTCCATGGTCTCAGTATAAATTAGAATGTCATCTAGGTATACCAGCACCCCTTTGTATAGGTGAACTGCATGAATACTGCTGGTGCTCCTTGCAGCCTGAATGGCATCACCCAAAATTGGTAGCAACCCAGAGGGCAGTTAAATGCGGTTTTCCACTCATCCCCCTCTTTAATCCTCACTCGGTAATAGGCTTCCCTCAAGTCCAGCTTAGTGAAGATCTTCCCTTTGGCTATGTAACCCAGCATGTCCCTCATGAGGGGGAGGGGATACATATTGTCCACGCAGATACAATTCAGCCCCTGGTAATCAATGCACAATCTAAGAGACCCGTCTTTCTTTTCCTTGAAGAGCATAGGGGCAGCCATCCTTGATTTTGCTTGCTGGATAAATCCCTTGGCCAAGTTCTTGTCTATAAACCCCCGAAGTTCCTCCATCTCTCTTGGCATCATGGAATACATCTTTGGCTTGGGCAATTTAGCCCCTGGCAAGATCTCAATAGCACAGTCTGTGGGGCAATGGGGCAGGAGTACGTCTGATTCCTTCTCGCTAAATGCCTCTGCTAGGTCATGGTATTCAAAAGGAATGAGCAGGACTTCCGGCTGTGATGTCATTGTGGAGCGGGTGAGGAAACAGAGCTCTGTTTCTAAATCCTGAAAAATCTTCGCTAAGAACCCAGCAAGGGCTTTGCCGATCCCAGAGAGATTGGTAAATTAAAGAGGAAGCTTCAGAGAAGCCGGGTGGAAAGCAAACACCCGAGCAGAAAGGAGCAGCACTTTTAAAATTGGCAAAGAAGAAGCCGGTCTTTAAGGCTGGCCTGGAGCGATGGCGGCAGTCTGAGAGGGAGTGAAAAGTAGAACTGACAGCTTCGTAACGGAGACGAGGAAAACCCCTGAAGGAGGTGAGAACATTTGGCTGAGAGAAGACGCAGAAAAAGCAAAGCTATAAGGAGAGAGACACAGCGGCAACTGAATTGGAATAGAGTGGAGAAGGGAGCAATAGAGCAGAATGAGAGCAGCGTGAAGAAGCAGAGAGCCCACAGTAAAGTTTATAAAACGTGAGAAACTGGAATTTAAGAACTGCAAGAAGTAGAGACTGAAACCAGAGAAAGGACTGGAGAAAGGATGGTTGGAGGCAATAAAGGGTGATTAAGAAGGACTTTGAAAAATTAACATAAGGATTAAAAGGTGAAGTGAGACAACGGAGAAATTTAATACTACTTAGTAGAACCTATTTTTCAAGAACAAACTGCATTGAAATTTGGACTTTAACTGACATATATCTGGGTAAAGTGACGAGTGGACGTTTTGGAAATATTGGATATATAGAAGAAGAAAGAAGAGGTGACATTTGGTGGATCGGTGGATATATTAAATTGAGACAGAGAGAAAAAAAAGGCTGATGCAATATTGTAGCACTCGTATACAAGCAGTGACTAAGCTACAAGTAGAAGAGGGGCATCAGGCAATGTATTAAAAGTAATGAAGTAAATGAATTGTATTAATGAAATAGAAATAAGCATAATTGTGTAATTGAACTAAATAGAAGTGAGAAAGTAATTATAGTATTGTAAAGAAATATAGACAGGTGATTATTCAAATAAGAGTAATAGTGAATGAAATTAAGAGTGGTGATAATACTTAGAGAATAGTATATGTATATGCATCGTGTGTAGTGCTATAGAAATATATATAAGAGGTGTTTAGAGTATTATAAATTGTACTAGATAATAGTGGGATAAGGAAAGGTATAACTCTACTTGTAATTTTACTTTTCAACGTTAATCCTAACAATAATGTTTTATAAAGGTATTATAGTCATATATATTGATACATCATTAGAAATATTATATATATATATATATATATATATATATATATATATATATATATATATATATATATACACACACACACACACACACATATAGAATGCTGTATGTTGAAAAGAGCTAAAGAGTTCGAAATAGCTATTCCAGTTCTCCCTTAATTCTTTGCTAGCAATCCAAATTTTAGAAATATATATATATATATATATATATATTTTCTGAGGTTTTCGCGGGTATTTGTATGTAGGTCTTTGGTTGTTCGGGTTTTCTCCCGCGTAAAATTGGAAGTGTCTTGGCGACGTTTCGACGAAGTCCCATTCGTCATCTTCAGGCTGGTGTTTTCAGCTTCTGTTAGCGTCGTCGGGGTTGATTTTGGTCAGGCTGGTTTCAACTCCACATATAATGGTTTCAGTGGGGATGTGTTTGGGAGCGACTGCAAAGTTGAATCCTTTGGAAAGGACATTGGTTTCGGCTTTGGTGAGGATCCTATCTGAGATGTTATGCACTGTTTGTTTCATGTGTGGCTGTGAGGGAGGAGGGGTTTGTTTCTGGCTAACAGAATCAGACTCGAAATCACCAACATCCTCTGCACCAGCAAGCCACCCAAAAGCAACTTACCCAAAGAGGAACAGACAGCACTACGTAACCTGAAAGAAGACACCAGCATAATAATCCTACCAGCAGACAAGGGCAACGCCACGGTGGTTATGAACACATCTGACTACCAAACCAAATTAACCAACCTACTCCAAGACTCCACATACAAACCCCTAAATACAGATCCCACCACCTACCTGGAAAAAACCACCAGATCCAAAATAAAAGGCTCCCCCATTAGCGAAGAGATCCAGCAAAGAATCATTCCCAGAGAGAAATCATCCAGATGCCCCAAACTCTATGGTCTCCCCAAGATACACAAAGAAGGAACCCCACTCAGACCTATAGTCAGCTCCATAGGCTCACCTCTACAAAACCTAGCCAAATTTCTCGCCAAACAATTACAGCCCTATGCAGAATCCATCACCTCACACGTAAAAAACTCATTCCAGTTTATAGAGATCATAAAGAAACAAAACTTACAGCCCAGCGACCTACTAGTGAGCTTCGATGTCATATCCCTCTTCACCCAAGTGCCTATCAAAGAAGCCTTAACAGCTATTCAAAACAAATATAACCCCCCCAAACACATCTTAGATCTGACCAACCACTGCCTATCCAACACATACTTCATCTATAATGGACAAAAATACAAACAAACAGAAGGAGCACCCATGGGATCACCCCTCTCACCTGTCATTGCCAACCTCTACATGGAACACTTTGAAACCCAAGCTCTAGAAAAATCGGATCACAAACCCAAACTCTGGCTCAGATACGTAGACGACACCTTCATAATCTGGCCACATGGGAAAGAAAAACTGGACAACTTCCTCACACACCTCAACAGCCTACACCCCAAAATACAGTTCACCATGGAAACAGAAGCTAACAACCAACTTCCCTTCCTGGATGTCTTAGTCTACAAGAAATCCAATGGCTCCCTAGGACACACCATCTACCAGAAGAAAACACACACAAACCGCTATCTGCACGCTCTCTCACACCACCACCCAGCACAGATCAACTCTGTAGCCAAGACACTCATCTCCAGAACAAAACGCTTAGCTGACAAACAACACCTAAAACCCGAACTACACACTCTCACCAATGTACTAACATCCAATGGATTCCATAGAAATAAGATTACAAACCTAATCCAAAAAGAAACCCCCACTAAAATCCAAGACAAAGAACAAGAAAACGGCAAAGCCCTCCTCCCATACATAAAAGGCACCACAGACAGAATCAGTAAGATCCTCCATAAACACAACATCAAAACAGCATTCTGCACAAACAGAAAAATATCCACCATCCTTAGAAACCCCAAAGATAAAATTGAATTAGAAAATCAAGGAGTATACGAAATCCCATGCACCACTTGTCCCACCACATACATCGGACAAACCAACAGAAGAATAAGTGCACGCATTGAAGAACATAAGAACTCAGTCAAAAAAGAGGAACCAACATCTTCCCTGGTCCAACACCTTAAAGCCACAGGGCATGAAATTGACTTTAAAAATACCAGAACCATTGCCAAAAGTGAACATTTTAATAACAGAATAATCAGAGAAGCCATCGAGATAGAAAAACGCCCACACAGCATGAACAAGCGAGATGATACCTCCCGGCTACCAGCCATTTGGAAACCCGCCCTTATTGACAAACGACTCCCTAACACAAAAAATGATACCAGACCCACACTCACAAAAACCACACAGGAGGTCACCACCACACATCCACGCAAAAAACAAACCCAAAGCCACACCGATGACAAGGCACGACCACAAACCAGAAGCCAGACCACAGCTGCATCATTAGCCACTTTAAACCCCTCCAATCCATACATGAAGCAAACTGACACCCTCCATGAAGAGGAAGCACGACCACGAACGCGAAGCCAAAAAATAGCAAGGCAGCCCAAAATCTCAAACCCCTCTGCAACTCAGACTAACCTGAGCACAACCAAACAGAACACTCCCCCAGCCAATCAGAGCACAGCCAAGCCCCTAACCATTCAGAACACACCTCCACCCAATCAGAACACAGCCAAGCTCCCACCCAATCAGTTCATACCCCCACTGGCAGTTAAAAGGAAGAAACAGCTAAGACCACACATTGCTGCTCAAAGCAGGAAGCTGAAAACACCAGCCTGAAGATGACGAATGGGACTTTGTCGAAACGTCGCCAAGACACTTCCAATTTTACGCGGGAGAAAACCCGAACAACCAAAGACCTATATATATATTTCAGTAAAAAAGGAAGCGATCACCAAGGTTTTAATAAATAAAATCAAGCTTTCGATGGCTAACATCTGCCATCATCGTCAGGATACAAGCCAGTTAGTGAGGAAACCTGCTTATAAGCATAGCCACACCTAAACTCTACGCATGGACCTTGTAACAGGTCCAGGCCGACTAATCCTTGCTTCACTTACAGCCTTCAGTGATTCTTTCTTATAGCTCTTACTTACATCCACACAACCACCCACTTCCTCCCTCCCTTTAGTTCCTGAGTCATATAGGCAACGTGTGTTTCTCAAAATTAAAGGGTCCTCTGCACTATTGAGTTGATTCTTCTTCCTGTGTTCCTTGGGACGTTTCTCTCCTCCACTCCTCCGGCACGCATCGCACTCATTTGCATTCTTCAATCCTGTCACTCCTTCAATCTCCCCACAATCCTTGCCACCAATCTCATCCACACTTTTATTTCCCCCCACTGTTGCCAGCATATCGCATCCTCCGTGCTCCTCCTTCGTGCCACCCGGTGCAACTCTCAATCCGGTTGCCTCTCTTTCAGTCTTCCGTAACGCCGCTCTCTGGGAGCGCGTGACCACCCCCATAATGGGGCGGCTGTAAGTATTGATCTTCTGTACATCCATTGAAGGCATGTCTCTGTCTCGGTGGCTCTGATCGGTGTGGCCGCATAGCAAAGGTGTTATTCTGCCATCGCTCATAGTAGGTGTTGCCTTTTTTGAATTCCTATCCATTTCCAAGGCACCGGCGACCAGGTGCGTTGTAGCGGGGGCACCATTGGGGACAGTGGAGCCGATATAGTCACTGGGGTAGCGAGTTTGTTTTGTATTAATTGGGACACTTGTTGTTCTTATTCTTGAGTATTGGGTACAATGCAAGGAGGTGTCTGGGGCATCCGAGGATGGGCTACTAATATCAACAAATTTCTTAATTAATGGCGGATGTACACACGAATCATTAACTAAAGGGGGTCTAGATTGTAGATGTCTCTCTTCTTTGTTGCCAGTTTCATCTAATGGACACCCAGAGTTTTTGTTACTCAGATGTTTTTTCCCAGGTCATCTACGCATTTCCCACGCCTTCATGGTCTGATATGCCGGGCGTAGGTCCACATGTCGATTGATTGACATGCTGTCTGAAAACCAGGCTTCTTTGAGTAACCTACCACTCTTGGAGGTGTCACTGGCAACCACCCTTACGTCGTCAAAATTAAATTTATGGCCAAACTCCTCCATGTGAGTCAGTATTTGGGAGTACTGCTCACCTCTTCTTATTGCCAGCTTGTGTTCCTGCATTCTTGTTCCGACCCTTTTGGAAGTTTCTCCCACATAATTGCCTGGACAGTCATTACAGTTGATCCTGTATACGACTCCAGATCTCTCAACTATGGGGAGTGGGTCCTTTGGTCTCATAATGCAGGAACGCAACGTCCGTTCAGGTCTATGTGCAACCCTTACACCATAGGGTGCCAATAGTCTGGTGGTGGCTTCCGAGATGTTGCTAATGTAAGGGAGGGTAATATGAGTCGTCTGTGATGGTACCATCCCACTTGATGGATTTTGGGATGGTTTGGACAGAGTACTGTGGCGTCTGATGAATTTCATGGGGTACCCATTGTACCTACAGAGACGGAGGAGATGTTTTCTTTCCTCCGTCCTGGCTTCGGCTGTACTGCAGTGGGAATCCACCCTCTTAAAGAGGGTTCTAATGCAGCTGACTTTGTGGGCCACCGGGTGATTGCTGTTGTAGTGCAAAATTCTATCGGTGTGCGTATTTGCATATTTAAGCTTAGACTATATAGATTGAAAACCAACTTGATCAACAAAAACAACTTGCCATAAATTGGTATATGAAAAAGTGGAGAAATATTATTCAAATAATAAAAATGACAAGTACCGCAACAACAACCAGTAATAGTAATAGTAGTAAAGTTGGAAGGGACCTTGGAGGTCATCTAGTCCAACCCCCTGCTCAGGCAGGAAACCCTACACCATTTCGGACAAATGGCTGTCCAGTCTGTTCTTAAAAACTTCCAGTGTTGGAGCATTTACTGCTTCTGGAGGCAGGCTGTTCCACTGATTAATTGTTCTCACTGTCAGGAAGTTTCCCCTTAGTTCTAGGTTGCTTCTCTCCTTGATTAGTTTCCACCCGTTGCTTCTTGTCCTGCCTTCAGGTGCTTTGGAAAATAGCTTGATTCCCTCTTCTTTATGGCAGCCCCTGAGATATTGGAATACTGCCATCATGTCCTCCCTTGTCCTTCTCTTCGTTAAACTAGACATACCCAATTCTAGCAACCGTTCCTTATATGTTTTAGCCTCCAGTCCCCTAATCATCTTTGTTGCTCTTCTCTGTACTCTTTCTAGAGTCTCAACATCTTTTTTACATCGTGGTGACCAAAACTGGATGCAGTATTCCAAGTGTGGCCTTACCAAGGCATTGAAGAGTGGTATTAATACTTCATGTGATCTTGATTCTATCCCTCTGTTAATGCAGCCTAGCACTGTGTTGGCCTTTTTGGCAGCTGCAGCACACTGCTGGCTCATATTTAGGTGATTGTCTACTAGGACTCCGAGGTCCCTCTCACAGTTACTAAAGTTGGCAAAAAACAGTTACAAATCCCACACCTATAATGGCCTCTCCTACAGGTCAAAGAATGATAGCGACCATGTTGGGGAAAGAAAAAGCAGAATTGGCAATGAACCCACAGAGCATGCAGATAACTCTACAAACGATTCAGGAAACAATGATGATGACCCAAGAGGCAATAGCAAACAATCATGAAGAAACGAAAATATATCACAAAGAAATTAAGAATGATATTGGAGAAATGAGAGATGAAATTAAAAAAATGAATGATAAGATAGGCAATATACAACAAACAATGGTGGAAAACGAACAAAGAATCCAAAAAGTTGAAACAAAAATGGAGCATGTTGATAGCAAAATAGAAAGGATGGTACAGAAATCTGAGCAGGTAAATAAGGAGTTGACTGAATCGATTGCCTTTTTGGAAATAAATAAAGCTTTGTTCATTCTAAGATTCCAAAATATTGTGGAGGAAAAGGAAGAAGATTTGGGAGAGAAGATGGAGGAGATGTTGGCAGAGATATTACGCAAGGAAAAACAGGAAGTAAGAAGAGACATAGATGAAATATATAGAGTATATACAAATTATGCACAAAGGCATAGATTGCCGAGAGAGGTCCATATAAGGTTTACTAGAAGATCAATAAGGGATGAAATATATAAAAAAACAAGAGGCGAACCAATAATATATAATGGTGAAGAAATAATTGTATTAAAACAAATACCACGTAGTATACGAAATCAGAGATGAGAATACCAATTTCTAATGACCCAATTAATTAAATATAAAGTTATGTTTCGATGGTTAATACCTAAAGGCATATTTCTAACTTGGCAGGAAAAAAATATATAAGATAGATGCACTTGAGAAAGCGCAGGACTTTTATGAACGTTACTTTACACAGGGAGAAGAACAAGAAAGTAGGGAAGAGTCGGAGAGTAAAAGTCAGGATGAAGAAGTATTAGAGGAAGTCGAACGAGAGAGAGAAATACAAAAGATACAAGAAAGAGAAAGGTTAGAAAGAGAAGGAGCAAAAGGAAGAGTAATAGAGACAAGAAGCATAAAGAAAATAGATCAAGTAAAAAATGGGAGACGCAATTAAGCTCTTCTCTGTAAACATTAATGGATTAAATATACCAAGAAAAAGAGCACAAACGTTTAACAAATTAAGGAAATTGGATGCAGATGTGATATGTCTTCAGGAAGTTCATATAAAAAAGGATTATAGAAAATTACTAGAGAATGTAAAATTAGGAACACTATACACAACATTAGCACAAAACAAGAAAGGAGGAATTGCTATATATGTCAAAGAAAAAATAAAATCAAAATTAATATATTCGGATGAAGAGGGGAGAATTTTAATGTTGGAAATAGAATTAGAGCAAAAACAAATCTTATTAATGGCAGTATATGCACCAAATAATAATCAATAATCAACAAGGTGGCGCAGCAGTTAGAGTGCAGTACTGCAGGCCACTTTAGCTGACTGTGTTCAGCAGGTCAGCGGTTCAAATCTCACCGGCTCAAGGTTGACTCAGCCTTCCATCCTTTCGGGGTAGGTAAAATGAGGACCCAGATTGTTGGGGGCAATGTAAATATATATATACATTGCTTACTGGTGTACACCGCTTAGAGAGTGCTTGCACTTAAAGTGGTATATAAGTCTCATAAATAAATAAACAAATAAATAAATAAATAAATAAACAAGAATTTTTTAAAAAGGTACATAAGAAACTAGTGGATCTGGATTACGAAAATATTTGTATGATTGGGGATCTAAATGCAATAGTTGATGTTAAGAAAGATTATAAGAGTAGTAAAAAGAACAAAAAGAAGAAAAATATATTACCAAAATCGTTCTTTGACATGGTAACAGAACTCAATCTTCAGGATATATGGAGAGAGACACATAGATCATACAAACAACATATGTTCTATTCGTATCCACATCAGTCTTGGTCTAGGATCGATATGGCCTGGGCAACAACAGACGTACAAAAAGGGATAGAGGAAATTGAAATAGGGCTTAATGATTGGGTGGATCACAACCCAATAATAATAAAATGGAAAGGCCAGAAACAGAGAAAAAGATGGTCAAGACTGTGTAAAGATAAACAATCTATACAGATGCTAGAAAAGGAGTTGACATTATTTTTTCAGGTAAATAAAAAGGAAGAGACATCAACACAAAATTTGTGGGATACTACAAAAGCTTACATTCGGGGATTGACAGTGGCATACAGCTCTAAGAAAAACAAAGATAGGAGACTTCAACAAGAAAAATTACAAGAAGAATTAAAAAAATAGAAGGTGATCTACAGACGGACCCACAAAATAAAAAGATAAAAGAAAAATGGAATATTATAAAACACAAGATTAACCTGACAACACAAAAAGAAATGGCACAGAAAATCAGGATGGCAAAACAAAATTACTTTGAAAATGCGAATAAAACTGGTTGATGGTTGGCCTATAAATTAAAAAAAGAAAAAGGCAAAAGAACAATACACCAACTACAAGATGAAAGTGGAACAGTACAATATAGATGGGAAGAAAAAAAGAAAATAATACAAAATTTCTTTTCAAAGCTATACCATCAGGAAGATATACCAGATGATAAAGTCAAACAATATATAGAGGCAGCAAAAATGAGCAAAATTACTGAAGAACAAAAGGAAATGTTGAATAGACCAATAACTGCAATAGAATTAGAAACAGCATTGAAAAAACAACAACAAAAAAACCAACAAATCACCAGGCCCAGATGGAATTCCGGTCGAGTTTTATAAAAATACACAAGAGTCACTACAATGGATAATGTTGGAGATTTACAATGAGGTGTTGGAAGAGGCGAAGATACCAACAACTTGGACTGAAGCAATCATCACCCTCATTCCTAAGGAAGACTCAGACCTACAACAAATTCAAAATTATAGACCGATTTCTTTACTGAGTACAGATTATAAGACATTTACAACAATAATAGCAGAAAGGATAAAATTTTTTTTGAATAACTACATTCACCCAGATCAAAATGGATTTTTACCAGGATGACAAATAAAAAATAAAATGAGGATAATACTGAACACTTTAGAATTTTACGAAGTCCATCCTGAAAGACAAGCTACACTGGTTTTTCTTGATGCTCAGAAGGCATTTGATAATTTGAATTTGAATTTTATTATAACACAATTGTACTATATGGATTTTGGGACAAAATTTGGAAAGATGGTTGAGAAAATATATACTAAACAAACAGCTGGGGTAATTATAAATGAGGAAATGACAGAAAAAATTGATATAACCAAAGGAGTAAGACAAGGATGCCCACTTTCCCCTCTTCTATTTATTTTATCATTAGAAATACTCCTTACAAAAATCAGAGAGGACCAAGAAATAAAGGGTTTAAAAATTAAAAAGGAAGAATATAAGGTCCAGGCCTTTGCTGATGATTTGGTATTTATTTTGGAAGATCCATTAGAAACCGGCTTTAAATTGATTAAAAAAATATAAGAATTTGGTGAGGTAGCCGGATTTAAGATTAATAAGAATAAATCCAAATTAATAACAAAAAATCTTACAAAGGCACAGGAAAGGGAATTGGAAGATAAAACAAAGATAAGTATAACCAAGAAAATAAAATATTTAGGGATCTGGCTTACAGTGAAATGTTCCTCGATTAAGGTGGACAATTATGATAAAATACTACACCAGATTAAAAAAGATTTAGAAAATTGGGAAAATTTGCAAATTTCATTTTTAGGGAGGACCGCTACGGTCAAAATGAATGTATTGCCAAAAATATTATTATGTTCCAGGTTATTCCAATAAAATTAGGGAAAACATTATTTCAAGAATTAAATAAATTGATCACTAAATTTATATGGCAAAGGAAAAAACCCAGGATTAAATTAAAACTCTTGCAAGATACGAAAGATAAAGGGGGATTGGCGTTACCAGAGTGGGAAATATACTACCAAGCATCGAGCTTAACTTGGCTAAAAGATTGGATGGATTTGAAAAATACTAGAGTTTTAACAATAGAAGGACATGACTTGCAAGCAGGGTGGCATGCATTCCTATGGGACGGAAAACATAAAATACACAGATACTTTCAAAGACACATAGTTAGGAATGCATTGCTACAGACTTGGGAAAAAATAAAACAAAAACATTATACAAGAATTCCAGTGTGGTTATCCCCAACAGAAGCTCTGAAATACCCAAACCTATTGGATATAAATAAGATAATTAGATACAAGGAATTAGTAAATGAACAGGGAAATTTGAAAACAAAACAAGAATTGGAACAAGACATTGGCAGAGAGATTGATTGGTGGACATTTACACAAATTCAATCTAAATATACAGAGGACAAAAAATTATATGAAATCCAAAAAGAGCCGCAAGAATTGGATAAAATTATACATGGAACAGAAATAAAATTAATTAGCAATTTATACAAATACCTATTGAGATATAAAATGGAAGATGAGGTTGTCAAAGACACAATGATTAGATGGGCAAAAAAATTCAGATATAATATAGAATTGGAGAAATGGGAAGAAATATGGGAAATAAATATAAAATTGACTATGTCGGCAGCATTCAAGGAAAACCAGTTGAAGATGTTTTACAGATGGCATCTTCCACCAGCAAAGCTTGCCAAGATGTTCCAGAATAATTCGCCAACATGCTGGAAATGTAAAAAAGTACATGGAACATATTATCATTTATGGTGGACATGCCCAGTTGCAAAAAAATACTGGTCTACAATAAGAAAATGGATCCAAGAAATAATGGACCAACCTGTAGACTGGAAACCAGAGATCTTTTTGTTGGGTATTTTAAACAGAAAATATAGTAAAGAAATATGGTACTTAATTTTACATATAATAACAGCGGGAAGAATAGCATATGCACAGTGCTGGAAAAATGAGAATATACCATCAGAGGAAGAAGTAATAAGAAAAATCCTGGACTGTGCTGAGATGGACAAATTAACAAAAGAGATAAAAGAAAAGGAAGACACAGAGTATTATATAATATGGAACAAGTTGTATGTCTGGTTGGAGACTAGAAATAATAGAGGAGAATAAATATGGAAAGGTCAAAAGTGAAAATATGTGTATAATAATGTATAATAATAATAATATGAATTATTCTTAGTAAGAAGTAGAACATGAAGGAAGAAAAATGTAAATAAGAAATAATGGGGCTATAAGGACAAATATTCTAAAGAAGAATAAGGGGGAAATGTAAATAATAGATTACCGTTACGCAATTGCTGTAAAAAAAAGGAGGAGTATATATTGTGTGTGTATGTGTGTTATGTTTTGTTTTGTTTTGTTTTGTCTTCTTGGTTAAAAAACAAAATAAAACAAAACAAAACAAAAGGAATGAGCAGCTGTAACTCCTCAATTCCCTTTAGTGTATTCACTGGCTCCACTTTTACTTTCCTAATTGCCACTTGTGTCTGGCGTTTGGTGCTTTCACAGGCTTCTGGATAGCTGCTTTCTTTCTCATTCACCACTTGTTGCTGTCCCAATCTACTGATGGATTCGCTGGTGGGTTTTTTAGCTTCAGTTGGTCCGGGGCTTGCGGTGCAGATGCTGGCTGTGGCACGAGGCAGTCCAGCCACTCAGTGGCCTTCCTTCCCACATTGGAAAAATGCTCCTGGGCTCCTGCGGGGCTTCTCACCCTTGGTAGGGGCCGTTCCCCTTCTTTCTCCATGGGGCGCTGGGTGTCTTTCAGGCATTTGACGAGGCCAGTTCTGATGCACAATGTTCTCCTGGTACTCCATCAGGTCGAGCTCCACATTTGTGGATAACTGGTACCATGCTTGAAGGTTGCGGGGCACCCCTCTGGGGCAGACGGTTGTGATACAGCTCCTTGTTCAGCCTTTCCCAGAAATGGTAGTAGCATGCACTCGGGCCAGTCTCTCAGGTGAGCTGCCAGGTTACAAAAATCTTGGATGTACTCTGCCACTGGCCACTTGCCTTGCCACAGGGAGTGGATGTGGGTCTCTGCACGCCTGGCTGCTGTGGGGTCCTTGAATCTGTCCCGTGATGCCTGCATGAAAGCATCTAGGTCTTGCAGGTCTGGAGCCCTCTCGTTGTAGAGAGACACCAGCCATCCCACTGCAGTCCCCTCCAGGTTGGATGTAATGGCATTGACCCAGGCGTGCTCATCCGGGTACATCATCCCATGTCGCTCCATGTAGTTCCAGACCTGGGTCAGCACATAGTCCAAGTTGTTGGGTCGCCCATCGAACCAGACCTCTAGGGGAGATGGCGGTCGGTCCTCTCACACCAAGACATACCTAGGGGTTCCTGAGTGGGGGGGCTGCTGCTGCTGGGGTTACATGTGCCGGTTCCTGCCCTCCCAATGGGGCAGCAGCACAACAGGAGCTGCACTGCCCCAGGTAGGGTTGGCACCATTGGCTTCAGGATGAGAGGAGACAGGGTGGGCAATGGTTTCATGGCCCCTGTCCCAACTCCTGTGATTGCCACAGTTGGTGAGGTGGCTCCCCAGACCTCCAGCTCGCCAAACTTCTCCCTCAGCTGCTCCATCGACGAACTGCGAGCTGTGGTTGGGAACTTCCATTCAGTTAGGTCATCCCACTCAGCTGCTCGCCTAGCCTTCAATTTGCTCCCTGTGGTCACCATGACTCCAGGGGGAATCGGTTCATCCTCTGCTTCCACCGCCTTCCCCACCTGGCTCACCCACCGGCCCTTGGGGCCCAGGTAGGATCCTTCCGTCACTCCCTCCCTCTTGAGTGCGGGCTGCTGCTCTGGCTTCTTAGCCCTCTGTTTGGGGCATGCACCGGCCGCTTGCATCCAAGCTTCAGCTTGGGCCACTGCTGGGGTCTCTCAATAAGAGGTTTCCCCTGGCTTCACCCCCCCTTCCCTTCCTTTGTTGGTTGCCGACATCTCAAGGCTGCCAACCTCCTGGTGGGGTCCAGGTAGGCTGGTTTAATGTCAACTGTCCAGTTGGTGGATCCAGAAAAAGAAACTCCTGGTACATTATTTTACTAACAGTATAAACTTATTGAATAAACCATATTGGCACAGATGAAGTGAAACCAGCTCTGGGTTTCCCGCGCAAAAGCTAGCATAGTTAATTCCCCCCTTTCGCTATGGGCCACCCAGAGTCCATACATCCACCAATCACTTCTGTTCATTTTTTTATTGGAACCAGCAAGCTACACCAATCCATCTGCTCGATGAATCCTTGGGTTGGAGCACTGACTCACGGGAACCGATAATGCTCAGATGCAATTCCCCACATCCTTGGATTCCATCCCACCTCCTCCCTTTTCTTTGTCAAGCTGTGAGCGAAGCGGAATATAGGTGAAAGTGCAAATCAGTCTTGACAGCATGTATGAGCAGGACATGACATCTGTTGCTGCATAGCTTTCTGATAGTTTAAGTAAAATCAGATTCAGTGTAAACCAAAGTATCTGTACAATGCTTCCAATGCCACCCTCTGAAACTGAAACCACTGTTCTCTCTACCCCTCTGCCTTTATGTTTGCAAATCTAGCAAAAAGTTAGAATGTGAAAAGGCAAAGGGTAACTGCAACAGGGCATCCTGATGACAAGTAGCTGAGGGGAGGAAGATGGATTGGAGACCACAGGAGAGCCATTCACAAGACCAATATCCAAGTTCTGAATTCTAGGTTCAGTGAATATGCACAGGATTGGCAAACAAAAGAGAATGGTTGGCTGCTCTAATTTAACATACCCAGGATTATCTCAAGCTGAGATTTCAGAGTGCCTCTGACAGTTGGATCAGATCAGTGATGACAAATCTGGTTCTCCAGATTTTTCCAAACTGCTGGAGTCCACACCAAGGTCCCTTGCTAATTTTTTTACATGTTTTTATTTTATTCCAAACAAAGTTAAAATACAAAATACCAAACTGGAAAAAAATCCAAAAAACAAAACAAAACAAGAAACCATAAAACACAGAACAATCAAATCATTAAAAAAGTGCATCAAAAAAGACATTATACAGATATTATCTCCTCTAGTTGAATACTGATTAATATATTACTACATTAGTTCCCACCCCTTGTGAAACAAGCCCTCCCAAAAATTTTAAACTACTAAATCTATTTGTAACTTGTTGACCTGTTTTCTACAGTATATGTTATATTAATGACCAAGTAGTTAACAGGAAAAACAATATTAGTGAAACAAAATAAAATTAAAGTTTCAAAACTCTCTGTTAACAGACTGTTATTGTAATCTACTCGTAGAAAATTTACTACAGCATCTTATCTACCCCAAATTTCCCCAAAAGTGATGAACAAATCATTCTGGGTCAAATATCCATGTTTGTTTCTTAATATTGTCTTTAGTCAATTGTCGTTTAATTAAATATAGTAAATTCAGTCTCCAAAGTAGGTCTATCTTCCATTCAAAGTGCAAGCAAACTTAATTAACTGTAATAAATCTGTCCAGTCTCCCTCAGACTTCATAGATGTCTGGAATCTGTCTCTTTCCCTTACAGTCAAGGTCATAAGTTTGAAACAATGTACAGACTTAAACTTCAGAACAGCAGGTGAAATGGGAACAACAGATGAAATCCACTTTGTGTGATTACTTCCCCAGATGATTCCGCAGATACCTCTCTAGATCTCAGCTCGGGGGAGGATGAACCGGTTCCTGGCATGTCAGAAGTTGAGTTGATTGATGGCTCCAAACAGCCATCTAGAAGTAATTTGGCTGAGACTCCAGCTGGGGAAAGCATGCAGTTGCAGACAGTCAGCGAAGAGGAGGAGGAACTACCTTCTGCACCAGATCCAAGAACATGTAGGGCAGAGAAAAGGCAGGAGCAGAGAAGGTCAGACAGACTACTCAAGAGGAAAAATCCTCACCCTTCTTCATGGGCTGCACCTGAAGCTGGCTATTTAGCACAGCAGACAGAGGGAGGCATTGCTGGGAACGTGTTTGTTTTCTAGCTGTGTGTTTTCTGCTTGTCGTGATTCCTGCCTCACTCTGGATTGACACCGTGTTTGGAATTGAATCATGCCTTGAAACTCTAGACTTTTCTTGCCTTGTGAGCTCTCTTGTGTGTGGATTTAAGTTTGCCTGGTAGATTTGTCTGGTGGAGTTATTTTGTTTGAGAAACTTTCAAATGCTTTGTGGACTATTTGGCCATTGCTCTGTGGACTAACCTTGGTCTGCTCATGGCTAGACTTAATTGGGACAGTTATGGGTTTTGGTGAAGGGAATTGCTGGGGAATATTAATAAACTCACTAAACCACAGTTACATGTGTGTGTGAGTGAGTGGGGCAGCACACTTTGTTGGTTCTCCATCCGTGAGACTATCTCTTTGATCTTGAAATGGATCCAGTCCTTTTGTGTGTCTTCATCCACATCCAAAGATAAAGCTTCATATTTTCACATTCTTTTAAGAATCATTAAAGTTTGATCAAGCTTTCAAGAAAGGAATCCAGCTAGGAGCTGCACATCTCCCCACTGTTTTTCCTTAGGTTTCAGAGACTGTTCAGCCATCTTAATTTGTGACAAATTAATTTGTGACAAAGAACAAAAAAAGTATGTTTGCCTCTATATTTCAATCCAAGATTATAAGAAAAGTTCAATGGAAATAAACTCCAGGTGTTTTGCAAATTCAAAAATATACAGAATCCAGTGGTGAGAGTCTGAGAACTCTTCACCACCACCCTGAATGTTACCATGCTTTCCATACAGAAGAGACACAGGTAATCTAGAACAACATATATCAAAAGAGAAAGAGAGGGGGGGGGGGAAGCAATTAGAGTCCAGCAAGAGGTTAAAATAAATCAGCACCCAACCATTAATCAACTTTTAAAACAATAAGCAAAATAAAACAATGAAGTTGAAAAGTAAAAGTTAAAATTCTGTCACGCTTCGAAAATGAAATGCTTGACAGGAAGATGGATACACCCAATGACTTTTCAATCACTTCCAGAGGGAATTGGAATCTTCAAGACCCTTCTTGCCCACTGGGTCCATGATCAGTCCAAAATCTTGGGTCTCTCCTAAGTGCTCCAACTCAAAACCAAGAAGCAGCACTGCAAAAGAACCAGCTTTAGCAGTGAAATCAGCAGATTGTTGGTAAGAGAAAAAAAGAAACTGTTACCATGCAGCAGCCATCATAAAAGGGGAGGCCTGCTAGATTCCACACCAGGGTCCCTCACTAATTATCATACTGTTGGGATTGCTGAGATGTTCAGCAACTTCAGGAAGACCGTAACTTCATTATTCTTGATTAAACAGAATATTAGCAATCTGAAGTGAGCTAAGACATCTTCATATATGCTCAGCAAAACCATCCTTGTTGACAGTAAAGATACACCTACCCTCCTCTAACTGTATAGGTAGTCCTTGCTTAGTAACTACAATTGGGACCTGCAACTCTATCACTAAGCAATGTGGTTGCTAAGTGAAAGATTGCAGGACTGCAACATGCTTACAATGTCACTTCCCATTTGGTTGTTAAGTCTATCATCACAGGTTGATAAGCAAGAGATCACAGGACCATGACTTGCAATTTTACTACCAGCTTTTTCTTTAATTCTGCTTGCCAACTGTGAACTACGCAAATGGCAATCATGTGACCACATGATGCTGCAATGGTCATAAATGTGAGGACTGGCTGTAAAGTTACTTTTTCAACAGCATCATAACTTTGAATGGTTGCTAAACAGGGCAGTCATTAAGCGAGGTCTACCTGTACTGTGAATCATTTTAGATTTCATTACTTTTTGTTATTCATATCCTGACTTTTCTCTGGGAGCTACCTTACATAGCATTCACTTTCTCCTTTTTTCTCCACAACCCATATAATGTGGAATGAGAGATATGTAAGATGGTGTTGAACCTGGATATGCCTGATTGTAGCTCAACACCTTAACACTGTATCACAGTAGCAGACAGAAAACATTCATCACATCTGAACTCTGAAGAGTTTGGACTGTCTTGACAGTTAATTTGAAATGCTCAAAAGAGATAAAATACGGTGTTGTGTATGGTGGGAACTCGGTGGTCAGAACATGTCACCAGTAATATTAACAACTATATCCTTATGGCTGTGAAAATCTGTTCCGGTTGAAATATATATCACTATAGGTATTCAGTCAAACTGTAAACATGAATATATTTGCAACATCCACAGTGCTATAAATATGGTGTCACCACAGGCTTTATTTGAGTTTATTGTTCTTACTATGCTGGATGCTAAACATTATGCTTTATGAGAGTGAAGGTTTGTTCTCCAAGCTTGTGGGTTGGTTTCTGAACATTTCGTTACCAGGATAGGTAACATCTTCAGCAGAGTTTAGGGGATGTCAGTGTTCTTCTGTTTATAAGGGCTTCAGGTGTGGGTCTGTCAAGTGAGGGTCTTGTGATGGGTCCGGTGTGACTCATCATTGATAGGTTTGTGATGGGTCTTGTGATGAGGAGGTTACATCAGGTCAGGGTCATTGAAAGGTGTGGGGGGCTTGTGTGGGTTGGTTGAGGGTCGGTGCTGTCTCTGGTTGGCTGTGCAGTTGATTTGGATTCTGAACGGTTCATAGGCTGGTTGTAGGTCAATGTGTCTGTTGATGGAATTGCTTGTGGAGTGCCAGAAACCAACCCACAAGCTTGGAGAACAAACCTTAACCCTCATCCTACACCCGAGCTACAGATATTTGCCACTATTTATGTTTTATGTTTTTAAAACTTGTTTAGATTTATACTATGTTTAGATTTTATACTATACTATTTATACTATACTATACTGGAAGCTACCTTGAGAGGATCTGATCATAAAAGGCTAATCTATGAAGCTTTTTAAACAATCTATGTAAATCCATAGGATAGTGTGAACAAATATATCAGAAACTAGACCAAGGATTCCCAATGCTTAATCCCCATTCAGTGAGCCACTGTTCCACATCTTAATTTATCTTGTCAGATAATTGTGAAAATAAAACAGAGAAAATGTCCTTGGAAAAGAGAAAGGGTGAAAAAAATGTAATAAAATTGCTTTATGATCAAGCTTCCCATGTTAAGGATATTAAATTGTAAAAGCATAGGAAGAATTATAACATCAGTCCAAGTCAATGGTAATTAGTGTTGAGTCCTTGGCGAAAAGCAGACACGAGAAGCAGTTGTAGTTCTCAGGTTTTCTTTTATTCTGTGTTCAGCTTACAGGTGAAGGCTTCAGCAACGCCCAAAACCTCCCAGCCTCTTATATAGGCAATCCCCGGGTCAATGTGTTACTTTTCCCGCGCCAGCACCCACGCATGCGCACAGGCGCTGGCGACAGCCTGTCTGGTCCCGGGCAGCTTGCACTTGCCCGGGACTGCCTGCAAACGCCCCGAGCCCCTTTCCCCCGGGTTAAGACTGCTACCAACATACAATTAGTTCTTGAAACAGTGTTCTACTCCCCAGTGCTCCTACTGTTCACTGGCTTTTGTTTAGCCAGCAATGTTATGTAATCCTCTAAGTACTTAGGAGATTTCCTTACTCTCTGTGACCTTCTCAGCTCTGGGTTTCTGATAGGTGTTCCCTGACTGGAGGGAGACGTGAGCCTGTTCTCCTTATCATGCCTTGGTGCCTTCCAAGGACTGTGCCCCAATGCCTGGCCTGCTTGCTTGCCCACCGGGCTCGTCAGGCCAGGGCTTCTGTCACTTTGTGACCTGGTTGACCCGCCTAGCTGTAGGCCCTCGGGCCTCTTGAAGTGATAGCCACTGCTGGGCGTCTCTGTAGAACCTCCTAGGTCCGTCCAAGACCTGTCAGGAGGCTGTCCATCCCCTAAACCCCGTTCTATGTCCGGGCTTATGTAGGTTTCTGTGCCTTCCCCAAACTCAGTTACTCCCTGATTTGGGCTAGAGGTGTTGTAGTCGGGACTTGGTTCCTCGACCACCTCCCTGTATGTTTGACCCCCTGTAGGACTTGGGGTAAGGTCAGGCCAACTCTGGGGATTATGTGCCAGCTCTCTTGCGGGGTATGATTTATTGGGATGCTCCCGGGTATCCTCCCTGACTGGAGTACTGTGCTGTGCAGGTGAATAGTGATTGTACCCCCGGGGTGACTCCCTGGCTGGAGTAGGCGTGAATGCCTGGTAGTTGGATAGGCTCTTAGAATTCCTGTTTGGGGCACTCGTGGAATCTTGGAATGGGCCGTTTGTGGCTCCATCATTGGAGGTGGGCAGCAGCTCGTGCCCCTCCCTTTGCTCTAAAGGGTCCCCCTTCCCCCCCTGGAAAAGACCCAGGGGTCTCATCTGGAAGATCCCTCCTAGGGCGGAGTTGGTCAATGTGCCGACGCAGGACACGACCGTTGTCCAGGGCTACCTCGTACGATAGAGGACCTGTGACCCTGGAAATAGAAGCGGGGACCCATGTATGACCAGGCCCGTAATTGCGAGTCCAAACCAGGGCACCCACAAGTAATTGTCTAGGTGCCCGAGGATGTGAGGTAGATGAAGGCAGTCTGTCCGGATGCAACCGGTCAAGTTTTGTAGTAAGTTTACGCCCCCAGCGAAGTTCAGCTGGGCTTCTCCCTGTAGAAGTGGACGGTGTGGTGCGGTAAGAAAGGAGAAAGTCAGCCAACCTGTGATGCCAGTCCCCATAGGTGAGTCTTTTCAAGGCGTCCTTTGTGATGCGGACCATGCGTTCAGCCATACCGTTGGTGGACGGGTGGAAGGGTGCAGACGTGGCATGACGAATCATGTTAGCCTGTAAGAAAGCTTGGAATTCGGAGGAAGTAAATTGAGGGCCGTTGTCAGACACAATGACATCTGGAAGCCCGTGTGTAGCAAAAATCCCCCTCAGTACCTGAATAGTCTTTGCAGTGGTGGTGGATGAGACAGGTACAACCTCAAGCCATTTTGAATGACTGTCAACGAGGACCAAGAAGAACTGGCCCTGAAAGGGCCCAGCGTAGTCAATGTGCACCCTAGACCATGGGGACTGTGTATCCTCCCATCTATGCACAGGAGCTTGGGGCATCTCTGGGCGAGAGCGCTGGCACAGGTGGCATGCATGCACCTTAGCCTCAATGTCCTTATCTAAACCAGGCCACCACAAGTGGCTGCGCACAAGGGCCTTCATGCGAACAATGCCAGGATGACCCTCGTGGAGGGACTCTAAGATCCTAGTCCTCACTGAGGTGGGAATGACAACTCTGTTTCCCCAAAGCAGACAACCCTGAGAAGTGGACAACTCGTTCCTTTTGGACCAGAAACTCTGAAACTCAGGACTAGGGCAGTGCTCAGGCCATCCAGACAAAACCCAAGAAAGGACATGTGAAAGTGTGTGATCTGTGCCTGTTTCAGCGGCGACATCCCTGGCATTCAGAGGGGACTCGGGCAAGGCTTGGATGGATAGAATGTTGACAGCTGGCGCAGGGTCAGCTTCTACTACTGGCAGGGGCAATCTACTGAGGCCATCAGCATGGCCCATTTCTTTCCCAGGCTTGTGTAGTAAGGAAAAATCATATGCAGACAGAAAAATAGACCACCTAAGCATTCTAGGGGAAATGATTTGGGGAGTTTGTTTACGTGTGGTAAACAGTCCCAGCAGAGGCTTATGGTCAGTGAAGACCGTGAAATGCCTGCCATACAAGAAATCATGGAATTTTTTAATTCCAGCAACAACAGCCAGAGCCTCCCTGTCTATCTGAGCGTAGTTGCGCTCAGCAGAAGACAGTGTTCTGGAGTAATATGCAACAGGAACCTGAGTTCCATCAGACCTGAGGTGGCTCAGGACGGCTCCTACCCCGTAAGGGGAAGCACCACAAGCGATGCACACAGGAAGGGACTCATTGAAGTGTGCAAGTACACTGTTAGAAGTGAGTAAGGCCTTGACCTCATTGAAACTAGCCTCATGTGTTTGTGACCATTGCCACACTGCTTGTTTGTCTAATAGCCTGTGAAGAGGCTCAGCTACACTAGCTTTATGTGGAAGAAAGGAATTGTAGAAATTCAGGAGGCCCAGAAAGGCCTGAAGTTCGGCCTTAGACTTTGGCCTAGGTGCTTCTAAAATGGCAGTTAGTTTGGATTCAGCAGGGTGAATCCCAGCAGCATCAATTTTGAATCCCAGAAATTCAGTAGAAGGCACCCCAATTTTGCATTTGTCTTTTTTGAGCTTGAGGCCTGTTTTCCTGAATCTTAACAGAACAGCCCTTAGCCTTTCAGCTAGAATGTGTGTGGAGTCTCCTGCAATTAAGACATCATCAAAGTAGGGGCAAACCCCCGGTATGCCCTGTAGTGTGTTTTCCATTACGCTTTGGAAAATCCCAGGAGCGACATTCACTCCAAACTGTAGCCTTTTTACCTTAAAGGCTCCCCTGTGGGTCACAATAGTCTGAGCTATAGCAGCATCATCATCAACAGGCAGCTGTTGATACGCTTGAGCTAGGTCAAGCTTTGCAAAAACGCGCCCCCCCTTGAGGGAGGCCAGAATATGACTGACCACAGGAACAGGATAGGCATGTTGCTGCAATGCCTTATTAAGAGTGCATTTGTAGTCAGCACAAATGCGAATGTCCCCATTTGCCTTTAGAGGCGTGACAATGGGGGTCTCCCAAGGGCTGGAATCAACAGGTTCTAGGATTCCCTGTTGGATCAGTTTGTCTAACTCAGTGTCAATTTTACTCTTTAAAGCAAAAGGGACCCTTCTTGCTTTAATTCTAATGGGCGTGACAGTGGGGTCTAGTTTTAAGGACACAGGGGATCCCTTGATTGTGCCCAGCTGGGGGCTGAAGACATCTGCAAATTCTTTGCAGACTTCCTGTAGGTCGAGTGTTTGTAAGCTGTTGAGCCCCGTGATGTGTATCCCCAAGGCTTCAAACCAATCGAGTCCTATGAGACTCGTTCGTTCACCCCCTACTACTAATATGTCTAGTGGACCTTCAAAATTCTTATACTGTACATTAAGGGTGGCCTCCCCCTTAACACACACTCTCGAATTTTGAAAGTCTGTTAACACAATGTCAGAAGGCCTTAATTTAGCCTGAGTTCCACTGCCGGAACAAATCTTCCTAAATGTATGTAAGGATATGATTGAAAGGGCAGACCCCGTGTCTAGTTCCATAGTTAATGGAACTCCTTGTAGCTTCACCTTGAGTGACAGCTTTTTCTTGATGGGCTTGTGTGTGCCTGTCCTGAAGATGCTTCTTCGCGAAGCGCAAAAACCGACCCTATTCTGGCTGGGGACCCTGGTACCTTTCAGGCGCAGTTCTTCCTGAGGTTGTACCTTTCGTCGGCCCAGACACACAGCTGCAATATGTCCTTGTTTCCCGCACGCCCGCCAAATAGCGGAGCGGAACTTGCAGTCGGTTCTTCTGTGGCGACCTCCACAGCCGATGCACTTGAGGGGAGCTGCAGAGCTTCCTTTCTGATTCCCTTCCTTCGTGGGGTGGAGACGGTGGACTTCCTCGTCCGGATCCTCCTCGGAGTTCCCTTGGACGTCCTCTTGGTGCACGGATGCAACATCTGGACTGTTCCTGATCGGCCGCATGTTTTTGACGGCGCCGCCTGCTTCTTCTTCTGCGGTGACCTCTCTTAAGGCATCTTGGAAGGACAAGTCTTCTTTGGCGAAAAGCCTCTGTTGTAGATCTCGATGCCTTAAGCCGCACATGAATCGGTCCCTCAGTCGTTCTTCGAGGTCCTTGAACTTGCAGTGCTTGGCGGCCTTCCTCAACGCGGCGATGTATTCTTTGGCCGACTCTCCGGATCGTTGATCCCTCTGCTCGAAGGTGTGGCGCCATGCGATGACGGACATCTTGGGCTGGAAGTGCTCCTTCAATAGCTTCTTTAGATCTGCGTAGCTGACAGACTCTAATGGGACAGGCGCTGCAAGGTTCTCTGCAATTTCGAAGGCGTCTTGACCGCAGACACAAAGCAGGGTGGCAGCCTTCAAGCTATCTTCCCTCACTTGGTTTACCTTGAGGTAATTTTCCACCGTGGCTACGTAGGACTCCCACCGCTCTGGATGTGAGATGTCGAATTCCGAAAGCCTTCCGACTTTTGCCATTTTCAGGAGACGGGTCTATCAGCCAGCCTACCCCCGAATGTGCACTGGATTGGCGGGTAGCTGCCGAGTCAACGCCGTTCCGTCGCTCAGGACTCACTTGGGTAAGCTTACACCTCTTCCTTTCCAGGCGATGTAAGGCATCCCACCTTCGTCGCCAGTGTTGAGTCCTTGGCGAAAAGCAGACACGAGAAGCAGTTGTAGTTCTCAGGTTTTCTTTTATTCTGTGTTCAGCTTACAGGTGAAGGCTTCAGCAACGCCCAAAACCTCCCAGCCTCTTATATAGGCAATCCCCGGGTCAATGTGTTACTTTTCCCGCGCCAGCACCCGCGCATGTGCACAGGCGCTGGCGACAGCCTGTCTGGTCCCGGGAAGCTTGCACCTGCCCGGGACTGCCTGCAAACGCCCCGAGCCCGTTTGCAAGGCTCGGGACATAACACCTAGTACATAAGTCTGGCTGACTATTGATAAGAAATAATACTTTACATCAGACATGTCAAACTCGTGACGTCACGTGACATTGTGTAACGTATCAGGAGAGTTTTGCCATTGCCGGCAATGGGGTGGGTGCGGCTTCCACATGACGCGTCCGGCCCATGGGCCGGCAGTTTGACACCCCTGCTTTACATCTATTACCAATGAATTAGTAAGTTATGTGAGGGGGGGAATCATGTGTGATCTAAAACATAACTGGGCAACTTTTTTCTCCTTGGCTGCATTATTATTATTAGTAGTAGTATTTTATTTATTTGCTGCCCATTTTGTCAGGAGGCAACTCTGGGCGGCTTACAAACATTAAAAGCTTAACATATTTATTTTAAGGTGTAATTCAGGTTTGTTTGTTTATGCTCACCCACTGAAAAGCCCAAAATTGCCACTGAATTTCAGTTGTTGATCCCAGAGGTGAGACAGCTGTAGACACCACAGAAAATCATGCTGAAATTACATGCATACAATGAGAAGCCCCCATGGTATTGACATTAGGTTCAGCTCTGCATTGTAAAGAAATCAAAATAGGCAGAGAGTAGATTTGGTCTAGTGTTGGTACAATGATGGGAACTTGAGTAGAAATAAGTAGATTTTCCCTGAATGATATTGTTCCTACAGTGATGGTAGTGGAAGTTTTGATTCAACACATCTGGAAGATTACATGGTGGAAGACTGCTTTGTTTAAGCTGGCAGGTGCATTCCCTCTAGGCCAGGGGTGTCAAACTGCTGGCCCATGGACCGGACGCGTCATGCGGAAGCTGCGCCCACCCCATTGCCGGCAATGGCAAAACTCTCCCGATACGTTGCGTGACGTCACGTGACGTCGCGAGTTTGACATGTCTGCTCTAGGCAGAAAGAAGTGTTAGTTTTTATTTATTCCACTGATCCTTTTATCGTGAATCTAGGATGTTCTGTAAACAAAGCACTGACTCTTTTGAAGATAAATATGGAACATAAGTTGTTGGAAGGTAAGGGACAAAAGTACACAAAAGAAATCAAAAGTTTGGAAGCAGGGCAAAGTGCCCCAAGGATAACCTGAAAGGAATGGGAGAGAAGGATGCTCTGGAATTGTAATGTATTGGCCACAACTGTTTTAAATCACTTGCTTAATGTCTGACCTACATTGCTGTATTGTTTAACAGTTGCTGTTGCTGAAAGCCAGACTGGCTGTCTCCAAGCTGATAATGAGGTTTGGGGTGGGAAACTGTTACTTTAAACCTATTGGTTGTCACCTAGAGGCTAACTGTATAAATAGCTGTGCAGCAGCCTTTAGGGCTGAGTTAATAAACTTGTTGCTGTTTGAACACTCTGCCTCATTCAATGCCTAAAGAACCGAAGATATAACAGGAATAATGGTCTAGGAAGATTGGCAGGCATTAAAAGAATGGCTATTTTGTGTTTTGACCCCTTTAAAGTTCTAATCTTAATCAAAAGCTATAAGAGATAGCTCAGCCATCCAGTTGCTAACACAAGATGGCAAATATGTGGTCCTCCAGATGTTGAGCTGTAGTTCCAGAATTTCTCATTATTGGCCATGGTGATAGGAGATGCTGGCAGGTATAATTCAGTAACATTGTGAGGGAGTTGTATTCTCCATTTCTGCATTAGCGCAAGAGCAAGAACCACAGGATTCCATAGTAAAGGAAGACAGTTCAGGAAAAAAAAGAAAACAATTATCTGTCTAATGAAACAAGCTGTGGCCTATGAATACTCATATTAAACATTTAATTTGCTTAATGTGCCATATTATCTGCTGGTTTTAACTCTGTCTTCACCATGAAATTCATCCCAAGTAAGCAAGCCAAGTAATATCCCTCCACAAAATACAGCCTCTTCCCTGCAGTTTTTGTAGTTCACTTTGAGCAACAGGGAGAGATAAAATTCCTTCCCAAGGTCAGAGAGGGTCAAACAAAATTTGTCCACTATTTCCCAAATCTTCTCCAAGGAACCAGATAGCTGGGAGAAGTTGCAAAACAAGGTTTATGGATTGGTGCAATCTTAAGAGCTGAACCTCATTCAGGATTTGGGAGAAATGGGCATGAAGGCTACTTAGAGGGAAAAGCTAGTCCAAGAATCAAGTAGGCCTTTAATTAGGGGAGGGACAATAGGATGGCATAAAAGCTGAAAGGCTGAGCTGCTGTGGAGGAGGAGGGATAGAGTGCAGCAGAGAGAAAAGGCAGAATGTAGAAGGTTCAGGAAAGCTGCAGAGTTTTACCAGACTACAACTGGGTGTTCAAGGCATTCTGTGAGAGAACAGGAGACGAAGCATCAACAGACAGACAGAATAAATGTACCCCAAATCCTAGCAGTGTGTTGGTGTTGGGTAGCTTGGATGATCCAAAGGCGGTGAAAAAAGAAGCCAGCCAATTTCTCCCTCGCTGGTCCTGGGGTAGCCTCTCCTCCATCCCAGGTCCAACCATTCCTGAATCCCTGGTACCCTACTGTTTCCCCCACCTCCATCCACAACACATCCCCATGGCAACCGCTCACCATCTCCTCCCTTCGCCTTTCCTCCTTCGCCAGCGCTACCGTGCTCTCCCCTTATATCTTACCCCAGCAGTGCAAAAGGGAAAAGGGGGAGACGAATCAGCCTTCGCCCTTCGACGAGCGGAGGGGAGAGGGGAAGGGGTTTGGCATGCAGGAGCTGCTGCAAATGGATGGAACCTGAAGCATAGCGCATCCTCTCAGCAGCAGCTCGATTGCGGGAGCGAATATGGGGAAGGGGAAAGGCAGTCTTCTCTTTCCTTTTCCTCCTCTCTTTCTGTCCTCTAATTCTCCTTCCGTGTCTCCATTCCTCATCCCTTCCTTTTTTCCCTCCCGTTCCCCCCCATATAAGAATCTGAAAACTAAGCAACCTGCCCACCCGTCAACCATTCCTCTCTGCCATAGATCCAAGGTGGGGAAAAACCCAGCAGAAACCCAATGGCACGGGATCAGTGTCACTCGGGGCACGCAGATTTTAAAATTACCCAACGATTGATGCTGGGCTGGGACCAGAACAAGGCACCATGGGACTCCCCTCTTCTCTTGCCCCACTCCCAGCAACATGTGGTCAGCTTTCCCAGAACCACATGTCTTCTGGTTCTGCTCTTCAATAAACTACAATCTTCTTTCTAAAGCAGTCTCCATTTTGTTTATTCCCGGCTTGGACTGGACCCTGATGAAGATTTTTCTTTCAACAATGGGATGCAAATGTATGCAATATGTTTGACATGTAACTGATTTCCTATGAAAAGGGGAAGTTACTTTTGTCCTGTCCAATCACATTTTCTCTTGTAATTTTCTTTGATGTCTTAACTATAAAAGGGAATGTAAATGGGTCTCGGGGTTCCCTCTTTGAATGAGTGGAATCCCCTTTATCAGAATGTTCTGAATAAATGGTAATAAAATGATCTTCCTGTCTTGGTCTGTCTCATTGGAAAATATGCATGCTGAGGCACAAGCCTAAAAAGCCATATTTGACCTTCAATTTGGTGAATAACCAGCCAGTAGAATTTTAGCCTCAGAGCAATGATTTCCTGGTGAGAGTGAAGAATTGGCTTGGTGCATCCCAGGAACTTTTTTTCAGAGCCATTTTTTTTGGCCATTGATTGGAAGCATTGCCTCAACAATGCTTCAGAAGAAAGATCATTGTCTGATAGGGATCTGAGAGGGAATGGAAATCCATCTATACACAGGATAGAAGAGAAATTTTTGGTCAGTTTTGATTTCGCCTTTCTGCTAAAAAGCATCCTAAAACTTATTTTTTGTCTCCCCCCCCCCCCATTAAAGCTATTAATGCTTCTGTTTTGATATGCAAATGAAAGTGTGAAAAAAGTCTTGTAAAACGCTAAGTAAGCAAGGTAAAGCTATTTATTGTTTTCCTCTCAGAGTATTTAACAGGCAGAGAATGGAAAGAGAAGGAGGAGGAGAAGGAGCAGCAGCTTTGGGAAAAATTGACATGTTCAGTCAGCAAATTAACTAAGTGGGCTTCTTGGCTTGGTTTGAGAAATGGGGAATATGTTGGCAGCTCCCAAAAGAAATCACATTAATGGCATCAGCTTCTTGCATTTCCCCTGGTGCCTGGAAACCAATCCAGAGGTGTCATTTGCCCCAGGGAACAAAGGAAAAAAAATACAAATTTAAACAGACAAGCCTCTACAGATCTGAAAATAACTTTGTGTGTGTGTGTGTGTGTGTGTGTGTGTGTGTGAGAGAGAGAGAGAGAGAGAGAGAGAGAGAGAGAGAGAGTACTGAGTGGTTTTTGAGACCTGAGGAGGAAAACCCTTTAAGGCTCTGAGGGAAGTCAGAGCCCCAGAGAAGGAAATATTAAAAAGGCAGAAAAAACATTTTTCCTCAAAAGGACTTTTTAAAACCAAAAACCAACCCTGGCCTCATCTCTTTGCCCCAAGCAGTAGCCAGCCCTATACAAATGCAAATGTAAAACCATCAGGAAGGCTGGAGCCAGGGAACTCAAAAAGACAAAGGGACTTAAAATCTGCATACCCCACCCAAACTCTAGGAGTTATTAGCCCCATCACCAGGGAAGCAGGATATGACTTTTGGGACACAATAGGACTAACCCATTACCATCAAGCAAACAAAAGACTAGAGAGGGTATAAAAAACCCCTTGCCCATGTGCTCAGCCCTTTCTCTCTCCTCTGCTCTTTCCTGCAAGAACCATCTTTCTGCTTCTTCAATAAACTGTAACCATCTTCCCAAAGCAGTCGCCATGTTGCTTATTTATTCCCGGCTTGGATGAACCAGGATAAAGACTTTACTTCTAACAGCTCTTTATTCAATGTTGTCAAAAAGATTGGGAAAATGGAGCTCATTGGCTTTTAAAGTCTCCCTGAAAATAATAACGATTGTTTTGCCTGGAGGAAACATTGGGTGAAGTATTTGTATGTGGAATTGTTTATACAGGAAGTCTGAATGGAGTAACTTGTTTTGAGTATGCTGATATTAAATAGCTTGTGTGAATGCATGCATGTGCTGACGAAGTGAAATGGGAAAGATCCCATAGAACAGAGAGATGATGGCAAATGCAAGTGAATCACAAAAAGAGAGAGAGAGACAGAGAAAAAAAAAGAGGAGCATGTAGTTTTATGTCCAAAATATGCGTAACCAGGGTGTGTGAAATGCATGAAAAGTGAGAGCTCTGATCTTTTATTTTGTGTGAAAGATTTAATGAGTTTAGTATGCTGTTGATAGTTGATCTATAGAAAACCCATAGAAAGCTATGTATTACTTTCAGTCCCTAGCTTGGAGGGTGACAAGAGAAGGAAAAACTCTTTTGATCATTACCCCTCTCCAAAAAAATGCATTCAGTGCCCCCAGCCTCTTCTAACTGGAATGTGTGAGACAAAGAGGAAGTCTGAGTTTTCATAAGTTTCCTAGAGAAGGAATGCAAGCAAATGTAAGAAATCTGTTATTGGTGGCACAATTTTGTTTTGAAAGTCTTGTGTGTGAGTGTCTTAGTTAAATGTTTCCCTGTCTGTAGTTTTTTTACTTTCTGGCTAACTCACTGGTTAAATAGTGTTTGAGATCTTTTCTGAAGAAATTATTTTCAATTATTCCTTTGTTAAATTAAGAAACATCTGCTTTATGTTTGTGGGTGATCGTTTTGGACATTTTTTCCTACACCTTGGTAACGTCTGAGTGTGATTTCTCTCTTTTTGCAAAAGACCCAAGGACAGTAGTTAATATTTAAGGTAATGCAAATTTCATTTTGCCTTTGTAATTGTATATGTCTTCTTTGTAAGAAAGTCTATGAATGATACCTATATGTAGACAGGAAGCAAGAGGATGTTTGTATTGTATATGGTCTGTGATAATGTTTCTGAAATGTGATTCAAATATAAAGAAATGTTGAGACCTTAGAAAAAGTGCAGGAAAAAAGCAACAAAAATGATTAGGAAGGACAGTTACAGGAATTGGGTATGTATAGTTTAATAAAAGGGAGGACACAATAGTGTGTTCCAATATTGGAGGGGCTGCCACAGAGAAGAGGAGTCAACTTATTCTTAAAAGCACCTAAAGACAGAACAATAAGCAATGGATGGCAATCAAGGAGAGAACCAGCCTGGAACTAAGGAGAAATTTCCTGACTGTGAGAACAATTAATCAGTGAGATGACTTGTCTCCAGAGGTTGTGGGTGCTTCATTACTGGAGGTTTTTGAGAGGAGATTGGACAACCATTTGTCTGAAATGGTATAGAGCAGGGGTCCCCAACCCCTGGGCAGCGGCCAACTACCACGCCATGACCTATTTGGAATCGGGCCATGTGTGTGCAGCTCCACTTGCATGAGCAACAGACCAGTGCGCATGTGTGTGCAGCTCGACTAGTGTGAGCGGCGGCCAATCCACACACACATGCATGCTGGCCTGCCACTGGCGTAACTGGAGGTGCACGCACACACCGGCCCACCACTCGTGCGGCCTGGTTCCTCTCTCCCCCCCAGCTGGGCCGCCAAGCCCCAAAGGTTGGGGATCGCTGGTATACAGTTTCCTGCTTCAGCAGGAGGGTTGGACTGGAAGACCTCTAAGGTCCCTTCCAATTCTGTTATTCTGTTTTGTGTGTGTGTGTGTGTCAAACTTCAGTGATTTTCCTTGCATTTTAGTTCAGATTTATCCTTGATAATGGATTTCAGGGCATTTTAGTCAAAGGGGCATTGTCTTACCTGAACGCCTTTTCTCAGCACGGAGATGGAGAATCCACCAATGGGTTTAGACTGTGTTCCTGCCCAATCAGATCAAGTCAGCCAAAGTTGCCACGCCTCTCCTGGGCCAGAAGGTCCCAGTCTTGACGAAGGCGAAGCCATGACTGACAGCAAGATGTGTTGGCTCATAAATGTAAAGCTAGGCCTAATAACCTACTAGGGTGGGAGTGGATTCTCCATCTCCATGCTGAGAAAAGAGCGTTGTCTTACCTGAACACTTTTTCTCAGCAGGATGGTGTAGAATCCACTGATTGGGTTATTTAATCCCACCTGCTCAGACTAAGACAAAAAACTTTGCCACGCCTCCTGGGTGTGACTTTCCCCAGTTTTGTTGAGGCGAAGCATCCAGACGCAAGGCTCCAAACGAAAAATAAAAGACACATGCCTAGACCAACTCTTAACAGGCCGGGTGTGGATTCTACACCATCCTGCTGAGAAAAAGCGTTCAGGTAAGACAATGCTCTTTTCTCCACCAGGATGGATGTAAAATCCACTGATTGGAACATACCAAAGCCGCTCATGTCCCTATAGGGAGGGAAGTCTAGGCTTGTGTTCCCTGAGAACTAACTATTTGCTGCAGGACTCTCCTACCAAAGGCAGCCTCCGCTGCAGCAAATTGATCTATCCTAAAATGCTTTATGAATGAGGAGGGAGAGGACCATGTCGCTGCCCTGCAAATCTCCTCGAGTGATGCCTGGGTAGACCAGGCCGCTGAGGCTGCAGCACTACGTGTAGAGTGAGCAGTAATGTGAGAAGGGACTGGAATGGACTGAGAAATGTAAGCCCTGGAAATACACGTCCTAATCCACCGCCCGATAGTGGATGAAGAAACCTTCCTACCCATGGCAGAGGGCTGAAAAGACACAAATAAGGCCTCTGACTTCCTGAAGGCCGATGTTCTTTTAATGTAATGGCACAGAGCCCTGCGCACGTCTAACGTATGCCACCGTCTTTCCAGACGATGGGAAGGGTTAGGACAGAAGTTAGGAAGGACTAGGTCCTGGGAATGATGAAACCCCGTATTGACCTTTGGAATAAAAGCAGGGTCCAACCTGAGGACCACTCTGTCCTCATGGAATGTGCATAGGTCCTCCCTGACTGACAAAGCAGCCAATTCTGAAATTCTCCTTGCTGACGTGATGGCCACTAGGAAGGCCACCTTCAAGGTAAGGAAGTGAAGGGAGCAAGTGCTCAGAGGTTCAAATGGAGGAGAAGTTAAGGCCTGTAACACCTTGGACAGGTCCCAGGATGGGTAACGATGAACCGTAGGTGGTCCTACGTTGGCCGCGCCCTTGAGAAAAGCACTAAATGCTGGATGTTGAGACAGGGGAACTTGGTTGTCACAGGTGAGAACTGTCGACAAAGCTGCTATCTGCCTATGTATGGTGCTGGTTGACAGACCTCTATTTAACCCTTCAAGCAAGTAATCTAATATGTCTGGGATGGTGACAGCAAGTGGCGAGAGCCGCTTCTTGTGGCACCAAGAACAGAAGTTTCTCCAAGTGGCGTCATAGATCCTGTTGGTCGAGGGATGCCTCGAGGCCTGGATCACCGAGATAACTCCGGAGGAGAAAGACTGTCTGGTTAGACCCTCCCGCTCAAGTGCCAAGCAGCTAATTGGAGCCACTGTGGATCCGGAACTACGAACAGGATGGAGTAGAACCCTTCCCCGATCTGGTCCTGAGGGACCCTTTCTATGGCTTTGATTTCTAACAAGTGTGCGATGGCTGTTGTAACTAGTTGTGTTTTTGATGTATTGTTTGAAACCGGGCACTGTATGAAACGATCTGGGGGAGAAGATCGGAACTCTAGGGAAAGACCCTTTCTTATGGTCTCTCTGACTCAAGTGTCCATGGTTGTGCCCTCCCAGATGTCGTAAAACAGTGCCAGCCAACCCCCGATGGGGTAGTCCTCCTTGGCGTCACTTGGACCGCCTGTAGGGACAACTGCCCGAGCCCCTGAAGGGGCGCTTGGTCTGAGACTGACCCCTGGCTCCACTAATCTGGCAGTCCTGTTGCCGATCCTGTCTGAAAGAATAGGATTGTGAGCCTCTGGGCCAATCCCAGGACTGCCCTGCCCGAAAGGGCTGCCTCCAGTCCCAGGAACCACTGGGACGGAATGATGGCCTACGATAATCCTGTTGAGGCCGTCTATCTGATTTTTTAGAGGGATGGGCCATCACCTTGCGCTTGTCCTTGCCCTCAATAATATGAGGCTCTAGGACCGGGCCGAAAAGGTGGGTGCCACTGTATTTGGATGTTGCTAGGCGCCACTTTGCCTTTAAATCAGTGCGCCATTGCTTCAACCAGAGCAGCCTACGGGACGCCACTGAGGCTGCAATAGATCTGGCCGAACATCTGGCCATGTGTAAGGATGCATCCGCAATATATTCGGATGCTGCCACGACTTTCCCTAGTGATTGGTGCGCTCTGACCTGATCCAGTGGAATGAGTGCCTGGAGTTCCTGAAACCACATTATCGCTGAACGTGCAAAGAAGGAGGATGAGGTTGCCGCCCGTATGGCCCAAGCCGAAGATTGGTGAGCTCTACGAAAGGAGAACTCGAACTTTTTGTTCTCTGCCTTCAAAAATTCGGCCATGTCCCCAGGAACAGCGGTATTGGAGAATAGAGATGTCAGTGGAGCGTCCACAGACGGAACCACTAAAAGAGAAGCAAAGGAAGAAGAGACATTGTAAAGTTTCTTGTCCAAACTGCTCGGGGAAGGAGTGGTAGCTAGGGATGCCCACTGCTTTTCCACCGTAGTCCTGAAGACTAATGGACATGGGATCTGTGGATCCTCCTTGACCTTTTCCGCAAACAGGGGGTTGGCTTCCCAGTTGGTTGAGGAAGATGGTGTCTCCTCCTGGACCGAGGTAAGTTTAACCGTGGCAATGGCCTTTAGGAGGAGAGACCGAAAAATGGACGGATCAAAGAGACCCGAAGAGGTCACCTGCTCAGGTGAAGGGTCCTCATCCTCAGACAAGGGAGTGTCTGCTACTCCCAGTTCCATTGATCCCTCCTCCCCTAATTGCGAGGAGGTCTCCGAAACATCAGAGCTGGGTCTGGTGTCATGTTCCACCTGAGGTGGGGGACTAGATGCGGGAGGGGAAGGATGTGACTGCGCCTGGCTACTCCCAGTGGATGACATAAACTGCTTGAATGCGTGGTGCATGAAGGCCTGGAATTGAGTCTGGGACCACATTTCCCCTTGGTCCCTGGAGCTGGCCCCAACCTCTGTTGAGGCACGCCTGCTCTCAGGTGTCTGATGTGACAATGAAGGAGGGGAGTGAGGAGGACCAACCTGCTCAGTTTCCCCCTGAGGAGACCAAGATCTTGGGGCATCCTGTGTGAGGTTCTGACAAAGGAGTGTCCAGTGGGGCGGGGGAAACCATTTCAGTCCCACTGGACCTGAGCCTTTGTGCCTTGGAGAATTCTCTCTCCAATGCTAAGTGTCTCCTCGAGGCCTCTCACTCGGCTGTTTTGGAGGTATCTTTAGAAGACAAATGCTTGGTTTTAGCTTTTTTCTTCCCCCCCACATCCAATTCCTCTGATCCTCCTTTGTTTGTGCGGGGGGGACACTGGTCTGAGTTGCCTGGGGCGAGGAGCTGTCTGCCATTGCAGTCTAGGTACTCCTGGACAGTTGTACCTAGAGATGGGGGGGGACAACACACAGATCAAACAGTCAGAGATGGAAAACCGATCCTCGCTCTGAACAGATAGCAATGGCAAGAACAGCCAGACAGTGATCTAATACTGCCTGCACAGGCCCTGTGACTAAAGGTCACTAACTAACTGAAAAACAGGTGGTCAGAAAATATCTCTTCACTCTCCTTTCCTAAGTACCTTTGACTGCTTGAATGCAGACAAGCCCCACTCCTGGGATAGCCCCCACGAGTTTCACCACACCAGCTGTGGCTATAAATAAATATCTTCCCCCCTGAACGGGTCTGCTCACAGACCAAGGCACTCAGGCAATAATAATCAATAGTTCACTCAGGCAATAACAATGCAGTGAATCAAGTAGGCCTTCAAAATGGCGTCCACCATGTGAGCTGATCAAAATAGCGGCCGCGCGATGACCATGTGGTCAAAATGGCAGCCGCAAATATTTTAAGGCCTCTGGATAAGCAAACAGGGGAATTCTTGGGATCTTTTAATGGAGGATCGCTTGCTTGCAGCAAGGAACGAAAACAGCCTAAGTATTAATTCCCCCCGGTCCCCAAGCACTTGCAGTTCGTAGCGCAGCCTCTGCTGCGATCCGGATAAGGCTGTAATCAGGCAAAGGCCTCCCCCGAGGCCACGATGCAAACGAAGCGCTCTGGAGGTCTCACCGCTGAAATTCCGATCTCCGCTTTACAGCTTAACAGCGGGATTGTAAAAAGCAATTTGAGATCGCTGGAATGGGAGCCCCCAATCCACGATGCTTGCAGCCTCTTCCTTTGGAGCCCCAAAGGGCTGCAGGGGAGCAAGGACAGAGTCCTTATCCCCCCCCCACGCAATCTCAATCGAGTTTTAGAATTTGTATGTTTAAGCCGAATTAGTCCAATTAAGTGATCCAAGAAAATTTAAATCTAGCCAATTTTTCTGAATGAATCCAAAAAGTGAATCTGGCCTAGCTAAGGAGCCTTCAATAAAGCCTCTTGCTGAGCTCGAGACTAAGACAAAACTGGGGAAAGTCACACCCAGAAGGAGGCGTGGCAAAGTTTTTTGTCTTAGTCTGAGCAGGTGGGATTAAATAACCCAATCAGTGGATTCTACATCCATCCTGGTGGAGAAAAGGTGTTCAGGTAAGACAACGCCCCTTCTCCAGCACTGGAGATGGAGAATCCACCAATGGGACATACCAAAGCTAAATTGTCCCTAAGGGAGGGAATCAGACCTGCCCAGCGAGGCACTTTGGGATAGTACCTGTTGCAGAACCCTCCTGCCAAAGGACGCCTCCGCCGAGGTGAACCTGTAGATTTTGTAATGCCTAATGAAGGGTGATGGAGAGGACCATGTGGCCGCTCTGCAAACGTCTTCAATGGACGCTTGAGTAGCCCAGGCTGCAGAAGTAGCCGCACTACGGGTGGAATGGGCTGTGATGCGCCCTGGAACTGGCACTGAATCCACCCTATACGCCTCCGCAATACAAGCCCTGATCCACCTGCCAATCGTGGAGGACGACACTTTCCTACCCCTGGAAGGAGGATGATATGAAACGAAAAGGGCTTTGGTAGAGCGGAAGACAGCTGTCCGCGAGATATAATAACGAAGTGCTGTGCAGACATCCAGCAGATGCCACTGCCGTTCCGGATCATGTGAGGGATTAGGACAGAAATCTGGTAACACCATTTCTTGAGTCCTGTGAAATAAGGAATTTACCTTTGGAACAAATGTTGGATCAAGACGAAGGACCACTTGGTCACGGTGAAAGATACACAAATCATCTCTAGTGGAGAGAGTGGCTAGTTCGGAAATCCGCCGCGCGGAGGTGATAGCCACCAAAAAGGCTACCTTGAGTGATAAGAATCTCAACTCACATGTTTTGAGGGGTTCAAAGGGTGGATTGGTAAGAGCCCACAATACCCTTGGTAATTCCCAGGAGGGATATCTGTGGACTACAGGAGGCTTGGTGTTGGTAGCACCCTTGATGAATGATTGGATCAAGGGATGGTGACCCACGGAAGTTGCAGATTCACATGTAAGGATGGTGGACAAAGCAGCAATCTGTCTGCGAAGTGTGTTTGGAGCCAGACCCCTCTCCAGACCCTCCAGGAGGTAGTCCAATATGTGAGGAATTGTCAGATCTGACAATGTCAGGTGGTGCTTTGAGCACCATGAACAGAAATTTCTCCACGTGGCCTCATAAATCCGATTGGTAGAGGCCCGACGGGAGGCCTGGATTATAGAAATGACTCCAGATGAGCAGTGCTCCTGAGCTAAAACTGAGCGCTCAAGTTCCATACGGCTAACTGTAGCCATTGTGGGTCTGGATGAAGTAGTGTCCCTTGACTGAGCGAGACCCTGTCCGGAGGAATCCTCCACAGATCCGCTAATGAGAGGTTCACTAAGTCGGCGAACCATGGGCTCCGAGGCCAGTACAGTGCCACTAAGAGAACTTCCGCCCTTTCCCTGAGGATCTTGCGTATGACCGCCGGGAGAAGGGGGAGAGGAGGAAAGGCATAAAGTAAACCCTCCGGCCATGGACTCCGTAGAGCGTCCATGCACTCTGCCCCCGGGCATGGGAAATGGGAGAAGAACCTTGGTACCTGAGTGTTTGACGGGGAGGCGAAGAGGTCTAGAATCGGAAGTCCGAATCTGTGGGATATTTCCCTGAAAATCCTCGGCTGCAGGCGCCACTCTGAGTGGTTCACCATCGTTCTGCTGAGAAGATCTGCTTGCGTGTTTGCCTCCCCTGAAATGTGATCTGCCTTGATGGAGGCCAGATTTGCCTCTGCCCAAGAACCCAGAAGGAGAGCCTCGGTAAGGAGGGCACGGGATCGAGTGCCCCCTTGTCGATTCACATGGGCCTTGGCCGCAACGTTGTACATGAGGACCAGTACGTGACGTTTTGCTACTGAGTTGCGAAAGTGTCGAAGGGCCAGATGTATGGCCCTGAGCTCCAACCAGTTTATATTGTGTCGAAGGTCGGACCGGGACCAACGGCCTTGGGCCCACTGTGATTGTAGGTGCGCACCCCAACCGAATAGACTGGTGTCAGTTGTCAGAGTAATTTGGTCCGGTTCCTTGAATGAGGACCCTCTGAGTATGGCCGATGAGAGCCACCACCTGAGGGAGCGCGACACTCTGAGTAGAACTCGCACTTTCCAAATTGACGAGCTGAGGTTCTATCTCTGGAAAGGGAGCAGAAACCACTGAAGTGTCCTGGAATGGAGCCTGGCCCAAGGAACGATGGCAATGGCTGATATCAATTTCCCCAATAATTGGGAGAGACTTGCTATTGTTGCCATGCCGCTCCCGCAAAGTTGTAGGACCAACTGACGTATGCTGTCCCGACGTTCTTGGGATAGAAAGACATGGCAGTCGACCGTGTCTATGATGGCCCCTAGGTGTAATAGCCTTGTTGTAGGGGACAAGTGACTCTTTGGAAAATTCACTGAAAACCTGTGGTTTTGGAGAAGGTTGATCACCCTTTCTAGATCCGTCAGAGCGGCTTGTCCTGATGATGACTGAATCAGAATGTCGTCCAGGTAACACTGGACCCTGACAGGCACCATCCGGAGGTGAGCTGCTAACACAGCGAGGACTTTGGTAAAAACTCTCGGGGCTGAGGATAAACCGAAAGGTAACACCCTGTATTGGTAGTGTCTGCCCCTGTAAGCAAACCGTAGAAACCGGTGGTGGCTGAGAGAGATGGGGATGTGAAGATAAGTATCAACGCTGCAAATATTGTATATTCTTGCTTTTGACAATATGCAGACTTGTCTGGTAACTATGGGGTTAATAAAGAGCAGAAGGGGCGTTGGGGGTAAAGCCCGGGAAAGAAAGAGGAAGAAAACATTTGACCTTCACACTAATTGGATAATGTGAGATATGACGGCTAATTTAGGGAGGGAACATGCTGATAATTTAACTGCTCAGAGGAAGAGAACTTAGATCCTACCATGATGATGTGGTTCCGGCTAATGAAACATTCCAAAGAACTTCCAGGCATTTATTTTCCACACTTACAGCGTTGAGTCCCTTGTAGTCTACGCAGAGATGAAGAGACCCATCTTTTTTCTCTTTGAACAACACAGGGGCTCCCACGGAAGATTTGGCCCGTTCGATAAACCCCCTCGCTAGGTTTTTGTTCACATATCGCTGCATCTCCTCCATTTCGAGGGGGGACATAGCACACATCCTCGGATGTGGGAGTTTGGCTCTGGGCACCAGTTCGATGGAGCAGTCATTGGGTCTGTGAGGGGGTAGGGCATCACATTCTTTTTCACTGAACACCTCTGCCAGGTCCAAGTATTCCTTGGGGATGACTGGTTCGCCTGGAGGCAGTGAGGTGGCCATGTGCGCTCGCTCTCAGTAAGTTGCAGTATCCCATTTTTGTTCTTTTGCAGTAACAAAGCTCCAACTGCCACATCGCTGGCATCAGCTTGAATCACAAAGGGTTCCCCTGGGCAGGGGTCCTTTAGAACCGGTTCAGCGGCAAATAGTCTCTTTAAATTCTCAAAAGCTGTTTGACAGCTCATTGTCCATGCTAGTGGTTGGCCTGGTCGTGGCTTCCCTCCTCCTTTGCCTGCTTTGAGTAGTTCTGTAAGAGGTAGGGCAATCTCAGCAAAAGAGGGGGTGAATGGACGATAAAAGTTGGCAAAACCCAGAAAGCTCTGGAGCTGTTTGCGAGTCCTTGGGGGCTGCCATTCAATTATAGTTTTCACCTTGGCTGGATCCATTTCAATACCCTCATTGGAAATTTGGTAGCCAAGATAGTCTAATCGGGTTTGGTGAAATTCACATTTTGACAATTTGACATAAAGCTTGGCATTCAATAGTTTCTTTAACACTTCTCTCACTAGCTTTATGTGATCAGTCATATTTGTGCTGTATATCAGGATATCATCAAGATACACCAAAACCCCTTTGTACAAGTGATCATGTAGAACCTCATTAATCAACTGCATAAATACAGCTGGGGCCCCCTGTAGTCCAAATGGCATGACTTTGAACTGATAGCTCCCCATAGGACAGTTGAAGGCAGTTTTCCACTCGTCTTCCTCTTTTATTCTCACCCGGTAGTATGCTTCTCTTAGGTCTAACTTAGTGAAGACACTCCCCTTAGCCAGATGGGTCAATAAATCCTTTAGGAGGGGGAGGGGGTATTTATCTGTGGGTCAACAGATCTGACACAGACAAAGACAAAACATCGACCAGCTTTGAGGAAGAGTTTGCGAAGCTGAAGGAACTCCGTGCTTCTGAGATGAAGATGTATTCACTGGCCGTCATGCCCAACGGACACCTGGAGGGCAAGGGCAGCATGTTCCCTCCCTAAATTAGCCGTCATATCTCACATTCTTTTCAATGGGGTCCCGAGCCCCATCCACTCTCTCTATGCTTGAGAGGAGCTGGCAAAGATTCGGGGAAGATCTCATTATGGAGAAAGAAAGATTGTCTGAGGCCAGCCCCGTGGCTGCAACAGTTTCCCCGGGGGGGGGGGAGCGACAGCCAGCAAGCCGGGGGAGAGAGGAATTTGGCAGATTTCCCAGCTGAGAGCAAAGACTTCAAAAGCAGAATAGACAGATAACACAGTTATGGGTGAGTCGTTGGAAAGATTTCAAAACTTAGAAATGAAAACCAGAAATCAGTTCCTACAAAGTGAAACCTACAGCCCTGAAGAGAGAGAGAGAATCCCAGTCTGAATCCTCTGCAGCGATGGGGAGATTGGGTTTCCCAGCAGGTGGCTGATCCATGTCCTCTGAACTTACCACAGCTAACAGAGGCCTTGCAATGCCTTGGGGTGGTACAGAAGCCAGGAGATCAGCAGCTGTTGGGAGAACAGCCACAGCAAGGAGGTTGGCCACAGCCCCCAAACGTGCAACCCCTGGGCATAAATCTGCAGCCAGGTTGGGGCCTACAGCAACTGGGGGGGCCACAAGAGCAGTGGGGAGCCCAGCAGGAAGCCTGTCAGACCCTGCCTTCACCGGCCAGAGACCCCAACCCTGAAGAGAGGGTGAGTTCCAGTCTGAGGCATCTGCAGCAATGGGTAGATGGGTTTCCCCAGCAGATGAATGATCAGCAGAGGGCATCACCACCCCCTGCAGTCCAACAACAGAGAAGCCCACTACAAATGGGTCCGGCAGAAGTATATATTCAACAATTTGGGATAGGCCCTGATGTCCTTGTTCGTCCTCTCTTCCAAAGATGGCTGGGTGAACATCATGTATGATGGATTGGATGCCGTGGGGATTGACCAGCAGCCCAGCCAGAACCATAACCTCTGGATGCTTCTCTACTTCATTTCCTTCCTCCTCATTGTCAGCTTCTTTGTGCTGAACATGTTCGTCGGGGTGGTGGTGGAGAACTTCCACAAGTGTCGGCAGCACCAGGAAGCTGAGGAGGCCCGGCGACGCGAGGAGAAACAGCTGCAGCGTCTGGAGAAAAAGTGCAGGAAAGCTCAACGACGGCCCTACTATGCCGATTATTCACCTGCTTGAAAATACATCCACTCGCTCTGCACCAGCCATTACCTGGACCTTTTCATCACGTTTATCATTGGCGTCAATGTCATCACAATGTCCATGGAACACTTTGACCATCCCTCCGTTGTGCCTGTGCCGACATTTTGTAACAATAAAAAACTTTTAGGAAAATAAATGCCTGGAAGTTCTTTGGAATGTTTCATTAGCCAGAACCACATCAATAAGCTTCCGTGAGGTCCATGGACGTCAGAAAGTCTCCTCTTCTTATGCTTCCGAGAATTGACTGGAGCGTTTGCATCTTGAATTTTCTGTAAACAAGATGCCGGTTCAGTCTTTTTAGATCTAGGATTGCTCTCCATCCTCCTGAGGCCTTGGGAACGACGAAGAGGATGGAGTAGAATCCCCAACCTCTCTGATCCAACGGTACTGGTTTTTTGGCCCTTATGTTTACGAGATGCTGAATGGCCTGTTGCATCAACCTTTTCTTTGTGAGATTCCTTGATAGGGGACAAGAGAGGAAGCGATTTGGAGGGTAGGCGAGGAATTCTAGGGACAGCCCATGATGAACCGTGTTCAACACTCATGCGTCTGTGGTGGTGACCTCCCACTGGCTGGCAAAGAGAGAAAGTCTGCCACCTATGGGAGGGACCATCGGAGAGTCATCTGGAACAACGGAAGGGCCGACCGCTCCCACAAAAGGGTTGTTTGCCCTGAAATTGTTGTCTGGGCTTAGAGCCCATTCTGTCCGATTGTCTGTCCTGTCTGTCCTGTCTAACAGGAAAGGAGCGGGGCGGATAGGAATAAGTGGACCTAGTTCCTGAATGAAAGGACTGCCTCCGTGAGTATGTGTTGGATCTTTTGTCCGGACGTTTAATAAGGTGATTGAGGACCTTACGCTTATCCTTATTCTCTGTAAGGTAAGGATCTAAAGCTTCCCCAAACAGCTTCCCCCCCCCCCCGGTAAGGGGCTGCTGACAGGCGCCATTTGGACCTGGCGTCTGCATGCCAGTGTTTCAGCCAAAGCATACGACGACCAGTAACATTGGAAGCCATAGCCCTGGCTGAAAATCTGGCTGCCTGCAGTGTTGCATCGGAAGCATATTCCGTTGCTGCCACCATCTTGCTCAAATCCTGGTGGGTTCGGATATCTTCCACCGGAATTCTGGCCTGGAGCTGTCTCAGCCAGTGGAGAGCAGACCTATTGAAGAAAGAGGCCGATGTAGCTGCCCTAATAGCCCAAGCTGTAGCTTGGTGTGTCTTGCGAAAGGTGAGCTCCTTTTTACGGTCTTCTGTCTTTAGGGCATCAGACATGTCCCCAGGAGTGGCAGTGGGAGATACCAGGGATCCCAAAGGTTCATCCACCTTGGGGACCTCTAGGGCATCTGCCAAGTCCTGGGCCACGTTATAGAGTCTTTTATCATTGCCACTCGAGATGGGAAGGGTACCTGGGGATTCCCACTGTTTCCTGATTGCATTCAGAAACATAGAAGGACATGGTATGCGGTATTGTGTGGTTACCGGTTCAATGAAGTTCGGATCCGCCTCCGAGTCCGGAGCTGCAGTCGAAGTTGATGTAGAAGGCTTGGGACCAAGATGGGCCGTGGAAGTGGCTTTTTGGAGCAAGGGAACAAAATGAGACAGATTAAAGAGACCCATAAAGGATGGCATTTCAGGAGGGTCTTCCTCCTGGTCCGACATCAGAATCCCCACGTCCGCATCATACTCACGAAAGGATGAACCCTCAGAGTAAGAAGATTGTAAAGGTGAAGTAGGTGCACCATATGCCTCCGTCGTTGGCTGGTGAATCGGTAGGGGAGAAACCGAGGTAGCCCTAGGTACCTGAGATCTAGCCTGAAAGGCGCGCTCTACCGCCTGAGCAATCAACTCATTTAGACGGTCCTTCGTGGGCAGAGGAACCGGCTCTGGTAGTCTGAGTCCAGCCGCTGTGGGGGTAAAAGTGGCTTCTGGGGCGGACTGCAGAGCCCGCTGAGCCACAGGCTGCAAGATGTGTTCTCGATGAGATGAATCACCCGGTAGAGTGGTAGAGACTGTGTCTCCTGTGGACCAGATTCCCAGAGGGGAAGTGGAGGGTCCCAGTGCTAAATCAAATGAAGGAACTTCAGCCTGAATGGCTTCAGTCCTGGTCTGTTCTTGGGCTTTAGAGAATAACCTCTCTATTGCCCGGTGTCTCCTACTGGCCTGTTTTTCCTCCTTTTTAGATGTTTTTCCTGCAGATCTAGCCTTGGCTTTAGCCTTGGCCAAAATCTTACCTGCCGCCTCTTGGTTGGAAGATTTCTGTCGTTTTGAGGCTGATGAGAGAGGTGAAAGTCCCTTCTTGGAAGAGCCAGATTCTTCCATCCTCGTGGATTATCACAGAAGCACGATTGGGTACTCCTGGTATCCAGAGGCAGCTGTTTGTCTACTCTGGATAAGCACAGGAGCACGATAGGGTACCCCTGGAATCCAGAGACAGCTGTTATTGTCTACTTGGATAATCACAGATGCATGATAGGGTACACCTGGTATCCAAGGACAGTTAATTTGTGGATAGCACAGGTGCACGATAGGGTACACCTGGTATCCAAAGATTGCCAATTAGTGGATAACACAGGTGCACGATGGGGTACACCTGGTATCCAGGGACTACTAATTTATGGATAACACATGTGCACGATAGGGTAGACTTGGTATCCAAGGACTGCTGATTTATGGTTAACACAGGTGCATGATAGGGTACACCTGGTAACCAATTACTATTAATTTGTAGATAACACAGGTGCATGATGGGGTACACCTGGTATCCAAGGACTGCTGATTTATGGCTAACACAGGTGCACAATAGGGTACACCTGGTAACCAATGACTATTAATTTGTAGATAACTCAGGTGCATGATGAGGTACACCTGGTATCCAGAAACTGCTATTTTGTGGGTAAACCCAGATGCACGAAAAGGTACACCTGGAATTCAATGCTGCTATACAGGGAGAATCAAGGACCTACTGTGTGTGTAAATAATATTGAGTGTATGTGAGAAGACACCAGTTCAAATTCTCCTAGAAGGAGAGTGTTACTAAGAATAACTGTTTTGAAAAAGGAGTCAGTGCAGGCTCCAAACAAAAAAACCAGATAATCATGAAAAAGAACTGTTAGTTCTCAAAATGGCGGATTCAAGATGGCGGCAATGCGAAAATGAAACTCACTGAGACTGTTCAACAACAGAGAATGGTGTTCAGATCCACAAAATGGCGGACGCAATTCTTAACAATTATTTGGCCACCACTATGCGTCTCTGAGCCTCCCTATAGGATCCAGAGAACTCCTCCAATGAGAAAATCACTAAAGAGCTTCAACGGAGCAGTCGAAGCCTCCAAAAAGCAAAAGGAGCTTGCCTGCCTCTGCTGCCCTGCTTAGCCACCTAATTGAACCGCCAGCCAGCTGATTCGACGAAAAAAACCCATTCGGAGCAGCATGTGCTCAGCTGGCAACAGGGGCTGCAATAGGGAAGCAATGATCCCTCAGCCCCCCAGAACAGCAAGGACAGCCCGTAAATAACAAGAAAAGGCAAAAAAAAACAGCGTTTTAAACTGCTGATAAGCCTGCCTGCTGATTAGCACTTCCACCCCCCCACCCTCTTGAATCGTAACTCTTGGAGCTGCGTTCCAGACCCCAATCAGGGAAGGAAAGTAAAGCAAAATAGAAAGGACAACTATAGTTGTTCCTGGAGAATTATTAAATGGAACTGCACTTAATAGGAATCCAACAGAGAAGGTTAGGGAGGATAGAAGAAAATGAAACTGAAAGACAACAAAACGCAGAAAGAGAAGCTGATCCCAGCCTCACTTTAAGGTTAAGAGGGGAAGGAAGGGGGTTGAAATAAACAGCAATCTGACTCCAGTGCTGAGCCCAGCACTGATCAGAAAACTATTTAAAGTCAAGGAAAGATGGAAAATCCACCAATGGAGACTATACCTGCCTAAGAGCCAAACTTGCACGTCTGTTCATGGGCAAGATCAAGTCAAGACTGGGACCTTCTGGCCCAGGAGAGGCGTGGCAACTTTGGCTGACTTGATCTGATTGGGCAGGAACACAGTCTAAACCCATTGGTGGATTCTCCATCTCCAGTGCTGGAGAAGGAACAATCCTATGAAGTTTTATTTAACATCCGATAAAGCATGTGTATTTGGAACTCCTTGGTACTGCAAAAGAGGTGATTAGTTGCTGCTTAATGTGTGTGCTCAATTTTTTATTTTTATTATTTAATTTATATTGGCACCTACTCACGGTGACTCAAGGCGGCCTACAGGAAATAAAAACACAATATAAAAGAAATAAAAATACTAAAAAATAAAAATAACAAAATAATAACCCCCCACCCCAGTGACAAAACACACTCATACCAGCCATTTAATGGGCTCCATCCCACTCTGGGTTCCCCAGGTCCGCTGGCAGAATGCATCTTCAGGGCCTTCCAAAAGAGTGTTAGAGTGGGGGCCAGTCTAATTACCAGAGGGATGATGTTCCAGAGGGAGGGAGCCACCATGGATAAGGCTCTTCTTCTGGGTCCCGCCACATGTATCTCCTTAGGCTACGGGACCTGCAACATTTCTTGCCTCCCCACTCTAATGGGTCGGGTAGATGTGACCAGCAAGAGACGGTCCCTCAGATAACCTGGTCCCAAGTCATGGAGGGCTTTAAAGGTGACAACCAGCATCTTGAATTGCACCCGGAAGCAAATCGGCAATGAATGCAGCTCCCGCAGGAGAGGTAACACATGTGCACAATGAGGTCTTCACAAAACCAAGCAGGCCGCTGCATTTTGCTCCAACTGGAGCTTCCGGATGCTTTTCAAGGGCAGCCGTATATAGAGCGCATTGCAATAGTCAAGATGGGAGGTGACTAGGGCATGAGTGACTGTGAGTAGGGATTGTTGGTTCAGGAAAGGGCATAACTGGCGCATAACCCATAGTTGCTCAAAGGCCCTCCTGGCCACGACTGCCACCTGCTCTTCAAGCAGGAGAACACCCAGATTATACACAGGGTCTGTTTGGAGCAGTGCCACCCCATCCATGACCAAAGGTGGCAATTCTCCATGGACCAAAGAAGCCCAAACCCAGAGCCACTCGGTCTTGCCAGGGTTCAGTTTCAACCCATTGCTCCCCATCCAGCCCCTAACAGCTTCCAGGCACTGTGAGAGGGAGGTCACGGCATCGCTTAACTCGCAACAGGCTGAGATATACAGCTGAGTATCATCACCATATTGATGATATCTCAGTCCATGGTGATGGATGATCTCACCCAATGGCTTCATGTAAATGTTGAATAGGAGCAGAGAGAGTACCGGGCCCTGCGGGACCCCGCAAAGCAGTGGGCGATGGCTGGATCTCTCGCCTATTAACACTGAGAACGGCCAGAGAGGAAGTGAACCAGGATAGTACAAAGCTCCCCACTCCCAACCCCTGAAGCCGCTCCAGAAGGATACCATTGTCGATAGTATCGAAAGCCACTGAGAGGTCAAGTAGAGAAAGGATGGATACACTACCCCCATCCCGCTCCCGCCAGAGATCATCAAAAGCATGACCAATGCCACTTCTGTCCCATATCTAGGCCTGAATCCTGACTGGTAGGGGGTCTAGATAATCCATTTCATCCAGAAACCTCTGGAGCTGCCACACAACCACCTTCTCAACAACCTTCCCCAAAAAGGGAAGATTGGAGACAGGTCAGAAATTATCCAACAGGGTGGAATCCAGCGATGGCTTCTTGAGAAGAGGGCGGACCACAGCCTCCTTAAAGTGCTGGGGCACTACCCCCTCCTGTAAGGAAGCATTAATCACTGCCAGAGTCCACCCAAATGTCACTTCCCAGGAAGCTTTCACAACCCAGGAGGGACATGGGTCTAAAACACAGGTGCTTATGTGCATACTCCCTAGGATCCTGTTCACTTCCTCAGGAGCAACAGGGTCAAACTGTTCCCAGATAACAGGGCAAGAACCTGTCCCAGGGGCCTCCACCAGACCAGCAACCACACTGGCATCTAACTGGGAATGAAGTCGAGCTAGTATGTCTTCCAGAAAATCCACAAATTCCTCAGTGCACCCCTTTAGGTGCACCTCAGTCTCCTCCTTCCCCAAGAGGAGATGGCTCACCTTAAAGAGGGTCGCTGGTCAATTATCTGCAGATGCAATTAGTGCAAAGTATTTACACTTTGCCGCACAAATCACTAGGAGGTAGGCCTTAATAGCAGCTCTTACCCATGTTTGATTGAGTTCATCACTTGTATTCCACCAGCGGCGCTCTAGACGTCTCTTCATCCATTTCATCCCTCTCAGTTCCTCTGTATACCATGGAGAACAGAGGTCTACAGCTGAAGAGAGGTTTCATGGGCACAATCCTATCCAGAACCTCAGTCACCTTCCTATTCCAAACAGTGACTAAGAGCTCAGCTGGACTGTGCAGCAGATCTGCAGTTATAACCCCCCAGTTCCTTCTGGAACCCATCTGGGTTCATTAGTCATTGGGGGGGGGGGAGTACAGCTCTGGAGAAACTCATTGCCACCAGACTGTGATCTGACCATGACAGGGGGACTAAAGACAAGTCCACCAATTCCAGGTCACATAGGCACTGCTCTGACAAGAACACCAAATCAGGTGTGTGACCACTATTCCTAGTCGGGCCCTGGATAACCTGAGACAGGCCCATGGAAGTCATGGTTTCCATGAAATCCCAGGCTACCTCTGACCCCAACCCCAGGGATGGCAGGTTGAAGTCCCCCAGAACTATAAACCTGGGGAACTCCACCGCCAGCCCTGCGGTGAGGTCCAGGAGCCCAGGTAGGGAAGCTGCCACACAGCAGGGAGGCTGGTACAGCAGCAGCAATCCCACCTGATCCCTTGAGCCCAACCTAAGAAAAAGGGTCTCACAGCCAGGCACTTGTGAAGCCATGCCCCTGGAGGCAGCCAGATATTCTCTGATAAAAGCCACACACCCTCTCCAGCCCTGAGGTCTAGGCTGATCCCATGCTTGATAACCCACTGGGCACATTTCTGAGAGGGGAACACCTCCCTCTAGGCCCAGCCAGGTTTCAGTTATACAAACCAAATCAGCCTTCTCTTCAAGAATCAGATCAGGATGATCTGATATTTAAAAGCAGCAGCCTAAGACCAGGGCCACCACAGATCTGCTGACCAGGTAAATGAGGTGAGTGCAAGGGGGCAGAACATGAAACTGGTACTAAACACCGAGGTCTCATTCCCTGTAAGTGCCCCCCCTTGCATCCCGTATCTCACATTACCCGACACCACTGAAATAGACCGCCCTCTTCTGCCTTTCCAACAAACCATTCCATCCCCCATCTCCCACACTCTTTCTTGATATAAAAGGGGAACCTCCTCCAACTGACAAACAGTCAGGGGCAAGGTGAGCCCAACAAGCACTATAGCACTTGCTCTCAGTGCCCTCAAGCTCACACCACCCCTTCCTCAGTGCAGCAGAGGGGTCACATCCAGCACCCCCTTATTCCCTAACACACTCACAATACATCCACTCAATGCACAAACAGCACCCTGCCCAGTCACTCACACCCACCAAGCAGGGAGCCACTCCTTCCCCCCAGCTTTCACCCAGAGGAGAGGGACCAACACTCACCTGACTCTCACCCAACTTTCTCCCTTCAGCCCCAGAGTTCCCCAAACAGCCTTCCAAGGCCAGATTACAGAACATTCCAAAGATTGCACAATCTCAGAGGAGCAGCCTAAAGGCATGCTATGCTGCACTGAGGATTGTTGCAGCTGTGCAGTCCTATGATGTCTCCTGAAGTCGCGGGCACACAAAAACCAGTAAAAGTTCAATAGTTCCAAGCTCAAGTTTTCCTTTTCCTTGAAGCCAAGGAGGAGAAGGGAAACCTTTATAGAGAACCAGTTTTGTCTAGTGGTTAAGGCCCCAGGCTAAAAAGCTGGAGAACTGTGAGTTCAAATCCTGCTTTGGCTGATTCATAGTGATCAATCAGGATTTATAACAGGGCGATATATGAAATACAATGTAAGACAAATTATTAATTTAATTGAGTATTTGGATAAGAACAATCAGATTCCTGTGGCTTTTATATTTTTGGATGCTGAGAAAGCTTTTGATCAATTAGATTGGCAATTTTTATTCTCATTGGTAGAGAAAATAAATTTTGGGGATAAGTTTTTATATGCGCTTAAAGCTATATATCAGCAACAATCTGCTCAAATTGTTGTTAATGGGGGACTGACTGAGACTTTTAATATTGAAAAGGGAACAAGACAAGGATGTCCATTATCTCCATTGTTATTTGTTTTAACAATGGAGATTTTGTTGATTCAGATTCGAGAATCAACGGTACTTAAGGGTATAAAGATAAAAAAGAATGAGTATAAATTGCGGGCTTTTGCAGATGATTTGGTTTTAATTTTGGAACAACCGACTCAAGCGGTTGATTGTCTATTAGAACTTATAACACAGTATGGGAAAGTTTCTGGTTTTAAAGTTAATAATTATAAGACTAAAATATTATCTAAGAATATGTCAATTAAGGATAAGGAAATTTTAGTTAAATCTACAGGTTTTCAGATGGTGAAAAAGGTTAAATATTGGGGAGTATATTTAATGGCTTCAAATGGAAAATTGTATAAGAATAATTATGAGTTATTATGGGCAAAAGTACAAAAGGATTTAAATGACTGGAAAAAATTGCAATTGTCATTGTTGGGGAGAATTTCAGCTGTAAAAATGAATGTTCTACCAAAGTTTCTTTTCTTGTTTCAGATGATACCTATTTTTAAAAAAGATGTAAATTTGGAGGTATGGCAGAAGGGTATCAATAAATTCATTTGGGCTGGGAAGAAACCAAGGGTTAAGTTTAAGATTTTGTAAGATGCCCAAGAAAGAGGAGGACTTAAAGCACCTAATTTGAAATTATATTATAATGCAGCCACCTTAACTTGGATAAGTGATTGGCTTAATTTAACAAATAAGGATATTCTTTCTCTTGAAGGGTGGGATTTAATGTATGGTTGGCATGCATATTTAATGTTTAACAAGAAAGTTGATCGGGCTTTTAAATCACATATTTTGAGGAATGCTTTACTTCGAGGTTGGAAGAAGTATTATTATAGGTTAAATTATAAAACACCTATCTGGGGGATTCCTGGACACGCAATTGAGGGAATTTCTAAGGGGATGAATTTTGACAAAATCTCATATAAAGAATTATTAATTTGGTCAGGTTCGGACTGGCATTTAAAATCCTTAGATGTATTAAGGCAAGAAAATATTTTACAGTCATGGTTTCAATATTTACAAATAGTGGACAGGTGGACTGTAGATAAGAAAGAGGGAATAACATTAGAAGATGAAGATTTGGTAATTCAGATTAAAGATCAGAATCAGGCTCATATAAAAAGAATTTATAATGTTTTAATAGAATTAGATTCGGAAACAGAATTGGTTAAAGATTGTATGATTAAATGGGCTCAGAATATCCAGGAACCGATCCCATTGGATTTATGGGAGATAATTTGGATTAGAAATGTTAAATTTACACAAGCTCAAAATCTGAGGGAAAATTTTTACAAAATGTTTTATAGGTGGCATTTAGATCCTAAAAAAATATCTTTTATGTATTCTAATTTACAACCCAAATGTTGGAGATGTGGTAACACGGATGCAACATATTTTCACGTTTGGTGGAATTGTAAAAAGGTAAAGGCTTTTTGGATTATGATTTGGTGGAACATTCAAAAGATTTTTAAAAGGAAGATAAAGTTTACTCCTCAATTATTTCTATTGGGTATTTTTGTGGATTTAGATGATAAAGAAACTATTTTAATGTTGAATTTATTAACTGCAGCAAGGTTACTAGTAGGTTCTTATTGGAAGAAAGATTCGTTGCCTACTTTAGAAGAATGGATATTTAAAGTTTCTAATTTAGCAGAAATGGCAAAAAATTCTGCTTATTTAAAGGATCATACACAAGAAAGATATATTACTGTATGGAGAAGATGGATAGATTATATTCAGAAGAAGTATGGGACTACAAAGTTTCATTTATTTTATGAGTAAATTTTATAGTAAATGTTGTATAAGAGATTTGTTTACGATCATGTAATTTAAGGAGAGTTAAGGGCTAAGTATGTTTTTTTTCTTTTTCTTTTTCTTTTTTCTTTTTTATTGTATATTGTTAATTTTGTTATTAATAACCCTGTACTCTGCTCTGGGAAGTGAGGGGGGGGGTTGAGGGTGGGTGGGTGGGTGAGTGGGTGGGTAAATAGGTAGAATAGGATAATATAGATATGGTAATTTATGAGAGAGGTGCTACTTGGGCATTTCCCCTACGCTGTATTCCTGTATTTGAGAGGGATGAGAGGGGAGGAAGGTGAAGGGAGGAAGTAGCATGGTAAGAGGAGAAGGGGAGGGAAGAGAGTAGTGAGGGGAGGAGAGAAAGAGGAGGGAAGTAAGGAAGGTATTAGGGAGGGTGGATACAGCTTGGGGGGAAGGAGCAAGCGGCACCTATGGTTATGGTTATGATTATGAATTTATTTTATTTTGTAAAGTGAATTTTGTTGTATAACTATGTTGGATAAATGGAAAATAAAAAAAAATTATTAAAAAAAAAAATCCTGCTTTGGCCATGAGGGCCGGCTGGGTGATTTTGGGCTGGTCATTTTTTCCCCCTCAGCCCTAGGAGGGAGGCATTGGCAAGCCACTTCTATATATGTTGCCAAGAAAACTGCTGGGACCACCTAGGCAGTTGCTAGCAACATGGTCTCACTAGCATAAGTAACATCAGGGGAGAAGCCCCACTTTAATTTTTCAGAAAAATGTTATGGTAATTTTCCTCCTGTTTTATGCTTTGAGGGCTGTTTTAGTTCTCTGAAAGCAAAAGTTTTCTATTATTTTTTTTACTCTGCAGACTTGGTGGAGCAGGGGAGGGGGAAGCAATCATTTGTCTTCTCAATTGTCCTATTGCTTCCTTGCTGTGCTGCCTGACACAAAAGCATTCCAGAATTGTTGGCTCAATGCTGGTCCATGAAACCTGTGTGCTTTACCTTTAAAATCCTAAATGTGTCATTGGTTTCATTTTTGTCCCTTAACATGGCATCTAATAAGGGTGAAAGGGGGGAGGAAAAGTAAAATTTGATTATCTTTGATAGAGCCTCCATGGACAGCTATAGTCTGTCTGACACAGGAAAAAATATTATCCTCAACCTTTAGTTCTGGAAGTAATCCAGGCAATAATAAATACATTCTCATGTAGGCTCCCAGCTTTGCAGGATTTTATTCTGGCAATTATTAAGAAATTGGAAAGTATTAAATACTTTTGCAGCTCAAGTAATGGCCAGTCCAAGTCTTGCCTTAGGCTATAGGTGGATGCAAATAGTCCTATAACAGTATGGGAGCCTCCTCTGCAGTTATACTAACCTCTCCTTATTTGTCATCCCTAGGGGAGAAAAAAAAATGGCCTAACACCTTTCTTTTACATTGCATGATTATGTAATTAAGCCTAAAAAGACTCAAGAGCCAACTATGACTAGTTAAGTTCAACTAAATCTGAACTCTTTTCCATACCTTGCCTTGTAAATTCATCTTTTTTTTCTGGACTCTGTTTGGACTTAGAAATTGAATCTTTTACAGGTATTTTACCAACAAGAAAAAGAAATATGTGGAATTATGGCAAAAGGCGGGCACTTTGAGTTCTGGTGAGCTGTGGCATACATTTTCTGTACGTTGGGAACAGCCCAAGTCAGTTACAGCATCTATTATGGTTTGTGAAACAGTCAACTAGATGTTCAGATTGGATTTGGCATTTTTGTCTACCTATCAAGTCCTTTCCAAGGACCTGGGATAGGCAGGTCTAGATGTTTGATGGTGTTACAGATATTGTCACAGGATGGAAGCTGTTCCCAGTAAAGCTACCTTTTGCAATTGACTGATGGTGAATTCCCTGCTATTTTTTTAATGTACTGGCCATGTACTGCTTTGTCTTCCTATGCCTCCATTCTGTTCTTCATTTGGTCATTATATCTCTTTTTAACAGCTGATTTGTCTCTTTTCTGGCCATGGGTCATTCAAGGAAGGGCAGCCACTCACCTCACCTAGTCTATGCAAGTCAATCCCCCAGGGGAGAAGGTTTGCATATCCCATGTGTGGAAGGAAGAACCTGTTTTCCTGCTGGTGGACACAAATGAGAGCTACAGCAACAGAACAGGCAATGGCCAATGACATCAATATGGAATCTGAAAGGGCACTAAATACCAATAGATGTATGGTGAGTGTTAATAGAACTCTGACTCTCCAAAAATAATGGCTATTTCCCAAAAATAAGAGCCGGTCTTATACAGTATTTTTTTTTTTTGCCTCCAAAAGAGGCATTAGGTCTTATTTTAAGGGGATGTGTTATTTTTTCTGTTGTCTCGCCTTGCGGCATCGGCACCAACAGACCTGTCGAGCAGGAGTCCACATAGCCACCGCAGGCCCACTTCTTCTGCGGCTGCTCACCACCACTCCAACAACATGATTTCAGCCCCCCCCCCCAGCTTCAGCTCACCAGCTATTTTGAAGCACAGTGTCAACGCTGCTAATATTGGATATTATTGCTTTGACAAGATATGCAGAACTGTCTGGTATTTTTAGAGTTAATTTAAGTGACTCTGGGAGGGGAGGAGAAAGATAAGGAGTGCGCAGGATACGGAACGGAAGTGAATCTTTGCCCTTCAGGCTAATTGGAAAATGTGATTTATGACTGAAAAATAGGGGAGGGGAATAGCCTGGAATGTTATGTGCAAGGAAAGGAAATTCAGATCTTGGCATTCCTCCATGCCGTGCCGACACTCTGTAACACAGAGAATAAAGACTTTTTAGGATAAACAATGCCTGGAAGTTCTTTGAAGTGTTTCATTAGTCGGAACCATGACATCATGCCAAGATCTGAATTGTGAAGGCTGGTGGGAGAACGACCACAGTAAGGAGATTGGCCACAGCCCCTGAACGTGCAACCCCCGGGCAAAAATCAACAGCCTATAATTGCACCACCTTTCAGAACAACTTTTGATGGGGACCCAGAGAAGTTGATTTTTTTCCTCAACCAAGTATGTTCTTATTTGAACTGCTGGGCCTATCTCTACCCAGACCCAGGGACCATGGTCGATGTGATTGCATCCAGCCTAGAGGGAGAAGCATCCGAATGGCTGAACAATTTATATAATGAACATGCCCCTGAATTGGAGGACCCCCACCTCTTCCTCCTAGGGCTTAGAGAAAGATTTGAGGACCCATCCATTGGTCTCAAAGCAGGAGAACAAATCCACAAAATAAAACAAGCTGGCAGGCCTGCCCTGGAGTATGTGCGAGAATTTCACAAGATAGCAGGTCGAGTAGAGGGATGGCCTGAGCAATCCCTAATCCATCACTTCATTGAGGGATTAGACGATCACCTCTCTCAGGCCTGCATCTATCAAGCAGTACCTGATCAGCTGCAAGAATGGTACCAGGCAGCGGTGAAGCTAGACGTTCAGCTCGCCCGCTATAAGAAGCCTTCCCCACCTGAATTCGAGCAGCAGCCAGTGCAACCCGAACAGCAATCACCCTGACAAAGACCTCCAACTACTGCGATGGCTGAGAGACCCAGGCCACCTGCAGGCCCGTCAATCACATGTTTCCGGTGCGGACAGGAGGGACATTGAGCAGCAAACTGTCCAGTCCCCTACCCCCGACTACAGAGCAGACCGGAACCAGCGGCGAGAAGGAAACCTGCCCAGAGGCTAACGAGAGAAAAATCCAACCGGGTCACACAAGAACCTGTTGCCCAGATTACACCCCCCACACAGGAGGATGCCGGGACTCCGGGTGGACCCACCCCTGCTCTACCCTCCTTTGACAGCGACGACAAAGGAGAGAACGACCCGATGGTGAGTTGACAAATCCTGCCTTTTTCACTGCCCGCCAAACTTATAATCCCTAAGTCGGGGGCACAAATTGACTTAAACGTGCTAATGGATTCTGGATGCACCCGATGCATTATTAGCCTGCCATTTGCCATGAAAATGGGCATATGGGCAAAACAGCTCTCCAAATCTGTGAGGCTTGAGCAAGCCGATGGCTCCCTGATGGGAGGGACTCTAGTCACACAATTAACTGAGCCCCTACGACTAGAAATAGGTGAGCACTGGGAATTTATTCGCTTCCTGGTGGCCCCAAAAATGACTGAGGCTGTGATTCTAGGATTAGCCGGGTTGGACAAATGGAAGCCATTTATCTGGTGGGAGAAAGGAACGAGAACAGTGAGACTACCTATAGGGCCTAAGCCTCCTACTGATTCAACGGACTTGCGGGACATTTTAGACCACCCAATGAGCAAGCGCACATGGCTGCCTCACCACCACCAGGTGAACCACCCATCCCCAACGAATACCGGGACATAGCGGAGGCATTTAATAAAAAAGAATGCGATGCCCTGCCCCCTCACAGACCCAATGACTGTTCTATCGAACTGGTGCCAGGAGCCAAACTCCCACGACCGAGAATGTATGCTATGTCCCCCTCGAAATGGAGGAGATGCTGCGATACGTGAACAAAAACCTAGCAAGGGGGGTCATTGAACGGGCCAAATCTACCATGGGAGCCCCTGTGTTTTTCAAAGAAAAAAAAGATGGGTCTCTTTGTCTCTGCATAGACTATAAAGGTCTCAACGCTGTGAGTGTGGAAAAAAAATACCACTTCCCCTCCTAAAGGACTTATTAACCCATCTGGCTAAGGGGAGTGTCTTCACTAAATTACACCTGAGAGAGGCATATTACCGGGTGAGAATAAAGGAGGGAGACGAGTGGAAAACTGCCTTCAACTGTCCTATGGGGAGCTATCAGTTCAAAGTCATGCCATTTGGACTACAGGAGGCCCCAGCCGGATTCATGCAGTTGATTAATGAGGTCCCACATGATCACTTGTACAAAGGGGTTCTGGTGTATCTTGATGATATCCTGATATACAGCACGAATATGACTGATCACATAAAGCTGGTGAGAGAAGTGTTAAAGAAACTATTGAATGCCAAGCTTTATGCCAAATTGTCAAAATGTGAATTTCACCAGACCCGATTAGATTATCTTGGCTACAGAATTTCCAACAAGGGCATTAAAATGGATCCAGCCAAAGTGAGAACTATAATTGAGTGGCAGCCCCCAAAGACTCGCAAACAGCTTCAGAGCTTTTTAGGTTTTGCCCACTTCTATCGTCAATTCATCCCCTCCTTTGCCGAGATTACCCTACCCCTTACAGAACTACTCAAAACAGGCAAAGGAGGAGGAAAACCATGACCGGGCCAGCCACTTACATGGACTATGAGCTGTCAAACAGCTTTTGAGAATTTAAAAAGACTATTTGCTGCTGAACCGATCCTAAAGCACCCCTGCCCGGGGGAACCCTTTGTAATCCAAGCTGACGCCAGCGACGTGGCAGTCGGAGCTGTATTACTGCAAAAGAACAAAAGTGGAGTTCTACAACCCTGCACCTACACCTCTAAAAAATTTACTGAAAGCGAGAGGAGATGGGCAATCTGGGAGAAAGAGGCCTTCGTAATTAGGTGGGGGCTGTTAAACTGGCGACACTATCTAGAAGGGAGCAAGGTGCCATTTGAAGTATGGACGGATCATCAAAACCTAGAGGCAGTGAAAACTCCCTGCAAATTGTCCCCAAAGCAAGTACAGTGGGCACAGTACTTTAACCATTTCAACTTCACTCTAAAGTACATACTGGGAAGAAAAACCTTCCTAGCTGATGTGCTATTGAGATTGCCCCAGTACAAAAGCGAGCACAAAGAGGTTAATGAGGCAATTATCTCCAATCCACAAACTGCCGCTCAACTCACGCCTCGCAGGGTCCCAAATTCTGATGACCCTGGGGTAAAGAAAATAAAACAAGAGCTCCTCACCAATCAATGGTTCAAAGATAATCAAACCTCCCTAACATGCAGGGATGGTTTGGCTTACAAGGGGGGGAAACTGTATTTGCCTGAAGCCCTCTGTCTTAATGCTCTCAAACACAGCCATGATGTTAAACAGGCTGGACACTTTGGATATCTGAAAACTCTACATCTCACCCACTGGCAATTTTGGTGGCTGGGGCTGAAATAGCATGTGGAAAACTATGTAAAGAGTTGTACCGTATGTGCCACAATGAAAGGAATCCAAGGGAAAACCCCTGGGTTACTGCAGCCGGTGGCAGACCCTTCTCAACCATGGGAAGAAATAGCTATGGACTTTATAGTAGACCTACCTGAAAGTAGAGGAAATACTGTCATATGGACTGTGATAGACCTGTTTTCGAAGCAGGCTCATTTGATTGCCTGCAAAGGACTCCCATCTGCCCAACGACTGACCAAATTGTTCCTGAAACATATCTACCGGCTGCATGGCACCCCTAAGCGAATAATTTCGGACAGGGGGGTGCAGTTCACAGCGAAGTTTGGGAGGAGTTTTCTTAAATTAATTGGATCATCTCAAGGCTTATCATCTGCTTTTCATCCGGCCACCAATGGGGCTGCAGAATCCGCTAACAAAATGGTGGAGCAATATCTCAGATGCTACATTTCCTACCAACAGACAAACTGGACTGACCTCCTTTCGCAGAGGTGGCATACAATAATTCTGTTCACAACAGTACCGGCTACATGCCTTTCAGAGTAGCCATGGGAAAAGAGTTCAACCCAATGCCTGAATACCCTCAGGTGCCTTCCGCTTCCCAGACACTTGATCAATGGGTGAGGGGGTGGGAAGAAATTTGGAGAAACACGAAAACTGCATTAAAAAATCTTCTGAGACAAGAAGGCTGATAAAAAGAGGGCTCCCCAAAGAACATTGCAAGTTTGGGAAAAGGTTTATCTGTCAACTAAATATTTACACCTCAAATTGCCTAGCAAGAAATTGGGACCAAAGTTCTTGGGGCCTTTCCCCATAGTAAGGATCATCAATCCCATCACAGTAGAATTGAAACTCCCTAGACTTTTAGGGACGATTCACCTTGTCTTCCATTGCAGCTTGTTAAAACCTTGTCGGGGCTCCACTTTAAGACCTCCCCCCAAAAGGCACCTGGGCCCCTTGTAGTAGCGGGTCAGACTCACTATGAAGTGAAATGTATTCTTGACTCTAGAATTTTTAAAGGGAAATTGAAGTACCTAGTACAATGGAAGGGGTACTTGCTGTCCAAAGCTACTTAGGTGAAATCTAGCGATGTGAAGGCTGACTGACTCATCAAAAAGTTTCATGAGAAAAACCCCAACAAACCAAGAGATAATCCCTGACATATGCTTTTGTTTACACACAGGACCTATCATTTTTGTAAGGGGGGCCGGATGTCAACGCTGCTAATATTGAATACTATTGCTTTGACAAGATATGCAGAACTGTCTGGTATTTTTAGAGTTAATTTAAGTGACGCTGGGAGGGGAGGAGAAAGATAAGGAGTGTGCGGGATACGGAACGGAAGTGAATCTTTGCCCTTCAGGCTAATTGGAAAATGTGATTTATGACTGAAAAATAGGTGAGAGGAATAGCCTGGAATGTTATGTGCAAGGAAAGGAAATTCAGATCTTGGCATTCCTCCATGCCGTGCCGACACTCTGTAACACAGAGAATAAAGACTTTTTAGGATAAACAATGCCTGGAAGTTCTCTGAAGTGTTTCATTAGTCGTAACCATGACACACAGCTTCTAAAACTGCTTGCAGACTGTTGCTGTTATCAGAGGATCTTGAGGGATGATTCTGAGACTCTCCCTTATCCAGGAGGGTCAAATAAACGAAAGGAAGCATGTTCCTTCTGTAGTTAAGTTGGGAAAAAACGACAGTCCAGAGAGAAGGGATTCTCTGGGCATGTCAACTCCTGGCCAAATCTTCACTGGAAGTCCTCTACCCTTTTCCTTATTAACATCTTAAAATTTATGCTCCTTCTTTCGCCACACATTTAAATGAACATGGTGGCGCAGCAGTTAGAGTGCAGTACTGCAGGCCACTTTAGCTGACTGTGTTCAGCAGGTCAGCGGTTCAAATCTCACCAGCTCAAGGTTGACTCAGCCTTCCATCCTTCCAAGGTAGGTAAAATGAGGACCCAGATTGTTGGGGGCAATGTAAATATATATATATATATATACATTGCTTACTGGTGTACACCGCTTAAAGAGTGCTTGCACTTAAAGCGGTATATAAGTCTCATAAATAAATAAATAAATAAACATGTGTGCTATTATGGGATGCAAACATGTAACGTGGACAACAAAGGTGACACAGGAGGACTTCCAGACCAACGGAGGCCTACCTGAAGGGCCCGGCGACCCAGCAACCCAACCCGGTCCAACGAAGCAGAGACCGGCGTATTAAACCGGGCCACATGGCGCACCGGCAGCTCAAATGGAGGAGAGGAGGCAGCCGATGGCAGCACAAAGCAGCGGACTGGTGAGACGGCTGAGGGAAGTGAAAAAGAGGCAGCCGGCAGCAATGCAGAGCAGCGGACTGGTGAGGCAGCTGGGGGCAGTGTGGAGGTGGCCGATGGTGGCAGCGGCATACCTGGAGGCCCACAGGTGGCAGAGGGGCAGCAGCGGTGAACTGAAGGCCTGCGGATGGAGGCGAGGCAGTGGCAGAGAACCGGGAGGCCCACAGATGGCAGTGGGGCAGCAGTGGAGAATGGGAGGCCTGCGGACGGCAGCAAGGCAGTGGCAGAGAACCGGGAGGCCTGCAGTGGCGGACCGGAGGCCTGCAGGTGACAGCAGGTTTTTTTTGTTTTTTTTCCCCTGTCGACTGGGAGGCCTGCAGCCGGAGGCAAGGCAGCAGCAGTGAACCAGGAAGCCTGCAAGCGGCAGCAAGGCAGCAGCAGAGGACCCGGAGGCCTGCAGACAATGGTGGGGTTGTGTTTTTTTTTCCCCTTTCTCTTCTGCTGACCAGGACAAAAGGACAACAAACCAGCCATAATTACCCAGAACAGAGAAGCTAGAAACAAAGCTAATAGCAAAGCACAACCAGCACAACCACCAACCAAAAAGAGGGACTACCAAAAACCAAAGACATGGAACAGGTGACTGAAACTATTCTGATATGCAATACATGCTCCATGCATGCACTGATGCTCAAAGAACACCCAAACTACACATCAGATGAAAATTATGCGAACTACTACTAGAAAAGGTCAGGAACTTAGAGGCAATTCTAGCCAAACCCCAACAAATGAAAGAAAGCTCCACCCAAACCAAACCAAACAATGAACAAATAACTCCACCTGGATTTGACCCTACCAATAAACCCTTGGAGGAAGACAAATGGAGGTATGTCACACACAGAAGGAAACACAACCCTCAAAGCAAGAAACAGCATGCAACAAACAAACCCCTTCTCCCCAATCCTACCCAACCAGAAGCAGCCCCATTAAGACTGAGCAATCGATTTCTCCCCCTAGAAGGAAACACGCAGACCCACAACCTCCCCTTCAAAGAAGACAAGCAGACACCTAGCAAAGAAACAACTTCAAATATCCCAAAAAAGCCACCTCAAATACCCCTAAAAAAGCCATGCCAACAAACACACCTGAGACAAACAGAAAAGCACCCCAGACTGCAGCCCCCCCCCAAAATAAGAAAGGAGAGTGTTGGTAATAGGAGATTCTATTGTCAAAGGAACAGAATCATCCATCTACAGACCAGACATACAATCCAGGGAGGTATGCTGTCTCCCTGGAGCAAAAATCAAAGATGTGGCCAAGAACCTAACCAAAATAATTAGGCCCACAGACTACTACCCCCTCCTCCTCCTCCACATTGGAATGAACGACACAACAAACAACCTGAGTGCAATAGTGAAAGACTACAAACAACTAGGCAACAAAGTTAAGAAGCTAGGAGCATCAGTAGGCTTCTCGTCAGTGCTCCCAACAAAAGGCCAACACCCAATGAGAGAAAAAAGAATCTCAGAAATAAATCACTGGCTAAAAGGTTGGTTTCACCAAGAAAACTTTGGTTTCCTGGATCACAGACTGCATTTTCTACATGAGGCACTCTTGGCAAGGGATGGGCTACACCTCATAAAAATGGGCAAAAATGTACTTGGAAAAAGACTGGTCCAACTCATCAGGAGAGCTTTAAACTAAAACTGAGGGGGGGGGGGGGAGGGTGACCAATCTCTAGAATCTCTAGAACCCAAAACCAATCACAAATCCCAAGAAAACAAACCAAACAAGGTAGGCAGTGTTGAGAAAAAAGAAAAACTAAAACAACGATCAGGAGATACAGGAAACATACCCACAGACAGGCATCAAAGCCGTAAATGCTTATACAAAAATGCTCAAAGCTTGGGGAACAAACAGGGTGAACTAGAAGCAATAGTACCCGAGGGAGGGTATGACATAACAGAAACCTGGTGGGACGAAGCCCATGAATGGAACGAACAGATGGATGGATACAAATTGTTCAAAAGAAACAGGTCTACAAAAAGAGGAGGGGGAGTTGCATTATATGTAAGAGAACACTACATATCTGCAGAAATGCACATGACCCAAGACAAAATCTCTCCAGAATGTCTGTGGGTCAATATAAAAGAGAAAAAAAGTGATATTACCATAGGTGTATATTACAGGCCACCCACCCAACCAGAAGAAACAGATGAACTCTTTGCCAACCAGTTAACAAATGTATGCAGGAAGCACACCACAGTAATAATGGGAGACTTAAATTATCCAGATATCAACTGGGAGACAAACTCTGCAGTGAGCGGGAGATCAAACAGATTCCTAACCAACCTAGCCAACAACTTTGTCACCCAAAAGGTGGAGGAGGGAACTAGACGCAACGCTATACTGGACTTAATCCTTACAAATAGAGAAGAAGTGATAGAGGGAATCAAAATTGCCGGAACCTTGGGTGAAAGTGACCACGTCATACTGGAATTTAATATAATGCAAACACTAGCAATTGAAAACAATCCAACCAATGTCCTAAACTTCAAAAGAACCGACTTTAACAAACTCTGAGAGAACCTAGGAAAGATCCCATGGATGAAAATCCTAAAGGGGAAAACAACCCAAGAAGCTTGGGAAACCCTGAAAAATGCAATCACAAAAGCCCATATCAGCACAATACCATTGAGAAAGAAAAACAAGAAATCCAGGAAGAAACCAGCATGGCTGCACAAAGATCTCACTAACAAACTAAAAGACTAAAAGGACAAACACAAAAAATAGAAAGAGGGGCACGTAACCAAGGCCGACTATCAGCAGACAGCCAGAGCATGCAAAGAAGAAGTCAGGAAAGCAAAGGCTCAGTATGAACATAGACCCGCAACAGAAATCAAGGAAATAAAAAAAGTTTCTTTCAACATATTAACAACAAGAAAAAAGTCAAGGAAACTGTAGGCCTACTAAAGAGAGAAGATGGTAAGGAAATTACAGACAACAGGGAGAAAGCAGAGCTGCTTAACTCATACTTTGCATCAGCCTTCACACAAAAAGAAACTATAGCCCAACCCCCCCCCCCAAAAAAAACCACTGCAAAAGACATACTAGAAACAAAAATCAAAATAAGCAAGAAAATGGTAAGAGAACACCTACCCAATCTTGACGAATACAAATCACCAGGACCCAACAGATTACATCCCAGAGTACTGAAAGAGCTAGCAGATGTTATCTCAGAACCATTACACCACATCTTTCACAAATCCTAGCACACCGGGGAAGTACCCAAGGATTGGAAAAGGGCTGATGTGGTCCCCATCTTCAAGAAAGGGAAAAAAAGGACCCAGGAAACTACAGACCAATCAGTTTAACATCAATGCCTGGGAAGACCCTAGAAAAGATAATTAAAAAACAGATCTGCAAACAACTAGAAGCAAACCAAGTCATAACTAGCAGCCAGCATGGGTTTGTTAAAAACAGATCATGCCAGACCAATCTGATCTCATTCTTCGATAAAGTAACTAAACTAGTAGACCAATGAAACGCAGTCGACATAGTATACCTAGATTTCAGTAAGGCATTTGACAAAGTACACCACAACCTACTCTTCGGTAAGCTAGAAAAAGGTGGAATAGGCAACATCACCACCAGATGGATCTGTAACTGGCTGACAAACCATACTCAATGAGTAGTCCTCAATGGCACTACATCCACATGGAGAGAAGTAAGCAGTGTACGACAAGGATCCGTCTTAGGGCCAGTACTCTTCAATATCTTCATAAATGATAAACTTGAACAATGGGCCCTATCCAACAAAATAAGTTTCAATGTGGAGAAAAGCAAAGTCCTACACTTAGGCAGGAAAAACCAAAGGAACAAATACAGATTGGGCGAGACCTGGCTTGGAGGCAGTAACTGTGAGAGGGACCTTGGAGTCCTGGTAGACAATCACTTAAGTATGAGCCAGCAGTGTGCAGCAGCAACCAAAAAAGCTAATACAATACTGGGTTGTATAAACAGAGGCATAGAATCAAGATCATGCGAAGTATTAGTACCACTTTATAAAGCCCTAGTAAGACCACACCTCAAATACTGCAGTCAATTTTGGTCACCATATCACAAAAAGACATTGAGAGACTGGAAAAAATTCAGAGAAGAGCAACTAAGATGATCAAAGGCCTGGAGACCAAAACGTATGAAGAACGGCTGCGGAACCTGGGTTTGGCTAGTCTAAAGAAAAGAAGAAATAGAGGAGACATGACAGCAGTGTTCCAGTATCTGAGGGGCTGCCACAAGGCAGAGGGGGACTGGTTGTTCACCAGAGCAGCAGAGGGAAGGACGAGAAACAATGGTTGGAAGCTGATCAAGGAGAGAAGCAACCTGGAATTAAGGAGAAACTTCCTGACAGTGAGGACAATCAACCAGTGGAACAGCTTACCCCCAGAAATCATGGGCGCTCCATCACTGAAAGTTTTTAAAAAGAGACTGGACAATCATCTGACTGAGATGGTATAGGACCTCCTGCTTGAGCAGGAGCCTGGACTAGAAGACCTCCAAGGTCCCTTCCAGTTCTATTCTATTCATATTCATATGTAACTGATTTCCTATGAAAAGGGGAAGTTACTTTTGTCCTGTGCAATCACCTTTTCTCTTGTAATTTTCTTTGATGTCTTAACTATAAAAGGGAATGTAATAATAATAATAATAATAACCCCCAGTGAGGCACTACCTTGACGTGGTTGTGAGGCTTGTGTACTCTGAGGAAGATGAGAGCTATGCCAGAGGTTCAACCATACTGGACAGGTCTCATCAGAAGAGTCAGACAAAGAGTGTCATTCCCATAAAAAATATGGTGAGACGTAAATTTCAGAATGCCATACTGGCTCGGATGTTGCGAGGGTTAACAAGGTCCGCACTAGATATTGGAATTCCTGGATATCTGGTGAAAAATGGGTTACAGGACTCAGGACTGTTGGCTGAGCAACCAGGGCCAGCAGCTGCAGAACTACTGGAAGAAAAGGTGTTTACCCGTCACAAATACACAGTGATTGAAAACAAAGAAATAATGATCTGTTACTACAGATCAAGTCCAACAAGAAGAGGATATCTAAAATGAATGCACCAGTTCTGGAAAGAACAACATCCAGAATCAGAAATAACAGAACAGAGACTAGCAGATCAACGCTGATTTATAATATGAAATAAAGTATTCACAGAAACAGAATTGGACGAACTGCAAAGGTTTACCTAGGGCAAAGAAATCAAAGCCTTACCAGAAGTAATTCAGAATGTAGAGGCAAACCAGGGGGAGTTGGCAGTGAAGGAATCCAACAGAAATATACAACTGTTCTCATTTGGAAACCAGACACCTCTACCTCAGGAAGAACAAAACCCTCTAACTAAAGAAATAAAAGAATTGAAACAAAGAATAACTGAGCATCTAGAACAGCACAAAAACAACAGAATAAGGCTGCCTGCATTGAAGCTTGTTCCAAAGAAACAGCTAGCACAAGCATTAAAAGATGCAAATACTGCAATATCAAGTATAAGCACCAATTCACTGCAAGAAACAAACCAACTAATGTACAGCACAGCTGCAGTTATAACTGAATACCTGGGATGCAAAATCAACAAAGAAGAAAAACAAACAAACAGCGCACCACAAAAATGGAAGGTTAGACTAGAAAATAAGATCAGCAAGTTAAGATCACATGCAAGCAAGCTAGAACAGATGAAAGAAAAGAAGCTGAAGAACAAGAAGACCAAAGAATACCTAATCAAGAAATACCACTTAGAAACAAGGAAGATCAAGGAAGCACTGGAAATAATAAAGCAACAAATAACAGCTATAGCCAGGAAAATCAGTAGATATGAAGCTCGAATTGCAAACTATAGGCAGAACCTCCAATTTCAATCCAATCAGAAACATTTCTACCAATCCATCAATGGAGAAACTGCAAGGAATCAGTCAGTACCTGACAAGGAAGAAACAGTGCAGTTCTGGAAGCAGATATGGGATAACCCAAAGAAATACAACAAGGATGCGGCTTGGTAAAAAGAGGTGGATGCAAATAAAACAGAAGTTGAAATGAAAGAACTAGTAATAACAACAAAAATGGTCGAAAAAAGAGCAAGGAAAATCAAAAATTGGTCAGCACCAGGTGAAGATGAACTGCATGGGTTTTGGTTGAAACATCTAACTGTTATACACCCACTCATTGCCAAGCAGTTCAACAATATACTACAAGGAGGAGAAATTGAAAAGTGGCTAACAACTGGGAAAACCTACCTAATAATGAAAAATCCAGCAAAAGGGGCAACACCAGGCAACTACAGGCCAATTACCTGCTTACCAACAATTTTCAAATTACTAACTGGTGTGGTAGCTGATGCAGTACAACAGCATCTAGTTGAAAACAATCTCTTTCCACCTGAGCAGAAAGGAAACCGCCCCAATAGCAGAGGAACAAAAGATCAACTCCTAATAGACAAAATGATCTTGGAAAACTGCAAGAAAAGGAAGACCAACCTGAATGTGGCATGGATTGACTACAAAAAGGCATTTGACTCTCTGCCACATGACTGGATAATCAAGTGCCTAGAAATAACAGGAGTCAGTAGAAACATCACAAAATTTGTGCAAAGATCGATGGCACAATGGAAGACACAGATGCAGATCAATGGTGAGAAACTGGGAGAGGTTAATATCAAGAGAGGAATATTTCAAGGAGATTCATTGTCACCATTACTATTTGTTATTGCACTGTTTCCTCTGTCAACAATACTGAATAACTCAGGACATGGCTATCAAACATCAAAAACATCTACCAGACTATCCCATCTCCTTTACATGGATGATCTGAAGCTGTATGGAAAAACATCATCTGAAATAGAATCGCTGCTCAACACTGTCCGTATATATAGCCAAGATATTGTTATGGAGTTTGGCTTGGACAAATGTGCCACACTTACTATCAAACAAGGAAAAGTAGTGAAAACTGAAGGAATCAAGATGCCCCACGAAAATAACATTAAGAGTCTGGATGAGGAAGATTACTACAAATACTTGGGTATCCTTCAAGCTGACAACATCAAGCACACTGAAGTCAAGAAAAAGATTAGAGGTGAATACATCAAGAGAGTGAAGAAGATCTTAAAGTCCAAACTCAATGGAGGAAATACCATAAAGGCAATCAACACCTGGGCAATTCCAGTCATTAGGTACACAGCTGGAATAGTGGACTGGACTCAAGCAGAACTAAAAGCAATGGATAGGAAGACCAGAAAAATAATGACAATGAATCATGCCCTTCATCCACGCAGTGACATTGATAGACTTTATCTACCAAGGCAAATAGGTGGGCGTGGAATGCTACAAGTACATCAGATGGTTGAAGAAGAAAAAATGGCTTTGGAAGAATATCTGAAGAACAATGATGAAGATGCACTGAAATTAGTATATCAGGAAGGCTTACTAACTACTGGAGAGACCAAACTGGCCTACAAGAAAGACCAAATGAAGAACAGAATAGAGGCATGGGAAGACAAAGCACTACATGGCCAATACATGAAAAAAATAGCTGGGAAAGCAGATAATAATAAAACCTGGCAATGGCTAAGAGCAGGAAAATTGAAGAAAGAGACCAAGGGACTAATTCTGGCTGCACAAGACCAAGCCTTAAGGACAAATGCATACAAAGTCAAAATTGAGAAGACAGCAACAGACAGTAAGTGCCGCCTATGCAAAGAAGCTGAAGAAACAGTGGACCACCTGGTAAGCTGTTGCAAGAAGATTGCACAGACTGACTACAAGCAGCGGCATGACAAAGTAGCAACAATGGTGCATTGGAAGATCTGCAAAAAATATCATTTGCCTGTAAGCAAAAACTGGTGGGATCATAAAATAGAGAAAGTCATAGAAAATGATAAAATTAAACTGCTCTGGGACTTCAGAATTCAAACAGACAAGCACCTGCAACATAACACCCCAGACTTAACAATTGTCGATAAGAAAGACAAAAAAGTCTGGATAGTGGACGTGGCAGTGCCTGGAGATAGCAGAATAGACGAGAAAGAACTGGAGAAGATAACAAAATACAAAGACCTACAAATAGAAATAGAAAGACTGTGGCAAAAGCAAGCAAGGGTAGTACCAATAGTCATAGGCTCCTTGGGTGCAATCCCAAAACAACTGGAGCACCACTTGAACACCATTGGCATTGACAAATTCGCTATTAGTCAATTGCAAAAGGCGGCCTTACTAGGAACTGCTTCCATCCTGCGACGATATCTGTAATACCATCAAACATCCACATCTGCCTATCCCAGGTCCTGGGTAAGGACTCGATAGGTAGACAAAATGCCAAATCCAGTCTGAACATCTGGCTGACTGAGCGATGATCAATAATAATAATAATAAAGTTGGAAGGGACTTTGGAAGTCATCAAGTCCAACCCCCTGCTCAGGTAGGAAACCCTATACCATTTTGGACATATGGCTGTCCAGTCTCTTCTTAAAAACTTCCAGTGTTGGAGCATTCACCGCTTCTGGAGGCAGGTTGTTCCATTGGTTAATTGGTCTGTCAGGAGATTTCTCCTCAGTTCTAGGTTGCTTCTCTCCTTGATCAGTTTCCATCCGTTGCTTCTTGTTCTGCCTTCAGGCTCCTTGGAGAATAGCTTGACTCCCTCTTCTTTGTGGCAGCCCCTGAGATATTGGAACACTGCTATCATGTCCCCCCTCGTCCTTCTCTTCGTTAAACTAGACATACCCAATTCCAGCAACCGTTCCTTATATGTTTTAGCCTCCAGTCCCCTAATCATCTTTGTTACTCTTCTCTGTACTCTTTCTAGAGTCTCAGCATCTTTTTACATCGTGGTGACCAAAACTGGATGCAGTATTCCAAGTGTGGCCTTACCAAGGCATTGTAAAGTGGTATTAAACTTCATGTGATCTTGATTCTATCCCTCTGTTAATGCAGCCCAGCACTGTGTTGGCTTTTTTGGCAGCTGCAGCACACTGCTGGCTCATATTTAAGTGATTGTCCACTAGGACTCCGAGATCCCTCTCACAGTTACTACTATTGAGCAAGGTACCCCCTATACTATACCTGTATATTTGGTTTTTCTTGCCTAAATGTAGAACCTTACTTTTTTCACCATTGAATTTCATTTTGTTAGATAGCGCCCAGTGTTCAAGTCTGTCCAGGTCCTCCTGTATCTTAAGCCTGTCTTCTGGAGTGTTGGCTATTCCTGCCAGCTTGGTGTCGTCTGCAAATTTGATGAGTTCCCCATCTATCCCCTCGTCCAAATCATTGATGAAGATGTTGAAGAGCACTGGGCCTAGAACAGAGCCCTGGGGCACCCCACTACACACTTCCCTCCATGTAGATGCAGTTCCATTGAGGACCACACGCTGAGTACGGCCGGTCAGCCAGCTACGAATCCATCTGGTGGTGATGCTGTCTAACCCACATTTTTCTATCTTATTGAGTAGTAGGTTGTGATCTACTTTAAGTTGTACAGTAAGATGGGTCTCGGGGTTCCCTCTTTGAATGAGAGGAATCCCCTTTATCAGAACATTCTGAATAAATGGTAATAAAATGATCTTCCTGTCTCAGTCTGTCTCATTGGAAAATATGCATGCCGAGGCACAAGCCTAAAAAGCCATATTTGGCCTTCAGTAGACACCAGCACTCCCAAAAATGTAAGCAAAGTGAGGATTGTGCTCAGAAGTGAACAACCAAAATAGTAAAAGTGCACACAGTGTGGAATGGATGAAATAACTGGATGTTTTTAACCTGAGGAGATGATTTCAGGGAAGCTAGAAGATTTGTTTTCTGTTTGCAAGATCTAAATGGCTCCTGCGACATATAATATGGAGCATGGTTTGGTCTCAGGCTGGGCTGGTAGCATGTTAGGTAGAAACTACAAGGGCATGGATGTTTGGCTACACGTTTGAAGAGCTGTTATAAATCTATTAGTTCTTTGACAGTGGAAGAGGCTATATTGAGAGATGATAGCCTTACCTTCCTTAAAAGGTTTTAATCAGAAGCAGGATGGCTGTCTGTCAACACTGCTGACACTGATTCCTCCATTCAGCAAAGGGTTGGACTACAAACCTCCCTTGTTCCTTCCAACTCTATAATTCTACCTACATTTATATACATTATTCTAGCTGTCTCTTAAAAGTATAACTTACTCTATTATATCAATATATCTCATGATGGGATTCAATCAATAAAAAGAATAACATGATAAAATCAAAAGATAAATGCAATAACATCAACCTAGGTAAAAAGAATGATAAAGAGAGCTACTGTTGCTACAATCAAAATGCTTAATGAATTCCCAGATCTTTAGCTGGTGCTGAAATAAAACCAGTACTGGAGTTAGTCTGACCCATAGTGAGAGAAAATTCCACTGAAATCTAAGTAAGGCATTGGACAAAGTAGACCACAATCTACTGCTTGGTAAGCTAGAAAAAGGTGGAATAGACAACATCAGCACCAGATGGATTTGTAGCTGGCTGACAAAACGTATTCAACAAGTAGTCCTCAATGGTACTACATCCACATGGAGAGAGGTAAGCAGTGGGGTACCACAAGGCTCCATCTTAGGCCCAGTATTCTTCAATATCTTCATTAACGACTTAGATGAGGGAATAGAAGGGGAACTCATCAAAACTGCAGATGACACCAAACTGTCAGGAGTAACCAACATCCCAGAAGACAAGCTCAGGCTCCAAAAAGAACTTGACAAATTTGAACAATGGGCCCTATCCAACAAAATGAGTTTGAATGTGGAGAAAAGCGAAGTTTTACATTTAGGCAGGAAAAATCAAAGATATAATAATATAATAACAACAAAAATAAAAAAGTGTAAATAAAAAAAAATCTGCAGTCCTAACTATCCGTTGAAGTCTGTGTCTGTCTTGTTTGGTTGCTGTGCCAAACCAGACAGTTACTGTATAAAGGTACAAATGACAGACTCAATAATTCTACAAAGGAATTATTGAGTCTGTCATTTGTACCTCTATAACTGTCTGGTTTGGCAAAGTAAACAAACAAGACAGACACAAACTTCAACGGATTGTTAGGACTGCAAAAAAAATATTTGCAACCAGCCTGCCTTTCATTGAGGACCTGTATACTGCATGAGCCAGAAAGAGGGCTGTGAAAATATCTACAGACCTCTCACATTCTGGACATAAACTGTTTCAACTTCTTCCCTCAAAATGATGCTATGGGGCATTGCACACCAAAACAAGCAGACACAAAGTTTTCCCCCCATGCTATCACTCTGCTAAACAACTAATTCCCACAACACTGTCTATGCCCTAGGACAGGTGTCTCCAATGCTCAAGCTGCGGCGCACTAGTGGTCTGTAGCTGGTTCGAAACCGGGCCTTGGGAGAAATGGGCAAGCACTCGTGCACGAAGCTCCAGTCACACGAGTGGAGCTTCATGTGCGAGCATCCTCTGCTTGCGCGAGTGGAGCTTCGCATACAAGTGCAAGCACCCTCTGCTCTTGCGTGAGGCTCCATTTGTGTGAGCGGAGGGCGCTTGTGATTGTGCATGAAGCTCCACTTGCATGAGAGGAGGGTTCTTGCACTCATACATGAAGCTCCATTCATGTGAGTAGAGCTTCGTGCGTGAGTGCTAGCACCCTCCACTCACTCAGGAAGCTCCATTTGTGTGAGAGGAGGGTGCGCGTGCACGTTCGCCTCCCACTCACATGCCCCACAGTGTTGGGCCGGGCCACCAAGCTGGGAAGGTTGGGGACCTCTGCCCTAGGATGTCAAACCACCTAGTAGGGCTATATTACCTATTATCCTTCTCATCTTCTCATCTTTCCTATTAACTACTTCCTTAGCTTCTTATGACTATAACTTCGTTGTTTGTATTTCATGATTTATGTTGATTGCCTTTATTTAGTATCCTATTATGATTTATGTTGTTTGCTTATTTAGTATCATATGACTATCACTGATTTTGTATCTTATGATTTATGATTATTGTATTTTATGATTATGATCATATTTATCACTTATTGCTTGTATGTACACTGAGAGCTTATGCACCGGAGACAAATTCCTTGTGTGTCCAATCACACTTGGCCAATAAAGAATTGTATTCTATTTTGAAAACAAAAGGTGGAATGTGGTTTAAAAAAGAAACTTGAAAAATGGAATAAAAACAGTGAGTGGTGCAATGACGAGTATGATGCTTCATAGGTAATCAGCTTATGGCAGCAAAGTTCCTCCCACAACTCTCTTCTGTACCTAAAACATTTTGTTGGAACAATCAGTGTAGGCCAGTGCTTCTCAATTATTTTCTGTCATGCCCCCCTAGGAAGAAGAAAACATTTCGCGCCCCCCGCGCGACTGTAAATAGTATCATTTGTCTATAAAATTGTTATAAATACACCTCTGCATAACACTGTATCCTTATTAACGTATATGAGAATAAAAAAAGAAAGAAATGTGGATCAATTTACAACAAAGAATAGCTTTATTAACTGTAGCAGAAAAGATTTAAAGGAGCACAATATTAAAAAAAAACTTTAACCTGCAAAACAAAAATATATAAAATAATTTGAGCTGATTTTTTAATCAGAGGTGATGTCTGGATTAATGGCTACAATGCGCACGTTTTTCAATGCATAGCTTTTTGAAGCGGGGTTTGAAGCAGGACACAGCAACTCTCAGCTCCTTCTCAATGTGTAGCCGAGACCTGTATTTGCTTTTCAGAGCAGCAACAGCAGAGAAGCCAATCTCACACAAGTAAGAAGTTGCAAATGGAAGAAGAATGTGCACAGCTCTTTGTCCTAAGAATGGATATTGCTTCTCCGCACTCAGCCAGAATTCACTCAGTGTCTGGGATGTGAAACTTAGTCTCAATATGGAGTCAGATGTGATTTCTATGAACTGCTCCTCCTCTGCAAGACTGAACCCAGTAGGAGCTGGTGCATTAAAAGGATTTCTCACCCAGTCATACTGGGAACTGGTTTGGCCAATCAGGATAGAGCATCATGTCTATCCAATCGGGTCCTTTGCATGTGTCACGTGCGTTGGCAGTCATGTTGTCCTCCGCGTCGGGCTGCTACTGGGGCTGCACTGGGACAATCTTCAGTGTTCGCGCCGCGCTGCTCCCTCTCTTCAGCTCTAGAGTTGCTAGGCAACCAATGCCGTGTGGGACGCCGCTTGCGAGTGAGTCGGATGATCCGATCTAGAAATCCAATATGACAGTATTTGCCGAGGTAAAACGAGCCCCCCTTTACGGAGCCTCGCGCCCCCCCTGGGGGGCGCGCCCCACTATTTGAGAAGCACTGGTGTAGGCAATTATTTCCATGTGAGAAACACCTATGGAAAATGGGACCCAATTTTTTCTTCTACCCAAAGTCATGGAAAAAGAGACTGACATTGTAGTGACATGCAAAATATGTCATATGTTTGAGCTTATCCCCACAGATGACCCAAACTATGTATGTACCAAATGTAAATTATATGAATTATTAGGGAAAAAAGTAAAGGCTCTAGAGACAACTCTAGCCACTCTGAAACTCAATGAACAAAGTGACAAACACCAACCTAAACAAGAACACTACAGCAAAAATGGCTGCATTTCCATCTGTTGTCAAAGCAAGAACATCCGATGTTAGCAGCATTGACATCTGCCCCCCCCCTTACAAAAAGGACAAATCCTGTAATGCAAACAAAAGCACAGGTTAGGGGTTGCCTCTTGGTTTGTTAGGGTGTTTCTTATACAAACTATTAATGAGTCTGTCAGCTTTTACATCGCTAGATTTCACCCAGGTGGCCTCAGACAACGAATATCCCTTCCATTGCACTAAGTACTGCAATTTCCCTTTAAAAATTCTTGAATCAAGAATACGCTTTACTTCATAGTGAGTCTGTCCTGCCACTATGAGAGGTCCAGGTGCCTTCTTAGGGGGAGGTCTTAAGGTAGAATCCCGAAAAGTTTTCAACAGGCTACAAAGGAAAACAGGGTGAACTTTCCCTAAGAGTCTGGGAAGTTTTAGTTCTACCGTGACTGGGTTAATGATCTTTACAATGGGGAAGGGTCCTAAGTACTTCGGTCCTAACTTCTTACTAGGTAACTTAAGCCATAAATATTTAGTTGACAGATAAACCTTTTCCCCAACTTGGAATGTTCTTTGAGGAGCCCTTTTTTATCTGCCTGTTTTTTGTATATCTCGGAAGCCTTTTTCAAAGCAGTTTTCGTGGTTTTCTAGACTTCCTCCCACCCCCTCACCCATTGATCAAGAGTCTGGGAAGCGGAGGGTCCTTGGAGATATTCGGGTATTGGGCTGAACTCTTTTCCTGTGGCCACTTTAAAAGGCATGAAGCCGGTGCTGCTGTGAACAGAGTTATTGTAAGCCACCTCTGCGAAAGGGAGGTCAGTCCAGTTCGTTTGTTGATAATCCACATAGCATTGGAGATACTGTTCCACCATTGAGTTCACAGATTCAGCCGCCCCATTGGTAGATGGGTGAAAGGCCGATGATAGTCCTTGAGATAAGCCAATTAGTTTAAGAAAATGCCTCCAAAACTTAGCTGTAAACTACACCCCCGTCAGAGATTATTCATTTTGGTGCACCATGCAGTCTGTAGATGTGTTTCAGGAACATCTTGGTTAGTCGTTGGGTGGACAGGAGCCCTTTGCAGGCAATAAAGTGAGCCTGCTTTGAAAACAGATCTATCACAGTCCAGATGACCGTATTTCCCCTACTTTCAGGTAGGTCTACTATAAAATCCATAGCAATTTCTTCCCATGGTTGGGAAGGGTCCACCACCAGTTGTAATAATCCAGGGGGTTTCCCCGGAATTCTTTTCATGGTGGCACATACAGCACAACTCCAGACATAGTTTTCTACATCCTGTTTCAACCCCGGCCACCAAAATTGTCGACAGATGAGGTGAAGTGTTTTTAAATATCCAAAGTGCCCAGCCTGTTTTACGTCATGGCCGTGACAGAGGGCATTAAGGCGGAGGGTCTCGGGCAAGTACAGCTTTCCCCTTTTGTAAGCCAAACCATCCCTGCAAGTTAGGGAGGTTTGATTGTCCTTGAACCATTGGTCGGTGAGGAGCTCTCATTTTATTTTCTTTGCCCCAGGGTCATCGGGGTTTGGGGCTCTTGAAGGTGGGACTCTGCGCAGCGTGAGTTGAGAAGCAGTTTGTGGAGTGGAAATAATTGCTTTATTAACCTCTTCACACTGGCTCTTGTACTGGGGCAGACTGGATAAAGCAGTGGTTCTCAACCTGTGGGTCGGGACCCCATTTGGGGTCGAACGACCATTTCACGGGGGTCGCCAAACAAGGCTGCCCGCCATTTTTCCCCCTTTTCTTTGGCCACGCCCCTGGCACCCAGTGATGTATAAGTGGTTGGGGGTCACCACAACATGGGGAACTGTATTATGGGGTCGCGGCATTAGAAAGGTTGAGAACCACTGGGATAAAGCATCAGCTAAGACGTTTTTTCCCCTGGTATGTACTTTAGGGTGAAATTAAACTGGTTAAAGTATTGCGCCCATCGTACTTGTTTCGGGGACAATGTGCGGGGAGTTTTCAGTGCTTCTAGGTTTTTGTGATCAGTCCATACTTCAAAAAGCACCTTGCTCCCTTCTAGATAGTGTCGCCAGTTTAATAGAGCCCATCGGAATGCAAAGGCTTCCTTCTCCCACACAGCCCACCTCCTCTCACACTCAGTGAATTTTTTCAAGTGTAGGCACAGGGTTGTAGGGTCCCACTCTGGTTCTTTTGCAATAACAACTCCAGTGGCCACTTCGCTGGCATCGACCTGAATCACAAAGGGCTTCCCTGAGCAAGGATGCTTTAAAACCGGTTCGACTGCAAATAGCCTTTCTTAATTCTCAAAAGCAGTTTGACAGTTCATAGTCCATGCTAATGGTTGGCCTGGACATGGCTTTCCTTCCTTCTTGCCTGTTTTCAGTAATTCCTTTAGGGGTAAGGCAATTTCAGCAAAGGAGGGGATGAACTGGCGGTAGAAGTTGGTGAATCCCAGAAAGCTCTGGAGCTGTTTGCAAGTCTTTGGGGGCTGCCATTCAATTACAGCTTTCACTTTGATCAGGTCCATTTCAATGCCTTCACTGGAAATTCTGTAGCCAAGATAATCTAGTCGGGTCTGGTGAAACTCACACTTTGATAGATTAACATAAAGCTTGGCATTCAATAGTTTATTTAGCACTTCTCTCACTAGTTTTACATGGCCAACCATATTAGTTCTGTATATCAGGATGTCATCAAGATACACCAAAACCCCGGACTTCTGGTTTACCAACGTGGCTGCCATGGAGGTCTGGAAGGCGAGCTCTGTCTTCCATGTCCAGTTTCGCATCACTGGGGGACCCTGGAAAGGGTCAAAAGTCACCCTGTAGGGGCAACCAGCAAGAAGGGGATCCCCCGCTTGATCGCGGGAGGGCAGTAGCCCTTCCGTTTGATCTGGGGCAGCCCTCCAAACCGGTGGATGAAAGACCAGCCATAGCAATATGGCTCGTCATTAGGCTGAAGACAGCCAAAGTCACACTTACCACCAGGCAATTATAAAGCAGTGTGGACAAGACTGGGTGAGATCTACCTCTCTTAAATCCTAACTATTTTTTCCTGTATAAGCTGCCTAAAGTACTTTCCCCCCTGTGGAGAGGGAAGGGAGATTTCATCCCTCCCTCTAGAAACAGCGGTGACTGACTATCCAGGGGAGTTTAAAAACGTTGCAAGAATAACTTGATCCTAATTGGAATTTTATTTCTTAAAAAGTTTGTGGACTAAAAGACTTTCTATTCTTACAGAAGATCTGGGTTTTTTAACTTATAAAAAAGAAGCTAAACTGAAAAGATTTTAAAAATATTGGATTCAAAAGAAAACTTTAAATTAGGGGTGACATCTTGTGGCTGAACCTGATATTACAATTTGTTATTGCTTAAAAGAGACTTGGTCAGCAGCCGAGACAATAGATAAGACTGTAACCTTGAGACATCAGCTGTGAGAAGAAGCTCAGCTGTGTTCCATACTCAGTGATAAAAAAAATTTTCCTGCATTTTCTGATTGTAAAGCTGTTAACCTAATACTCTACTAAGAGAATATGGAGGAAGATCAGCAACAGATTCTCTTTATGTTGAAAGCAATTCATCAAACTATTCTAACAGCTACTGATGAACTAAGAGGTTACAGAAAAGAACAAGATGTCAGCCCAGAGATATGAACTCAAACTTTGACTACAATTAAAGAATTAACTATACAGAATGTAACAGAAAAAGTGGAACAATTAAATATGATGACAGAAGACTCAACTGATCAACAAATACAGTCAATGGAAAATCCAGAAAAGGGACTAACAATATGGAAAAGGGAAAAGGCTTTCTACACAAATTAGAAGAAACCTGAGGATCAAGAAGAAGAACAGATTGAAGAAAAGATAAACAGCTCAGGACAACCACATTGAGATGGAAAAACAGAGAGAAGATTTGTCAGTCCTCTCAAAAAATGGCAACCGGATGGTTCCTTCTACGTCAAACAATATTCATGACAATGCAGGGAGAATTATTTGATGATTCAAAAGCACGGACATGGAAGATGATTTGGCAAAGAAGGAAAGCTAGAATAAGACTGAAGAAAAGTGGGGTGCTGTGGACCTGTGAGTCCAAATGTAGAAGTAAATGTAAAGAGAATTAAAATGGAACATACTCAAATAGATAAGAGGAGTATCTTGAATACTAGATATTGTTATGAGTGGAGATAAAGAAAACTTTGATCATTTAAAACTTGGAAGTAAAAATATTAATAGTTGAATTTGAACATTGATTTGCTTATAAAGGTTAAATGTAAAGGTAAATAAGATATATATAAGCTAAAATTTTATTGATGAATGTAATGAAGATGTTTCTTATTTAGCGGTAAAAAAATTATAAGCTTAAATATGAGATACTAGATATTAAGAGAAGAGAGGAAGTATTAAATGTTGAAATAAGAAAAATTTTGGTTATTAAATTAAAGATATTGGGAAATTATTAGAAAATAAGAATATTATATTGTACTATTAATTGGTTGATGTAAGATGGTGAGAATTCAAATAGATAAGACGTATATCCTGAATATTAGATCTTGTGATGAATTGTGATAAAGGGAATTGGGATTAATTAAAACTTGGAAATCATAAATACTAAACGTTAAATTTAAATATTAATGGTAAACTAAAAATTGGGAAAAACTAACCAGGACATTGATTGTCTAAAAAGATTGAATGCTAAAACAACTAGGATATGTATAAACAAAAATTATTGATAAATGTAAGAAAGTTACTTTTATCCAATTGATATAGTAAGAATTGTATTAATTTAAAAGCGAGACTGTGAATACTAAGGGGAAAAGAGAGGAAATATTTAATGCAATAGTTTGAGATTTGTACTAAAGATATTTGCATGTTATTGAATTATTGACCAACCCAGCCGCCACGTTGCTTTTCAAATATTTAAATGTGAAAATAGAAAATCAATAAAAAAATTTTTTAAAAAAAGATAACACCAAAACCCCTTTGTATAAATGGTCATGTAGTACCTGATTGATCAGCTGCATGAAGACAGCTGGAGCCCCCTGTAGTCCAAACGGCATGACTTTAAATTGGTAGCTCCCCATGGGACAGTTAAAAGTAGTCTTCCACTCATCTCCCTCCTTTATCCTCACCCGGTAATATGTCTCTCTCAAGTCCAACTTAGTGAAGACACTCCCCTTTGCCAGGTGGGTTAGTAAGTCCTTCAGGAGGGGGAGGGGGTATTTGTTTTCCACGCTCAACATTCAGACCTTTATAATCCATGCAGCGATGAAGAGACCCATCTTTTTTTTCTTTAAATAACACCGGGGCTCTCATGGCAGACTTGGCCCATTCGATAAATCCCCTTGCTAGGTTCTTGTCCACATACTGCTGCATCTCCTCCATTTCAAGGGGGGACATAGCATACATTCTCGGTGGTAGGAGTTTGGCTCCCGGTAACAGTTCAATAGAGCAATCATTTGGTCGGTGGGGAGGCAGGGTGTCACATTCTTTCTCACTAAACGCCTCCGCTAGGTCCCAGTACTCACTGGGGATGAGTGGCTCACCTGGTTGAGACAAGGCAGCTATTTGCACTAGCTCATTGGGTGGGCTACGTTCTCCTGTAACATCCGTCAAGTTAAGGGGGAGCTTGAGTCCTATAGGTAACCTCACAGTCCTCATTCCCTTCTCCCACCAGATAAACGGCTTCCATTTGTCTAACCAGGCTAGCCCTAGGATCACGGCCTCAGTCATTTTCGGAGCCACCATGAAACGAATGAACTCCCAGTGCTCACCTATTTCTAAGCTTAGGGGTTCAGTCAGTTGTGTGACTAAAGTTCCTCCCATTAGGGAGCCATCGGCTTCCTCAAACCTCACGGGTTTGGAGAGCAGCCTTGCTCATATGCCCATTTTCAGGGCAAGTGACAAGCTAATAATGCACCAGGAGCATCCAGGGTCCACTAGTACTTTCAAATCTACCTGTGCCCCTGTCTTAGGGATTATGAGTTTGGCAGGTAGTGAAAAAGGTGGAATGTGTCGACTCACCATCGGGTCGTTCTCTCCGTCGTCGCTGTCGTAGAAGGGTAGAGCGGCAGCAGGTCCAGCTTGGATCTCGGCACTCTCCTGCGTGGGGGACATGACTTGGGCAACGGGTTCCTGTGCGATCCAGTTGGATTTCTCTTTTGCCGGCTGCTGGGCTGGTTTCTTTCTCAATGGTGGTCCCGGTCTATTCTGCTGTTGAGGGTAAGGGACTGGGCAACTCGCTGCTCGATGTCCCTGTTGTCCACATCTGAAGCACTTGATCGGTGGGCCTGCAGGTGGCCTGGGATTTTAAGTAGCCACGGTGGTTGGAGGCTTTCGGGGGGGGCTGCCATTTGGGTTGATCTGGCCTCGGCTTGGCTTGTTGTGGAGGTGGCTTCTTATAGCGGGCGAGCTGGATGTCCAATCTTACTGCTGCCTGGTACCATTCTTGCAACTGATTAGGGACTGCTCAATAGACACAAGCCTGGGAGAGGTGGTCGTCTAGTCCCTCCTTGAAGGGATGGACTAGGGATTGCTCAGGCCACCTCTCTGTTTGGCTGGCTATCTTGCAAAACTCTCATACATATTCCAGTGCAGGCCTGCCAACTTTTTTTATCTTGTGGACTTGCTCCTCCACTTTGAGGGCAATGGATGGGTCCTCGAACCTTGCTCTCAGTCCTAGGAGGAAGAGATGGGGGCCCCCCAACTCAGGTGCTTGCTCGTTGTATAAATTGTTCAGCCACTCGGATGCTTGCCCTTCGAAGCTGGACACAACCATGTCAACCAAAGCAGCTGGGTTCGAGTAGAAATAGGCACAGTGGCTCAAGTGAGAATGCACATGGTTGAGGAAAAAGATCAGCTTCTCTGGGTCTCCATCGAAGGTTGCTCTAAGAGGTGGCACCATGAGTGGTTGCTGCACTCCCCAGGGAACCTGCATTCCAGGTGGTTGCTGGCCTCCCCACTGTGGATGTTGCACCCCCAATGGTTGCTGGCCTCCCCATGGCAGCTGCTGCATCCCCAGTTGCTGCAGGCCTCCCAGTGGTTGTTGCACGTTTGGAGGCTGTTGCCACCCCCATGGCTGTTGCTGCATTGCCAGTGGCTGTGGCATCCCCAATTGCTGTATGACCCCCAATGGTCTCAGTGGCTGATGAAATGGCACCCCCAGTTGTTGCGGGTCTCCCAGTGGTTGCTGCATGTGCAGGGGCTGTTGCCACCCCCACTGCTGCTGACCTGCGGGCAGTTGTAGCATCCCCAGTTGTTGTAGGCTCCCCTGCAGCCTCAGAGGTGGTTGTTGCTGGATCCCCATCAGTTGTGGGCCCCTCAGTGGTTTCTGCACATTCGAAGATGGTGGCCAGCCCCACTGCTGCTGCTGTACTCCCAGCAGTTGCTGACCCCCTGGCGGCTGCATCAACCCCGGTTGCTGCAAGGCCCCCATCTGCTGCTGCACATTTGGGGATTGCAGCCACCCCCTGTTTGGTTGCTGCACTGCCAGCAACTGTTGGCCTCCCGTCTGTGGGGGCTGTGACATCCCCCATTGCTGTATGGGCCCCGCGCTGGGTGGCCAGTAAGCATGTCGATCCGGGCTTTGGCTGTCCCAGTGACGGCTTGGGCTCTTATCTCGCCAGCGGTGATCTGGGCTTTTGGAGGGGTGACAACTGGACCTGTCTCTCCCCGTGGGGCTGGAGGCCATGGTAGGTGGCTTTGAGGATGGGGAAGCTGCTTGACCTGTGCAGGTGAGACTGGGGCTTCCCCTTGGCATGAGTTGGTTGCTGCCTCGCCGATCATCATGAACGCTCGCATATGGAGAATGGAAGGGCTGTTCTCCACTTTTTATCTGTAGCTCCTCAAATCTTTCCACCAACTTCTCCACTGATTGACTATGGACTGCGGACAGGTAATTCCACTCACTTGAGTCCTCAGCGGTAGTCAATTTCGTGGTTCTACACCAGTCCGGGGAACGCAACTTGCGGGAAGCCCCTCTTTGCAGCTCAACCTCATCTGCCTTTGATGCACTTGATTGTGGCAAGGCCGTCTTGAGGTATCTAGAGTCTCCACTGGATAAGGTCCAGATCAGCTTTCCTCGTGGCTTGGGTCTTGCCCCCATCTGAGAGACCTGAAAAAGTTCCTTCTCCACCGGCGCACTGGCCTGCACTCCCTCCTCTGAGGTAGCAGCCACTGCCGGGGTGCTGGTTTCAGGTACTCCTTCTTTCTCCATGTTGAGATCTTCCCCGAATCTTTGTCAGTCTATCCCTCAATTCTAGGGACAGTGACTGGGGCTTGGGACCCCAAGATAGTTAGGTAAAAATTGTAGTTTTTGGTTTAATGTCATGGTTCTGACAGATGAAACTCTTCAAAAGAACTTTGAGACATTGTTTACCTAAAGAATCTTTTATTCAAGAAATAGAGTATCAGCACTACATAGTTGAAACCAAAAACTAAATTCCCCTCCCCTGGGTACAAAGTAACAAAGCACAATTCCCTCCTCCAATAAACAGTCATAAATCACATTCCCCAATTAGCTTGAAGTGCAGGCTTTCTCCCCAGCTCTCCAGCCCGCCAAAACTCTATCAACTCTGGGCCCAATGACCTTGGGTTCCCACGGCTGAGTTATTATTGTTATGACTAGCTGGACTCTCATCCACATTCCCCCTCCCAGGATCAACTAACTCTAAAAGCAATAGAGTAAAATGGCTGCATTTCCATCTGTTGTCAAAGCAAGAACATCCGATTTTAGCAGCATTGACATATACCACTTCTAGAAGAAAACAACAACCAAGAGCAAAGTTCCTATTATTTTCCCTTGCCCACTGCAACAAAGCCCCTCTGGAATGGAACAATTGCTTTCATAGCATCCCCCTGGAAGAAAATATGCAGACACCTATAAAAGACCAGTCATCAATAGTTTCTAAAAAAGAGGCAAAACCCAGCATTCCTGTGACAAGAAATAAACTATCCCATACTTCCGTAGGGAAAAAAAAGTGAGTATTGGTGATAGGAGATTCAATTCTTAGGGGAACAGAAACTATAGTCTGCAGACCGGACAGTCAATCTATGGAAATATGTTGCCTTCCTGGAGCAAAAATCAAAGATGTAACTGAGAACATTACTAAAATAATCAACCCCATGGATTACTACCCCTTTCTTCTCCTAAGGAACAAACAGTATGAACTTGAAATAATAGTACATGAAGGTAAATATGATATAGTTGCCATTACTGAAACTTAGTGGGATGAAATCCATGACTGGAATGTACTGATAGAAGGATACAAACTATTCAAAAGAAACAGACCTAACAAAAGAGAAGGTGGAGTCACATTATATATAAAAGATCACTACATCTCTACAGATATGTACATAACCAAGGATGAAAACCTCCTAGAATGCATATGGGTCAATATAAAAGGAAAAAAGAATGACATTGCTATAGGCCACCCAAACAAGCAGGAAAAATAGATAAAATTTTTGCTAATCAATTAACAAATGTATCCAAGAAGAAACCAGCATGGTTGCACAAAGGTGTCTCTGATAAACTGAAAGACAAAAAGAAGTACAAAAAAATGGAAAGAGGGACACATAACTAAGGAAGAATATCAGCAGATAGCCCATGTCTTCAAAGATGAAGTCAGGAAAGCAAAGGCTCAGAATGAACAAAGACTTGCAACAAAAGTCAAAGGTAATAAAAAAAGTTTCTTTCAACTTATAAATAACAAGAAAAAAGTCAAGGAAACAGTTGGTCTGCTAATAGAAAATAGCAAGGCAGTAATGGGCAGTAGAGAAAAAGCAGAGCTGCTTAACTCATTCTTTGCATCAGTCTTCACAAAAAAAGAAACTATAGCCCAAGCTATCAAAAACATAACTGTAAAAGACAGACTAGAAATAAAAATTAAAATAAGCAAGAAAATGGTAAGAGAACACCTGTCCGCCCTAGATGAGTTCAAATCACTGGGACCTGATGGATTACATCCCAGAGTTCTGAAGGAGCTGGCAGATGTTATTTCAGAACCATTGTACCATATCTTTCAAAAATCCTGGAGCACCAGGGAACTAACAGAGGATTGGAAAAGAGCTGATGTGGTTCCTATCTTCAAAAAAGGGAAAAAAACCAGACCCAGGTGTGAGATATAACATAATAAGTTGTAATTTTCCATAATGTAGACTAGTATATAACTTATGAATGACATATTATCCAATTTATATAAGGTTTATTTTTTATTCAAACTACCTAGGGTTAGTATTTTAAAGAATAGCCACTTTATTATATATCCAGAGCACAACCATGTTTAACCGATGCATGAACTCTGCTAAAGCTATGACATATATAGCTTCTGGCTGGAAGCATGTACCAGTTACTGTATTGTACAGATAAACAAGGGAACTGATAAGGAAATACCAGAGGGGTGAGCAGTGAAGGGGCTAGGGCAGTGGTTCTCAACCTTTTTAATGCCGCGACCCCCAACTGGTCGTAAGTCGAGGACTACTCAACCGGTCGTAAGTCGAGGACTACTCAACTGGTGCAGCACCGTTTGCAGAATGGGACTTTTGGCGGGCTCAGCAGGGCAGAGACAGCCTGGACAATTCCTATTGGCTTTTGAAAGCCAATAGAATTAGACTCTATTCAAGAGAGTCTATTCTATTGGCTTTCAAAAGCCAATAGAATAAAAGGGAGTAACACAGCTAAGGAAAAGGGGAAAAAAATGGCGGACTGCGTTGTTTGGCGACCCCCGTGAAATGGTCGTTCGACCCCAAATGGGGTCCCGACCCACAGGTTGAGAACCACTGGGCTAGGGCTTAGCAAGTTTGGGTGACGAGAAGGGCTTAACTAACTTTAAGCGTTTAGGTATGATGGCACATTATAGGCAGACTGTTAGCATGTGACTGAACCGGGCCTATTAACTGGGCTTGGGGAGGATGGACCAGCGGCTGGGGATAGAAGTGTATTTAAACTGCTGAAATCTGTAAGAGGTGTGGCCTCTCTTTCTTGCTTGTAGCTCAGAGATTCACCAGCCTTTGCAAACGCTTTGTAAATAAAAACTTTGTTATTTCCAACAATTTAGTGTAAGCTTTTGTTTCTCACAACTGGCACATAGAGTAACTCTCTGGAATCCCCTGGCTGGCTCCAGTGGAATTCAGGAGGCATGCCCTGCTGATTTCAGCAGCCTGGAGATCTGAGCCACCTGGGGGCCTGAGGTTTACTCAAACGAAATACGTTGGAAAGATAACTAAGTTAGGAGAAAAGGACGGGCTGAGATCAGCCATGATTGGCTAAGTCTGTGCATGGACCCAGGTGAGCAACCGTACTTGGCGGGCAGACTAACCTGGACAATCGGAATAGGCTGGTATGTGTGTGAGACCTGTTTGGCAGGAGCTTGAGATGTAACTGCGTGTGTGGAAGTCTCGTATACAGGGAAAAAACAGTTATGGGAAACAAGAGTAGTAAAAAGGACAAAAAGGTTGAAGAAATGGCTAACACAACTAACATAAGGATACCCCCAGACAGTCCTTTGGGACAAATGGTAGCAGGATGGGATGGACCCATCTAGGGAAAATACACCCGGGATAAGAGCATCAACTGGGCCTGGGGAGGATGGACCAGTAGCCAGGGATAGAACTGTATTTAAACTGCTGAAATCTGTAAAGTAGATGTGGTCTCTTGCTTTCATCTACTGAGATCCACTAGCCTTTGCAAACACTTCAAATAAAACTTGCTTTGTTTTCCAACACCTTCAGAGTTTACTGTATTCCTCACACTGATGTTCTCAGAAACTGTCCAATTTCCCTTCCTGTTATGTCCTGGGCCTGGTGAGTGACTCAGCAGGTGCAGGAAGCTGCAGAGAGCCCCGGGCAGACCACGTGGTTGCCCGGGACCAGACAGGCTGTCTCCAGCCTATTGCACATGCGCAAGGCGAAAGAATCCATTGCATTGATTGGCTGACACTGTCTCTGCAAAAGGGTGTATAAAGGAATCTGTGCCATTTTGTTTTGGTTCTGTTGGAGATTCAATAAAGAAGCATCTGTTGTTTGTCTGCCTCGTCTCAATGCCTTACCAACACACAGAACAGAACATTGGCGACGAAGGTGGGATTGTGCTGAAAGAAAACAACGAAAGAAGATAGGCTGACTCATCACGGAAGGCCTGAAGCGCTGGGAAGTTCAGCGTTCCGAAGAGCGCAACTCTGCCTGCTAGTACGAAAACGCTGGAGGAGAGCTCGGCAAGATTCGTCCAGGAACCCCTTCTCAAGTGAAGCAGCATGAGGCATTGACGAGGCCGCCAAGGAGCAATGATGTCCAGGCTAGGCCGTCTGTCAGAATTCGACACAGCACATCCTGAGTATTGGAGTTTGTACGTGGCCCAGGTAGAGAACTATTTTCGGGTAAACCAAGTTTGAGAGGACAGTCTCAAGGCTGCAATGTTACTGTGTGTCTGTGGGCAAGAGACATTTGATAGTGCCGAAAATCTGGTCGCCCCAGCACCACTTGAATCCATCGCTTATTCTGAGCTGAAGAAAATGCTACGTGAACATTTCGAACCGAAGCTTTCGGTGATTGCATGGCATCACGCATTCGAGCAGAGGGACCAGCATCCTGGAGAGTCTGTTGCAGACTTTATTGCTGCGTTGCGACAAGCAGCGAGGCCATGCGAATTTAAGGACCTGGAAGAAAGACTTCGTGATCATCTAGTTTGTGGGCTAAGAAGTCGTGAGCTACAGCAAAAGATATTTGTGAGAGACAACATTTCCTTCCAGGATGCCCTGAGGGAGATTTCAGCCAACGAAGCAGTGGGCGGAGCTGTGAAGGCCTTGTGGCTCGCCAAGAACCCTCCAACTTCGAGCGCAGTCCATCAAGAGGTCACTCGAGAGGTATCCGAACAGGATTCAGAGATGGAGGTTGACCGATTGCAGCAGCCAGCAGAGAAAAGGCCTCAAGAGCGAAAGGACAAGGCAACTCTATTCCCTTGGTGTTTCGGATGTGAAGGACGCCACAAGCACTCCGATTGCCATTTCTGCTCTGCCATTTGCTGGGCATGTGGCAGGCAAGGCCACATAGCCGCCATCTGCTTGGGTCGCCAGAAAGACCGGTCTTTGGAAGAATTGCCTTGGAAAGGTATCAGGGTCCCCAGCCAGAACAGGGTGGGGTACTGCGTGTCCAATAGGAGCATCTTGAAAACAGAGGCCCACAAGCCACTTAAGAAGAAGCTACGAACTAATGTCAAATTGCAGGGGGTCCCCTTAACGATGGAGCTGGACACGGGTTCTGCTCTGTCAATCATATCCCAGAATGCCTTGAAACAAATTTGCTATAGAAGCGGCCAGCGAGTTAAACTCAGGCCGTCGAATCTAGTTCTTACCGATTTTCAGAATTCTCGAGTCAGCATGAAGGGGGAGGCCACGCTCAGAGTACAGTGTAGGAACTTTGAAGGGTTTTTAGACATTGTTGTAGTTGAGGGTGACCGCTTGAGCCTAATCGGACTCAATTGGTTCAAGGCACTTGGGATTCAAGTGACTGGGCTGCACAGCTTGCAAACGGCTGGCCTTGCAGAAGTTTGTAAGGAGTTTGCTGATGTGTTTAGCCCAGAACTAGGGTCATACAAGGGGCCTCCAATTTCCTTGCGGTTAGACGTATCCATCGCACCAATTAGGATTAAGCCTCGTCGGGTGCCCTTTGCGCTCAAGCAAAGGATTAATGCAAAGCTGGACAAGTTGCTCCAGCAAGGTATCTTGGAACCTGTGGATAGTAGTCCATGGGAAACACCCATAGTTACTCCACTGAAAACCAATGGTGAAGTCCGCATTTGTGCTGACTATAAATGCACATTAAATAAAGCTTTACAGCAGCACTCTTATCCGGTGCCTGTGGTGAGCCACATTTTGGCCTCACTCAAGGGAGGCCGAGTTTTCACCAAACTTGATTTGGCTCAGGCCTATCAACAGCTACCGGTGGACGAAGCAACGGCTGAGGCCCAGACGATTGTAACGCACCGGGGAGTTTTCAAAGTAAGAAGACTGCAGTTTGGGGTTAACGTAGCCCCTGGCATCTTCCAAAGTGTGATGGAGCAAATGCTCTGCAATATTCCGGGGGTTTGCCCTTACTTCGATGATGTCCTCATTGCAGGGGAATCACCGAAAAACTTGGCTTATGGGATCGGGGCTGTCTTAAGTCACCTCAAGGCTGATGGGACACAAGTCCCTGTAGCCTACTATTCTAGGACTCTTATCATCTGCTGAGTGTAATTATGCACAGATAGATAAAGAAGCCTTGGCCATAGTGGCTGGCATAAAAAAGTTCCATGACTTTTTATACGGTCACCATTTCACAGTCTTTACAGACCATAAGCCACTGCTGGGGTTGTTTACAACCAACAAGCAAACCCCACACATAATTTCTCCTAGAATGTTGAGATGGTCAATTTTCCTTTCTGCATATGACTACTCACTGGTTCACAAACCAGGCAAAGAAATGGGCCATGCAGATGGCCTTAGCAGGTTACCTTTAAAGCTTATTGAACCAGATCCTGCTCCAGCTACCCATATACTATCTATTCAGAATTTGCCTGAGTCCCCCCCTCAATGCAAGGGATGTGGCTGCAGAAACAGCCAATGATCACACGTTAACACACGTGTTGACATGGGTACTGTCAGGATGGCCAGACACATGTCCTGGCACAGAGTTCCAGAGTTTCTGGAAGAGGAAGCATGAGCTATCCACCTTTAAGGGTTGTGTCCTATGGGGAAGCAGGGTAGTGATCCCAACCTCATTGAGGACTAGAGTCTTGCAGTCTCTGCATGAGGGACATCCGGGAATAGTCTGGATGAAGGCGCTTACGCATAGCCATCTTTGGTGGCCTGGGCTTGATAAGGAGATCGAGACCCAGGTCCATGGGTGCCATGTTTGCCAACAGTCTAGGCCTGAAATGCCTCAGGCTCCTGTACATAGGTGGGAGGAGACACATGCCCCTTGGTCGAGGGTTCATATCGACTACGCTGGCCCCTTTCAGGGGCAATTCTTCCTGATCATTGTGGACAGCCATTCCAAGTGGCTGGAGATCGCTCCAGTCTCCACCACAACTGCTGCCAGGACCATCCAGGTGTTGAGAGGGATCTTCGCCTCCCATGGGCTCACAGATGTCCTTGTTTCTGACAATGGACCTCAATTCACTTCTTCTGAGTTTCTGGCTTTTCTACAGGCCAACATGATCCGCCATGCTACTTTGGGACCCTTTCATCCAGCTTACAACGGCCATGCTGAGTGCATGGTATGCACAACCAAGGATGCTTTGAAGAGGCTCATGCACGGAGGCTGGCATCGCAGATTAGCTGACTTTCTTCTTTGCCACCACACCACACCTTGTACAGCTACTGGAAAGAGCACAGCCGAACTCCGCTACAGTCACCGTCTCATTACTAAGCTGGACAGGTTGCACCCAGACCGGGTGGCTTCACAGGTGTCACAGCCGCGGGCACCTAGGAGACTACAGGTGGGCGATCCGGTTTGGACAAGAAACTATGGACCTGGACATCTCTGGGTGACAGCAGTGGTCTGCAAAGTCACTGGGCTGCTGTCTTACAAAGTGGTCTTGGAAGATGGTGATGTGTTATGTCGGCACATTGACCAACTGCGCTGGAGGCTTCCCAGTCACCCTTCTGCTCCTGACTCTGCTCTCGGGGGGGAGGAGGACCACGATCACGATCGTGGATCTCAGTCTCTCTGCAAAAGCGGAATTGCACATGCACCAGAAGGGGGTTGTGCCAACGAGGCGGCTCCTGACTCTGGCACTGGGTCCATGCAATACTACACACAACTGGCTGTTCAGGCCACTCTGTCTGCTGGTCTTGGGCTCACGGGACAGTGTTCCCAAGAGGGGTCCATTGTGGACTTGGGGAATTCCACCCCACCAAGGAACTCTGGTCTGGGTTTACAGGATACGGCCAGTCAGCATGATGGAAGGTTGCCTGAATCTAGGGGCCATCAAAGTCCTGGTCTGCCGAGCCTGGCAGGCGAGCTTGCAGGCCAGGCAATCACAACCGCTCCAAGAAAATCAGAGCGGGCCAGAGGTCCACCCAAGCATTTACAGGACTATGTAAGATTCCTGTCAGTAGGTGGGCAAGCTTAAGGGTACTTAGAAATCAGAACACGCTCAAAAGAACAAGTGTTAGATTTATAGTAGTGCAAAAATAGTAAGTGTTCACTTGTTTTGAACCAAGAGGGGAGGGGTGTTATGTCCTGGGCCTGCTGAGTGACTCAGCAGGTGCAGGAAGCTGTAGAGAGCCCCAGGCAGACCACATGGTTGCACGGGACCAGACAGGCTGTCTCCAGCCTATTGCGCACGTGCAAGGCGGGAAAATCCGTTGCATTGATTGACTGACACTGTCCCTGCAAAGGGGTATATAAAGGAATCTGCACCATTTTGTTTTGGTTCTGTTGGAGATTCAATAAAGAAGCATCTGTTGTTCATCTGCCTCGTCTCAATGCCTTACCAATGCACAGAACAGAACACTTCCTTTTCTATTTTGGGAGACTAAACAAAAACAAATTGAAATTCATGTTTTTGAGTTAACTATCTGCAACTTGACATATGCTTAAATACCATACCTACTCATGAAACTGAGCAAATACATGCCTTATAGCCATTTGTCTTGCACTGCTATGCTGTACTTATAGCCACCTAGAGTCACCCTAAAATCTAAAAATTATAGGGCTATCAGTGCATGTAACATAGATGTGTGTGTGGACAAGAACATCAACCTTGCTGTCAAGCAAAATCAAGCTTCTAATAGTGAGTGCCACACAAAGTGCACTAACCAAACAGATGGTAAGACAATAGGGGAACTCAGGCACCACGCAGGTTATGTAGAAAGTAAACAAAGGGCCGGTCATAAAGGACTCAAATGTCTATACACAAATGCACAGAGTATGAACAGCAAACAGGGTGAACTAGAAATTCACGTTAATGAGGGCAGATATGATATTGTTGCCATTACGGAAACATGGTGGGATGAAACCCACAAATGGAACACACAGCTAGAGGGATTTAAATAATTTAAAAGAAACAGACCAAATAAAAGAGGAGGTGGAGTTGCTCTCTATATAAGAAATAACTTACATCTCTACAGAAATAGAGCACAATAATGATGAAAACTGTCTTGAATGCATTTGGGTCAATATAAAAGGGGGGGGGGAAATGACATTGCCATAGGTGTATACTATAGGCCACCCAACCAAACAGAGGAAATAGATGAACTTTTTGCTAGTCAGCTAACTAAGGTATGTAGGAAGCACATCACAATAGTTATGGGGGACTTTAACTACCCTGACATCAACTGGGAGACAAACTCTGCACCAAGTGGAAGATCAAACAGATTCCTGACAAACCTAGCAGACAACTTTGTCTCCCAAAACGTAGAGAAGGGAACTAGGGGATTAGCCATTTTGGATCTAATTCTCACTAACAGAGATGAAATGATAGAAGGTGTTGAAGCCATAGGAACCTTGGGAGGAAGTGATCATGCAATATTGGAATTCAACATTATGGAAGCACAAGCACTAGAACACAGTCAAACTAGAGTCTTGGACTTCAAGAGAGCTAATTTCAATAAACTTAGAGAGGGTTTGGGAAGGATTCCATGGATGAGAATCCTCCAGGGGAAAACAACTCAAGATGCTTGGGAAATTTTGAAAAGTGAGATAATAAAAGCCCAGTCTAGCACAATACCAACAAAGAGGAAAAATAACAGCTCTCAGAAGAAACCAACATGGTTGCACAAAGAACTCTCTGATAAATTGAAAGATAAAAATGACAAGTATAGAAAGTGGAAAGAGGGACACATAACTAAGTCAGAATATCAGCAAATAGCCCGAGCCTGCAAAGATGAAGTGAGGAAAGCTAAGGCTCAAAATGAACTAAGGCTTGCGACCAAAGTCAAAAATAACAAAAAAAGCTTCTTTCAACATGTAAAAAACAAGAAAAAAAGTGAAGGAAATGATTGGTCCATTAGTGGGTGAAAGTGGCAAGAAGGTGACAAGCAACAGGGAGAAAGCAGAAGTATTTCACTCGTTTTTCGCATCTGTCTTTACACAAAGGGAAAAAGCAGACCAACCTATCAAAAATAGTGCCATAAAAAACAGAATAGAAACACAAGTTAAGTTAGGCAAGAAAATGGTAAGTGAGCTCCTGTCCAGCCTAGACGAGTTCAAATCACCAGGACCAGATGGATTACATCCCAAGGTTCTCAAGGAACTGGCAAATGTGATCTCAGAACCACTGAACTATATTTTTCAAAGATCCTGGAGCACTGGGGAACTACCAGAGGACTGGAAAAGAGCTGATGTAGTTCCCATCTTCAAAAAAGGGGGAAAAATGGATCCAGGAAATTACAGACCTATCAGCCTGACCTCAATACCTGGGAAGATCCTGGAAAAGATAATCAAAAAACAAATCAACGAACACCTAGAGGCAAACAAAGTCATTACTAAAAGCCAACATGGGTTTGTCAAAAACAGATCATGCCAGACAAATCTTATTGCGTTCTTTGACCAAGTGACAAAATTAGTGGACCAGAGGAATGCTGTGGATATAATTTACTTGGACTTCAGTAAGGCATTTGATAAAGTAGATCACAACCTACTACTTGATAAGATAGAAAAATGCGGGTTAGACAGCATCACCACCAGATGGATCTGTAGCTGGCTGACCGGCCGTACTCAGCATGTGGTCCTCAATGGAACCACATCTACATGGAGGGAAGTGCGTAGTGGGGTGCCCCAGGGCTCTGTTCTCGGCCCAGTGCTCTTCAACATCTTCATCAATGATTTGGACGAGGGGATAGATGGGGAACTCATCAAATTTGCAGACGACACCAAGCTGGCAGGAATAGCCAACACTCCAGAAGACAGGCTTAGGATACAGGAGCATCTGGACAGACTTGAACACTGGGCGCTATCTAACAAAATGAAATTCAATGGTGAAAAAAGTAAGGTTCTACATTTAGGCAAGAAAAACCAAATGTATAGGTATAGTATAGGGGGTACCTTGCTCAATGAGAGGGATCTCAGAGTCCTAGTGGACAATCATTTAAATATGAGCCAGCAGTCTGCTGCAGCTGCCAAAAAAGCCAACACAGTGCTAGGCTGCATTAACAGAGGGATAGAATCAAGATCACATGAAGTATTAATACCACTCTACAATTCTTTGGTAAGGCTACACTTGGAATACTGCATCCAGTTTTTGTCACCACGATGTAAAAAGATGTTGAGACTCTAGAAAGAGTACAGAGAAGAGCAACAAAGATGATTAGGGGACTGGAGGTTAAAACATATAAGGAAAGGTTGATGGAATTGGGTATGTCTAGTTTAATGAAGAGAAGGACGAGGGGGGACATGATAGCAGTGTTCCAATATCTCAGGGGCTGCCACAGAGAAGAGGGAGTCAAGCTATTTTCCAAAGCGCCTGAAGGCAGGACAGGAAGCAACGGGTGGAAACTAATCAAGGAGGGAAGCAACCTAGAACTAAGGAGAAACTTCCTGACAGTTAGGACAATTAACAAGTGGAACAACCTGCCTCCAGAAGCAGTGAATGCTCCAACACTGGAAGTTTTTAAGAACAAACTGGACAGCCATTTGTCCAAAATGGTATAGGGTTACCTACCTGAGCAGGGGGCTGGAGTTGATGACCTCCAAGGTCCCTTCCAACTTTATTATTATTATTATTATTATTATTATTATTATTATTATTATTATTATTATTATTATTATTATTATTATTATTATTATTATTATTATTATTATTATTATTATTATAGATCATCGCACAGTCAGCCAGATGTTCAGACTGGATTTGGCATTTTGTCTACCTATCGAGTCCTTACCCAGGACCTGGGATAGGCAGATGTGGATGTTTGATGGTATTACAGGTATCGTCGCAGGATGGAAGCAGTTCCTAGTAAGGCCGCCTTTTGCAATTGACTAATAGCGAATTTGTCAATGCCAATGGTGTTCAAGTGGTACTCCAGTTGTTTTGGGATTGCACCCAATTATTATTATTATTATTATTATTATTATTATTAACAGCGAGATGAGCAGTATATAAATTTAATAATACCTCAAGGGAAGAAAGAGCACTTGGGTTAATGTGTTTCTCAACCATGCTTAAAATCAAGGAATTTGCAAGATGCTTTCCAGTAAATGAGTAATCTGACAACATAACTCATAAATATTGTCAAAATGCAACAACAAGCACTAAACCTTTAGGGGCTGTGAAGAAATAATCAGAATAGAGAGGTTTTCTTCTGAATGGAGCGCATGTTTGAAGTTTGGAGAGCATGTTTTGGGTGTTCACACAAAATATCTGGCAGAGACCTGTCTGTTCACAAAGCGACTGTCATGGTGGGTACAGATAGTCACAAGACATACATTTACCTGAAAGCTCCCCAATACCCACTTACCCCTCCCCTCCCCCCCAAAAATACTCTATCATCTCAGCTTTGTCTTTTGGAGAACTGCTAAGCTCACTCCAGAACAAGGGGCTAAGATGAATTTCCCAATTATATTTATTTTTTAATCATATATCTAAAGCTAGAGGTCAGAGTGTTTTTTTGCAACATGTCAGATTCCAGTTTATTTATTTTTTCCCCAAAAATTATTTGTTATAGAAATGGCTAGTTTATACTATTATGGAAAAGTAAAAAGCTGAGGTTCGATGTTAATGCTTCATTCTTCTGCAACAGAGGAAGTCGGAAGTCAATGCCTTTTCTTTTTCCCTTCTCCCCCTCACTTTCCCCCCTTCTTCCTCCCCACTGTGTCCTACTATTTGCTTTTGTATTTTTGTATTTTATTCTATAATGTAATAAAATGTTACAAACTCAAAAATAAATAAATAGAAATATAAAAAAAATATGAAAAGAATCCAACTGGAGCAAAAAACTGCCATGCAGATTGATGTCCACTAGTGCCATGCTGACCTGAAGCAGAAAGAAATCACATTGAAATGAAATACAGTGGTGAGAAAAGTAAAGTTATACATTTAGGCAACAAAAACCAAATGCATAGGTGTAGAATAGGTGGTACCTGGCTCAATAGTAGTAAATGTGAGAGGGATCTTGGAGTCCTAGTGGACAATCACTTAAATATGAGCCAGCAGTGTGCTGCAGCTGCCAAAAAAGCCAATGCAGTCCTAGGCTGCATTAGCAGAGGAATAGAATCAAGGTCATACAAACTGTTAATACCACTTTATAATGCTTTAGTAACACCACACTTGGAATATTGCATCCAGTTTTGGTAACCATATTATAAAAAAGATGTTGAGACTCTAGAAAGAGTGCAGAGAAGAGCAACAAAGATGATTAGGGGACTGGAGGCTAAAACATACGAAGAATGGCTGCAGGAATTGGGTATGTCTAGTTTAATGAAAAGAAGGACTAGGGGTGATAAGATAGCAGTGTTCCACTAGCTAAGGGACTGCCACAAAGAAGAGGGGTCAACCTATTTTCCAAAGCACCTGAAGGCAGGACAAGAAGCAATGGTTGGAAACTAATCAAGGAGAGAAGCAACCTAGAACTAAGGAGAAATTTCCTGACATAACAATCAGTGGAACGACTTGACTCCAGAAGTTGTGGGAGCTCAAACACTGGAAGTTTTTAAGAAGAGCTTGGTCAACCATTTGTCTGAAATGGTATAGGGTTTCCTATTTGAGCAGGGGGTTGAACTAGAAGACCTCCAAGGTCACTTCCAACTCTGTTATTCTGTTAACCCTTTAACTAGAGCAGTGGTTCTCAACCTGTGGGTCAGGACCCCATTTGGGGTCGAATGACCATTTCACGGGGGTTGCCAAACAATGCAGTCCGCCATTTTTTACCCTTTTCCTTAGCTGTGCTACTCCCTTTTATTCTATTGGCTTTTGAAAGCTGTGGGATTAATTGCATAAATATGCCCATAGACATGCTCCCACAAAGTCCTTGAGATAACAAACGGACTGCTCCAGACACGGAACACATTCATCAGCCATTTGGACAGGGTCTGATAAGAACACGGGAAGCAGGATGCATGAATCATTACCCACCTGCATAGCCTTGCATTTGGAAAGTGTCTGTTATGTGATACATTGTAACCACCCCTATATACGTCTTTTGATTACGCTGTGTGATGTAAAAACTATAGTAACAATAAAATAGGGTGTTGGAGTCAGCTCTGGGCTCCCATCCCGAGATACCTGCGTGCGTGTCTCATTCTCCATGGGAGACCACCACATCTGGTGACCCCGATGTGATCCACTGAGGGATACGTCCCTGCCGACCCTTTACTTATCGCCTGGAATAGGCTTGGTGTACCCAACGAAGTTGCTGGCAACTGACTCCTCTTCGTAAGTATGGGGGGTGGAATGTCTCACGCTCAAAAGCAGCATGTGGAAGAGCTGAGGCTACTTGGCAGGAAAAAATATCTTACTGATCAGGAACAGAAATTAACCCGTCACCTTTCTAAATCTGAGGCTGTTAAATTGCTTGCTTACGTATGGGCTAACTGCTCATCCTATCCGGAGTCTGGATCTTTAAAAGTAGATACATGGAGGAAAATCGGCGCCATCCTCCATCAGTCTCCGAGAGCCCCCCCAGAGATTTTGTGCCTTTGGAAAATTGCCTATACCCTGATTCAAACCCATGCTGACTCGCCTCATCAGCCTTTATTAGACCCTCCACCGTACAAAAGTCCGTCTGTTATGTTGGCCACTCCCTTACCACCTGGAGCCGGTTTCAACCCTCCTTCTGCCCCTGCAAATTCTATGGATCCTGATAAACAACAAACAGCCTCTCCTGTTCCTGCCACATTGCCACCTGTCTCCCGGCCCGGAATCATCCATGGTGCTTTTCAAAAGGCTTTGAACAAGCTTCCGGTACGGGGCGGCGGCGATGGTGGCTATTTTGTAGCCGTCCAGCTGGGAAGGTGTCAGAGCCGCGGAGCACAGCGCGCATCAGCTGGCCCGCGGCTCGGAATCCCCTTCCCGGGCAAAGGGAAGGGGTAGAGAATGCAGGAGTAGAGGTAGAACCCCTGAACCCCCTCTGGATTTTTTCCTAGAGGGGGTGGAAGGAGTGTTCCCTCGGAGCTCCTGCTGATCTCCGCCTCCCAGCTGTTTTTGCTTCTTTGGAAGCAAAAGAAACTGCCGCCTCTATCTCCGCGGTTACAGAGTTTCGGTGAGTAACTTTAGAAGCGGACAGAGCGGTTTAAAGGATTTTCTTTTATATAGTTTAGTGCTTTATCTTCTTTTTCTAGTTAGTTTTGGTTATCTCTCCTTTGTTCTTTTTTGCTGGCACGGAGAGAGAAAATAAGATGGCGTTTTGAAAGTGTTTGGCTTTTTTTTTCTTTTTTTTTGTGTCTCTTTGTTCTTATTTTTCTTGGAAAGTATTGGATTTAAATGATTGCTTTTGATTTTTTTGTTCCTGGCTTTGGATTTCTCTCTTGATTTCTTCTTCTTTTTTTTTTTGGAACTTGGAACTCTAAGGATTACAGTATTTTTGTTCTTTTTAACTTCTATTTCTCCCCTCCCCTTTTTTGGGGGGGAGAAGGGAAGAGAGAACTGCGTTTTAAAAAATGGCTTCAAAGAGACAACCGCCTTCTATACTACCTAAGGTGGTTTCCTCTCCCACAACCTTAACTGCACAACAACAACAACAACAACCTAAACATGTACCACCGACCCAGCCACCACCCTCTCCTCCTCCACCAGGCCTGTCTGCACAAGAGATTAAAAACATAATGGGAGATGCTGTATCCCAAATTAGAGATGAAATGAAGCAGCTTGTTGTACAGATTAAATCTGAAATTAAAGAGGAATTAAATGAAATGAAGGACTTACTAGAAGATAATAATACCATTTTGCGGCAAGACATAGTTACAGCCGTATCAGGTTTGGCTTCGGTGGTGGTGAAGCTGGACTCGAGAGTGGAGGAAGTTGCTGATAAAGTTGATTTTTTTGAGGATAAATTTCAAGATATGGAAAGCAAGATGGAGATCTCACAAGTAGATATCCTTATGTCTCAGTATAGGGAGATGGAGCACGCCCTGAGGATCAGGGGTCTCAAGGAAGATATGAATCAAGATCTGATGGAGATGGTGCTTAGTGATCTGGCTGTTGCTCTGAATATGGATAAAGGAGAATTACGCAGAGAAGTGGAAAAAATTTATAGAGTTAATTCTTGGATTGCGAAGCAAAAGAACTTGCCTAGAGATGTTGTGATTTATTTCACAAAGAAGTCTCTGCGCAATGAAATTATACAAGCTTTTTATAATAAGAGATTCCAGATTGCTGCCCGAGATGTTATCATTTTAAAGGAAATCCCATCAAAAATTTTAAGAAACAGGAAAGATTTTGCTTTCTTAGCTAATGAACTTAAAGCAAGACTGATGCCATTCAGATGGGAGATCCCGATGGGCATCGCTTTGAGCCATGCGGGGATGCGTTATAGGTTGAATACGGTTGTTAAAGCTAAAGAGTTTTATAATACGGTCCTGGGTGCAGGCTCAGCTTCATCTGTTCAGAAACCCTTGAGTGGTAAAGAGCTGGAACAGCAATCTGAAGCATTAGGTCTGATCTCTGCTGGGAAGTGGCAAGCTGAAGGGCAACGTCAAACAGAGGTCAAAGAGCAGAGGATGACCCGTGCAGCACATAGACGCAAGGAAAAGGAGCAACAAAAGAAAGAGATTAAAGAATCTTCTTCGGAAAGTGTTTCACTGCCGGTGGGAGGAGCAAGACCCAAGAGTTCTGCAACACATACAGCAATGGCAGACCTCCAGGTAGTCTTCTCCAGGCTCTTGGCCAAGGGAGATGGCAAAGTTCCTGACCTGGAATGTTAACGGTCTAAATTCCCCTCAGAAAAGAAAGAAAATCTTTTACTACTTAAAGCAACATAATAATGATATTATTTGCCTACAGGAAACTCATATTCTACTTAAAGATCAAAAATATTTAGTTAACGCCCGTCTGGGATCTCATTTTGTATCTTCTGCTCCTGGGAAAAAGGGGGGAGTGGTTATCTATGTGAAGCAAAATTTACCAGCTTGTCTGGTAGAATCAGATCCCCAAGGAAGATACGTGATGATTGAACTTGGCTTATATGGTAAGAAAATACTTATAGTGGGACTTTATGCACCAAATCAGCAACAGGAACAATTTTATAGATTGTTACATCAAAAAATAACTTTGCTGGACTACAGATCCGTGGTATTAATGGGTGATTGGAATGGTGTCTTAGATATACAAAGGGACAAGAAAGGTTCTTCTCCTCTTTTTAAACAGGCAAAACTACCTAAAGCCTTTTTTGACATGAAAGAGGACTGGGAATTAAGGGATTATTGGCGGGAATGTAATCAAGAGGAGAGAGACTTTACCTTCTTTTCAGATAGACACCAATCCTTTTCAAGAATTGACTTTTTTTTGATCACAACGGATTTATATAATAGAGTAAAGACTGTTAAGATTTTTCCTAGGTCGCTGACGGATCATAGTCCAGTTTGGATGGAGCTGATTCAAGAAAAAGAGGAGAGAAGATCTTGGAGGGTGAATGAGAACTTATTCAGACAAGAAAAGAATGTTCAAAAGTTAAAGGAGTGTTTAAAGGATTATTTTGCTTTAAATATGCATAAGGGAACATCAATGTCAATGGTATGGGATGCAGGTAAAGCCTTCATGCGTGGGATCCTGATAAAAATGAATAACTTTCATAGGCAAAAGCAGACTCAGAAACGTAAAGAATTGGAAGATGAAATTAAATTAAAAGAAAAGTCTTTGATTTTAAATCCTTCAGATGAAAGGATTAAAGAATCTATAAAGTTGTTAAGAACACAATTTAATATGTTGATGGCGGATCAATCCGCAACTAATTTATTGTTTATGAAACAAAATACATTTTGTAATGCCAATAAACCAGGGAGATGGTTGGCCTATCAATTAAGAAAGAAACAGAGACAGAGAATAATAGACAAAATAAAGTATAAGGGCAAATTAGTGTTTCAGAAGGAATTGATTAAGAAATCTTTTTTAGATTACTATCAGAAATTATATAAATCTACGAATGTGCAAATCTTAGATATAAATAAATATTTAAGCGAGGCCAGCCTTCCCAAACTGACAGAGGACCAGAAACAGGAAATTAATGGTTTAATTACTAATGAGGAAATTGCGACAGCAATTAAACAATTGAAACCAGGGAAAGCACCGGGTACGGATGGGTTGACATCTGTTTATTATAAAGCTTTAATGGAAGAGATGATCCAACCATTAGGTGATCTTTTTAATGATATCTTACAGGGTTCAGAGATTCCTCCCTCATGGCGTAGTGCTTTTATATCTTTGATTCCAAAAGAGGATCAAGATCTTACTTTACCAAAGAATTATAGACCTATATCTCTTTTAAATGTTGATTATAAGATATTTGCAAAAATTTTAGTAAATAGGCTTATGAGGGTGGTGCATCATCTTGTGCATAAAGACCAATCTGGGTTTATAACTGGTAGGTATATGAAAAATAATGCTAGACAAATCATTAATTTATTAGAATATCTAGACAAGAATAACCAAGTTTCTGCAGGGCTGATATTTTTAGATGCTGAAAAAGCCTTTGATCAATTGAATTGGCATTTTATGTTAAGAGTAATTGAAGAGATGAATTTTGGTGAAAAGATATTACAAGCTCTTACGGTAATATACCAAAAACAAACAGCACAACTTATTGTTAATGGAGGTTTGTCAGAGGTTTTTACAATAGAGAAAGGTACTAGACAGGGATGTCCATTATCACCGTTGTTGTTTGTTTTAACACTGGAAATATTGTTGATTAAAATTCAAGAGTCGCAGGAAATAAAAGGAATAGAAGTTAACAAAAAAGAATATAAGTTAAGAGCTTTTGCGGATGACTTGGTGGTTACTTTGTCGCAACCTACTTATTCTGTAGTAAAGTTATTGCAGTTGATTTATCATTATGGCTTGGTTTCGGGTTTTAAGATTAATGTTAATAAGACTAAAATCCTACCTAAAAATATGACTATTCGGGAGAAGCAGACTTTGGCTAATCTGACGGGTTTTGAAATTGTCAACAAGGTAAAATATTTGGGGGTGATGTTATCTGTTTCTAATGCAAAATTGTTTAAAAATAATTATGAAAGGTTGTGGGTTAGTGTACAGAAAGACTTGAGGAATTGGGAGAAGTTGCAATTATCTCTCATGGGAAGAATTGCAGTGATAAAAATGAATATTCTACCCAAGTTTCTTTTTTTGTTTCAAATGTTACCGATTTTGAAGAACGAGATTAACTTAAGTGAATGGCAGAAAGGAATCAATAAATTCATTTGGGCAGGGAAAAAGCCAAGGGTTAAGTTTAAAATCATGCAAGACTTCCGTGAGAGAGGTGGACTCAAGGTACCGAATTTGAAATTATACTATGATGCGGTGGTTTTAACATCAATCAGTGATTGGGTAAATTTAACAAACCTTGAGATACTCCATTTGGAGGGATGGGACTTACTTTTTGGCTGGCATGCCTATTTAATATTTAATAAAAAAGTGGATCGGGCTTTTAAATCTCATATTATAAGAATTTCTTTACTTAGGGTTTGGAGAAAATATTATAAAAGTGATTTTAAAGTACCACTATGGGCTATACCTTGGCATGCGATAGAAGGAATAAAAAGAGGTGTTAAAATGGACATGGTGTCTTATACACAGTTACTTAGATGGGATGGACAAAATTGGCAGTTAAAATTACTGGAAGAGTTAGTACATGAAAACATTACTTATTCTTGGTTTCAATATAGGCAATTAGTAGACAGATGGAAGATGGATCGTAAGGTGGGTTTTCTTAGAGAAGATGAAAATCTTATTAAGCAAGTGAAGGACCAAAGACTAACTCATATTAAGAGAATTTATGGGGTTCTAGTGGAATTGGATTCAGAAACAGAATTAATTAAAGATTGTATGATTAGATGGGTGCAAAATTTTGGTGAACCAGTCCTACTGGATACCTGGGAAACCATTTGGGTGAGAAATGTTAAATTTACACAATCACAGAATTTAAGGGAGATTTTTTACAAAATGTTTTATAGATGGCACCTTGACCCACAAAAAATGTCTTTTATGTACCCTGACCTACAGCCTAAATGTTGGAGATGTGGTTGTTTGGATGCCACCTACTATCACATCTGGTGGTCGTGTAGAAATACAAAAGCCTTTTGGATTAAGATATGGTGGAATATTCAGAGAATTTTTAGAAGGAGGGTAAAATTTACTCCACAATTATTTTTGTTAGGTATAGTTACTGATTGTGACACAAAGGAGGTTATATTGATGTTAAACTTGATTACAGCCGCAAGGCTGTTAGTAGGACAATATTGGAAGAAGGAATCTTTGCCTACTTTGCAGGAATGGTTCCTTAAAGTGTCTTATTTGGCGGAAATGGCAAAGATTTCGGCTTTCTTAAAAGAACAATCGCAAGAGAAATTTTTTGCTGTTTGGGATAAATGGATAAAGTTTATACAATTTAAATTGGATATAAAAAAATATTATTTAGCTTTTTTATAACTTTTATTTTTATATACATACATATATCTTAGTTATACTCTCTTTTTTCATATAACTTTTCTATTTTTTTTTAATTAAGCCTATATTCTGCTCTGGGAAGCTCCGGGGGGGGGGGAGGGAGTGGGTGTTTTGGGGGGGTAGGGGAAGGGTTGTTTTGTTTTGTTTTGTTTAGTTTCTTGTCTATGTTGTTGTTGTATTGTTATTCTTTTGGTTTTTTTTGTAAAAATTTATAAAAATCTTCAATAAAAAAAAAAAAAGGCTTTGAACAATGGTGATTTGAGTGTTTCTGAACTATCCGAGACAGAGTTGTTCCCTGTTACTTATCAACAGACCGCAGCGGGCATAGTGGTTGATTGGGAAGCACTTCCCCTGGCTATGATCCGAGAATTGAAAAAGGCTACAAAAGATTATGGCATAACCAGTCCCTATACTAAAGGACTGATACACTCAGTTGCTAGTGCATATCGAATGTTGCCTCAAGATTGGAAAGATCTGTTCCGCATGCTTCTTAACGGAACGCAATACGTAGTTTTTGAATCTGAATATAAAAGAGAGGCACAAAACAGAGCTAATCACCCAGGTTCACAATGGACAGCGGAACAACTCTTCGGAGAAGGCAATTTTGCTACCCTTAATGCTCAGGCTCAAACTTTTACCCCCTTTGCATTTCCAATCATTAATACTTGTGTTCTTTCTGCCATGGCTCGTGTTGATGAGTCTGGCACCCCGATTCAATCTTTTTCTGCCATTCGCCAAACTGCGACTGAATCCTATGCAGACTTTGTGAATCGCCTGCAAGTTGCCATTGAGCGTCAAATTTCAAACAGAGATGCAGCAAATGAAATCCTCATAAAATTGGCTTATGAACATGCAAATGCAGACTGCCAGTCCATTCTTAAACCACTTGTTTCCAGTCCCACGGCCACTCTAGCAGACTTTCTTAAAGCCTGCCGCATTGTGGGAACCAATGCTTTTCAAATGGACACTCTTGCAGCTGCAATCCAAAAGGGGAATCAACCCCAAGGCACTTGCTTCAATTGTGGAAAACCTGGTCATTTTAAAAAGCAATGCAGAGCCCCAGGAGGCGGCGCGGCTCGACCCGCTGCCATCCCCGGAGCCAAGCCCAAAACTGTGTGCCCAAAATGTAAAAAGGGTTTTTATTGGGCCAATCAGTGCCGTTCCTCTCAGTCCAATCGGGGAAACTAACAGAGGGGTCTGCAGCTAACCCCTCTCCAAAGGCTGCATCCTTTTCAGATTTTACTCCTTCTGCTTCGCAATATTTTTCTGGCATTGATTTAAAATTGGCTTCTGATCTTTCTGTTACTTTTCCTAACCTACTCACGGTTGCTGAAACCCTTTATTCTGGACCCTTGCCTCCGGAAACGGAGGGAATAATCCTTCCCACACCTGTTGTTCGGGAACAAGGAGTGTTTGTGCTTCCAGGTATGATAGATCCCACGTATAGAGACACCCTAAAAGTCCAATTTTATACCAATCTCCCTGTCACAATGAACCGGGGGGATACGGTGGCACGCTTGGTTTTATTACCACGTGCAGCACCATCCATTCCAGAGGCTGCATATGCACCTCACTCTGGGAATTCTTCCTCTGATTTATTGGCACTAACAAAGCAAATTACTCCCCAAAAACTGGTGATGCCTTTTTTAATCAATGGCATTCTCTTCTCTGGTCTTGTAGACTCTGGTGCGGATGTCTCAGTCATAAGAACAGCTGAATGGCCCTCTAACTGGCCCCTCGAATCCTCACCGGCAGTCAGGGGAGTGGGAGGACTTCAACAAGCAAGCTCCAGTAAAAATTGGCTTACTGCACAACGAATCACAAAAGGCATTTCTGCTAAATTTAAACCTGTCGTCCTCCCTCTTCACACAAATTTATGGGGCAGAGACTTACTCTCTCAATTTAATGCGAAGTTAACTCTGGAAGACTAATAATGCCTCCTTCACCCATGAAGCTGACGCTCCTTTCTGACACCCCCGTGTGGGTAGACCAATGGCCACTCACTTTAGAAAAACAGGAAGCATTGCAGAAACTGGTATATCAGCAAATACAATCTGGCCATTTGGAACCAACTACCAGTCCTTATAACACTCTAGTATTTGTAGTCAAGAAAAAATCAGGCAGCTGGAGAATTATTCATGATTTACGCCTCATTAACATAATAATTAAACCCATGGGTCCGCTACAGTGCGGAATTCCCAACCCAAATATGATCCCCAAAGACTATGATTTGGCAATTATTGATTTAAAAGACTGTTTTTTTTACCATTCCTTTACACCCTGATGACAAACAACTTTTTTCTTTTTCTTTGCCTCAAACTAACATGTCCCGACCTACTCCTCGCTATCAATGGACTGTTCTTCCCCAAGGCATACTTCACAGCCCCACCATATGTCAAGCTTTTGTGGACGCTGCCTTGTTGCCTTTTCGCAAATCCTATCCTAACTTTTTGCTTTATCACTATATGGATGACATTCTCCTAGCTGCCCCGGGTCCTCCTGGCACAGTACAAACTGTCCTTCCCCAACTCATTCAGCTTTTAGCTTCTTATGGCTTTATTGTCGCCCTGGAAAAAGTTCAGACCCAATCTCCCTTTTTATATCTGGGACACAAAGTCCTAGCCTCTCATTCTGTTCCGGTGCTCCCTGCCATCCACCTTCCTTCTCCTCTCACTTTAGTTGCTTTACAACAAATCTTGGGCACCATAAATTTTGTACGCCCATTTCTTGCACTCACCACTGCCCAATTGGCACCCTTGTTTTTGGCTTTGCGAGGCCACACTTCCCCCTCCTCTGTTGTTGTTCTTAACCCCACTCAAAAACATGTTTTTGCCTTAATTATTAGTGCCCTCTCCACCCGCTGGGTGGACCGGGCCATTCCCAATGAGCCTTTGTCTTTGGCCATATTTAATACTCCCTCTATTCCTACAGCTGCCCTTCTCTAACATCAAAAGGGGAGGGTTTCCATTGTTGAATGGATTCACCTCCCCAATACTCCTCGCAAATCTATCAATCAACTGCCATATATGTTTGCTCTTTTAATTACGAAGGGCCGTTTTCGAGCAAAATGTTTAATTGGATTTGATATTGTTTTTTTATATGTCCCCATGTCTCTTACTATATGGCAGTGCTTCTCAAATAGTGGGGCGCGCCCCCCAGGGGGGGGCGAGGCTCCATAAAGGGGGGCTCGTTTGACCTCGGCAAATACTGTCATATTGGATTTCTAGATCGGATCATCCGACTCACTCGCAAGCGGCGTCCCACACGGCATTGGTTGCCTAGCAACTCTAGAGCTGAAGAGAGGGAGCAGCGCGGCACGAACACTGAAGATTGTCCCAGCGCAGCCCCAGTAGCAGCCCGACGCGGAGGACAACATGACCGCCAACGCACGTGACACATGCAAAGGACCCGATTGGATAGACATGATGCTCTATCCTGATTGGCCAAACCAGTTCCCAGTATGACTGGGGGAGAAATCCTTTTAATGCACCAGCTCCTACTGGGTTCAGTCTTGCAGAGGAGGAGCAGTTCATAGAAATCACATCTGACTCCATATTGAGACTAAGTTTCACATCCCAGACACTGAGTGAATTCTGGCTGAGTGTGGAGAAGCAATATCCACTCTTAGGACAAAGAGCTGTGCACATTCTTCTTCCATTTGCAACTTCTTACTTGTGTGAGATTGGCTTCTCTGCTGTTGCTGCTCTGAAAAGCAAATACAGGTCTCGGCTACACATTGAGAAGGAGCTGAGAGTTGCTGTGTCCTGCTTCAAACCCCGCTTCGAAAAGCTATGCATTGAAAAACGTGCCCATTGTAGCCATTAATCCAGACATCACCTCTGATTAAAAAATCAGCTCAAATTATTTTATATATTTTTGTTTTGCAGGTTAAAGTTTTTTTTTAATATTGTGCTCCTTTAAATCTTTTCTGCTACAGTTAATAAAGCTATTCTTTGTTGTAAATTGATCCACATTTCTTTCTTTTTTTATTCTCATATACGTTAATAAGGATACAGTGTTATGCAGAGGTGTATTTATAACAATTTTATAGACAAATGATACTATTTACAGTCGCGCGGGGGGCGCGAAATGTTTTCTTCTTCCTAGGGGGGCATGACAGAAAATAATTGAGAAGCACTGCTATATGGGAACCTTTATTTGCCTCTTCAGATGTATTGCAATTTTCTCTTGCTGACTGGGCAGGATCTGTTTCCTGTCATATTCCCTCTGACCCTCGCTTCCAACTCCTTAATAATGTTTCAATTTCTCTGCATTCTCCCATTTCCTCCTCTCCCATTCCTAACGCTGTCACCCTGTATGTTGATGGCAGCAAGACTTATGGTTCATGTGTATGGAAGGAGGGTGAACAATGGCACACAAAAATTACTCCTCCTCAAACTTCTGCTCAGCGTGCTGAACTTGCCGCTACAATATTGGCTTTACAAACTTTTTCTTCTGAACCTTTTAATCTTATTTTAGATAGTCTTTATGTATATAAAGTTCTCACCTCTTTATCTGACTCATATGTGTCACCCTCATTGGATGACTCTCTCCTCAGTCTATTTCTCACACTCCAATCCCTTCTTCATTCCTGCTCTACTTGTTTTTTTCCTGCTCATATTAGAAGTCACCAACCTTTCCCTGGTATTATCTCCGAAGGCAATGCCAAGGCGGATGCTGCCGCTTCGGCCGCCTCGACTCACCAGGACGTTTCTGTCCTTGTTTTATCTCCCATAACCCCATGGGACAGCCATTCATATTTTCATCAAAATAAGAAGGCTTTAATGAAACAATTTTCTTTAACGGCTACGGAGGCTGTGGCTATCATACAACAATGTCCCACCTGCAGCCTCCAAGCACACTCTGTTCCTCAAGGGGTCAACCCAAGAGGGACGCAGAGCTGTCAACTTTGGCAAATGGATGTTATGCAATATTTGCCATTTGCCCCCTGGAAATATTTGCATGTTTCCATTGACACCTATTCAGGTTTTATTATGGCCACCCCTCAAAGGGGTGAGTCTGCTAAACATGTTATTAATCATTGTATTCGTACCTTTTCTACCCTGGGCTATCCAAAAGAAATTAAAACTGACAATGCTCCTGCTTATACCAGCACCTCCTTTGCGCAGTTTTGCTCTCGCTGGTCTATTGTTCATAAATTTGGCATTCCATATAACTCCACTGGTCAAGCGATCGTGGAACGAGCCAATCAGACCGTAAAAAGGGCTCTAGACATGCATGCAAAAAAGAAAGGGGAAAATATCCCCGGCTTGCCTGGGATACAAAACACTCTTAATCTTGTACTTTTTACCTTAAACTTTTTGAATGTTTCTGGCACCCCTGGCTCAACCGCTGCAAGCAGGCATTTTTCTGCTTCTCCCACAGATTCTTCACGCCCCCAGGTATACTATCGACGTTTGCCTGATCCCACCTGGAAAGGGCCTGCCTCCCTCATTACCTGGGGTCGAGGCTACGCTGCAATATACGACCATGGCAAGATCATTTGGACTCCAGCTCGTTGTGTTCGTCCTTATATGGCTCAACGTACACCACCTCAGCCAGGCATATGAGGATCAGGGACTGTGGGCCTTTAATGCTTTTGTACGGGATGCCAGGTGCACTGCTCTTACACTTAACGTCACGAACTGTTGGATTTGCATGCAAATTCCTGGTGACAGTCGTGGTGGCCTCATTTTCCATGCCATCCCGTTCAATGAAACAGGATGGAAGCAGCTGTGGAACGTAACTACAGAGACTTTGAATATGACATATGCTGTGGGCGCTCGTATAATGGAACCTGCCAGATTTTGTTTTTATAGCACAGGACTATTCCGTACTGCCACTTACTTGGGAAATTATAGTAATTGTCAACAAGTTATTATATGGAATTCAGCAAAGAAATGCAAATCCATCAAAAGCAACCTTACTAAGATAAACAACACTTATCGAAGCAATCAATGGACAAACGTCAGTACCTACATGGCTTGCCTTGACATGGAATCCATAATAACATTTGCTAATGAGTCTCACCAGGGTTATTATGAGTTACCCGATATGTGGCTACTATGTGGCCGTAGAGCCTATCGCCAGGTGCCTAAGGATTGGAAAGGCACCTGTACACTGGGCCTTTTGACCCCTGCTGTATATGCCTTGCCTCATCTCCCTGATGGACGCCTGTGGAACAAACGTGATACTGATTCCTCGGATCCACCCCTAACATTGGGTGGTAGTTTAGAGACTCAAATCAGCAGAGGAATATTGCCCAATCTAGGAGTTGCCATGAACTATAGGGACCTTCATTTGCTTAACAATTGGACTGTTCATATGTTTAATGAAACAATCAACAGCATTAAAATGATTAATCAAGAAATGGGGGAAATAAGGGAAGTAGTTTTGCAAAATCGGTATGCTTTAGATATTATTTTAGCAGCAAAAGGCGGTGTATGTGCTTTAATTCATTCTCATTGTTGTATGTATATACATGATTTTCAACCTAATATTTCTGCTACAGCAAGGAAAATGGAATCTATGATCCAAAATAATCCCTTACACAGTGATGGATCAGGCACCGTGGATATCTGGGGTGCCCTTTGGTCCTGGCTACCGGATGGATCCTGGCTACGATCTTTGATTTCTATTATAGTAACCATTTTGATATTATTTTTATTGCTATGTTGTTGCATTCAATGTATTCCCTCCCTCCTGCAAATGTGCAAAAATGTTACGCCCTCCACTAGGAAGGACGCCTTAATCAGTGAATCAAGATCCCTTCTGGAACTGGAAGTGAGTAACATTGAAAAAACAGAGGAGATGTGGGATTAATTGCATAAATATGCCCATAGACATGCTCCCACAAAGTCCTTGAGATAACAAACGGACTGCTCCAGACACGGAACACATTCATCAGCCATTTGGACAGGGTCTGATAAGAACACGGGAAGCAGGATGCATGAATCATTACCCACCTGCATAGCCTTGCATCTGGAAAGTGTCTGTTATGTGATACATTGTAACCACCCCTATATACGTCTTTTGATTACGCTGTGTGATGTAAAAACTATAGTAACAATAAAATAGGGTGTTGGAGTCAGCTCTGGGCTCCCATCCCGAGATACCTGCGTGCGTGTCTCATTCTCCATGGGAGACCACCACAGAAAGCCAATAGAATAGACTCTCTTGAATAGAGTCTAATTCTATTGGCTTTCAAAAGCCAATAGGAATTGTCCAGGCTGTCTCTGCCCTGCTGAGCCCGCCAAAAGTCCCATTCTGCAAACGGTGCTGCACCAGTTGAGTAGTCCTCGACTTACGACCGGTTGGGGGTCGCGGCATTAAAAAGGTTGAGAACCACTGAACTAGAATTAAGATCCTTCCTCACAAAGTCATCAAGCATTCAAGGGTAACACCATTATCAAACTGCCCCTCCCCCAATCCCATTGAGGAACTCAAGTATAATTTGCTCGATTTGTCTTCCCACCCTCTTGGCTTGATCAAAAGTCTGGAGAAGCTCCATGATAGGAAGCTGGTTGCTCAAGCATGATTTATAATGCCATAATCCAAATCCTAAATCATGCCAGCTGCATCATTTTCTCCCAGTGAATACCATCTGTACTTCAGTCTCATTAGACAGCATTAAAGGGAAGACTTCTTCAGTAGCAACTGTATTAAATGGGCACCTCCAAGTTTTTATTGCAAGTCATGGGGACCAGGAGAACATTTTGTTGGTTTTGAGAACATTAGAGGTATGATCTCATTCTTCTTCTTCTACAGATGGGGAAGACAGTATTTAAGGGAACAACTTCTTGTGGGCTATAGCCAAACAGGACAGGCTACAATCTTGCAAGATGTAATTTGTGGCTTACTAGAACCCCAAGATACACTAACCTGAATTAGCTACAAAAGACATTCCCAGAATGAAAGAATTTGGACGCCAGCCGAGGTGGCGCAGCAGTTAGAGTGCAGTACTGCAGGCCACTTTAGCTGACTGTGTTCAGCAGGTCAGCGGTTCAAATCTCACCGGCTCAAGGTTGACTCAGCCTTCCATCCTTCCGGGGTAGGTAAAATGAGGACCCAGATTGTTGGGGGCAATGTAATTATATATATACATTGCTTACTGGTGTACACCGCTTAGAGCAGTGGTTCTCAATCTGTGGGTCGGGACCCCATTTGGGGTCGAACGACCATTTCACGGGGGTCGCCAAACCACACTGTCCACCATTTTTTTCCCTTTTCCCTAGCTGTCCTATTCCCTCTTATTGGTGGCCACACCCACTTGGGGGGTCACCACAACATGGGGAACTGTATTATGGGGTCACAGCATTAGAAAGGTTGAGAACCACTGGCTTAGAGAGTGCTTGCACTTAAAGCGGTATATAAGTCTCATAAATAAATAAATAAATTTGGTCTGAATATCAGAATGGAACAGCACTGACATGACCTTCTTTGCGGAAAGTTTTATTCCCAGTTACCCTAATTTTGTATATTTCAGCAATATCTCTTAGGCTTAAGCAATATTTTTTTTTCTTCATTACTCTCATGAGTAATCTATCAGACGTTGTACACTAAAGGTAGGAGCAAAACACCGAGTGAGATGTCTACTTTCCCCCTCTCTGATCCTTTCCTTTCCTTCCTTCCTTCCTTCCTTTCTCTAACATATCCCTTTCCTTTATTATTATTATTATTTTTTCTTTGTGACAGCCTCTTCCTTCTTCCAAGTAGCAGGCTTTTAGGGGAGGGGCAGATCACAACTATCAGAAATCAGAACTAGCTGCTTTCAGGAGACCTTTGCAATTAAATTAAGAGCACAGGTGGAAAATGGGTAGTAGGTGGTTGACAACAGCTTTAGGCAGCATGGCCTTGCTATTACTGTTAAACCCCTAGAAATCAAAAGTGGCAATCACTGGCTTTAAGTATAGGCCACTTCTGACAATAGTAAACTGAGTTGATTGCAAATGTTTATCTGGATTAATGGGTGGTGACATTTTGGAGAAGCCAAGTAGAGGGGAGAGATTGAGGAGTGAGGGGCAGACAAAGGAAGTATTACATATAGACATGTCTTTCCATGCATCTGCTGATTTATGTCTCACCATCACATTAGCATTTTATATTCATTCTAGTTGACTATCCATAAATTATAAGCTAAGTGTCCCCAAGAGTGCGGGCCAGGCACAGATGGCAAAAAGGGATGAAGCCCTAGTGCAACATCACCACCACAATGTGTGATATTGCCATTGCATTCAGTCTGCCAATTTATGAGAACCTGAAAATGACATTCAGACTTTTGCTTTTGCCCCTGCTACCTGAACCATGGGAAAAACAGGAAACCAAGATATATTATGTACAATCACTTTTTTTTAAAAAAATGTGAGATTTTATGTAGCCAAATAACACCATCCAAACAGAATATACCTCCCCCACAAGTATCTTAGCAGGGAAATAAAGAAAGATGAATGGCTATAGAAGGGAGCATATGGAGGAAAGATATGGAGCAGGAACATGGGGGTCAAAAAAGTCAAGAAGTTGGCCATAACTGGGTGATTAAAGCCCAACCCCTTTTTTACATGTGCAACCTTCAGTCATAAAGTCCAGCCACTATATTGACACCTGTCTTTCTGGTGAATACCCTGGTACAGGTAATCCCCGAGTCAGGAGCATTCACTTAACGCTTTGTCAATGCTGCAAATACTGTATATTCTTGCTTTGACAAAATATGCAGAACTGTCTGGTATTTTTAGAGTTAATGCAGAGCAGAGGAGGGAGGAGGGAAAAGCCCGCAAAACAGAAAGGAAGGGAACCTTTGCCCTTCATGCTAATTGGTGAACGTATATCATGACAGCAAAGTAGGGAGTGGAAATGCTAGCAAAATTCTGCTCGGTGGGTGGGAATTTTAGATCTTAGCATACCTTCGTTATGCCATGCTGACATTTTGTAGCATAATAAATGACTTTTAGGAAAATCAATTCCTGGAAGTTCTTTGAAGTGTTTCATTAGACAGAACCAAAACACGCTTGTTCGAAGTTACATGATCAGCACCCCCTAGTGTTTCTGAGCAAATCCCAAAATTATGACTATTGCAGATCCACAGCAGTCGTTCGCCCTTATGAGCGACCGCAGAGGCTCTGCAATATTCACCCTATTCCTCTCCCCACTCCCCACAACTACTTCCCCCTCCCTTCCTGCCACACTGGACTCACTTACATTGCAAAATCTCTCTCCTCTCTGCTGCAGTTTCTTTGTCTTTGAGGGAAAGGAGAGTCGGCTTGGAAATGCTTTTTGTGCTGACAATGGAAGCTCCTAGGTACCGTAATATCACACAAGTTCAAACACAAATTCTCTGAAAAAGAGATCATGGCCCCCGGAAGCTTCCATTCTCTTGGGGGGGGAAGTGTTTGCTTCATTTGCATGCCTATGGGGCAAAGCGTGGAATCTGAGTCAGCCAGGCTCAGGAACCAATGCCGTCCATGGCCTGGGTGTGTTGCTCGCTCACGTGCGCCAACCTTAGTTTGAGGGCAGGAACGAAGCCTTCAACTGAGCGGGGAGGCATTGCAGGGCCAGGTCCCTTGCACCCGCATCCAAGCCGGCAGCAGCAGAAACCACCTGAGTGGCCATGATCCCCCTCCCCAGCCAGCCAGCCACCCTGCCCAACCTAGTCCTCACATGGCCAGCTGGCTGGCACAAATCCTCACCACTCTTCTCCTCATCCTCCTCCTCCTCACTCATTGAGTGGGAGCGGCTTGAGTTTCTCTGCTCTGAGTGAAAGGAAATGGAGGCACAGAGCAGGATTGGTCTCAATAAGGCTGGCGCACACAGTGCACCTGCATTTTCTTGAGAGCAATCCTGCTCTGCACCTCCAATTTCTTCCTTTGGGACAGAGTGGAGAAACTCAAGCTGCTGCCACTCAAACACTTTTTATCCAAACGCAGACCTGAGAGAGATTGGAAGGGCCGTGTGCCTGCACTGGGGCACTTCAGAAATGGAAAGGAACGCTCCGTGTGACTGCTTGAAACTCCGTGTGACTCAGGGCTCCGTTTGGATGAAAGGTGTTTGAGTGGCAGGCTTGAGTTTGTCTGCTCCATCTGAGTGAAAGGAAACGGAGGCACAGAGCAGGATTGCTCTCAATAAGGCTGGCTCGCTCCAGAGGCTTGTTTTCTCAGAATTGCTCTCAATAAGAGCGAGGTGTGCTTGCTCCAGAGGCTTGTTTTTGCAAGGAAGGGGCTTAAGAAATGCCTTTTTCCTGGTGAAAACAAGCCCCCAGAGCAAGTGCGCCTCACTCTGTGGCTCTGTTTTCGCCAGAAAAAGCAGTTTCTCAAGCCCCTTCCTGACAAAAACAAGCCTCCAGAGTGAGTGCACCTCACTCTGTGGCTCCGTTTTCTCTGGAAAAAGGCCATTTCTCAAGCCCCTTCCTGGCGAAAATGGAACCAAAGAGTGAGGTGCACTCGCTCCGGAGGCTTGTTTTCATCAGGAAGGGCCTTGAGTAATGGCTTTTCCAGAGAAAACAAGCCTCTGAGCCCTGATGCTGGCAGAGTGAGGCAGCGGCGGCCAGAGCAGACCCTTCCCCATCTCCCCTCGCTTCCCCAAAGCCTTCTTTCACTAACCTCCTTTCCAGTTCCATTCTCCGCCACTGCGTGCAGGGCAACAAAAGAAGCATGTGGGACTACCGGTAAAAAAAAGTTCAGTCAGACCTTCCAACTTTGCAAGATCTTTTTTTTTTCACAAGAAGTTGGAAGGTCAGATTGACCTGTTTTTTTAGTCCCACAAACTTCTTTTGTTGCTCTGCACACAGAGAACGGAGCTGGAAAGTAGGTTGGTGAAGGAATGTGGTTGCCCTGCGGTGGGTGTTAGGATTTGGCATGGTGGTATGGAAAAAATAGAGCTCATAAGTATTTCCAAAACCATTATATAAGAAATGCCTTGTTAACAGTATGGGGAAAAATAAAAGCTAAAACATACTTAAAAATTCCAGGGTGGTTATCAACAATGGAGGCATTTATACATCCGAACTTGGCAGATTTTGAAAAAATATGGGCATATAGAGATATTCTAAACATTGATGGGAATTTAAAATCTAAGCAAGAACTGGAAAATCAGGGGATCAAATTGTCGTGGTGAGCATATTTACAGATGCAAAATAGATATGAAAAAGACGTGAAAATGTATGGATTCTATAAAGATCAAACTGTATTTGATAAGATTTTGTTAACCTCAGATGAGAAATTGATTAAGAAAATGTATAATTTTTTTGTTAATTTTGGAAATGGAAAGTTAACAAGTTAAAGAAACAATGATAAGATGGGTGAAAAACTTTGGCTACAATATAGAACTAGAAAAGTGGCAAAAGCTATGGGAGAGAAATTACAAATTAACAATGTCAATTTCATATAAAGAAAAGTTATATAAAATGTTTTATAGATGGCACTTGCCACCAGCAAGATTAGCAAAAATGTTTAAAAATATGTCAGATAGATGTTGGAAATATAAGCACAATTCAGGCACGTACTATCATATTTGGTGGACATGTGGCAAAGCAAAGGCTTATTGGAAAAAGATACATGCATGGTTAGAAAAAATATTAGGTGAACATGTTGATTTTAAACCTGAACTTTTCTTACTAGGTATAATGCCTGAAAAGATTAATAAGCAAAGTTTATATTTGATGTTACACGACACCACAGCACCGAGAATAATCTTTGTGCAATATTGGAAGAACGAAGGACTACCATCAAAGGAAGAAATAATCAGAAAAATATTGGAATGCGCAGAGATGGACAGATTAACCATGAGATTGAAAGATAAAGAAGATACAGATTACTACCAAACTTGGGACTTATTTTGTTGTTGGCTAGAGCAGAGAATGAAGGATTAGGAATTGAATATGTATTAGCATAGCTGAGCCCAGATTGCTCATTGGTTGAAAAATTAACATACGTATGTAAAAGAAAAACAATAAAATATTTATTAAAAAAAAGGATTTGGCATTGTGGATTGTGGAGTGTTTGTGCTCTGGTGGGGCTATTCAAAATGCAGGGATTCCCTGCATTTTGAAGCACCCTGTGTGACTGCACGGAAAAGAACACTCCATTTCTCAAGTGCCCCACTGGCAGCCACGTGGAGCTTCCAGTCTCTGTCACGTCTCCATTGGGATAAAAAATGTTTCAGCACCTGTGGAGTGCTTCCAAACACAGGGACTGGCTGTGTTTGCAAGTGCTCCATAGGCACTGAAACATTTTTTATCCCAACGGAGATCTGGCAGAGACTGGAAACTCTGTATGCCTGGAATGGGGCTCTTGGAAAACGGAGTAGAAGGCTCCTTTGTGTTGCTAATTGGTGTGCAAAGAGTTAGTTTTGCTTTATATTTTAATCAACTTGAAGAAGAGCTGATCCCAACCCCTTTGGATAGATCTAAAATGCCATCAGCAGAGATTTGGTCTTAAAATAATCCAGAACAGCAGTTATCTAAAATATCCTACAGGGATGTGTTTCACTGCCTCCCCAACTGTATTCTTATATTGTCCAGGTTTGCGCAGCATACTTTTTTTTTAAAAAAACAACAAGTTTTATTAGTTTTTTCATTTTACAAACAAGTGCTTAAGAATCAACGTGGTGGCAGGGCAATCAATTGTCCAAAAACAAAGTCATACTCATAAAGTTCAGATTAAATCATTAAAAACCCCCTCTCTATTCCCCCTAGTAACATATTATATTCAAATTAATGTATTTCAATACAGTGTCTCTCCATTCCCTGTTTCCTTAACATATTCAATAAACATTTATTAATATCATTTCTTCTTTTTCCTTATTCTTCTCCCATTACAAAATAGCTATCATTTCTAATAAAAAATATTAGTTCAAAAAAGAAAAGAGAAAAAAAAAACAAAAAACAAAAGAAAAATAATGACAAAACAAAAAAGAGAAAAAAATACCTTTCTATTTCTATTATACTTTATAATCTATCAGTCCCTCAATATCTGTGTCAAACTCTTTTAACCTCCTCCCAAAATTACTATATCCACAACAAACATGTTAATACATAGACAAACATCTTCTTATTAAATTCAAACATTTAATTAATTTTTATTCAATCTAACATCTTATTTAACTTTCTTAAGCCATAAATCAGTCCATATCTAGTAAGCCTTTTAAACCCGTTATATAAAGCCTTAAGTCATACTCTTAAATCTTATTCTAGCTTTCTTTTTATGCCAGACAGGTTTCCATAACAACGCCTCTATATCAATGAACAAGTCACTTTTTATGCCTTGTAGTTTCCTTTGGGTCAAGCAAAAGCATCCCCTTTTCTGTTTTAAAGACCTAGCTCCTTTGTAAGTAATCTCTTGTTGTTTTAAAGAGTCAAGTCTCCACATTTGAAACTGTTGAATAGCAGGCTCAATTATGTCCAAGTTTGTAGTTAATAGTTGCTTATCCAAGCTACCATAATTCTCAGTTAGTTGAGCTTGTCTGCCCATTTCTGTTGGTTTTAAAGTTGTAAGTGGTTTAGTTACAGTCCTTTTTAGTTCCTCAGAGATCTCATCAGCATGCATATGAAGTAAAGTAGAATCTTCTTTAACCTTAGTTGATTCCGTGTCTGTTGTTTTTTGGTCTATAGAATGCTCAGATAGAGTCTGGGGGTCAATTTGTAAATTCAAAGCAGGATTTCTGTTTTTTATTGCCCTAGTACACTCTTTTATTTGAAAACATATTTGGTCAGTAGCTTCATAAGGTTTTTCCAGTATGAGTTTATAGTCAAGTTGAACATAGGGTTTCTCCATTTCAAAAATAATTAGAAACAGTCTGTATCATTTAGTAGAGGCTGTGTTCAAGGAACATTTAATCAGTATCCACCCCCACCAATACAGCTGTTAAATTTCTTTGTCTTTTTCCTTTTATGGTAATCTGAAGGTCAAAGTCAGTCTCACCGTCAGAAAAGGAGACAGTTGCAATTCTGACTTTTTCCACCAGGTGTCCTCAGTAAAATATAAAATCTCCTCCCAGAGACCAGAAATATCATTAACAAAACACAGAAAAAAGAAGAATTCTTCAGATGTAGACTAAGTCCAATGGTAGATTCAATATTAAAAAAAATTTTCCAAGACCCCAAAGTGAATAAAAAAGAATAAAAATAGAAAAAAAAGTCACTTTAAATTGATTCAGTCCATTTAATCTTCTTTTTCCCACACTCACAAATGCTGCTTTCTTAGAGCAGGGAAATAATTTCAAAAGTGCTTTTTACAGGCACAAAAGAAAAAGGAGAAAAAGCCTCACCCAGCTCAGCCACGGTGGTTCCTGTGCTTAGATGTTCTTCTGACTTCTGGTTACAGTGGCAAGGTGAACAGCCATTTTACTAGCCGGTCTTTCCACCGTTGGCCCAAAGGAGCAATCTCGGGCCGTGGAAGAAGCTGCCGCTCTCCCATGGACGATGAGGACCTCCTCAGTGGTAGCCGCCCCTCCAGGGTGGCTTTTCGACTTGATTAAGGGTCTACCGGCAGTGGAGAGTCAGCTGGCGAAGAGAGCAGTCTCTTCGCACAGCTGTAGGCGCCGTGATCCAGAACTGGAAGTCTGCACAGCATACTTAACTTCACTACCAAGATGTCTTTTCTGGGTTCATGGAATAAATTCAATCATAAATGAAGCAATCTGGATGGGTTATTCACACATGCTAAGTCATGTAAACTTAAACAAAGATTAATGCTAATGAAGCTTAAGCATGTTTTGCAAATGCAGTTACATATTTTTTATTGACCTAGCATTTTGTTTGAACCCAGCCTTGGTGATGTTCTTGTTCAGAAATAGATATATGTGAAATGGCCATGGAGACTGGAAATCATTCCTTTGATCGTCTGTGGAGATTCTCAGTCACCCAGGTCATAGTTGTCTCAAAGATGCTTTTTCAAAAGGCAACTGGACTGCCTTGGGCTGCGCTGGATGGGAAGTGACTGAGCAGGGTGTCAGAGGGCAGAGTGGTGGCAGCACTGGACGAGGCACTGCCCATTGTGACCCCCTCACTGCTGCTGTTGCTTCTGCGCCTTGGCTTGGGCCCAAATGGGCAGGTTGGCTGCGGCGGTTTGCGGGTGCATGGCGAGCGGGGCTTCCACCACTCTGCAAGTTTTTTTAAAGCACCGTGGCTCTGCCAGATTTTTTCCCCATGCTGTAGCTCTGCAAATTTTCCTTTCAAAAGCACTGTGGCTCTGCCGGGGGGGGGGGGAGGGGTTCCGTGCCATGGCTCTGCAACTTTTTCTTTTAAAAGCACCATGGCTCTGCCAGTTTTTTTCCATGCCATGGCTCTGCAATTTTTTAAAGTGCTGCTGCTGCATTGCAACATTTTTTTTCTTTGTACAGCGGCAGCAGTGCTTAAAAAAAATGGCAGGGCCGCAGCGTGGAAAAAAAACTTGCAGAGTGGCAGAAACCCAGCCCACTGCCCACACATTGCTGCAGCCAACCTGCCCATTTGGGCTACAGCAGGGCTTTTCAACTGGTGGTACGTGTACCACCAGTGGTCTTTAGCACCGGCTGGTGGTACGTGAGCCTTAGCCAACTGGGGAGGGAACCAGCTAAAGTGGTGCCACATAGACCTGGAGCAGATCAGCTGGAGCTGCAGAGCTTGGCAGAAGCCCCAGGATCGGTGCACGTGGTGACATGGTAATTGGAGCTTCTGGCACATCCGGAAGAGAAAAGGAGGAGGAGGGCGGAGAGAAGTATAAAAGTGGCAGAGCAAGACAAGAAGAGGCTTTTTTTTTACCAAAGTAGTGAGGAGAGAAAGAGCAAGCAGCATGTTTTCAGGGGAAGGGTGAGTTAGCGAGTGGCCTGTTTAGCAAGCAGCGTGTTTTTGGGAGAAGGCCGCATGAGTGAGCGGCATGTTTAGCAAGCGGCATGTTTTGGGGGGAAGGGTGAGTTAACAAGCGGCCTGTTTAGAAAGCGGCATGTTTTTGGGCAAAGGGTGAGTTAGCGAGTGACCTGTGTAGCAAGCAGCGTGTTTTCAGGGGAAGGCTGTGTGAGCAAGCGGCCTGTTTAATGAGCGGCGTGTTTTCGGGGGAAGGGCAAGTGAGCATGCGGCGTGTTTAGCAAGCGGTGTGTTTAGCAAATGGCATGTTTTTTGGTGAAGGGTGAGTTAGCAAGCGGCATGTTTAGCAAGTGGCATGTTTTCGGGTGCAGGGTGAGTTAGCGAGCAGCCTGTTTAGCGAGTGGCGTGTTTTCAGGGCAAGGGCACGTGAGCAAGTGGTGTGTTTTCAGGTGAAGGGTGAGTTAGTGAGCGGCCTGTTTTGTGGGGAAGGACAAGCAAGTGAGCTGGGCAGGAGCCCAGTATTGGCACGTGCATCTACAGCTGATCAGCGCTTCTGCTGAGACCCCCAGAAGTGCTGATCAGCTGGAGCCCAGCTTTCTGGGAGAAGTGTATGAGAGAGATGGAGGAAAGGCTTTCTGGGAGAATGTATGTGAGAGAGACAGAGGAAAGGCTTTCTGGGAGAAGTGTATAAGAGAGACGGAGGAAAGACTTTCTGGGAGAAGTGTGTGAGAGAAGCAGAGGAAAGGCTTTCTGGGAGAAGTATGTGTGAGAGAGATGGAGGAAAGGCTTTCTGAGAGAACTGTGTGTGTGAGGGAGAGGGGCTTTTGCAAGTGAAGGGTGATGTCATGTGTCTGACTAATGAAACACTTCAAAGAACTTTCAGGCATTGTTTAACCTAAAAAGCCTTTATTAATGTAAAGGAGTGTCAGCACGGCATGGAGAATGCCAAGATCTGAATTTCCCTTCCTTTGCACATAACATTCCAGGCATTTCCCCTCCCCTATTTTGGGGTCATGATTCACATCTTCCAATTAGCCTGGAGGGCAAAGATTAACTTCCGTTCCCTTCCACACGCTTTTCTCTCCTCTCTCAATCTCATCTGAATTAACTCTAAAAGCACCAGACAGTTCTGCATATTTTATCAAAGCAAGAATATTCAACAGTAGCAGCATTGACAGGTGAAAGAAAAAGGAAAAAAGTGAGGGGGAGAAGGGAAAAACTGCATGAGTTTTGGTTGAAACATCTAACTGTTATATACCCACCCATTACCAAGCAGTTCAACAATATACTACAAGGAGGAGAAATTGAAAAGTGGCTAACAACTGGGGAAACCTACCTAATAATGAAAAATCCAGCAAAAGGGGCAACACCAGGCAACTACAAGCCAATTACCTGCTTACCAACAACTTTCAAACTGCTAACTGGTATGGTAGCTGATGCAATACAACAGCATCTAGTTGAAAACAATCTCTTTCCACCTGAGCAGAAAGGAAACCAACCCAATAGCAGAGGAACAAAAGATCAACTCCTAATAGACAAAATGATCTTGGAAAACTGCAAGAAAAGGAAAACCAACCTGAATGTGGCATGGATTGACTACAAAAAGGCATTTGACTCTCTGCCACATGACTGGATAATCAAGTGCCTAGAAATAACAGGAGTCAGTAGAAACATCAGAAAATTTGTGCAAAGATCGATGGCACAATGGAAGACACAGTTGCAGGTCAATGGTGAGAGACTGGGAGAGGTTAACATCAAGAGAGGAATATTTCAAGGAGATTCATTATTACCATTACTATTTGTTATTGCACTGTTTCCTCTGTCAACAATACTAAATAACTCAGGACATGGCTATCAAACATCAAAAACATCTGCCAGACTATCCCACCTCCTTTATATGGATGATTTGAAGCTGTATGGAAAAACATCATCTAAAATAGAATCGCTGCTCAACACTGTCCGTATATATAGCCAAGATATTGCAATGGAGTTTGGCTTGGACAAATGTGCCACACTTACTATCAAACAAGGAAAAATAGTGAAAACTGAAGGAATCAAGATGCCCCACGAAAATAACATTAAGAGTCTGGATGAGGAAGATCACTACAAATACTTAGGTATCCTTCAAGCTGACAACATCAAGCACACTGAAGTCAAGAAAAAGATTAGAGGTGAATACATCAAGAAAGTGAAGAAGATCTTAAAGTCCAAACTCAATGGAGGAAATACCATCAAGGCAATCAACACCTGGGCAATTCCAGTCATAAGATACACAGCTGGAATAGTGGTCTGGACTCAAGCAGAACTAAAAGCAATGGATAGGAAGACCAGAAAAATAATGACAATGAATCATGCTCTTCATCCACGCAGTGACATTGACAGACTCTACCTACCAAAGCAAATAGGTGGGCGTGGAATGCTGCAAGTACATCAGATGGTTGAAGAGGAAAAAATGGCTTTGGAAGAATATCTGAAGGACAATGATGAAGATGCACTGAAATTAGTATATCAGGAAGGCTTACTGACTACTGGAGAGACCAAACTGGCCTACAAGAAAGACCAAATGAAGAACAGAATAGAGGCATGGGAAGGCAAAGCACTAGATGGCCAGTACATTAAAAAAAAAATAGCTGGGAAAGCAGGGAGATTTCCGGTGACGTCGCTGAAGCTAAACCCAGGGAAAGATTCTCCGCTCCCCGGGTCCAATTTTCATCTGCTGGTGGGTCCGTTTGGACCGAATGCCGCCCCGGAGAGGTGGCCACCAAAGAGTGAAACTTTGGGGACCACGGGCCGGCAGTAGCCAGCTCGCTGAAGCCAAAGCAGCCCCTGGAATCAGTGGAAGAAAGGCGGACCGCATTTATGCAATCCGCCATTAACAGCTGATTGTCGGAGACGGAGAAAGCAGCACAGATTGACAGCAAGCAGCTGAACCGGGTGAGAACACTCTCTTCTTTCCTGGTGAAGGTGGATTTTTTGCTAAATAGCCTGCTTGTAGCCTGAGAGCGAAGCTTTTAGGGAGGGGGTGGAATTTCCTACCCCCCCCCCGTATACAAGCAGCAGTTTAAGCTATTTTGCATTTCAAAACAAACTCTCAACATTGTAAAGCTCTCTGAGACTTAATAGAAACTTGGGAAGCTTGCTTCTTTTATGGACACCTTTTTTATCTGCTTTAAGTTGGAAAGCCACTGCAATTTTACTTGTTACTTTTAAAACCCTACAAACTTTTTTTTCCCCTCTGGACTTCTTTCTTTCTTTTTTCTACCTAAGTGCTGGGAACAGATACATTGTATCCCCTGGTGGTTACATTGAAAACTTTTTCTTTCTTTCTCGCTCTCTTTGTCTGGTGTTTATTCAGACTAGAAACTTGGCTGTATGCCCAGACATGCTTATCTAAGACCTTAAAGCTTGTTGAAAAAGATAAAGGAGGCTTTTTTCTGTTTTGGTTTGGCTGTACAACACAGACTATTCCTTTTAGATATAGGATATTTTGAGTCATCTCTTTCCTTGGACTATAAACATTTTGCCAAGAAGAACTGAATACCAAGGAACTTTTTTTTCCTTCTTTTTTTCCCTGTCTTTGAACAGGACCTGGTGGATTATAAATTGGATATCTTTCCCTTTTGCTTTTTGTTTTTTTCCTATTTCCTTTTTTTTCTTTTTTCTTTTTTTGAATCTTCTTTTTAATATTTCTTTTTTAGTGGGAGAGTTTTTCTTCTCCCCTTTTTTACTATTACTGTTTTTGTCCCCCCCCCTTTTTTTTTTCTTTTTCCTTGTTGACATTTTTAGGGGGTTTTTTTTGGAACTACTTTTTCCTCTTCAACTTTTTTGTGGTTTTCCCTCCTAGCAATAGGAGCTTACTGGATTACAATTTGCCATTGGGCCACCTGGTGGATTACAATCTAAGACACTAACTTAAAGATGAGCACTTGAAACTTGACTAAACTTGGAAGAATAGGATCTTCTGCTCCCGCCTCGACTTCTGTGAGTCCAGTCTACCCCAAATCAATCACGACAGTGTTACAGCAAGAAACAATGGATGCCCAACAAAAGGATACCCAGGCAATACTACAGGCAATTGCAGCTCAGGCAGCGTCCTCGACTAAAAATTACAAAGATTTGAAAAATGATCTCAATAAAATGAATCAAAAAATTGAAAGCTTCCAACAGGTGATTACAGATAATCAACAAAGGATCCAAAAGATAGAAGACAATTCAGTGGAAGTTGACCAGAAATTAGAATGCTTAAAAGATAAGAATCAAAGATTGGCCCAAACAAATGCGGAACTGGAAGACACTCTGGCGGTGATAGAGATGGAAAGAGCATCATACTTTTTAAGATTTCAAAACATAATAGAAGATAAGGATGAGAATCTTTTAGACTTGATAACTGAGCTACTCACAGATCTTTTAGGAATGGGCAAGGCCCAAATGGAAGGAGAATTAGACCAGGTCTTTAGAGTCAATTCAAGCTATGCCAGAAGAAACAGAGTTCCCAGGGAAGTTCATGTTAGATTTCTTAAAAGATCCACATGAGATGAGATTTTGAGAAAAGTAAGAGATCAACCGCTAAAATACAAAGAAAAAGAAGTAGCAGTGCTCAAGCAAATTCCCAGAAGGATAAGAGAGGCTCGAAGAGATTACCAGTTTTTAACCAGGAAATTGCTTGACAAAGGAGTGAACTTTAGATGGTTGGTCCCAGAAGGGATATTAATTTTCTGGGATTCAAAAAGATACAGATTGGACACCCCGCTCAAAGCAGCGGAACTTTTTGACAAGCATAGATCCTTTTTGGAAAAAGGGGATCCTGAACCTAAGAAAGAAGAGGAGACGGGCGCTGCAGGAGCATCTGAACAACTAGAGGAGGAAGAAGTTAAAAAGACTTACCCAGAGGAAGGAGCAAGACTGAGAGATAAGAGACAGATAAGATCGCCTAGAAGATTGAGATCTAGATATAACTGAAGTCATGGAGGAGATTGGAATTTTATCAATAAATATAAATGGACTGAATTCTCCCTCAAAAAGGAGAAAAATTTTACTAGACTATAAAAGTTAAAAATGGACATAATTTGCCTTCAAGAGACACACATTAAGAGACAACATTTCAGAATTTTAGAACAACCGAAAATGGGCAAGCTTCACTTTACACTTGCACCCCAAAAGAAAAGAGGTATAGCCCTCTATATATAAAAGAAAAGATGAATCCTAAACAAGTCTACGCAGACGAAGAGGGGAGAATACTAAAGATGGAAATTACGGTGGACCAAAAACATATATTGATGGTTGCAATATATGCACCCAATGATAAGCAAGAGCAATTTTATTACCAATTACATAATAAAATAGTGGATCTAAATTACCAAAACCTCTGCAACTGGGAGATTTCAACGCAATAGTAGATGCAACCCAGGACTATAAAAGCCATAAACAAGGGAGAAAAGGAGGAAATACTCTACCCAAAGCCTTTTTAAAAATGAAAGAAGAATTGTCTATTCAAGATATATGGAGAGAGAGGAATCCAGAAAAATCACAATACGCATTTTACTCAAATAGGCATAAATCATGGTCTAGAATCGATATGATATGGACATCTTATGATTTGAAAATGATAATACAAGAGGTTGAGATAGAAACCAATGTTTGGGCAGACCATAACCCAATAAAAATGATCTGGAAAGGAACCAAGAAAAAACTAAGATAGTCTCTGAATAAATCTATACTGAAAGAAAAAGAGTTCTTACAATTAGCGACAAGGGAAATGGAATTTTTCTTCAAAATAAACAAGAAAGAAGAAACTTCCCTCCAAAATTTGTGGGACATGGCCAAAGCATATTTTAGAGGCCTGGCTATAACTTATACTGCTAAAAAGAATAAAGAAAAGAAACAACTACAGTTAAAGTTGAGAGAAGAACTCAAAAAACTGGAACTTGAGCTACAAATTGACCCACAAAAGAAAGTTCTTAAGAAACAAATGGAGATAATAAAACATAAACTAAACTTGGCCGAGATGGATATAATGGCACAGCAGATTAAACGGACTAAACAGAATTTCTTCAAAAATGCTAATAAGCCGGGAAGATGGTTAGCATACAGATTGAAGAAAGAAAAAGAAAAAAGAATGATAAATAAGCTACAAGATTCAAAAGGAGAGTTATACTTCCACAATGATGCAATGAAAAAAATCATCAAGGCCTATTACGAGACACTTTACAAGGCAGAGGTAGTTCCTAAAGAGGGAATACAGGCCTATATGAAAGAAACTGACTTGCCAAAAGTCCCAGAGAACATCCAAAACATACTAAATGGGAAAATATCAACGATGGAGATTATAGAAGCTGTAAAAAGGCAAAAAAAAAGATAAGACTCCGGGCCCAGATGGACTTCCTGCAGAATTTTACATAGCACTACAAGATACATTAAGCCCGATGTTGAAGGAATTGTGTAATGAAATCTTTTCGGAGACTAAAATACCAAACTCATGGACTGAAGCTAATATTACTTTGATACCTAAAGAAGACACTGACCCCACACAAAGAAAAAATTACAGACTAATATCATTACTAAATGTGGACTATAAAATTTTTGCCTCGATAATGGCAGAAAGAATTAAGAAATTCCTGACTGAATTTATCCACACAGACCAAAATGGTTTTCTACCTAAAAGACAGATAAAAAACAACTTAAGGATCATCTTAAATGTTCTGGAATACTATGAAAATCATCCAGGGAAACAGATGGCATTGATATTTCTTGATGCGCAAAAAGCCTTTGACAACTTAAATTGGCAATTTATGTTCCAGCAGCTGATGGAAATGGACTTTGGCAAAAATTTCATAAATGCAATTCAAGCAATCTACAATAAACAAACAGCCAGGATAATCTTAAATGGAGATTATACAGAAAGCTTTGACATTAAAAAAGGTACAAGACAGGGATGCCCATTATCCCCTCTGCTATTTATACTAACATTGGAAGTACTGGCTAGAAATATTAGGCAGGACATGGAAATTAAAGGACTGGAGATAAAAGAGCAAAAATATAAACTACAAGCTTTTGCAGATGATTTGGTTTTCATCTTGGAGGAGCCACTAGAAACAACTACTAAACTGTTGCAGAAAATAGAAAAATTTGGAGAAGTGGCTGGTTTGAAAATAAATAGAGAAAAGACTAAGGTATTAACAAAAAAATTAACAAACAGAAAACCCAACTCACAAAAAAGACAAATCTGCAAATAGTAAAAAAAGTTAAATATTTAGGAATTTACTTAACATCAAGATGTACAACACTAAAAGAAGATAATTATGAAAGACTGTTGAAACAAATAAAACTGGACTTGGAAAAGTGGAAAAACCTCCAACTGTCACTGCTAGGAAGAATAGCGACAGTGAAGATGAGTGTCCTGCCGAAACTACTCTTTTTATTCCAAACAATTCCTGTAAAATTGGGAAAGATATTTTTTGATGATTTAAATGCAACAATATTGAGATTTATATGGCAAGGGAAAAAAGCACGAATTAAAGTGAAAATGCTACAAGAAGCTAAAGACAGTGGAGGATTTGGACTCCCAGATTGGAGACTATATTATCAAGCAGCCATTTTACCATGGCTCAAAGAATGGATAACGCTGAGAAATAAAAGACTACTCCACCTAGAGAGGTATGACCTACAATTGGGCTGGCATGCCTTTCTGTGGTATGGGAAAAATAAAATACACAGATATTTCTAAAATCATGCTAGAAGGAATGTACTGTTTCTAGAATGGGAGAGAATAAAACAAAAAAAAAATATATTAAAATTCCAGAGTGGCTTTCAACAATGGAAGCCTTTGCTTACCCAAATTTAATCAACTATGACAAACTTGTTACTTACAAAGACATTTTGGATAAGGATGGAAAACTTAAAGACAGGCAAGACCTACAACAACAAGGTATTGACTTAGCATGGTGGCCTTACTTGCAAATTCGAACAAGATATGAGAAAGATGTAAAGACAATGGGATTTTATAAAGAACAGATAGAATTTGACCAAATACTTTTGAAAACAGATGAAAACTTGATTAAGAAACTTTATAGATTTCTGCTAAACTGGAAGATGGAAGAAGAACAAGTAAAAGAAAAAATGATAGTATGGGCAAAAAACTTCGGATATTCTATAGACTTAGAAGATTGGCAAAAGTTATGGGATAGAAACATTAAACTGACTAAAGCAGCTTCATATAAAGAAAACTTGTATAAAATGTTTTATAGATGGCACATGACACCAGTAAGACTAGCGAAAATGTTTAAAAATGTTTCGAATAATTGTTGGAAATGTAAACAAAAGCCAGGTACCTACTATCATATCTGGTGGGTATGTCCTAGTGAGAAAAAAAATTGGTTTAAGATTCATACATGGTTGGAAAAGATGACTAAAATACGGACAAAATTTAAGCTAGAACTGTTTTTGTTAGGAATATTAGGACCCAAATATGGGAAAGAGAATGAGTATTTACTATTACACATATTGACAGCTGCGAGAATAGCATTTGCCCAATATTGGAAAAATGAAAATATACCATCTGATATAATATATAATCAGGAAAATTTTAGAATGTGCAGAAATGGACAGACTAACCTTAGAGATTAAGGAGAAAGAAGACTCAGTCTATTTTAAAGCATGGGAAAAGTTTTACCAATGGTTAGCAAAATGAACTAGTGAGAAATGATTGTGATATTTAATAAGATGAATGGTATCTACTGATTAATTGATACTCTTTATGACTATTGTTATTCTTATTGACTATAGCTATTTATTATTACATTAATTACTGTCATTGAACATATGTACCCAGAGAATAGTCTGCTTGCTAAAGCTTGGAAATGTTATTGGGGGCAGCCCCATTGTTGTACCTACCTCTATCCCAATCCCATCCCTGAACCCCACCCTGAACACCAATACCTATATTGACCCTATCCCTTCCCTAATCTTATAAAACTTAATAAAATATTGTATAAAAAAAATAGCTGGGGAGGGAAGATATTGTGTTTGCTTTTCAAGGTCTTGCTGTGCATATTGAGAAAATTGATGACAGATTGGATGATGTGACGGAAAATGTAGAGAAATTGGAATGCAGAGTTGATGAAGTTGAGCATAAAATAGAGATGACTCAAGATGAATTACTTATTTCACAGTATAGAGATATGGAATTAGCTCTGTGCATTAGGGGGTTAAAAGAAAACCCACAAGAGGATTTAAGAGAGCTGGTGGTTAAAGATATTGCTTTTAATCTGGGATGGAAGCCAGAAGAGATCTGGGATGGGATTGAAAAATTTTTTAGAGTGAATTCGTGGATTGCCAGGCAAAGAAATTTACCAAGAGATGTGGTCATATATTTCTCTAGAAGATCAATCCGCAATGAAATTATACAAGCTTTTTATAAACAGAGATTTCAAATTGCAAATCAAGATGTTATAATCTTAAAAGAAATACCTCCAAAAATTTTAAGAAAAAGAAAAGAATTTACTTTCTTATCGGAGGAGCTTAAACGTCGTCAAATCCAGTTCAGATGGGAAATTCCAGCAGGGATAGTGGTGAACTACTTAGGAACGCGTTATAGATTAAACACAGTATTAAAGGCAAAAGATTTTTATTTTAGCGTTCTGAAGGCTGGTTCACCTGTATCTCCCCAAGCCAGTAAAACTGGAGACAATCAAGCAATTGGAGGAGCTATTGCCAGTGAGTTGCAAGGGGAGCCTGCTTTATAAGTTTTAGAGATAAAAGAACAAAGGATGACTCGTGCTGCGCATAAACGCAGGGAAAAAGAACAGAAGCAAAAGGCTAGTGAAAAAATAGAAGGAACTGTTGCTACAGAGCCTGTGGGAGGCGCAAGACCAAAGAGATCATTCACAGCTGATCTACAAGTATGCTTCAAAGGCTTCAAGCGGCTTCAGATGTCAAAGCTACTGACATGGAATGTTAATGGATTGAATTCACCTCAGAAGAGAAAAAAAGTATTCCATTATTTGAAACAGCACAACAATGATGTGATATGTTTGCAAGAAACTCATATAACTTTGAAAGATTCTAAATATTTGACAAACTCTCATTTAGGTTTGCATTTTATAGCTCCTGCCCCCGGAAAAAAAGGGGGAGTTGTAATTTATGTGAAAAAAAAACTTATCTGCTAAACTAATTGACTCTGATTCTCAAGGAAGATATGTTATTATTGAGTTAGTATTACAAGGCAAGAAATTCCTTATTGTTGGTTTATATGCTCCAAATCAACAACAGAAACAATTTTACAAGCTTGTGCATGGTAAAATAAATCAGTTGGATTATAAATCGGTGATTTTGATGGGTGATTGGAATGGAGTTCTGGATACAAGGAAAGACAAAAAGGGCTCTTTTAAAACTTTTAATCAAACTAGATTGCCAAAAGCTTTTTTTGATATGAAAGATGACCTGGAACTTACAGATATTTGGCGAGAGAGGAATTTAAATGAAAAAGACTTTACTTTTTATTCTGACAGACACCAATCATTCTCCAGGATTGATTTTTTCTTAATTTCCACAGATCTTCTTTCTAGGGTTAAAAAAGTCAAGATTTTTCCTAGGACTTTATCTGATCACAGTCCTGTTTGGTTGGAGTTATCTATGGAAGATGGGAATAGAAGATCTTGGAGATTGAATGAAAATTTGTTCACACGGGAGGAATTGGTGCAGAAATGTAGGGAACATTTGAAGGAATTTTTTGTCTTAAATATGAATAAGGGTACTTCAATGTCTATGGTCTGGGATGCTAGTAAAGCCTACATGCGGGGGATTTTGATTCATATGAACAAGGCATTTAGGTCTAAATGGATTCAAAAACGTAAAGAAATTGAAGAAGAGATTAAATCTAAAGAAAAGGCTCTTGTCTTAAATCCAATGGATAATAAGTTAAAGGTTTCTATAAAGTTGCTTAGGGAGCAATTCAATATGTTAATGGGAGATCAGGTTGCAACTAATTTGCGTTACATGAAACATAATACATTCTGTAATGCTAATAAGCCAGGGAGGTGGTTGGCTTATCAATTACGTAAAAAACAGAAGGCTAGAATTATAGAGAAAGTAAAATATAAAGGTAGTGAAGTTTATCAACAAGATTTGATTAAACAGTGTTTTTTAGAATTTTACACAAAACTATATGCTAGTGATAACATACAGGTTTCAGATGTAGAGAAATATTTGCAATCAGTAAATTTTCCTAAACTTTCTATTGAACAACAAAATGCGATGAACTGCCTAATTACCTCAGAGGAAATTAGTTTTGCTATTAAACAGTTAAAGATTGGAACGGCTCCGGGTACAGATGGATTAACGGCTAAGTATTATAAAATGTTATGTCAAGAAATGATAGGGCCATTAAAGGGACTTTTTAATGATATATTGTTGGGAGCTTCGATACCTCCTTCTTGGCGGACGGCTTTTATATCATTAATTCCTAAGGAAGATCAGGATCTTACTGAACCTAAAAATTATAGACCTATATCTCTTTTAAATGTAGATTATAAGATTTTTTCTAAAGTTTTGGCAAATAGATTAATGCAGGTTTTAAAGGATTTAATTCATAGTGATTAATCAGGATTTATAATAGGAAGGTATATGAAATATAATACAAGACAAATTATTAATTTAATTGAGTATTTAGATAAGAATAATCAGATTCCAGCGGCTTTTATATTTTTGGATGCTGAGAAAGCCTTTGATCAATTAGATTGGAAATTTTTATTTTCATTAATTGAAAAAATGAATTTTGGAGATAAGTTTTTTTATTATTATTATTAAAGAGTTTTTATTTTCCATTTATTCATACAAAATACAATTCAATTAAAATAAATTCCTAACCATTGGTACCGCCTGCCCATTCCCCCCAGGCTGCGTCCACCCTCTCTAATCCTTCCCTACTTCCCTCCTCTTTCTCTCCTCCCCTCCTACTCTCTTCCCCTCCCCTTCTCCTCTAACCATCCTACTTCCTCCCTACTCCTTCCTCCCCTCTCATCCCTCTCACACACATGAACTCAGCATAGGGGAAATGCACAAGCATTTACCATGACTATATTATCATTACCCACCCACCCTCAACCCTCCCCCCCTCGCTTCCCAGAGCAGAGTACAGGGTTATTAATAAGAAAGTTAACAATAATAAAAAAAAAGAAAAGAAGAAAGAAAAAAAAAAAAAGAAAAAAAACATCATACTTAACCTTTAACTCCCCTTAAATTAAGTCATATAAACAAATCTCTACAACAGTTACTATAAAATTTACTCATAAAATAAATGAAACTTTATAGTCCCATATTTTTTCTGAATATAATCTATCCATCTTGTCCATACAATAATATATCTTTCTTGTGTATGATCCTTCAAATAAGCAGAAATTTTTGCCATTTCTGCAAAGTTAGAAACTTTAAATATCCATTCTTCTAAAGTAGGCAACGAGTCCTTCTTCCAATACAAGCCTACTAATAACCTTGCTGCAGTTAATAAATTCAACATTAAAGTAGTTTCTTTGTCATTTAAATCCACAAAGATACCCAATAGGAATAATTGAGGGGTGAACTTTATCTTCCTTTTAAAAATCTTTTGAATGTTCCACCAAATCATAATCCAAAAAGCCTTTACCTTTTTACAATTCCACCAAACATGAAAATATGTCGCATCCATATTACCACATCTCCAACATTTGGGTTGTAAATTTGGATAAACACAAGATAATTTTTTAGGATCTAAATGCCACCTGTAAAACATTTTATAAAAATTTTTCCCTCAAATTTTGAGCTTGTGTAAATTTAACATTTCTAATCCAAATTGTCTCCCATAAGTCCAATGGGATCGGATCCTGGATATTCTGAGCCCATTTAATCACACAGTCTTTAACCAATTCTGTTTCAGAGTCTAATTCTATTAAAGCATTGTAAATTCTTTTTATATGGGCCTGACTCTGATCTTTAATCTGAATAACCAAATTTCCATCTTCTAGTGTTATTCCTTCTTTCTTATCTACAGTCCACCTGTCCACTATTTGTAAATATTGAAACCATGACTGTAGAATATTTTCTTGCCTTAATACATCTAGAGATTTTAAATGCCAATCCGAACCTGACCAAGTTAATAATTCTTTATACGAAATTTTATCAAAATTCATCCCCTTAGAAATCCCCTCAATTGCATGTCTAGGAATCCCCCAGATAGGTATTTTATAGTTTAACCTATAATAATACTTTTTCCAAACTCGAAGTAAGGCACTCCTCAAAATATGTGATTTGAAAGCCCGGTCCACTTTCTTATTAAAAATTAAATATGCATGCCAACCATACATTAAATCCCACCCTTCAAGAACAAGAATATCCTTATTTGTTAAATTAAGCCAATCACTTATCCAAGTTAAGGCAGCTGCATCATAGTATAATTTCAAGTTAGATGCTTTAAGTCCTCCTCTTTCTCGGGCATCTTGCAAAATCTTAAACTTAACCCTTGGTTTTTTCCCAGCCCAAATGAATTTATTGATACCCTTCTGCCATTCCTCCAAATTTACATCTTTTTTTAAAATAGGTATCATCTGAAACAAGAAAAGAAACTTTGGTAGAACATTCATTTTTACAGCTGAAATTCTCCCCAACAGTGACAATTGCAGTTTTTTCCAGTCATTTAAATCCTTTTGCACTTTTGCCCATAGTAATTCATAATTATTTTTATACAATTTTCCATTTGAGGCAGTTAAATATACTCCCAGATATTTAACCTTTTTCACCATCTGAAAACCTGTGGCTTTAACCAAACTTTCCTTGTCATTGGCTAACATATTCTTAGATAATATCTTAGTCTTATGGTTATTGACTTTAAAACCAGAAAATTTTCCATACTGTGTCATAAGTTCTAATAGACAATCAACCGCTCTAATCGGTTGTTCCAAAATCAAAACCAAATCATCCGCAAAAGCCCGTAATTTATACTCATTTTTTCTTATCTTTATGCCCTTGATTACCGTTGCTTCTCGAATCTGAATCAACAAAATCTCCAATGTTAAAACAAATAACAATGGAGATAATGGACATCCTTGTCTTGTCCCTTTTTCAATATTAAAAGTCTCAGTCAATCCCCCATTAACAACAATTTGAGCAGATTGTTGCTGATATATAGCTTTAAGTGCATGTAAAAAATTATCCCCAAAATTCATTTTCTCTACCAGTGAGAATAAGAATTGCCAATCTAATTGATCAAAGTCTTTTCAGCATCCAAAAATATAAAAGCCACAGGAATCTGATTGTTCTTATCCAAATACTCAATTAAGTTAATAATTTGTCTAACATTATGTTTCATGTATCGCCCTGTTATGAATCCTGATTGATCACTGTGAATCAAATCCTTCATAATCTGCATTAATCTATTTGCCAATTTTTTTGTAAAAATCTTGTAATCTACATTTAATAATGATATCGGCCTATAATTCTTAGGCTCTGTAAGATCTTGATCCTCCTTCGGAATCAATGATATAAACACTCTTTTCCAAGAAGGAGGAACTTGTGCTCCCAGCAAGATACTATTAAAAAGCTCCTTTAATGGCTCCAACATTTCTTCATATAAATTTTTATAATACGTCGACGTCAATCCATCTGTTCCTGGAGACTTTCCCGCCTTTAACTGCTTGATAGCTAAGCCAATTTCCTCCACAGTAATTAAACAATTCATCCCATTTTGCTGTTCCTCAGAAAGTTTAGGAAAATGTACTGATTGTAAATATTTATCTATATCCATTCCCTTTATATTATCACTTGAGTATAGTTTTGTGTAAAAATCTAAAAAACTCTTTTTAATCAAATTTTGCTGAAAAACCTCAGTACCTTTATATTTTACTTTCTCCATAATCCTAGCCTTCTGTTTCTTTCGTAACTGATAAGCCAACCACCTCCCAGGCTTATTCGCATTACAAAAAGTATTATGTCTCATATAACGCAAATTGGTAGCCACCTGATCTGCCATCAACATATTAAATTGTTCCCTAAGTATCTTTATAGAGAGCTTTAAGTTATTATCAGTTGGGTTAAGAGCAAGCGCTTCTTCTTTTATTTTAATCTCATCTTCTATTTCTCTACGTCTTTGTATCCTTTTATCCCTAGAAACTTTATTTAAATGAATTAAAAGTCCCCTCATATATGCCTTACTGGCGTCCCAGACCATGGGCATCGATGTACCCTTATTCATATTTAAAGCAAAAAACTCCTTTAAATACTCTTTACATTTTTGTACAAACTCTCCCTGGGTAAACAAATTCTCATTCAGTCTCCAAGGCCTTCTGTTCCCATCTTCCAAGTATAGCTCCATCCACACAGGACTATGGTCTGAAAGGGTCCTGGGAAAGATTTTTACCTTTCTCACCCTGGAAAGAAAATCACTAGCAATCAAAAAGAAGTCAATCCTTGAAAATGACTGGTGTCTATCCGAATAGAAGGTAAAATCTCTATCACTTGTGTTCATTTCTTGCCAAATGTCAGTAAGTTCCAACTCTTCTTTCAAATCAAAAAAAGTTTTGGGTAATTTAGTTTGAGTGAAATTTTTTGAAGAGCTCTTTTTATCTATAGTTATATCCAAAACTCCATTCCAGTCACCCATCAAAATTACAGATTTATAATCCAACTGGGATATCTTCCCATGCAAAAGCTTATAGAATTGGTTCTGTTGTTGATTAGGGGCATATAATCCAACAATAAGAACTTTCTTGCCTTGTAACAGTAGTTCCACAAAGACATATCTTCCTTCAAGATCAACCTCAATTAATTTAGCCGATAAATTTTTCTTCACATAAATTACAACACCCCCTTTTTTCCCTGGAGCTGGAGCTATAAAATGTGATCCCAAACGAGAATTTGTCAGATATTTTGAGTCCTTTGAAGTTATATGAGTCTCTTGCAAACATATCAAGTCATTATTATGTTGTTTCAAATAGTAGAAGACCTTTCTCCATTTCTGAGGTGAATTTAAGCCATTAACATTCCAGGTCAGGAACTTGGCCATCTACACCGGCCTGAAGCCTTTGAAGCATAGCCTGAAGATCAACTGTCGAAGATCTTTTAGGTCTTGCCCCTCCCACAGGCTCTGTAGTAACCATTCCTTCTACTTTATCGCCACTCTTCTGCTGCTGCTCTTTTTCTTTGCGTTTATGGGCAGCTCGTGTCATCCTTTGATCTTTTATCTCAAGATTCTGTACAGGCAACACCGCTTGTTCCATGACCATCAATGAGGAAGCTCCTGCCATAATGGGCTCTTCAATTATCCTTGTTTGTGGAGGTGAAGACGGTCTTGCCTTTAGAATAGAGTGATAGAAATCTCTTGCCTTTAAAACTGTAGTTAATCTGTAACGTATTCCATCATAATTCACTACTATTCCTCTTGGAATCTCCCATCTGAACTGGATTTGACGACATTTTAACTCATCAGACAGAAAAGTAAAATCTTTTCTACCTCTTAAAATTTTTGGAGGTATTTCTTTTAAAATTATCACATCTTGAGCTGCAATTTGAAACCTCTTTTTATAAAAAGCCTGTATAATTTCATTACGAATAGATCTTCTGGAAAAGTAAATAACCACATCTCTTGTTAAATTTCTCTGTCTGGCCACCCGTGAGTTGACTCTGAAGATTTTTTCTATCTCATTCCCAACTACTTCTGGTCTCCATCCAAGATTAAAAGCAATATCTCTAACAATAAGCATCTTCAAATCTTCCTGGGAATTTTCTTTCAAACCCCGGATATGCAATGCGAACTCCATATCTCTGTATTGTGAAATAGTTTGTTCATCCTGTGTAACTTCTATCTTATTCTCCACTTCCTCCATTCTAAATTCCAGTTTTGCTGCATTTTCAGTAATCTCTTCCATTTTATCGTCAATCCTTTCAATATGCAGGGCAAGACCTGAAAACGCAAATAATATGTCTTCTCTGACCTGCTTGTTCTTTTTCTCCAATAATTCTTCTGTAATAGCCCTCTCTGCAATTATAAGATCTTTTACCTCCTCTTTAATATCCAAAGCAGTCATTTTTAAAGCCTCTTGTAAGTCTTTGAGAGAGATTGCAGGAGGATGAGAGGGTGGGGGTGATTTTGGTTTAGACTGAGAAGCAGGCAGAGTCATTGGGGAGGAGATAGAAGCTTTAGGGACAGACACCAAACGTTTTGAAGCCATTCTGTTAAGTTCAAAGGAGCAAAATTCTTGCCTCTATAATATCACAGTTCTTTAAATAATAATAGAAAGAAAGAAGAAAAAAAAAGAGAAAGAGGAACAAAATTCTTGCCTCTATATTTAAAACATGAACTTTTAACTTTGTTGCAAAGTCAAACAAGAAAGACAGTCGCCATTTTGCCCTTCACTTTCCCTTTCTTCAAAAGGGAAAGTAAACAAAAAAAGGGGGGGAGAAGATGCTTGCAGGAGTTAAAGTCACAATCAATCTTAAATCCACTTTCTCCTGGTCTGCTCCGTCTGCATTTGAATACTCACAAGCCTCCAAAAAAAAGCAGATGTGGGAGCGGTGCCTTGCTTCATCCCAGAACTTCGGGACAAAGACGTCCTGGAGTGCGGAGTTGGCTCAGGCTCCGAGGGAGCTCTACCCTCCGATCCCCGAAATTATGGGGATCCAGGGGAGCTCTTACCTCTACCTGAGTGGCTCTTCTCTTCCCTTTCTCCCAGGGAAGAGATTCAAGCCGCGGGACAACTGATTGTCAAAGTCCCGCAGCTTTTACACAACCCAGGAACGGGCTGCTTTGTGAAAAGCAGCCATCGTAGCTGCTTGATCACACCGGAAGCCCATTTTGGAGATAAGTTTTTACATGCTCTTAAAGCTATATATCATCAGCAGTCTGCTCAAATTATTATTAATGGTGGATTGACAGAGACTTTTAATATTGAAAAGGGTACAAGACAAGGTTGTCCATTATCTCCACTGTTATTCGTGTTGACAATGGAGATTTTGTGAATTCAAATTCGAAAGTCGACATTACTTAAGGGAATAAAAATAAATAACAATGATTATAGATTGAGAGCCTTTGCAGATGATTTAGTTTTACCTTTACAACAACCGATTCAATTGGTTACTCATTTATTAGAACTTATAACTCATTATGGAAATTTTTCTGGTTTTAAAGTTAACAATCATAAGACTAAGATTTTATCTAAAAACATGACAGAGAAGGATAATGAAACTTTAGCCAGACTTACAGGTTTTCAGATAGTGAAGAAGGTTAAATACTTGGGAGTGTATATAACTGCTTCTAATGGAAAATTATATAAGAATAATTATGAAGTGTTATGGACAAAGGTACAAAAGGATTTAAATGATTGGAAAAAATTACAACTGTCGTTGTTGGGGAGAATTTCAGCTGTTAAAATGAATGTTCTACCAAAGTTTCTTTTTTTGTTTCAAATGATACCCATTTTAAAAAAGGGTGCTAATTTGGATGAATGGCAGAAGGGTATTAATAAATTCATATGGGCTGGGAAAAAACCAAGGGTTAAGTTTAAGATTTTGCAAGATGTTTGTGAAAGAGGAGGGCTTAAAGCACCTAATTTAAAATTATATTATGATGCAGCCGCATTAACTTTGATAAGCGATTGGCTTAATTTAACAAATAGAGATATTCTTGTTCTTGAAGGGTGGGACTTATTATATGGCTGGCATGCATATTTGATTTTTAATAAGAAAGTTGATTGGGCTTTTAAATCGCATATTTTGAGAAGTGCCCTACTCCGAGTCTGGAAGAAGTATTATTATAGTTTAAGTTATAAAATACCTATTTGGGGGATTCCTGAACATGCAATAGAGGGAATATCGAAGGGGATGAATTTTGGGAAAATTTCGTATAAAGAATTACTTATCTGGTCTGGCAATGATTGGCAATTAAAGTCCTTGGATATATTAAGACAAGAAAATACGTTACAGTCATGGTTTCAATATTTACAAATAGCGGATAGGTGGACTTTAGATAAGAAAGTGAGGATAACATTAGGAGATGAAAATCTGATAACACAGATTAAAGATCAGAACAAGACACATATAAAAAGAATTTATAATATTTTAATAGAATTGGATTCGGAAACGGAACTGGTTAAAGATTGTATGGTAAAATGGGCTCAGAATATTCAGGAGGCAGTCCCATTGGATTTATGGGAGAAAATATGGATTAGAAACATCAAATTTACACAGGCTCAAAATTTAAGAGAAAATTTTTACAAAATGTTTTATAGGTGGCACTTGGATCCTAAAAAGTTATCTTGTATGTATCCTAATTTACAGCCCAAGTGTTGGAGGTGTGGTAGTCTTGATGCAACTTTTTTTCATATTTGGTGGACTTGTAAAAATATTAAGGCTTTCTGGATCATGATTTGGTGGAACATTCAAAAGATTTTCAAAAGGAAGATAAAGTTTACTCCTCAACTATTTTTATTAGGGATTTTTGAGGATTTTGATGTTAAAGATACTGTTTTAATGTTGACTTTAATTACAGCAGCAAGGTTATTGATAGGTCAATATTGGAAGAAAGATTCGTTGCCTGCATTAGAAGAATGGACATTTAAGGTTTCTAACTTAGCAGAAATGGCTAAAATTTCTGCTTATTTAAAGGATCATACTCAAGAAAGATATATTATAGTATGGAGAAGATGGATAGATTATATTAAGATTAAATATGGAACTGAAAAGTTTCACTTATTTTATGATTAAATAATAAGTATTATTAATAATATTTAAATTAAAATTTTCTTTTATTATCTAATATTTGATTATAAATGGATTTGTTTATGATATGTTATTAAGGTTTAAAGGGAGTTAAGGTTTAAGTATGATTTTAATGATTGTATAAATTGTTAAACTTGTTTAGCCTATGATTAATATATTTGTCAATTTAATTAGATTATGTTTAATACGTTTGAAATACCCTGTATTTGGCTCCGGGAAGTCGGGGGGGTGGGGGTTGGGGGGAGGGTAAATGGGTTCATTTTATTTTGTAATTTCTAATAAAACTTTTTGAATTAAAAAAAAATAGCTGGGAAAGCAGATAATAACAATACCTGGCAATGGTAAGAGCAGGAAAATTGAAGAAAGAGACCAAGGGACTAATTCTGGCTGCACAAGACCAAGCCTTAAGGACAAATGCATACAAAGTCAAAATTGAGAAGACAGCAACAGACAGTAAGTGCTGCCTATGCAAAGAAGCTGAAGAAACAGTGGACCACCTGGTAAGCTGTTGCAAGACGATCGCACAGACTGACTACAAGCAGCGACATGACAAAGTAGCAACAATGGTGCATTGGAAGATCTGCAAGAAATATCATTTGCCTGTAAGCAAGAACTGGTGGGATCATAAAATAGAGAAAGTCACAGAAAATGATAAAATTAAACTGCTCTGGGACTTCAGAATTCAAACAGACAAGCACCTGCAACATAATACCCCAGACTTAACAATTGTCGATAAGAAAGACAAAAAAGTTTGGATAGTGGATGTGGCAGTGCCTGGAGACAGCAGAATAGATGAGAAAGAACTGGAGAAGATAACAAAATACAAAGACCTACAAATAGAAATAGAAAGAATGTGGCAAAGGCAAACAAGGGTAGTACCAATAGTAATAGGCACCTTGGGTGCAATCCCAAAACAACTGGAGCACCACTTGAACACCATTGGCATTGACAAATTCGCCATTAGTCAATTGAAAAAGGCGGCCTTACTAGGAACTGCTTCCATCCTGCGACTATATCTGTAATACCATCCACATCCACATCTGCCTATCCCAGGTCCTTGGTAAGGACTCAATAGGTAGACAAAAATGCCAAATCCTGTCTGAACATCTGGCTGACTGTGCCATGATCAATAATGATGATGATGATGATGATGATGATGATGATGATGATGAGTTGGAAGGGACCTTGGAGGTCTTCTAGTCCAACCCCCTGCTCAGGCAGGAAACCCTATACCATTTCGGACAAATGGCTGTCCAGTCTCTTCTTAAAAACTTCCAGTGTTGGAGCATTCACAGCTTCTGGAGGCAGGTTGTTCCACTGATTAATTGTTCTAACTGTCAGGAAATTTCCCCTTAGTTCTAGGTTGCTCCTCTCTTTGGTTAGTTTCCATCCATTGCTTCTTGTCTTGCCTTCAGGTGCTTTGGAGAATAGCTTGGCTCCCTCTTCTTTGTGGCAACCCGAGATATTGGAACACTGATATCATGTCACCCCTCGTCCTTCTCTTCACTAAACTAGACATACCCAATTCCAGCAACCATTCCTTATATGTTTTAACCTCCAGTCCCCTAATCATCTTTGTTGCTCTTCTCTGTACTCTTTCTAGAGTCTCAACTTCTTTTTTACATCGTGGTGACCATTTCTGGTGTTGAGATGTCCTGTGAAGAAATGGCGGCACCAAGTTGGCAGACAGGACTTGGTGGTGTCAAGAAGGCCATCCAAGCTGGCTGCGGCAAGCTAGCAGCATCAAGTCATCATAGACCCGGACATGTCCTATGCAGTGATGAAGAAAGAAGGGCCTCATCCTATGCCTGATACAAGAGTTCACCTTGGCCAAGAAGATCCTGTAGAAACCTTACAGAAAGCAAGATTGATTATGAAGGTAAAATTAATTGCAAAATCTTTCAGTAGATCCTGTCCTGGGATATCTCACAGTGGCAAATCATTGATTCCACATGGAGACGGATGATCAACAGGTATAAGTGTGACAGGCTAGAGATTACTCCCCAAGACAGCATTCTAATGTCATTCCATTTATCCAAAGCAGCATTGCTTTTGCACCTAACTATACAATATTGCAATTCTGTTTTGTTCTTTTAAGCTTCCTGTTATATCTTCGGTTCTTTAAGTATTGAATGAGGCAGTGTTGAAACAGCAAACAAGTTTATTAACTCAGAACAGAAGCAGCCCTAAAGGCTGCTGCACAGCTATTTATACAGTTAGCCTCTAGGTGGCAACCAATAGGTTTAAAGCAGGGGTGTCAAACTGCCGGCCCACGGGCCGGTTTCCTCATACCGGAGCCGCACCCACCCCATTGCCGGCAATGGCGAAAAAGCTCCGATATGTCGCACGACGTCACATGACATCGCGAGTTTGACATGCCTGGTTTAAAATAACAGTTTCCCGCCCCAAACCTCATTATCAGCTTGGAGACAGCCAGTCTGGCTTTCAGTAACAGCAATTGTTAAACAATACAGCAATGTAGGTCAGACATTAAGCAAGTGATTTAAAACAGTTGTGGCCAATAAATTACACCCCTTCCCCCTAGATGGCTCAAACTCTCAATTGCTGGACATAGTCCTGCAGATATTTAGGCGGCCTTCTTGACTGTTCTGAATGTCTAGGGGTTGCAGGGGTCTCCCGGTCTACCCGCTCGCCTGCCCGGCTGGGTAGACCAGGACTCTGAGGTCCAGCGAAGTCAGGTTGACTCGGGTCCCTTTGGCTGGCCAGTCCCAGTCGACCCAAACCAAAGTCCGATCGTGCAGCAAAGTCTGCAGGGCTGTCCCTCAGCGCAGTTTGCCAGTCCTGTTCAGCGGATACTGTCTGTCTGGGGGAAGCTCTCCTACAGCCTTTTCCCCGTCTCCTTGAGTAAGATTTCTGTTGGAGCATGCAAGCTCCTCTGTTGGACCGCTGTCGCACGGCCCTTGCGTGCAGCCCTCTTGAGAGGCCTGAGCCAGCAACTGGTTCTCTAGCCTCCGACGCAGCTGGTCAATGTGCCGGCAAATGACTCGCCCATCTTCCAGGACCACCTCATAAGAGAGTGGTCCCGACACCTTAACAACCACGGCTGCCACTCACAAAGCCCCTTGCCCGTAATTCCAGGTCCAAACCCGGTCACCCACTTGCAAATTCCGAGGTGCCTTTGGCTGAACAGAGTCTGAGGTAACCCAGTCGGGGTGCACCTGTCCAGCTTCGTGATCAAACGTCAGCCCCATCTGAGTTTGGCAGGGCTTCTGCCCATGGCAGTACAGGGAGTCATGCATTGGCAGAGTAGAAAATCTGCCAGTCTGTGGTGCCAATCCCCTGTGACAATCTGTTTTAGTGATTCCTTGGTTGTGCGGACCATGCGTTCCACTTGGCCGTTCGAGGCTGGATGAAAGGAAGCCGATGTGGCATGCCATATTAGATTTGCCCTGAGGAAAGACTGGAATTCAGAAGCGGTAAACTGAGCTCCATTGTCTGAGACTAACACGTCTGGAAGTCCATGTGTTGCAAAGATTCTGTGCAGTTCCTGGATGGTCCTGGCAGTAGTCATAGTAGGGACTGGTGTGACCTCTAACCATTTAGAATGGCTATCTACCACTATTAGAAACATCTGCCCCTGAAAGGGCCCAGCAAAATCGATGTGGATTCTTGACCATCAGTGGACAGGGGCTTGAGGCATCTCCAGTCTGGATTGCTGGCATGTGTAGCAACCATGTACTTGGGCCTCGATGGCTTTATCTAGCCCTGGCCACCAAAGGTAGCTCCTCGCAAGTGCCTTCATCCGGACTATTCCCGGATGACCCTTGTGCAGAGACTCTAGGACCCTGGGCCTTAAACAGCTCGGGACTATGACCCTACTTCCCCAAAGGATGCACCCCTTATGAGCTGAAAGCTCATCTTTTCTCATGAAGAAACTCTGAAGTTCTGGCCCTGGACATTTGTCCAGCCATCCTGTGTGTACCCAGTTTAGCACACGACTCAGCGTTTTGTCAGCTGCTGTCTCAGCAGCTATGTCCCCAGCATGAAGGGGAAATTCCGGCAAATCCTGGATAGCCAGGATGCATGCAGCCAGAGCTGGATCTGGCTCCACATGTGGCAGGGGCAACCTGCTCAGGCTGTCTGCATGGCCCATTTCCTTGCCCGGTTTGTGAATCATCCTGTAGCTGTAGGCTGACAGGAAGATACACCACCTCAGCATTCAAGGAGACAGAATCTGAGGTGTCCGTTTGTTTGTGGTGAACAACCCTAGGTGTGGCTTGTGGTCTGTGAAGACCGTGAACTGGCGGCCATACAAGTAGTCATGGAACTTTTTAACTCCGGTCACAATGGCCAGAGCCTCCTTGTCAATTTGCACGTAGTTGTGCTCTGCTGATGATAGGGTCCTGAAGTAATACGTGATGGGCTTCTGCCTCCCATGAGCCATTAAGTGGCTTAACACAGCCCCAACCCCATACGGGGATGCATCACATGCAATGCAGACAGACAGCTGCTCATTGAAATGAGTGAGAACAGAGTTCGACGACAGCAGTGATTTGACTGCTTGGAAGCTCCTCTCGTGGACACTGGTCCACTGCCACTGAGCTTGTCTATCCAAGAGCCGGTGTAACGGCTCTGCCACTGTGGCCTTGTTTGGGAGGAAGGCATGGTAAATGTTCAAAAGGCCTAGGAAAGCCTGAAGCTCTCCCTTTGACTTCGGCCTTGGGGCCTGCTGGATTGCTTTTCATTTGGATTCTGCCAGATGAATGCCTTCGGCATCGATGCAGAAACCAAAGAACTCAGCTGACTCTACCCCAATCTTGCACTTTTCTTAGTTTAAGTCCCACATCACGGAACTGCTGAAGGACGGCCTTAAGCCGTTCAGCCAGAATCTCAACCGATTCCCCAGCAATGAGGACATCATCGAAGTAGGGGCAATCCCCTGGAATTCCCTTGAGCATGCGCTCCATCACTCCCTGGAATAGCCCTGGGGCTACACTCACTCCAAACTGTAGGTACTTAACCTTAAAAGCCCCCCTATGGGTTACAATGGTCTGGGCTACCGCCGTGGCCTCATTCACAGGCAGTTGTTGATAGGCCTGTGCCAAATCTAATTTGGCGAACACACGGCCTCCTTGCAATGACGCCAAAATATGGCTGACAACTGGCACAGGGTACACATGCTGTTGAAGTGCCCTGTTGAGGGTGCACTTATAGTCAGCGCATATTTGCACTTCCCCGTTGGCCTTTAATGGCATTACTATGGGGGTCTCCCACACCCCACTGTCTACGGGCTGCAATACCCCTTGTTCCACTAGCTTATCCAGCTCTGCATCGATTTTGGGTTTTAACGTGTAAGGCACTCTACGAGGCTTGATCCGTATTGGAGTTACCATAGGATCAAGCTTGAGGGTGATTGGAGGATCCTTATACTCCCCTAGACTAGAACTGAAAACATCCGCGAACTCTTGGCAGACTGCAGACAGATCTGCCGCTTGTGTTTGGTGAATGCCGGTTACTTGAATGCCCAATGAATCAAACCAATTGAGCCCTATGAGGCTCTGCATTGGCCTTCCACCACTACGACATATAGTGGCCCCTTGAACCCCTTGAATTCCATCAGGAGTGTGGCTTCGCCTTTGACTGCCACTCGGGAGTTTTGGAAGTCTGTGAGTAGTAGATTAGATGGCCGGAGCTTGGCCCATCTGTTGCTACGATGGCATAGGTGCCTGAATGTTCCTTGTGAAATGATGGACATGGCTGAGCCTGTGTCCAGTTCCATCTTGCATGGAACTCCCTGAAGCTTGACCTGTAGTCTAAGCTTCTGCTTTAGAGGGCAATGGGCACCAGTGCGGAATATGCTCCAGCTGGAGCAGAACCCTACTCGGTGTTGACCCGGGGGCCCGGTACCTCTCCTGAATGCGTCTTCTTTTGGGTGGTTGTCATGCCTCCATCTGAGCCTGATTCTGAGGACGACATGGAGTTCCCTGTTGAGGCCCAGGAGGGGGTGTCTGTGGCTTTGGAGGACTGTGGGGAGGAACAGGCTGAAGTAGGCCAGGGCCCTTCAAGTTTGGAACAGGGACGGCAGAGCTCAGGCGAGGAGCAAGGCCCCTCCCCAAGAGATCCCAGAGCAAGGAGAGCAGAGAGGAGGAGAGAACAACGGAGACAGGCTCACTTGCTCGGGAGGAGAGCGTCACGCCCCACTTCACAAGGCACACCTGGGAAGTAGGTATTTAAGGAGACGCTGTGGGGTGGGGCATTTGCCGGGAACAAATGTGAACTCTTGTGATGTGAGCTCTTGTACCTGGACTCTTTGTATTTTGGATCAAGTTTGTTTCCTGCTGAGTTTTCCTTGCTGTCTTCAGTTTTGCAGTTTGCAGGTTACAGGCAAGCAGGGCGTTGAAAAGATCATACTTTGTTTGTTATCTGTTTTACTTTAAAGAACTGTTTAACTCCGTTGACTGTTTTATTGAACTTGTGCCAGCATATGTGGGGGCTGTTGGGTGAACGTTGGCAGTGCTTACAAAGACAATTATTCTGACCAGCTAATTGCTTTGCCTCCGTTCGGGGCCCTGGGTCATAACATTTTGTTCCCGGCCCACTCCCAATTGCTCCTCCAGACCAAATAGGGTGACCATGGATCAGCTCCGTGAGGAAAATGATCAGCTAAAACAGCAGGTGGCCCTCCTGACTGCACAGATGGCACAGATGCAAGCAGCTCAGCCACGCCACAGAAACCCTGTTCCAGTGCCAGACAAGTTTGATGGCTCACAGGCATGATTCCCATCATCATTCTTTGGGCAGTGCCAGTTATGTATGAGCCTTCGGCCGGAGGATTTCCCCACTGACCGGGATAAGGTGGGGTTTGTGGTAAGCCTGTTGACAGGAACGGCAGCACGTTGGGCAACACCCCTGCTGACCCAGCCCAATCAGCTGCTGGATAATTATGCAGAGTTTTACCAGCAACTCAAGGCCATGTTTGAGGACCCAGTTATGGCCCAGACTGCAAACCGTCGATAGGGGCATGGTTCACTGACAGACTACATTGCTACATTTCAGTTGGTTTGTTGGGAGCTGCAGTGGAATGAGGTGGTGCTTATGGACCAGTTTCAGGAGGGACTTTCATCCGAACTCCTGGATGAGCTGGCACGCACTGAATGCCCTCGCTCCTTGCAGGAGCTCATGCACCTGTGTCTCCGTATCGATGCAAGACTACAGCAGCGACGGGCACGACGACGGACGGAGGCCTTGCCCGCACCTGTTAAGACAGTGGCACCATTGGCACCGCCTCCGGAGGAGCCAATGCAGTTGGGGGCTGCACAACCCCGTCTGACCCAAGCTGAAAAAGATCGCTGCCGCCGTGAAGGCCTTTGCCTGTATTGTGGCGGTCCAGGCCATATGGCGGCCAAGTGTCTGATGAAGGCACCAAAAGCGGCAGCGGGAAACGAGCCGGGCCCAGCCTAGAGGGCTCCGTAGGCCGGGCTCGCTTGGACATGGGTCCAGTACCTCCACCTCAGCAGACTCTTGTTAAACACCTTGTGTTACCAGTGACTGTGTTCATGCCTGGTCAGGGAGCGGTGGAGGTCCAGGCCTTGGTGGACTCCGGGGCTACTGTTAATTTCATGGAATCGGATTTTGTCATGCAGTGGTCCATTCCCCAGCAGCAGTTGTCACCGCCAGTCTTGATGGAGACGATTGATGGGCGGCCCCTTCGTTCTGGCCCAGTGGTTGCTGCAACCAGACCCCTTCACATGCGTATTGGGCCACATATGGAAGAAGCCGTGTTCTATGTGGCTGTTTCTCACTTTCCTGTGGTGTTGGGTTTGGAATGGTTGAGGGCTCATGATCTGCAGATTATTTGGTCATCTGGGACAGTGCGGTTTCCCGGCAAGAAGTGTGCCACCCATCACCTGCATGCCTGCGCAGGGAAGGTGGCTACCCCTGTGGACCTGGACCTACCGGCAGAGTTGGGGGATTATGCTGATGTCTTTGGGGAAAAAGAGGCAGATCAGTTGCCCCTGCATCGATTTTATGACTACCCGGTTGATTTAGTGCCCGATGCCAAATTGCCGGTTGGCCGGATTTACTCTCTGTCGGAACCGGAGTTGGCAGCTTTGAGGGACTTCATCAACAAGAATCTCTGGAAGGGGTTTATACAGCCTTCCACCTCCCCGTTACCTGCGCCAGACCCACAAGATGTCAAGGTCTTCATCGAAATCGATGGACGAACAACACACACACACCTGCACCAGTGTTCTTCATGAAGAAGTCAGGGGAGCTTAGACTGTGCTGTGATTACCGGAAACTGAATGCCATCACGATCCGTAATCAGTACCCACTCCTGCTCATACCCAAACTCATCGAGAGGCTCCGCCAGGCCAAAATATTTACTAAGTTGGACTTACGGGGAGTTTATAACTTAGTCCGAGTTCGAGCGGAAGATGAGTGGAAGACGGCCTTCCAGACGTGTTATGGACATTTTGAGAACACGGTTATGCCCTTTGGCCTGACCAACGCGCCGGGAGTGTTCATGCCCTTTATGCACGATGTGTTCAGGGACCTGTTGGACATGTTTGTGGTCATTTATTTTGATGACATCCTGATTTACTCGTCCTCCCCACGAGAGCATTGGAGCCATGTTCGGCTTGTGTTGCAACGATTGCAGGATAACCATCTCTTTGCCAAGTGTGAGAAGTGCCAGTTTGCGCAAACCACGATCGACTTTCTGGGCCATCGCATCTTGCCCGAGGGTGTGGAGATGGATCCGGAGAAAGTAAAGTCGCTGCAGGAATGGCAGCCTCCGCAGGGGGTCAAGGACGTGCAGCGTCTGCTGGGGTTTGCGAATTATTACCGCATGTTCATTCCTCATTTTGTGACCCTGACTGCTCCCCTTTCCAATCTGTTAGGGAAAGGGGTGAAGTTCCGCTGGGGCACGGAGGAGCAGGGGGCCTTGGATGTCCTTAAGGCTGCGTTTGCCTTTGAGCCTATCCTCAAACATCCTGATCCCTTAAGGCCGTTCATGGTGGAGACGGATGCATTGGATGTGGCCATTGGGGTGGTGCTTCTGCAAGCCTATGCTCCCGCAGGTACCTTGTTCCCATGTGCCTATTATTCATGGAAGCTGTCGGCCCCCAAACAGAATTACACGATCTGGGACAAGGAATTGTTGGCGGTCAAAGTCGCTTTTGAGACATGGCAGCACCACTTAGAGGGGGCCCGTCACCAAGTTGAGGTTCGAACAGACCATCAGAACCTAGAGCACCTACGGACTGCCAGAATGCTAAATCAGCGACAGGTGCGATGGTCACTGTTTTTTGTGAGGTTTGTCTTTTGGGTGACCTATGTCCCTAGTGGGTGGAACCAGCATGCGGACGCGCTATCTCAGAAGCCCGAATTCACCCGAAAGGAGGACAAGATCATGCCCAGAATGGTTATCCCCTTGGAACGGTTGGTGGCTACAGAGGAGCCCGTGGACGTACAGGGCAGAATTCGTGACATGCAGCGGCAGGACCCATTAGTGGCAGCTCGACGTCGTAGGTTGGCTGGCGATGAGGGAGATAAGACCCCTTGGATGTACATGGATGACCTGTTGCATTTCCGAGACTGCATCTATGTTCCTGGATGACCCCTCCGTGGCATCATTCTGAAACAATGCCATGATAGTCCATCAGTGGGTCACTTCGGGGTCTTCAAAACACTGCACCTTGTCTCCAGAATGTTTTGGTGGCCGCAGCTCCAGCACAATGTGTCTAGTTATGTGGCATCATGCAGTATTTGTCGACAGGCCAAGTATGCTACTGGTGCGCCCCCTGGTCTCTTGCAGCCACTACCCACACCGGAAAGACCCTGGGGGGCGGTCTCATTGGACTTCATTAACGAGATGCCCCCTTTCAAGGGTGCCATAACCATCTTGGTGGTGTCGGGCCGTGGTGAGGCCAGCTGGCTAAACCTACCTTCGGCAGCGATGCATCCACTCCGGGATGGCGTCTCGCCGGCCCGACATCCAATTGCTGGGCGCGCATGCGCCAGAGCCGTGCACGACCTTGGCCGACCGACAGGCAGCTGGCTGGCGCGCAAGCGCGAAGGCCGGCCCGGTGAGCAGATGGAACAGTCGGAGTCACGCATGCGCATAGGATCCTTTGAACGAACCAACGCGTGCGCAGTTGGTAATACTTACGGACTTCGCTGGAACATTCATCTGAGGCTGCTAGCAGGTTGCCGAAGCTTCGGGAAGCGGCCAGGGCGTCGGGAAGCGTTAGGTTAGAATAATACATCACCATTTAGGGCATTGGGTGGTCCGGAAGGGGGTGGCGGCGTATGGGCGGCGGCACGGGTGTGGGTTAGGCGGGGTCTTACGAAAATTGTATAAAGAGGTCACGGGCCTACAGATTGTCAGTGCTGACTTTATTCCGTTTATGATTCTGTAATAAACCGGATGTTCTCCGTTCCTGACGAGCTGCTTCTTGATTCTGTTTTGTGTGTGTGTCAAAGACGGGGTAACAGTAAGTCAGCACTCCCTTTTAAGCTCCTTTATCAGATCTACCGTGGAGCAGATTGAAGGCAACATGGCCGAAGGGGTGCAAGATGCCGAGGTGTTGGAGGATATCCTTGAGCAAACAGAGGACCCGGGCTCGTCTGTGGATCCAGGGGCAGCGATGGAGGGACCGGTGGTTCGCCCGAAGGTTAAAGGCATTTCACCGGGGGTGGATGTGGACTCTGGAATTACGCAGAGGCCAGCAGTAACCGAGGTGGCTGGATGGGGGCTGAGTTCCACGTTCCAACGTATGGATACCGAACGGCGGGCTATGCTAGGCGACAGAGACCCTGCTGTGGGCTGGAGGGAAAGGAGAGTGGTCAGCGACGAGGAAGGTGATTGGAGCTACTCCACCACTCCGGGGCAGTACACCCTTGATGTGTTAAAGGCTAGGTTTGGAGAACCAGGGTTCCTTCCCAGACAGGGGGTGGCCTCCCAACGTCCTATTGATTCACCTGGATTCCGTCTGGCTAGCCCGCAGTTGAGAGGGTCATCGGCACAGTTGGAGCAAGGGGGACATGGAGGTGTGAGGCCGGGACCCATATCTGCCACCCGGGTCACCCCTGTTTCCCTACCCTTGGGACCTGGGGACCTTGGCCGACATTCTACCGTCACAGGGGGCCAGCATGGTGGTCAGCCAGCCCTAACGTGGCCCACAGGTATACCATGGACCCCTCCAGCGATTGGGATTACCTTTGACGGAGATCCGGACAAGTTGGCCATGTTTTTAGGGCATGTGTTAAATCACTTAGATCGCTTTGCAGCCCATTACTCCTCCCAATGGGCTATAGTGGTAGCAGTGACGGCCAGTCTGCAAGGTGAGGCGGCTGCCTGGGCGGCTGATCTATTTGGAGATCACGCCAGTGAATTAGCTGATATTGGCTCTTTCCTGGAGGCTTTGAGGATTCGGTTCGAGGATCCGACCAGGGCTCAGAGGGCGGAAGCAGAGATAGTGACCCTCAGACAGGGAGGTAGGCCGGTGAGAGAGTTTATTAGAGAATTTCAGCGGGTGGCAGGGCGATTAAGGTCCTGGCCTGAGAAATTGCTGGTACATCATTTCAAACATGGACTCGATGTGGAGCTTCGTCAAGCTTGTTTAGTGAGAGGGGTGCCGCCCCGTCTACCCGATTGGTACAAGACTGTGACCGAACTCTATGCCGGGCTACAGGAGATGAGACCAGGGACAGCCGTCCCCCCTCCGGCATCCACCCAGCGGACAGACGGTAAGCCAAGGCCATTAGGAGTTCCAGCCCAACCAGCCCCACCCGGGGTGTCAAAAGGCCTGTTTCGCTGTTTTAGATGTAATAAACCGGGTCACCGGGTGGCCCAGTGTCCAATGTCACCTGGACGGGGATCGGCTTCGGGACGGTCCGCTTTGGAGATAAGGAGGCAGGAGGCCACGCCGTTTCGAGGAACGGATCACTCGAGGGCTTTGCAGGATGACAGCGGCACACCCTATAGATCTGCACCAGTAGTGGCGGTCTCCACCCCGGAGGTTGTGTCTGAGACGTACGGTCAGGAAGATCCGGAACAGGATCCCATGGTAAGTAAGCCAGTGGTACCATTCACCATACCAATCTGCCTGAGGAATTACAAGTCGGGACAAAAAATAGAGTGTAAAGCATTGATAGATTCGGGTTGTACCCGGTGTTTGATCAGTAGGAAAGTGGCGGATGCGTTGGGGCTTCGTTTACTCGAATTGTCTCGACCGATCAACTTCGAGCAGGTGGATGGATCCTTACTAGGTGGGGCGCCGGTATCTCTTGCAACAGAACTCGTACGGCTAGAGATGGGGGATCATTGGGAAGTGCTGCATTTCATTGTAATCCCCGCAATGACTGAGGATGTGATCTTGGGGTTGGCCTGGCTTGACAAGTGGCAACCGGTTATTTGGTGGGCTGGTGGATATCGCCGTATGAGATTAGTGGTAGGTCCCTGGGCCCCAGGCACTGAGAGGGAAGAACCACGGGTACAACTACCATCTGGTAACCCACGGGTTAAGGAAAGGATTAAAGTGACGGTAGAAGCTAGTGGAACCACACGATTATTTCCTGCGGAGTATGAGGATTTAAAGGACGTGTTTAGTGAGCAGGAGTGTGATGCATTGCCGCCACATCGTTCCACCGACTGTGCGATAGATATCATACCAGGGGCAAAGCTGCCGAAACCCCGGATGTACCCTATGTCTCCTAAGGAGTTGGAGGAACTAAGAAAGTATATTGATAAAAACTTGGAGCGTGGGTTTATACAGCCAGCCCGGTCAAGGATTGCGGCTCCGGTGATATTCCAAGGGAAAAAGGATGGTGGATTACGGCTTTGCGTAGACTTTAGGGGATTGAATGCGGTAAGCACTGAAAATATGTATCCACTACCCTTGTTGAAGGACATGCTTTCTCATTTATCTCAAGGGAGGGTATTTACTAAGCTTGATTTAAGAGAAGCCTACTATCGCATCCAAATAAAACCGGGAGATGAGTGGAAGACCGCATTTAATTGCCCTCTAGGGAGCTTCCAGTTCACTGTCATGCCGTTTGGCTTAAAGGGAGCGCCTGCAGTCTTCATGCAGACCATTAACGCGGTGTTGCATGAACATTTAGTTAGTCTACCTGGATGATATTTTAATATATTCTAAGACCATGGCGGAACATATACGGTTGGTCAGAGAGGTATTGCACAAGCTCCTCCAAGCCCAGTTATTTGTGAAACTTCCGAAATGCGAGTTCCATAAGACCTGTATCGAATATTTGGGGTACAAGATATCGGCCTCGGGAATAGAAATGGATCCGGAAAAGGTGAAAGCAGTACTTGGGTGGCAGGCACCTAGGACGAGACGCCAGTTGCAAAGCTTTCTGGGATTCGCGAATTTTTACAGGCAGTTCGTTCCTGATTTTTCACGGGTGGCTTTGCCGCTCACAGAATTGTTGAAAACACGGAACTCCCCAGTAAAGTCAACCGTTAGCGTGGTCCAGGGAAAGTCAGGCGGCCTTCGAACACTTAAAGGCGTTATTTGCCAAGGAGCCCATTTTATTACATCCAGATCCCGATAAACAATACATTGTCCAGGCTGATGCGAGTGATGTGGCGGTGGGGGCTGTATTGTTACAACGAAACCATAAAGGCGAGCTACAGCCCTGTGCTTACACCTCGCGTAAATTATCAGAAACTGAAAGGAGATGGGCTATATGGGAGAAGGAAGCCTTTGCTATTAAATGGGCTTTGGTAACATGGCGGCACCTTTTGGAGGGGGCTAGACATGAGATTGAGATATGGACGGACCATAAAAACTTGGCTGTATTGCAATCGCCCCGACGTTTAGCCCCTAAACATGTGAGATGGGCGCAATATTTTCAACGGTTCGCTTTCCGGCTTAAACATGTCCCCGGGGGCCGTAACTTCTTGGCGGACGCCTTATCTAGGTTGCCTCAGTATGAGAGTCAAAGGGAAGAAATAATACAGGCTATATTGCCACCATATACGCAGGGCGTGGGTAAGCTAGGTTCCCGTCCTAATTCCGGAAATTTTGAATCAGAGTTGAGGGCGGCAATACCCCAGGATTCGTGGTTCCAAAACCACAGTAACCTGTTCACCCAGAGAGACGGCCTGGTATGGTTCGGAGGGAAACTATATGTGCCACTTGTATTACGACCTGGGGTCCTTCAGAGATGTCATGATGCACGGCTAGCGGGACATTTTGGGTTCGTCAAAACATTACACCTGGTCAGGCACCAATTTTGGTGGCCTACGTTAAGGAAAGACGTCGAACACTATATAAAAGCCTGTTCCGTCTGTGCTACTTGTAAATCTCAGCCAGGAAGGCCGGTGGGACATTTACAGACGGTGGCAGACCCTGAACATCCATGGCAAGATATTGCCATGGATTTTATCGTAGAATTGCCAAGTAGTAGGGGGTATACAGTTATTTGGACAGTAATAGATCTGTTCTCAAAACAGGCACATTTTGTGCCGTGTAAAAGGCTGCCAACCGCTCAAAAATTGGCCTACATGTTTCTGACACATGTATACCGGATTCATGGAGCCCCTCGGAGAATAATATCTGACCGGGGGGTTCAATTTACGGCAAAGTTCTGGAAAGGCTTCACAGCGTTGTTAGGAACGTCACAGGGACTCAGCACTGCGTACCATCCTGCCACCAATGGAGCCGCTGAACGGGCAAACGCAGCCGTCGAGAGGTATTTAAGGAGTTACGTGTCCTATCAGCAGGCTAACTGGGCGGACCTCCTGGTGTTTGCAGAAGTGGCATATAATAATGCAGTGCATACCAGTACAGGGTTCGCGCCCTTTAAGGTAGTCTCAGGGAAGGATTTCGTTTCCATACCTGAGTGTCAGGACTTGGAAGCACGACCATATCTTCCATGGGAGTGGGTCCAATGGGTGTCAGGGGCATGGACGGCCGTGAAATCAGCGTTGGTGGAATATGGACAAAAGATGAAGACGCAAGCGGACAAAAGGCGGCAGCCCTGTAAGCCATTCATGGTGGGCCAATTAGTATATCTGTCCACCAAATATTTAAAATTGAGAATCCCGTGTAGAAAACTGGGACCTAAATATATTGGCCCGTTTAAGATTGTAAAGATTATTAATCCGGTAACCGTACAACTGCAGTTACCCCGATTGCTGGGAAAGGTGCACCCGGTGTTCCATTGTAGTTTGCTCAAGCCAGTCTATAGGTACCGAAGGGGAACCGAACCAGGTCCTGTTAGTGATGATCATTATGAAGTACAGGAAATACTCGACTCTCGTGTTCAGAGGGGTGACTTATATTACCTGATTAGGTGGAAGGGTTACCCGTTGACCGACGCTACATGGGTACGGGTGGATAATGTGCGGGCTCCTCGACTAATCCATCAATTCCATGTGGACAACCCCGGGAAGCCGAAACCATGTAGGCAGCGGGGGCTGGATAGGTAGGGCTAGGAATCGGTATAACATCTCTTTTCTTTTTCTCAGGGGGAGCCTTGGTGAAAGGGGGGCAGTATGTCGGGCCGTGGTGAGGCCAGCTGGCTAAACCTACCTTCGGCAGCGATGCATCCACTCCGGGATGGCGTCTCGCCGGCCCGACATCCAATTGCTGGGCGCGCATGCGCCGGAGCCGTGCACGACCTTGGCCGACCGACAGGCAGCTGGCTGGCGCGCAAGCGCGAAGGCCGGCCCGGCGAGCAGATGGAACAGTCGGAGTCACGCATGCGCATAGGATCCTTTGAACGAACCAATGCGTGCGCAGTTGGTAATACTTACGGACTTCGCTGGAACATTCATCTGAGGCTGCTAGCAGGTTGCCAAAGCTTCGGGAAGCGGCCGGGGCGTCGGGAAGCGTTAGGTTAGAATAATACATCACCATTTAGGGCATTGGGTGGTCCGGAAGGGGGGTGGCGGCGTATGGGCGGCGGCACGGGTGTGGGTTAGGCGGGGTCTTACGAAAATTGTATAAAGAGGTCACGGGCCTACAGATTGTCAGTGCTGACTTTATTCCGTTTATGATTCTGTAATAAACCGGATGTTCTCCGTTCCTGACGAGCTGCTTCTTGATTCTGTTTTGTGTGTGTGTCAAAGACGGGGTAACAGGTGGTGGTGGACATGCTCACCAAAATGGCTCATTTTATCCCATGTGTGGGTCTCCCTACAGCACGGATGACAGCCCAGTTGTTTATTGCCCATGTATTTCGGCTGCATGGGTTACCGGACCGAGTCGTGTCAGATTGGGGGGTGCAATTTACGGCACATTTCTGGCAGACCCTACTCACGGAACTGCAGGTACAGACGTGTCTGTCCTCCGCCCATCACCCTGAAACCGACGGGAGCATGGAGACGGTGAATGCAATCTTGGAACAGTACCTCCGCTCTTTCAGCAACACCCAACAGGACAATTGGGTGGAGCTGCTGGCTGTGGCGGAGTTTGCCTATAACAATGCCCAGCATGCATCTACCCGTGTGTCACCGTTCTTTGCCAGTTACGGATTTCATCCATGGCTCTTTCCATTGGCTCCATTGGACTCCCCAGTTCCGGCTGTGGATAAGTTCCTCCAGGAGCTGAAGGCGGTGCATCAAGTAGTTCAGCACCAGCTGGAGAAAGCCAAGGAGGATTACAAACGATTTGCCGACCATCATCGTCGAAATGTCCCTCCGTTATCTGTGGGCGATCGGGTTTGGCTTTCCACGCGGCACCTGCCTACAGCACGGCTGTCGAAAAAACTCGATCACCGTTACTTGGGTCCATTTCCAGTCAAAGCGGTGATCAATCCGGTGGCGTTTCACTTGTCATTGTCCTGGACCATGCGGATTCACCTGGTTTTCCACAGGTCATTGCTGGCTCCAGTCGCAGCCAACGATCCACATCGGCCAGCTCCACCACCGCCAGGTCCGGCCACCCCCCATGGAGATATGGAGTATGAAGTGGACAGTATTTGGGATTCCCGTCGGTTGTGGGGCCGGTTTCAGTATCTCGTGACATGGAAAGGCTATGGACCTGAGGACTTCATGTGGATCGATGCCACCTACATTCACGCCCCTTGTCTGGTTCACAACTTTCATACCGGTTCCCGCATCGTCCTAGTACACATGGTCCCGGGGGAGGGGGTCCTGCAGGGGGGCATAGTGTCATGCCTCCGTCCGAGCCTGACTCTGAGGATGACATGGAGTTCCCTGTTGAGGCCCAGGAGGGGGTGTCTGTGGCTTTGGAGGATTGTGGGGAGGAACAGGCTGAAGTAGACCAGAGCCCTTCAACTTTGGAACAGGGAAGGCAGAGCTCAGGTGAGGAGCAAGGCCCCTCCCCACCAGATCCCAGAGCAAGGAGAGCAGAGAGGAGGAGGGAACAATGGAGACAGGCTCACTTGCTCGGGACATAAGGACCAATCTGGTTTTATAATTGGTAGGTATATGAAAAACAATGTTAGACAAATTATTAATTTATTAGAATATTTAGATAAGAATAACCAAGTTTCTGCAGGACTGATATTTTTAGATGCTGAAAAAGCTTTTGATCAATTGAATTGGTATTTTATGTTAAGAGCAATTGAAGAGATGAATTTTGGTGAAAAGATATTACAAGCTTTTACGGCAATATACCAAAAACAAACGGCACAACTTATTGTTAATGGAGGTTTGTCAGAGGTTTTTACAATAGAGAAAGGGACTAGACAGGGATGTCCATTATCACTGTTGTTGTTTGTTTTAACATTGGAAATTTTGTTGACTAAAATTCGAGAGTTGCAGGAAATAAACGGAATAGAAGTTAACAAAAAAGAATATAAGTTAAGAGCTTTTGCAGATGACTTGGTGGTTACTTTGTTGCAACCTACTTATTCTGTAGTAAAGTTATTACAGTTGATTTATCAATATGGTTTGGTTTCGGGTTTTAAGATTAATGTTAATAAGACTAAAATCCTACCTAAAAATATGACTATTCGGGAAAAGCAGATTTTGGTTAACTTGACTGGTTTTGAAATTGTTAATAAGGTAAAATATTTGGGGGTGATTTTATCTGTTTCTAATGCAAAATTGTTTAAGAATAACTATGAAAGGTTGTGGGTTAGAGTACAGAAAGACTTGAGGAACTGGGAGAAGTTGCAATTATCTCTCATGGGAAGAATTGCAGTGATTAAAATGAATGTTCTACCCAAGTTTCTTTTTCTGTTTCAAATGTTACCGATTTTGAAGAATGAGATTAATTTAAGGGAATGGCAGAAAGGTATTAATAAATTTATTTGGGCAGGGAAAAAGCCAAGGGTAAAGTTTAAAATCATGCAAGACTCCCGTGAGAGAGGTGGACTCAAGGTACCGAATTTGAAATTATACTATGATGCGGTGGTTTTAACATTAATTAGCGATTGGGTAAATTTAACAAATTTGGAGATACTCCATCTGGAGGGATGGGATTTACTTTTTGGTTGGCATGCCTATTTAATATTTAATAAGAAGGTGGATCGGGTTTTTAAATCTCATATTATAAGAATCTCTTTACTTAGGGTTTGGAGAAAATATTATAAGAGTGACTTTAAAATACCATTATGGGCTATACCTTGGCATGCGATAGAGGGGATAAAAAGAGGTGTCAGAATGGATACGGTGTCTTATACACAGTTACTCAGATGGGATGGACAAAACTGGCAGTTAAAACTATTGGAAGAGTTAGTATATGAAAATATTACTTACTCTTGGTTTCAATATAGACAATTAGCAGATAGATGGAAGATGGATCGTAAGGTGGGTTTTCTCAGAGAAGATGAAAATCTTATTAAGCAAGTAAAGGACCAAAGACAAAGTCATATTAAGAGAATTTATGGGGTTCTAGTGGAATTGGATTCAGAAACAGAATTAATCAAAGATTGTATGATTAAATGGGCGCAGAATTTTGGTGAACCAGTTCTACTGGATACCTGGGAAACTATTTGGGTGAGAAATGTTAAATTTACACAAGCACAGAATCTAAGGGAGAATTTTTATAAAATGTTTTATAGATGGCACCTTGATCCACAAAAAATGTCTCTTATGTACCCTGACCTACAGCCTAAATGTTGGAGATGTGGTTGTTTGGATGCCACCTACTATCATATTTGGTGGTCGTGCAGAAATATAAAAGCTTTTTGGATTAAGATATGGTGGAATATTCAGAGAATTTTTAGAAAGAGGGTAAAATTTACTCCACAATTATTTTTGTTAGGTATAGTTACCGATTGTGATGCAAAGGAGGTTATATTGATGTTGAACTTGATTACAGCCGCAAGGCTGTTAGTAGGACAATATTGGAAGAAGGAATCTTTGCCTACTTTGCAGGAATGGTTTCTTAAAGTATCTTATCTGGCGGAAATGGCAAAGATTTCGACTTTCCTAAAAGAACAATTGCAAGAGAAATTTCTTGCTGTTTGGGATAAATGGATAAAGTTTATACAATTTAAATTGGATATAAAAAAATATCATTTAGCTTTTTTATAACTCTTATTTTTATATATATATATATATTTTAGTGTTACACTCTTTTTTTTATATAATTTTTTTAACTTTTTTAATTAAGCCTATATTCTGCTCTGGGAAGCTCCGGGGGGGAGAGGGAGTGGGTGTTTTGGGGAAGGGTTGTTTTGTTTTGCTTTGTTTTGTTTTGTTTTGTTTTGTTTTCTTTTTTTATGCTGTTGTTGTATTGTTATTTTTTTTGTCTTTCTGTAAAAATTTATAAAAATTTTCAATAAAAAAAAAAAAAAAAAAGAAAAAACTCGATCACCGTTACTTGGGTCCATTTCCAGTCAAAGCGGTGATCAATCCAGTGGTGTTTCACTTGTCATTGTCCTGGACCATGCGGATTCACCTGGTTTTCCACAGGTCATTGCTGGCTCCAGTCGCAGCCAACGATCCACATCGGCCAGCTCCACCACCGCCAGGTCCGGCCACCCCCCATGGAGATATGGAGTATGAAGTGGACAGTATTTGGGATTCCCGTCGGTTGTGGGGCCGGTTTCAGTATCTCGTGACATGGAAAGGCTATGGACCTGAGGACTTCATGTGGATCGATGCCACCTACATTCACGCCCCTTGTCTGGTTCACAACTTTCATACCGGTTCCCGCATCGTCCTAGTACACATGGTCCCGGGGGAGGGGGTCCTGCAGGGGGGCATAGTGTCATGCCTCCGTCCGAGCCTGACTCTGAGGATGACATGGAGTTCCCTGTTGAGGCCCAGGAGGGGGTGTCTGTGGCTTTGGAGGATTGTGGGGAGGAACAGGATGAAGTAGACCAGAGCCCTTCAACTTTGGAACAGGGAAGGCAGAGCTCAGGTGAGGAGCAAGGCCCCTCCCCACCAGATCCCAGAGCAAGGAGAGCAGAGAGGAGGAGGGAACAATGGAGACAGGCTCACTTGCTCGGGAGGAGAGCGTCACGCCCCACTTCACAAGGCACACCTGGGAAGTAAGTATTTAAGGAGATGCTGTGGGGTGGGGAATTTGCTGGGAACAAATGTGAACTCTTGTGATGTGAGCTCTTGTACCTGAACTCTTTGTATTTTGGATCAAGTTTGTTTCCTGCTGAGTTTTCCTTGCTGTCTTCAGTTTTGCAGTTTGCAGGTTACAGGCAAGCAGGGCGTTGAAAAGATCATACTTTGTTTGTTATCTGTTTTACTTTAAAGAACTGTTTAACTCCGTTGATTGTTTTATTGAATTTGTGCCAGCATATGTGGGGGCTGTTGGGTGAACGTTGGCAGTGCTTACAAAGACAATTATTCTGACCAGCTAATTGCTTTGCCTCCATTTGGGGCCCTGGGTCATCACAGCGGTCCCTCTGACGACCTCAGCAGATGGCGGCAATGTGGTCTGGTTTGCCACAGGCCTGGTACGTTGCAGTTCGGAATCGGCAATCCGCGCGTTGATGGCGGCCTCCGCAGCCCATGCATCTAAGGAATGGAACTGCCTTCTCAGCTGGCTGCGGTCCCTTCTCTGGGTGCTTTTGTAGCTGGTCGACTTCGTAGTGTGAGTCAGTGTCTTCCATCCACTCAACATCCTGGTGGTGGATGGCTTCGGTGCTTGGCATGCTTTTGGAGGGCCGCAGCACTTTAACGGCCCCTCAGGCGGCTTCATCCGCCATGACCTCCTTCAAGGCCTCTTGTATCGAGAGAGTCTCCTTAGCGAACAGTTTTTGTTGGAGCTCTCAATTCCGGAGTCCGCAGACTAAGTGGTCTTGTAGTCTCTCCTCCAAATCCACGAAATTGCAGAGTAGGGATGCTTAATGAACAGCTGCAATGAATTCTGTTGCAGACTCACCGGGTTGTTGCTCCCGCTGCTCAAAAGTGTGCCTCCATGCTATAATGGATAACTTGGGCTCGAAGTGGTCTCGGAGTTTTTTTTCAAGTCCACGTAGGTGACCGACTCAAGTGGCGCCGGGGCGACCAGGTTCTCTGCAATGTCGAAGGTGGTGGAGCCACACACGCAGAGGAGTGTTGCGGCCTTCAATCCATCTTCAGCGACCTGGTTGGGGCGGAGGTAATTTTCGACGCGGGAGATGTAGGACGCCCATCTCTCCGGGTGAGTTACATCAAATTCTTCGAGCTTCCCGACCTTCCTCATGGTGGTTTGTTTCTTCGTTCAATGCCTTGTGTTGCTGGCTTCTGTGTAGGCCCTAGGACGGATCCTTAGAGCGTGGTGGTCTCCAGCATGGCTTGCTGGCAGACCGAGGGGGGGGGGGGACGTAGTTCCTGTCAGGCTCTGTGCTGACCTCACCCCCTAGTGACTTCCCACCCTCGTCGCCACTGTTATATCTTCGGTTCTTTAGGCATTGAATGAGGCTGAGTGTTCAAACAGCAAACAAGTTTATTAACTCAGAACAGAAGCAGCCCTAAAGGCTGCTGCACAGCTATTTATACAGTTAGCCTCTAGGTGGCAACCAATAGGTTTAAAGTGACAGTTTCCCGCCCCAAACCTCATTATCAGCTTGGAGACAGCCAGTCTGGCTTTCAGTAACAGCAACTGTTAAACAATACAGCAATGTAGGTCAGACATTAAGCAAGTGATTTAAAACAGTTGTGGCCAATACATTACACTTCCCATGAAGCCATGGACAAAATTCTCATGGCTTCTCCAACTACATGTTTATGAGGCTCTTGGTCTTTCTTTTCCTTGCCGCTAGCTCCTACTCTTCCTCAGTGTTACAGCTACCCAACTCCTTGTCAAAAATAATCTGACTTTACATAATATTTGGTCAAAGACAAAGAGGGCTTTGTGTAGACAGAATTCAAAATGCTTTTGAACAAGGTAATTGTAACTCAAAACAGAAATGGGGTTTTTCTGGACCCTCCATCAGCCAATAATGATGTGAAAACTCGCAACCTAGTCAACTGTGCAACAGTTGCCCAGTTGTCCAAGGAAATGAGATATGAAATAGAAGTACTACAGATACTAGATTGATAGGGCCCAGTGTTCAAGTCTGTCGAGTTCCATCTGAATTTTAAGCCTGTCTTCTGGGGTGTTTGCTGTTCCTGCCAGTTTAGTGCCATCTGCAAATTTGCTGAGTTCCCCTTCTATTCTCTTGTCTAAATTGGTTATGAAAATGTTGAAGAGACTTCTAAGGTCCCTTCCAACCCTATGATTGTATGACTTTGGGCCAAAGTCCTACCATATCCATCACTGGAGATTTTTAAGAAGAGACTGGACATCCACCTGTCTGAGATGATATAGGTTCTCCTGCTCGAGCAGGGGGCTGGACTAGAAGACCTTCAAGGTCCCTTCCAGCTCCTATTCTATTGTATTCTATATAGGATTGTTGAGGAAATAAAATGGAAGGCAATCTCCATTTAAGCTGCCTTGAGCTTCCGGAGGAAAGGCAGAATATTAAGCTAATACATGCCACAAAAAGAAATGACCAGTACTGAGCAGCTCACTGGCCATTAAAGTTTTCATGGTATTCTAAATAGTTAATTTGTGAAAAATCAAAATGGTTGCTCCTGAACTAAGCAGGGCCCTTCAGAGCTACAGCAAAAAGGCTGGGTTCAAGCAGTTGTCTGAAAATGCCAAATGCTAGGGTTGACATTGGAAAACTACTTTTTTCTATAGATATTCCTGGCAGGAGTCTGGGCTTATCAGTAATATATACCCTCAATTTTTTTTGCTTCTGAGCAACAGATTACAAAGGGCATTTTTGAATCATCTTTTTTTATCCAAACAATTTTTATTAGTTTTCCATTTTACATCAACACAGCTTGAGCACCCACGTGGAAACATGGTGATCAATTTTTTTAAAAAAACAATAACATGGTAAGTATATACACAATATTTCTTAAAAATTTCCCTCTCTATCTATATAGGATATTATAATCAAATTAATACATTTTCAAATAAATTCATTCATTACTCTGTCTAACCATCAAATCCATTAATCAGTAAAAAAAATTCAATCTATAGAGACCTATACTTTTTCACATATTTAGACTTAAACTTAAAAAACTCTCAATTTATTTAAAATATTATAATCAAATTAATATATTTCTAAAACCAATTCATTCACTAATATATCGCTACTTCCAGGTTGAATAATTAAAAATAGACTAACATTCTCTATCTATTTATATTGTTATAGGCTCATTAAAACATTTCTAAAACAAATTTTCATTGAATATATCACTCTATATAAATTTCATTAATCAATAAAAAATTACGAAAACTCACTGTCTATCCCAAAGATCCTGTTTTATGCTTTCTTAATTTTACAAATATTTAATCTTAGGCTAACCTATTCATTTACTATTCAGGTGCCCCAAGTATTTTCTTATATAAACATTATTAACTCCAAAACTAAATTCTTCTCTTTCTCACCAATATTCTGTTCTTTTTCAATACTTCTCCAAATCTCCAATGATTAATTCCATCTTTTCCCATATTTCAGTCCTTTTCTCATTGTACCGTCTCTAATATTAAAAACATATAAAGCCCTTTTAACAAATTCCAAATCCAAATCAATCCGGATCGCTATGAAACCTTTACCACATTACTATAATCAAATTTAATATTTATATCTTATTCTGGGTTTCTTTCTATTCCAGATAGGTTTCCATAATCAGGCCTCTGCCTGCCACTCTATACACACCAAAAAAGAAGCTCCCATTGTGCATTTTGTTAAGTTAGTATAAAAGTTATAGCTAATCTGAATAACTCATGGCAGAACATCATTTCCCCTTTCTTTTAACATTGCATAAATTTCAATTAAAATCCTTTCTTTTATATCATCCTCTTCGATCAAACCTTGCTCCTTTTCCCATGATTTTTTCTCTATCACAAAGTCAAATGGTGTCTGCAACCCAGCTTGTTCTTCTGAAGTAAAATCCTCCATTTCCTTATCGTAAGTTATTTGTCCATTGGTATCAAGTCTTTTCTCCAATATTGATTGATGATCCAACTGTGAGTCTACTTCTTCCAACTCAGTAAGCGGAGAACAAGTCTCTTGAACATAAGCTGGTCTTTCACTTAATCCTTGTGTTTTGCTTTGTCGATACAAAGAGATCTCCTTTGAGCAAGCAATTATCTTCCCCATATTTTCCAAAATTTTGTCCAAAATATACTTATAAGTAAGATCTAAACCGGTTTCCTCCATTTTTATCGTATTTAAAATCCTTATCCTTTTGAGGGAGACTATATTTGAAAAATGATCAATCAATATCCATCTCCTCCAGCTTCTTCGTCTTTTTCCTTTATACAAAATGAAAGCCTTCCCAGCGGAAAAAAAATGGCAAATACAATGAATAGTTTTGTCAGCCAATGTCCCCCAGAAAATAATCAAGATTATTCAGATAGTCAATCCTTCTGGAGACCATAAAGGTAAAAGAAAACAATATTCTCCAAATATTATAAAAAACTTTCTTGAGGCTCCCAATATCCCAAAATAAAATCAACCATTAAAGCGAAAATAGATTTAATCCTTTGAGCTTCTCTTCCCCCATTTAACACGCCGCTTCACCAGAAAAGGGAGTAATTCCAAGAAAAAAAAAGAACTTTTCACAGGCATAAAGAAAATAGAAGTAAAAGAAAAATCTCACCGAGTCTTCCACGGTGGGTCTATTTGCTTAGCTGATCTTGTGGCTTGCGGTTGGTGCAGCTAAATGATCGGCCATTTTACTGGCCAATCTTTACCCTGTCAGCCCAAAGGAGATACTTGGTGCACAGAGGACGCTGCCACTCCTCTGCAACTATCCGAGAAGCCTCCTCAATGGTAGTCGCTCCTCCAGAGTGACTTTTCAACCCTCTCAGGGGTCTACCGACAAGGGAAACTCGGTCGGCAAAGGGACGACTCCCTTCGCTCGACCGCACCACCGCGAACCAGAACCGGAAGCTGGCATTTTTGAATCATCTTAAAGCCCTCCTTCCCCACTCCAACTGTCACAACCCAACTTGTCTTGCACTGACAGTAGGAGTTGAAATTTGCAAATGAACCTTGTAAATGTGTGAGCAGTTGTTGCAGCTACCAACTCAGATATCGAAGAGTGTGGGTTGGGTGGGAGTGGACTTCCACTTGTCAAATATCTTCTGGCACACCTCCCATACTACCAACATTGGAGCTTTCAAAATCAGTGTTATGGTTCTGGCTAATGAAACACTTCAAAGAACTTCCAGGCATATTTTCCTAAAAGTCATTTATTGTTACAAAATGTCGGCACAGGCATAACGGAGGAATGCCAAGATCTAAATTCTCTTCCCGTGAGCAATTAAATTATCAGCATGTTCCCTCCCCAAAATTAGCTGTCATATATCACATTATCCAATTAGTATGAAGGTCAAAGATTTCCTTCCTCTCTTTCCCTTTAACCTCTTCTGCTCTGCATTAACTCTAAAAATACCAGACAGTTCTGCATATTGTCAAAGCAAGAATATACAGTATTTGCACCGTTGACAATCAGACTTGGAGAAGTTCTCTCAAATTTCACTGGAGTTACCATCTCAGCATCATTTGACCCCTATGTCCATGGCTAAGGTCACCTTCCCCACCTCACACTTCCAAGTAGCTGCAAGACACACTTGTTTGCTGGTAGGACGGTAGCATGGGGAGGGGGCAACAGCATCAATATGGAGGGCCTGATCAGGCAAGAGAAGTCCTGCTCTTTTTTAATGTGAGCTGTGTGCACTGCATGTACATGAAAAGGGTTGGCTCTTTGATTGGCTGGTCACATCAGTCATTTGATAGATTTATACAGATTTGAGAATTGAAGCAAAATAACAGGTCTTAATAATTTAATAGATGCATTGTGTATGTACATGGGGGAAGAACTTCATCTATTGATTTCTCATTTGATCAACAGTAATTGGATGCTTAGCAGTCTTGTTTTAAAAGAAAAAGGGGTTATCACTGTGACTGTGTTCCCAGCATGTACTGAACTATGCTGGTGAAAACCCGGAGGCTGCATTCATATATTAAGTGTGGTGTATTTGTTTTAAAGCTCTATCCCTGATCGTTGAAAGGGGTAGGTGTGAATAAATTAATCTCCTGCTCTTTAGGTGTGTCCAGCATTTGCCTTCTGACACTTGCCTGCTTTCCACCGCTGTCCACTTAACACAATGTTAAGAGCAGGGTTAGCAGGAGACTTCCTGTGGCTGCGCCGTGCCTTTTGGCTGCTGTTTAACAGTTGCCCATCCCGGGAAATCGTAAAAGCAGGCAAAAACAGCGACGATCAGCTGTTTTGCGGCTTGAAACTTTCCTCCCAGGCGAAGGGAGGGAGGTGAGCTTCTGCCTGGATAGAGGTAAAGCCTCACAACTTTCCCAGTTTTTTTTTCTGGGAGATGAAGTGAGAGCTCCATTGGAGTCTGGGTGTTCGCTCCGTTTCCTTGGATGCCTTTGTTCTCCGAAGAGAACGAAGCTAGACGCTGCCTCCACTGCTGCTATCTGATGGGAACAGTAAGTTAACTCAAAAGCAGACAGAGTGGTCAGGAAGAGAAGAATTGATGATTTTACTTTAAACCTAACTCAGTTTGAATTAACATCTACTCCTGTTACTATTCTAATTGGAGTGAAGAAATATGGCGGAGAAATCCTCCTTCTTTGTCACTTTCTTTGTTTGAGAACTTTTACTTTGTATTTTTTACTTACTACCTTTAAACTGGCAACAAAGTTTTAACAATGTAATAGACTTGGTTCATTTTAAAGGGGAAAAATTCTTATTCCCTTTTTTTAAGGGGGAATTGCTTATTCTTCTCCTTTGTTCTTATATTATTATTTTTTGAAAAAGGGAAGGGGAGGGGAACCCCTCCCTTTTTAAAAAAAATGGCTTCAAAACGTCCTGGATTTTCTTCTCTTTCTAAAACTTCAACTGCCTCTCCAGTAACTCAGACTGTACAACAACCCAAACCTAAACCTTCTCCACCTTCGCCCCCACCTCAGGCACTTACACTTCAGGATTTACAAGATGCTTTAGATAAGACTTTGGAAAAATCATTAGAAAAAACAGCAGAGCTTCTGGCTCAAGAAAGTAATGAGCTCAGGAAAGATATTGTTTTGGCACTCCAAGGGCTTGCTGGCCTTGTGGAAAAGATTGACAACAGGGTGGATGAAGTGGTCGGTAATGTTGAAATATTACAAGATAGAGATGAAAAAATAGAAGAAAATGTGGATGTTACACAGAATGAAATTATAATGTCACAATACAGAGAAATGGAGTATGCTTTGAGAATAAGGGGCCTGAAGGAAAATATTAAGGAGAATTTGAGAGAAGAAATTGCAGCAGAACTGGCCTCTATTTTGGAAATTGATCCCGAAGAAATGTTGAAAGATATAGAAAAGATCTTTAGAGTTAATTCGTGGGTTGCAAAACAGAGGAAATTACCAAGAGATGTGGTGGTTTATTTTGCAAGAAAATCACTTCGTAATGAAATTATACAAGCCTTCTATAAACAAAGATTTCAGATTGCAGCTCAGGATGTGATAGTTTTAAAGGAAATACCTTCTAAAATTCTTAGAAAAAGAAAAGACTTTGCTTTTTTGGCTGAAGAACTTAAGAAGCGACAAATTCAATTTAGATGGGACATACCTGTGGGGATAGTCGTGACTTACGCTGGTACACGATACCGTCTTAATACAGTTTCAAAAGCAAGAGATTTTTATGTTACTATTTTAAAAGCAAGTCCACCACCATCTCCAAGATTAAAGAAAGATGAGAGCAAGGCAGAAGCACAGTTGTCTGTAGGTTCAATGCCATCTTTGGGAGAAGAATTGTTGGTTGAAGTTATGCAACAGAATTTGCAAATAACAGAAGACCCAAGGGAACAGAGAATTACACGCACTGCTTATAAACGTAGAGAAAGACAACAACAACAACAACAACAGCAACAACAACAAAAGGCAGATGATGGAAGTTTACCACAGTCTATTTCGGAGCCGGTGGGAGGAGCAAGGCCAAAGAGATCATCGACTGTAAATCTAGAGGCTTTGTTCCAAAGGCTTCATCCTGCCAAGGATGGCAAAGCTTCTAACCTGGAATGTTAATGGGCTTAACTCACCACAGAAGAGAAAGAAAATCTTTCATTATTTGAAACAACACAGAAATGATATTATTTGTTTACAAGAGACTCATATTATTTCTAAAGATCAAAAATATTTCTTTAATCCCCGGCTGGGGATACATTTTATAGCTCCTGCTTTACAGAAAAAAGGAGGAGTAGTTATCTATGTGAGAAAGGAGCTTTCACCGAAGTTAATTGATTTTGACTTACAAGGAAGATATGTTATTATTGATTTACTAATAAATGATAAGAGAACTCTTCTTGTTGGTTTATATGCTCCCAATCAACAACAAAAACATTTTTATAAGTTGATTCATCAGAAATTAACTTCTTTGGATTGTAAGTCAGTTATTATGATGGGAGATTGGAATGCTGTTTTAGACTCAAGTAAAGATAAGAAGGGTCCTTTTAAAGTTTCTAACCATGCAAGACTTCCTAAAGGTTTTTTTGACTTAAAGGATGATTTGGAACTTAGAGATATTTGGAGAGAACGGAATACTGAGGAAAAAGACTTTACTTTTTTTCGGATAGACACCAATCTTATTCTAGAATTGATTTTTTCTTGGTTACTAGTGATTTTCTTTCTAGGGTGAAGAATACCAAGATATTTCCTAGAATAATTTCAGACCACAGTCCGGTATGGTTGGAAATTTCATCGGAAGAAAGAACTAGAAGGTCTTGGAGGTTGAATGAGAATTTATTTAGATATGAAGAGAATATACAGCGATGTAAAGGTTATTTAAAGGAATTTTTTGTTTGGAATATGAATAAGGGTACTTCGATGCCAATGGTATGGGATTCTTGTAAAGCATATATGAGAGGGGTTTTGATTTCTATGAACAATGCTCACAGATGTAAACAGACCCAGAAACGTAAAGATCTTGAAGATGAGATTAAATGTAAGGAAAAGATTTTAATATCAAATCCAATGGACAATAAGTTAAAAGTTTCTATTACTTTGCTGAAGGAGCAATTTAATATGTTATTAGCAGATCAAATGGCAACTAATTTGAGGTATGTGAGACATAATACATTTTGTAATGCAAATAAACCTGGTAGATGGTTGGCTTATCAATTACGTAAGAAACAGAAATCGAGGATTATAGATAAAATAATTTTTCAAGGTAAAGAAGTCTACCAACAAAATTTGATTAAAAAGTCTTTTTTAGATTTTTATTCTAAATTATATGCTAGTGAAAGTATACAAACTTCAGATATAGAAAAATATTTACAGGGAGCACATTTTCCTAGACTTACGAGTGATCAATGTGATGGGATTAATGGTTTAATTACTTCTGAAGAGATTATTTTTGCAATTAAACAATTGAAGGTTGGTAAGACTCCAGGTACTGATGGGTTAACAGCGATTTATTACAAGATGTTATCTGAAGAAATGATAGAACCATTAAAGGTACTTTTTAATGATATTTTATCTGGAGCAGAATTACCTCCATCTTGGAGAACGGCCTTCATATCATTAATTCCAAAGGATGACCAGGATCTGTCCCAACCTAGAAATTACAGGCCTATATCTCTTTTAAATACAGATTATAAGATTTTTGCAAAGATACTGGCAAATAGATTAATGCAGGTTTTGAAACAATTGATTTATACTGACCAATCTGGATTTATAATGGGGAGATATATGAAAAACAATGTAAGACAAATTGTTAATTTAGTAGAGTATTTGGATAAGAACAACCAAATCCCTGCTGCTTTAATATTTATAGACGATGAGAAAGCTTTTGATCAATTAGATTGGAATTTTTTATTGAAAGTTGTAGAGGAAATGAATTTTGGAGATAAATTCTTGTCTGCTCTCAAGGCCATTTATCAACAACAATCGGCACAAATTATAGTTAATGGGGGATTAACAGACGTATTTTAAATAGGAAAAGGTACAAGACAGGGTTGTCCTTTATCCCCCTTGCTATTTGTATTAACAATGGAGATTTTACTTATTAAAATTCGAGACTCATCTAGATTAAAAGGAATAAAAATAAGTAAGATTGATTATAGGCTGAGAGCTTTTGCTGATGATTTGGTTGTGACATTATCCCATCCAACAGATTCGGTCAAAGATTTGGTTGAAATTTTAGCACAGTATGGACAGGTCTCTGGTTTTAAGGTAAATAAGAATAAAACTAAAATATTATTGAAAAATATGTCTAGGAAGGGAAAAGATTTTATAGCTGAAACAACCGGTTATGAAATAGTTAATAAGGTTAAGTATTTAGGAGTTTATATTACAACATCTAATGGAAAATTGTATAAGAATAATTATGAACGCTTATGGGTTAAAGTTCAAAAAGATTTAAATGATTGGCAAAAGCTACAACTATCGTTATTGGGAAGAATTTCAGTAGTGAAGATGAATGTTCTACCAAAGTTTCTTTTTTGTTTCAGATGATACCCATTTTAAAGAAGGATGCTAATTTGGATGAGTGGCAGAAGGGTATTAATAAATTTATTTGGGGCGGGAAGAAATCAAGGGTAAAGTTTAAGATTTTACAAGATGCTCGAGAAAGAGGTGGACTTAAAGCACCAAATTTGAAATTATATTATGATGCGGCCACTTTAACTTTAGTAAGTGACTGGCTTAATTTAAGAAATAGAGATATTCTTCTTCTTGAAGGGTGGGATTTATTATATGGTTGGCATGCATATTTAATTTTTGATAAGAAAGTAGATTCGGTCTTTAAGTCACATATTTTAAGATATGCTTTACTTCGAGTTTGGAAAAAATATTATTATAAGTTAAATTATAAAATACCTATTTGGGGGATCCCTGGACAAGCAATCCAGGGGGTTTCTAAGGGGGTGAATTTTGACAACATTTCGTATAAAGAGTTACTTATTTGGTCGGGCACTGATTGGCAATTAAAGTCTTCTGATGTGTTAAGGCAAGAAAACATTTTACAATCATGGAGAACTTATGATGTTAAAGTTTGAAGAGAGTTAAGGGTTTTTATGATTTTGTTCATTGTATAATTAGTAAACTTAGATAGATTATGTTTAATATGTTTGCATAATCCTCTATTTTGCTCTGGGAAGTCGGGTGGGGAGGGGGGTGGGGGAAGGGGGGTGGGGGGTGGATGGGTTGAAGTTTAAGTAGTTCAGATGAAGTAGAAATAGTCTTATTGTATATAATATTAATGTTTTAATTTTGAGAGAGGAACTGCTCGGGCATTTCCCCTGGACCGCATCAAGAGGGAGAAGAAGAAGGTGAGAAGTAAGTAGGGAGGTGGAGGTGAAGGAGGAGAGGGGGTGAGTGAAGAAAAAGAGGGAAAGAAGTAAGTTGGTTTGAGGTGGGATGCGGTTTGGGGGGAAATGGGCGGGCAAGACCGAATGTGGTGTGTATCAATTTGTTTTATTTTTTATCTGAAGTATTTGTAAGATTGTTATGTATTGTAAAATTGAAAATAAAAATTTTTACAAAAAAAAAGAGAGCAGGGTTAGCAGAATAAATATGGGATTAGAAAGTATCATTTAGTTTTTGATTAACTTATAGTTTAAACTGGGAGTTGTTTGTATTTGAGTTAAAGTATTTTAGGGATTTGGTTATTGGTATAGTTGGATAAGCTTAGTTAGAATTCGTTTGCTTATTTTTAACCCTGTAATCAGCTCTGGGAAGTGAGGGGGGAGGGTTGGGGTGGGGAGGAGGGAGGGAGGGTTATTGTATTGTAATAATAAATTTGTATAAAACTTTTCAATTAAAAAAAAAAAGAGCAGGGTTAATTTTCGTTAGATTTTTTTGTGTGTGTGTGGTGTAATGTGCTATGTGAACCCAACCCATTTTTTTCATTAGTATACCCTTCAAGAACTTATCAGTGGCATCCACAGGATCTCACTACTTAACAGCACTGTAACAGAAACAGCACTGTAACAGAAACAGCACTATAGTGTGCCACAGGCTTCACCTCTTTGGGGTATGTTTCTGATGCCACGACACAGATGGAAAAAGACACAGGGCTTGTGTCTCACAGCAACAGAAACCTACTTTTATCATTGCCCCAGGCCCCCCTCTCTGGAAGCTGGTAAGTATTATGTAAACTCAGAAAAAGGATATTTCAGGAATCATATTGGACATATTGTGATCACCAGATTTACCTTATTTTAAAATGAATTATGATTTGGAATGTTATATCTGAGGCTTAAATTTTGAAGTGGTGGGTTTATTCATGGAGACTGGGGACATAATTCTTTGTTGTCAGGGTTAGACAAGATAGACTTTAGTTTAATCCATTGTTGTTGTTGTTGTTAATTGCGAAGTCGTGTCTGACCCGTCGCGACCCCATGGACAATGTTCCTCCAGGTCTTCCTGTCCTCTACCATCTTCTGGAGTCCATTTAAATTCACACCTACTGCTTCAGTGACTCCATCCAGCCATCTCATTCTCTGTCGTCCCCTTCTTCTATTGCCCTCAATCTTTCCCAACATTAGGCTCTTCTCCAGTGAATCCTTCCTTCTCATTAGGTGGCCAAAGTAATCCATTAAGGAGGCATATATATTCTTTGGTACTCATTCTCCCAAATAAATTTAGTCATGGAAAGATGAATTGCAGTAAAGCTTTGAGAATGAATTTAAGCATTGCAGATAATGGCTATCTTTCCAGCAACTGTAAATTATAACTCCCCTCTCCTTTCCTTTTTTTAAAATACAGTTATGATTATTAGCATGCTAGAGTTTAAAGCAGATGGCAGGTTCCTCCGTTTTGCAGTGAATTCAAGGAAGGACAAAGCATGTCCCCCACTTAGTGCTTATATTATTTGCTGGATGACAGTGGGGAGGAAGAGGGTTTCATCCTCCATAGCCACCTGCATTTTTAAACATTTGATGTGGGCAGAATACTTGCACATTCTGGCAGGTTGCCACTGAGACTGAGGTACCAAAGTCTTATTTTTGAGAGTATAATTGTAGCTTTGTGGGTTTCTGTAATTAATGTTTTTCACAGCACACATATTTATGAAAGCAGTGCTCTGCAAAGGTTGATCTACTTCCAGTGTCTTGCATTGGTCTTTGCACTTATTGTTTAGTTTAAATCTAGTTTAAGTTTTCCAAAAAGAAGTCCTTGTAAGAAAGGAACTTTGTGCTGGCTTATAGTTCTTCAAAGACAAAGTGACAATGTGCAGAGAGATGTTCCTATGTTTGATAGGGAATCCACCCTAGTCTGCTCTGATGACTAACAATGTCTGTTTTGTTAATAATTGTTAACATGTGTTCTGGACAGGGGTAGGCAGTGGTGCTCATAGGGACCAATGAAAGCTTTGCTACCATTTTACACTTTCACTAGGCATTGTTAGGAATAAAATTTTAGAATAAAAAGTAAAGTTAAGTGACACGTACTCCGTAAAATTTCTACACACAGACAGTAAGATTTCTACACAAAATTTCTACACGTAGACTGCAAGATTTCTACACAATTTCTACATGTACATGTACCTTGGAAGAGTTCTGCACGTAGGCTATAGGATTTCTACACTGAGCTGTAGGATTTCATGATAAAGTACATATAAGGGAATAGGTAAAGCAAAATAGTAAGGGGCAGGGATAATGTATTTTGTTTAGGCGGCTCTGATAAGATTGTAACCTCAGAGGAGGGGCCAAGGCGTCGGAATAGAATGCATATAATGTGTGTCTTTGCTGTGACTAGGTGTGGCTCAAATATTTATTTGGAGTCCACCACGCTTTGCAAACTGTTGTATCCAATAAATCTCTGTCTAATTTCAACTTGCTGTTCGGTGTTATTCAGTGGGCTAGAATTTCTACCAACAGTTCTGGCACCCAACGTGGAGCTCGAGACCGGGATCGTTTCTCTGCACCGGATCCAGAAGGTGACATGGAAGGCATGCCCTGTCGATTTCGACAGTCTATCTCATCTTGTTGGTAAAGGAGCAGCAACGCTTTCCTTGGTGAACCCAAAGAGTTGATATTAGACAGAGATACGAATTGAACCAGTGTGTGTGTTGCTGGCTTCCGGGAACTGGGCAACTCCATGCACGGACCTAAGTAAGTGTTCTGGGGTGGCCAGTATACACTGCCTAGGCAGTCGGTGGGAAGACTGGGTAGGCCTGTGTGAATTTGAGACAGATTGGGAGTGTGTGAGATGTCCCAAGTATCCACTTACCGAAAGTGGACCTCTGATAACTCTAGATTCACGCAAGTGCATATCTAGGAGGATCAGGGGGAAGTGAATTAAGGAATTTATGTGAAGTCTCAATTAGAATACACAGGATGGTAAACCAGTATGGGCAACACAGGGAGTACTCCAGGAAAGAAGTGTTTGAGAAAAATAAGGAGGAACCCCAAATTAAATATAGATAAAGAAAGTCCATTAGGGATTTTGTTGAGTAATTGGGGAAAACCTCCGTATAATGAAATAATTAGTAAATTAGACATAACCAAGGAAGATATGGTTAATTTGTGTTGTTTTGTCTGGTGGGAAGATGAAAAAGTAGAGTGGCCTAGATTAGGAACAAATGACTATTTTGCTTGTCAGAATTTATATGAGTATGTGTCAAGGAAAACATGTAGATCATTAGTCAATGAATTAGACTATGCTTTAATTTGGAACCCAGATAAATGGGTCACCTTGACTATGAGTGGCCCTAGCCCTCATAAAGTAACTTCAATATATTTACAAGAAGAAGAGAAGAATGAAATAGAGGAAGAAGGAGATGATGAAAAATCCATGAAATATTTACCCCCACCTTATAATCCTAATCTACCACAACCAACAAATGTACAAATACCTATTCCATCACCCCTACCAGCTCCTGTAACACAAGCCCAGGGAGCTGTGAGAGGTGGACCCTATAAGGTATTAGTAAAAGAATTGGAACAATTGAAGAAAGATATAAAGAATTTTCCCTTTAAGGATAAACTACTACAGGCTTTTCCTTTAAGAGAAGTACCCAATGGAGTAGATGGCCAAGGACAGGCCTGTATCAGTTTTGTACATGAGCCTTTAAAGGGATCTGAATTACGTGCCTTTAAGAAAGAAATGAAAAGCATGATAGAAGATCCAATAGGGGTAGCAGAGCAACTGGATCTGTTGTTAGGAGCAAACATATACACATGGGATGAATTAGGAGTGATACAGAGCACATTATTTACAGCAGAAGAAAGACAGTTAATTCAAAGAGCAGCTCATTTGGTCTGGACTAGGGAACACAATCCCCAAGCACAGGGGGCAATTTTGGCAGATGTAAAGTTTCCTGTAGTAAGACCAAATTGGGATAATAATAATGCTGCAGATAGACAAAACATGGAAGATATGAGAGTATTATTGATAAGAGGAATAAAAGAAGCTGTTCCAAAAGCACAGAACATGAGTAAAGCTTTAATGATAGAACAAGAAAAAGAAGAATCTCCAGCTACATTCCTCCAAAGACTGAAAGACGGAATGAGGAAATATTCTGGAACTGATCCAGATGACCCAGCAAATACTCTTCTGGTAAAAATACAATTTGTGGTAAAATCCTGGCTGGATATAAGTAAGAAACTACAAAAATTGGAGGGATGGACAGGGAAAAGTATAGATGACTTGTTAAAGGAGGCACAAAAGGTATATGTGCAAAGGGATGTAGAGAAATTTAGGCAACAGAATAAGATGATGGTTGCCACAATAAACCAAGTAATAAAACAAAAGGAAAGAATACAGAAGGAAAATGAATATTACCTGATGGATAGCAGGTGTTGAATAAAGCCATAACACGTGAAGTAATCCAAACACTCCATGAGGGATTTAGAAGATGTGTTTCTGAAAGGTATGGCTACAGGAGAGTTTTCACTGTTGTGAAACAAATAACGGCAGGATGTCTCATTTACAAGAAAGTTAATAGGCAAGCTCTAAGAGCAAAGGAAATTGGGAGGGGGAAAGGAGCTCATTGGCTTTTGAACAGTTCCTTGAAATAATAATAATAGTTATTTGTTTGTCAGGAGAAAGTATGAAATGAAATATCTGTATGTGAAAGTGTTTATACAAGCAATTTGAATGGAAGTGAATGTGTGGATATGCTGATCCTCTGTGTGTGTGTGTGTGTGTGTGAGAGAGAGAGAGAGAGAGAGTTTCTCCCCGTCCCAGACTGTGAAAAAAACAGTAAACTGCAGATTTTTTTTGTTGTTGCTGTAAAAGTGAAATGGAAAATGCATGTGAAGAAGAGAAAACTATTTTGTTAGTGGTGAGATTGTTGAGTATCCAGGTTGGATATATGAATTGGGTCATTAAATCTAATTGATCCAATTTGGCAAGCTGATTTGTTCAAAAGCCTTTCTCTACATCCAGAAAAGGCCATGGAATTGTTGGATAAATTCAGATGAAACCAATTCAATAGAGATGTACAATCGTGTTTGAAAAGCTGATTCAATTAGGATTGTTTCCATACAATGTCAAAACTCTAGAAAAAAAAATCTTTGCATAATTTTACTTTTTCAGGTTCTCACTGTAATTGTTACAATAACCTCTGAAAGACTGATCAGCATTATTAACCCTCATACTGTAGGTGGGAATCTGAGACTCAGAAATAGTCTAATAAAGCCATTGTCAAGCTGCAAAGAATGCTCATGTTGCTTTCATCTATCACTGCTTCTTAGCTTGCCTACAGACGTTGGGGGGAGGGGGAGAAGAATGGAATGCAGGCTTCAGACATCTGACTGCCAAGCCGTGAGAACCAAGGACGTCCAAGAATTGTTTACTGAGAACTGAAACACTCTCTCATAATAATTGTTGGACGCTTTATTGGATAATGTGACCTGCACTATTAGGGGGGAGGGGGAACTCTATACTTTTTTTTTTTTAATTGAAAATTTATAAGGTTTTACAATACAAAAACAAAACAGTTTTCCCCATCCCTCCCCAACCCTCCCCTTCCCTCCCCCGACTATCCCAGAGCTGGATATAGGCTTAATTAGAATTTCTTCAAAAAATCTTTAAAAAAGTATAAAATGTAAATAAATCTAAATACATTACTTAAACAAATTACTAAATAATTAACAACAATATATATGTAAAAAAAAGAAAAACATAAATACCAAAAAAGAAGAAGAAAAAAGAAATACATAAAAATATGAAAAAAATTAACTTTTCAATATGTTATAAAACTATAAACAAATCTAAATACATTACTTAAACAAGTTATAAAATAATTAAAGGTAATATATATATATATATAAAGAAAAATAGAAAAGAGGAAAGAAGAAAATAATAATAATAAAAAGAAAAAAAAAGGGAAAAAAAGTTTGGCTTTTCAAGAAAATTGGCTTTTCAATATAAATTATTAAAAAGCTAAATAGTATTTTTTAATATCCATCTTGTGTTGTATAAAATCTATCCATTTCCTCCATACCACAACATACTTCTCTTGAGATTGATCCTTCAGGAAAGCCGAAATCTTTGCCATTTCCGCCAGATAAGAAACTTTAAAAAGCCACTCTTGCAAGGTAGGCAGAGATTCCTTCTTCCAACATTGTGCTACTAACAACCTTGCAGCTGTGATTAAATTTAACATCAATGTGATATCTTTAGTATCACAATCTATAACAATACCTAATAAAAACAATTGTGGGGTAAATTTTACCCTCCTTCTAAAAATTCTTTGAATATTCCACCATATCTTAATCCAAAAAGCTTTTATATTTTTACACGTCCACCAAATATGATAATATGTAGCATCCAAACTTCCACATCTCCAACATTTAGGCTGTAGATCAGGATACATACGAGACATTTTTTGTGGATCAAGATGCCATCTATAAAACATTTTATAAAAGTTCTCCCTTAAATTTTGGGCTTGCATAAATTTAACGTTCCTCACCCAAATAATTTCCCAGGTATCTAATAGTACCGGTTCACCAAAGTTTTGTGCCCATTTAATCATACATTCTTTGACTAACTCTGCTTCTGAGTTCAATTCTACTAAGACCCCATAAATTCTCTTAATGTGAGTTCGCCTTTGATCTTTTATTTGTTTAAACAGATTCTCATCTTCTCTAAGCAAACCCACATTCCGATCTATCTTCCACCTATCCATTATTTGTCTGTAGTGAAACCATGAATATATAATATTTTCCTGTGCTAAATCTTCCATAGATTTTAACTGCCAATTTTTACCATCCCACCTGAGTAATTGTGCATAAGAAACGCTATCCATCCTGACCCCTCTTCTTATCCCTTCAATCGCATGCCATGGAATAGCCCATAGTGGAATTTTAAAATCATTTCTATAATATTTCCTCCAAACCCGAAGTAAGGAGGTCCTCATAATATGAGATTTGAAAGCCCTATCAACCTTTTTATTAAAAATTAGATAGGCATGCCATCCAAAAATTAAATCCCAACCCTCCAAGAGGAGTATTTCCACATTTGTTAAATTAACCCAATCACTTATTAATGTTAAAACCACTGCATCATAATACAACTTCAAATTCAGTACCTTGAGTCCACCTCTCTCACGAATATCTTGCATAATTTTAAGTTTTACTCTAGGTTTTCTCCCTGCCCAGATAAATTTATTAATACCTTTCTGCCATTCATCTAAATTAACCTCATTCTTTAAAATGGGTATCATTTGAAATAAAAAAAGAAACTTTGGCAACACATTCATTTTAATCGCCGCAATTCTTCCCAAAAGAGATAATTGCAGCTTTTCCCAATTTTTCATATCTCTTTGTATATTGGCCCACAGCCTTTGGGAACTCTATACTTTTAATATACTGATTTAGGCACCAATTAACCAGAGCTGGTTTTCCTTTCATCTGTGCCAAAATGATGTGCTCAATAAAGTTTTGCATTAGAGATTGGATCGTCTCAGCTATGCTTACTTCGTTGAGTTCATCAGTCGGAACCTTGACAGCCATCTGGGAAGATCATTGCAGAAGTGAGATTCAAACCCTGAGAGTCTGTAGTTCAGTCTCTTAGCCAGCATGCCATGCCAACACATTAAAAATAAGAACAATCAAGATATCTCATGTGATGCTCCCTTCACATAGTAGGAGGAAGAGACAACCAGAGCTTCTCCTAAAAGTTCAATTCTCTCCCTCATCCCTCTGCCTGTTCTAATTAGCATGACCCTGGATATAGCATGCAGAAAGTGAAGGCCAATAGTCAGGGCTGAAGAAGAAATGAAGAGGAAAAGGACCAGCATAATAGTCTGGTATTTTCAGAAACCTACACAAAGCCCCATGGAAGGAGGCTGTTGTCCAAAGCTTCGTCCTCCTCATTTTGCTGCCTCTTATTTAGTTGCTCTCTCACCTGATCCCTTGAAACAACAGTGGGCAGAAGCATGACGTTACTAGCCAATTCTCTGTTCCAATTCATACAACATAACCCAATCATTCACTACTCCAGTGATAGCTCCAAGGTCTGCTATTTGGAGAGTACAAAGTCTTCCACACCTGCTTGCTGTTCTATGTGTTTTTATGCTATGGGAATATTGGCAGGTCTTTGTTATATCAGTGGTCCCTTTCTCATTTGCAAGGCACTCTGGAAGGGACATGGCTTATGCTTTGTAGTCAATCATCTTTGGAAAGGATGTTCTGTGCTGCTAGTTCTGTAGCAAATGTCTTGTACTTTTCCTGCTCTACATTTCTATCTACACATGAAGTACTAGCACAGCTTTATAAAGCCTTAGTAAGACCACACTTAGAATAATGCATCCAGTTTGGGTCACCACAATATAAAAAAGATGTTGAGACTCTGGAAAGAGTGCAGAGAAGAGCAACAAAGATGATTAGAGGGCTGCAGGCTAAAACATATAAAGAACGGTTAGAGGAATTGGGTATGTCTAGTCTAGTGAAAAGAAGGACTAGGGGTGACTTGATAGCAGTCTTCCAATATTTGAGGGGCTGCCACAAAGAAGAGGGGGTCAACCTACTGTATTTTCCAAAGCACCAGAAGGCAAGACAGGAAGCAATGGATGGAAACTAATCAAGGAGAGAAGAAAGCTAGAACCTGACAGTAAGAACACTCAATCAGTGGAATGGCTCGCCTTCAGAAGTTGTGGGTGCTTCATCACTGGAGGCTTAAGAAGAGACTGGACAGCCACTTGTCTGGAATGGTATAGAGTCTCCTGCTTGAGCAGGGGGTTGGAATAGAAGACCTCCAAGGTCCCTTCCAACTCTGTTATTCTGTCTTCTAGTACAACACCCTACCCAAGACAGGAGTCCTTATACCATCCCGGACAAATGGTTGTCCAATCTTTTCTTGAAAACCTCCAGTGATGGAGCACCCACAACTCTGGGAGGCAAGCTGTTCCATTGATTAATTGTTCTCACTGTCAGGAAATTCCTCCTTATTTCCAGATTGTATCTCCTTTTGATAAGCTTCCACCCATTGCTTCTTGTGCCACCTTCACGTGGTATGGAAAATACATTGATGCCCTCTTCTCTATGACAGCCCTTCAAGTATTAGAAGACTGCTATCGTGTCTCCCCTGAGCCTTCTCTTCCTTAGGGAGGCTACACATACCTAGTTCCCTTAGTTGCTTATCATATGATTTACCCTCCAGATCCCTTATCTTCTTTGTTGCTCTTCTCCACACTCTTTCTAGGGCCTCAGCATCTTTTCTGTATCATGATGACCAGAACTGGATGGAGTATTACAAATGTGCCCTCACTAATGCAGTATAGTGCAGTACTATTACTTCTCGTAATCTTGAAGCTATCCCTCTGTTGATGCAGCCTAGGACTGTGTTGGCTTTTGTCATACTTGCAGCACATTGCTGACTCATACTTAAACACTGGTCCACCAGAACACCTACTGTAGAACCCTATCACAGGCACTACTGCTGAGCCCGGTGTTATGTATTGAATATATATAAAGTTGTGTTAATCCCTGCTAAAGTGAAACTAACTTAACTCCAACTGCTTGTGAAGCTAAAATGAAACTAACATTTAGATGACCCTGACTGTTAACTCCAACTGTTTTGGAGGGAAACTTTGAACATTCATATTTGGGCAAGTTTTTCAAGTATTGCGATTGATTAAGGCCCTGTGGGCTAAGAGTATAAATTACAGGCAATTGCCTGCAGTTCCCCAGTTCTAGTTTGAGTCAATAAATGATGTTGTAACTATGCTGGTCTGCTCCTTGCCTACTGAAACCCACTACACAACAGTGGTGATGAAGGTGGGATGCTGCAGAGGAGAGAGCTGCTGCTAACCAAGAGACTGAAATCACTGGGTGATAGGCTGGGAAAAGAGCCCTGACAGGCCTAGTTCTCACCCCCCGCCTACCAGTAAGCCACACTGGAGGCACGCTGAAATCACTGGGTGCCAGACCAGGTAAAGAGCCCTGGTGGGACCACGCTCCCCACCCTGCCTGCCAGTAAGACACACTGGAGGCACAGATATACCTGAGGGATCTGTCCCCAGGATCCCAAAGTGCAGCACAGCTCCAACCACAGCAGTACAGGCATTAACCAGCACCACAGGGGCCTCCCCAAAATGGCTAAATTGGGAAGGCTCAACGAGTTCAATATTACTCATCCGGAACAGTGGAGCTCATACGTCTCCCGAGTAGACAACTAACTCCAGGCTAACCAGATCACAGACGATGGACTGAAGGCAGCAACCTTACTATGTGTCTGTGGATAAGCCACGTTTGATATCGCTGAAAACCTGATAGCACCGTAAAGTATAGAGACTGTGGCCTACGCAGACCTCAAGAAAAAATTAAGGGAACATTTTGAGCCGAAACTCTCAGTAATTGCCTGGTGCTATGCATTCGAGCAACGTGAGCAGAGATCCGGGGAATCTGCAGCAGAGTTTGTGGCAGCCCTTCGCCAAGCTTCGTGCCAATGCGAGTTCCCTTACCTGGAAGACTGTCTCAGAGACAGGCTTGTTTGTGTCCTGCATAATAGAGAATTACAGTAGTGCCTATTCGCCATGGAGAAACTGACTTTCCAAGACGCATTGAAGGAAGTCATGGCAGAAGAGACTGCCAGAGGGGCAATGAAGACTCTCCGGCCATGTAAAACACACACCAGCCCCACAGCAATCCACCAAGAGACTGCAGAAGGCTCGGGGGATGCCAGTGAGAGTGAAGAAATCGATCATTTGTGGAGAGAGCCACCCAGAAAGCCACGCTCCACAGAGCAAGCAACTTCCCCACAGAGCTGTGCAAGCTGCAGGGGACAGCATGAAAGAGCAGAGTGCAGATTCCGCACAGCAGTATGCCGTGCCTGTGGAAAACAAGGGCACCTTGCCAGAGTTTGCAGAGGTCATCAGTGGGAAACGAAACCTGTGACACAGCAGCACAAGAGGAAATGGCCCCCAGGACAGAACAGAGTTGAATACTGCTCAGGAAGGCATAGCATCCAATGCAGAGGGGCCCAACGTTCCATCAAAGAAAAGATAAGACTCCAACTAAAATATTTAATAAATTACAGGCCTACATAGATGATTTGGCTTTTATCATGGAAGAGCCCTTGAAGTCTGGTGTAAGGTTGTTGGAAGTATTGGGAGAATACAGAGAAGTAGCAGGTTTAAAGATTAATAAAGAAAAAACTAAAATGTTAGTTAAGAACATGACAAAAACACAAGAAACCGAGCTAGTTGGGAAATTAAATATTCAGATAACAAAGAAGGTGAGATATTTAGGGATCCAATTGACGGCAAGATGTGTTACACTTAAAGGAGATAATTATGATAAATTAGTCGATCAAATTAAAACGGATTTAGATAGCTGGAAAAACTTGCAGCTCTCCTTTATGGGAAGAATTGCAATAATAAAGATGAATGTACTACCTAAATTAGTCTTTTTATTTCAATGTATACCAATCAGATTAGGAAAGGCGTTCTTTGGAAATTTAAATAAAATTATATCTAAATTTATTTGGCAAGTGAGAAAACTGAGAATTAAATTTAAACTCTTACAGGATTCTAAGGAAAGGGGTGGATTTGGCCTCCCAGATTGGGAAAAATACTATCAAGCAGCCATGCTCACCTGGGTGAAAGAGTGGATATATTTGAGAAACAGGAGATTATTAGCCCTAGAAAGCCATGATATGCAGACAGGGTGGCATGCAATTCTTTGGGAAGGAAAGTAGAAGGCTCATCAATACTTCCAGAAACATTACATCAGACGGGCACTATTAGATGTATGGGTTAGAATCAAAAAACGCAATTATATGGGAATCCCCAATTGGGTATCCACATTGGAGATATTCATGCACTCAAATTTTATGAAATTAGGAAAGGTGATCACATACAAAGATATTCTAGACGAAGGAGGGGAACTAAAATCGAGGAAAAAGTTTTTTGAAGAAAGGATAGAACTTGAATGGTGGGCGTACCTTCAAATTCAGTCGCGATACACGAAGGATAAAAAAGAATGGGGAATAAAACTAGAGCATACAGAATTAGATAAAATCCTATTAGGAACAAAGGAAAGAGAGATAAAAAGGATATATCAATATTTATTGGAACAGGATATGTTGGAAGAGCAAGTAAAAGACACAATATTAACTTGGGGTAAAAATTTTGGTTATGGTATTGATTTAGATAACTGGCAAGAATTATGGGAAAGGAATAGGAAGCTCACATTAGCTACTGCATACAAAGGAAACTTATATAAGATGTTTTATAGGTGACACCTTCCCCCTGTGAGATTAGCCAAAATGAACAAAAAGACCTCACCAAAATGTTGGAAATGTAAAGAATCTCTAGGGACCTACTATCATATGTGGTGGGAATGTTCAAAAGTACAAAAATTTTGGCATTTGATAAAACAGTGGGTAGAAGAGATACTAATGCAGAACATTGAGCTAAAACCAGAGTTCTTTCTGCTGGGTATCACTAAGGATAGATACAATAAAGGATCCCTATACCTATTATTACACATGCTAACAGCAGCAAGATTAGCCTTTGCACAGAGATGGAAGGATAATGAGACACCCTCAGAAGAAGAAGTAATAAATAAGATTTTATCCTGTGCAGAAATGGATAGGTTGACATTAGAACTTAAGGATAAGAGTGAAACAGATTATTATGAAATCTGGAATAAATTGTACAGTTGGTTGGGGAAAAATAGACGGAAAAACTCTCTGATTCATATTGAAAATATTAAATGAAAATTTAGAATATAGATGACGGGACCCACCAGAGTGAATATTTAAGAGAAAAAGAGACATAACATAACAACTTCGGCAGGCTGTTTTCTCTATTTTTATATCTCTCTGGCCTTGTGATGGGTAGATAACCATTTGGTTATTTGGCCATTTGGTAGATAACAACGCAACTACGATAAGATCGGTAGAGGAGTTTCTTGAAAAAATCAGACCCCTACGGGTGGAGGATGATGAAGTGATGGTGTCATTTGATGTCACCTCACGCTTCACCTCCATCCCACAAGATCTAGCGATCACAGTGTTGAGGGATCGCTTAAATGAAGAGGGAAAAGGACGACACCAAAACTCCCTCCATACCAAGGATTTGGTAAAACTAATAGAATTATGCCTAAAAACATATTTTACTTCTCTATAGCAATAGAGAAAACAACCTACCGAAGTAACAAGAGATCAACAACGTATCCCACAGGTGGAATAGAGAAAGGGGGATGAGAAATGCACCCCGCAGATGCCTCAGGTATACATAATCCAACCCACCTCATGAAGTTAGGAGAAGACGGGATGAAAGTAATACCACAGCTCACTGACAACCTTGTAATGGGTACCCACGAGTGACCGGCAGGAGACCCCCCCCTTTGGGAGCTTGTACACGAGCAAAAAAAGCAAGAGAACTATCAAATGGGGGAGCAGAATCCAACGCACATCTTGCAGATGGCTTGGTGATGCAAGCGTGTGGACCACGAGTGATGGACAAGAGAAAAGAAGATCAGAGCAAATGGCGGGAAGGAGGTCCTCAAAATACCCTGGGGTACCCCCAGAGAGGGGCAACGCTCCCCAACAGAGGAGCGAATGCAAGGATGTGCCTGCCGGAGGCTCCCTGGACAAACATTCAGACACGTTCGGTAGACCACTTTGGAAACGCCCACACACACGCAGAAACAACAGGGTGAAAGAGCAAGAGGACCAGGTTTCGATACACAGCCTGCTAACAGCCCTATAGAGAAAGAACAGATACGCCCTGGGATGGAGATGAGGGGAGGGAATGAGCAAAAACGTTTAGCACAATGTGACAGTTGGAGGCACACGAGCAAAGTAACTATTGGGAGAAAGGGGGAGGAGAGAGCAACAACTTTAAGAACCAGTGGAGTTACAGCGGATAACTGTAGGCATATGAGGAAAACGATCAGAGGGAAAAAGGGGGAGGAAGGAGCAGCAAGCCTGGAAATCAATGAAGTGGAAGCAGACAACTGGATACACACGAAGAAAGTGATCGGCGAAAAGAAGGGGAAAGGGAGAACAGCAGCTTTAGAAATTAGTGGTGTGATAGCAGACAGCGGTGTATGCACGAGGGAAGGGATTGGAGGAAGGAAAGTAGATAAGGGAATAGCAGCCTTGGAAACCATCAAGGGAACAGCCAATGCGTGCCTTTCAACAGTAAAACAATTAGGGACATTGAATGGACCGATGACTAGGTCCAGGAGCCGTGCGCAAAGCCGGCTGGTATCATAAAAGGGGGACTCCCATCAACTTGCTTCCATGCTCTGATAATGTCGGCAGTGCTGGCTGACGAAAGCTCAGCATTTTTATTAAACAATTTCTAGTTTGATATTATCCTGGTGCTCATATTTATTTGTTTTTTACTACATGGCTTTACCCAGGATTCGAATTTTTAAGGGGCACCCATTTCACTCAACCTCGATCCAGCAGTAACTCCAATCCAATTAAAACCATGCGGGGTTCCTTTTGCATCGAAGCCAAAAATTGATGCGGAACTAGACAAGCTGGTACAGCAGGGAGTGCTCCAACCAGTGGACTGTAGCCAGTGGGAGACTCCAATAGTGACCCCAGTTAAGCCTAACGGGGATGTTCGCATCTGCACAGACTACAAGTGCACCATAAACAAGGCACTACAGCAACATGCTTACCCTGTACCAGTAGTGAGCCACATCCTCGCTTCGCTCCAGGGAGGCCAAATCTTCGCTAAGTTAGACCTCGCCCAGGCTTACCAGCAGCTACCGATAGACGATGCTACCGCAGAAGCACAAACAATCGTCACACACAGAGGTGCATTCCGAGTGCGCCGCTTGCAGTTTGGGGTTGTTCCAAAGTATTATGGAATGAACACTGAAGAACATTCCTGTCATCTGCCCGTATTTTGATGATGTCCTGATTGCGGGGGAATCAGTGGCAGTCCTGGCGGAATGTCTCCGTGCAGTACTCCATTTCCGTGAGGCAGGCCTAAAACTCAAGAAGGAAAAGTGCCAGATCGGCGTGGAATCCACAGAAATCTTGGGTTTCCACATCGATGCTGCCAGAATCCACCCATCTGATGCAAAACTAAAGGCAATTCAGCAAGCCCCCACACCAAAATCCAAGGGGGAGCTACAAGGATTCCTGGGCTTGCTCAATTTTTACCACTGCTTCTTACCACATAAGGCTGCCCTGGCAGAACTGCTACACCGCCTACCAGACAAAAAAATGCCCTGGGTCTGGTTGTGCACCCAAGACAAAGCGTTCAAAGCGGTAAAATCATTGTTATCATCAGACTCCGTCCTAGCTCATTTCAACGAAAACCTACCAGTGGGAGAAAATTAAACATAAAATATACATGAAAATACCTGAGTGGCTTTCAACAATGGAAGCATTTGCTTATCCAAATCTGATTAATTACGACAAACTGGTTAGTTATAAAGATATTTTAGACAAAGAGGGAAAACTTAAGGACAGGCAAACTTTACAACTACAAGGTATTGACTTGATATGGTGGTCCTACTTGCAAATTCAAACAAGATACGAAAAAGATATAAAATTGTCAGGTTTCTACAAAGAACAGACCCCATTGGATAAAATTTTGTTAAAAACAGATGAGAATTTGATTAGAAAACTCTATAAATTTCTTTTAAACTGGAAGATGGAAGAAGAACAAGTGAAAGAAACAATGATAGTATGGGCAAAGAACTTTGGATATTCTATAGATTTGGAAGACTGGCAAAAACTTTGGGATAAAAATATTAAGCTTACAAAAGCGGTAGCTTATAAAGAAAACTTATATAAGATGTTTTATAGATGGCATATGACACCAGTTCGCTTAGCGAAAATGTTTAAAAATGTCTCAGATATTTGCTGGAAATGTAAACAACAGCCAGGCACTTATTACCATGCCTGGTGGACATGCCCTATCGCTAAGAAATATTGGTCTAAGATCCATAGATGGTTGGAAAAGATGATGAAACTACAAATAGAATTTAAACCAGAATTGTTTTTGTTAGGAATATTAAGACCTAATTATGGCAAAGAGAATGACTACTTGATATTGCATGTTTTAACTGCTGCAAGGATAGTATTTGTATTTGCCCAATTTTGGAAAAATGAGAATCTACCATCTGACCACATTATTATTACTAAAATTTTAGAGTGTGCAGAAATGGATAGACTAACATTAGAAATGGAAGAAAAAGATGACTCAATTTGTTTTAGAACTTGGGAAAATTTTTATCAATGGTTAGAGACACGTTAGAATTTGAAGGATTCAATATTTTAGAATAGTTGACTGATTTTTAATTGAGTTCTAACTAACATTTTGATGATACGATTACTTTTCCTGATTTACGGATTTTCATTTGTTACTTTTGATTGTTAGGATTTATTTATTTTTTTTGAGATTTTATTAGTAGTGTTTACTTAATAGATCAACGTATTTGTTTACTAATTGTTTTTAATATGTTATAGTTTAAGCTTTGTTAAAAATGGTTGAATATGATATTTACTTATTAAGATCCGGACGGTTGCTTGTTTGTTGAAATATGTGATTGTACCTATCCTTATTTTACCCTAATTCCTTATTTCCTTCCCCTCCCCCTTTCCTTTTACCCCTCCCTTTACCATACCTGTATTGTTCCTATTTTTCCTCACTGATATAAATTTAATAAAATTTTGTTAATAAATAAATAAAAAAGAAGTTCCACGACTTCTTATATGGACGAACCTTCACCATCTTTACAGACCACAAACCTCTGCTTGGTCTCTTCACAGCAGACAAACAGACACCGCAGATCCTGTCGCCGCAAATGCTACAATGGTCCATTTTCATGGCTGCATACTCGTACCGGCTAGTCCACAAGCCGGGTAAGGAAATGGGCCATGCCAATGTGCTCAGCCGACTGCCTCTACCACAGACTGATCCGGACCCAGCCTCAGCTTTTTGTATCCTGGATGTTAAGGGGATGGCCAGAGACCCGGCCAAGCCCTGAGTTCCATCACTACACTTGTCAGAAAAATGAACTGTTGGCCCACAAGGGATGTGTGCTGTGGGGCAGCAGGGTCATCATTCCACCAAGTCTTCACTCCAGGGTGCTGGATTCCTTACACGAGGGGCACCCAGGAAGTGTTCGAATGAAGGCTGTAGCCAGGAGCTACTTGTGGTGGCCAGGCCTGGACAAGGACATTGAGAATCAAGTAAGGAGTTGCCAGGCCTGCCAAGAAACCCGATCGGAGATGCCACAGGCACCAGTGCACTTCTGGGAGACCACGCATGCCTCATGGTCTTGAGTGCATATTGACTTTGCGGGCCCCTTCCAAGGGCAGGTGTTCCTAATTGTAGTAGACAGTTATTCCAAGTGGTTGGAAGTGGCACTGGTCTCATCGATGACAACAACCAGGGTCATCCAAGAGTTGCGCTGGCTGTTCGCCACACATGGTCTGCCAGATGTAATTGTGTCCGACAACGGGGCACAATTCACGGCAGGAGAGTTTCAATCTTTCCTCAATGCCAACATGATTTGGCACGTAACATCCGCTCAATTCCACCCCGCGACCAACGATCAGGCCGAACGAATGGTCAGGACCACAAAGGAGGCACTCAAGCAGATGACAACTGGGGAGTGGAATCACCGCCTGGAGAACTTCCTCCTGTGTCAACACACAACTCCCAGTACAGCAACAGGTCGCAGCCCAGTGGAACTGAGGTGGGGCTGCTGGCTCACCACGAAGCTCGACCGACTTCACCCAGACAGAGTAGCAGCAGAGACGGCTCAACCAAAGCCCCCCAGAAACTTACAGCTGTGTGAATTGGTCTGAGCCAGGAACTATGGAAGTGGGGCAACTTGGGTGGCAGCTAGAGTAACTAAGATAACGGGGCCCTTGTCATATGAGGTTATTCTGGAAAATGATCGTATGGTCAGACGCCACATTGCTCAGTTACAGCGTCGGCAGGCCGGGCCAGTCCTGGGTGAGGATCCTGAGGTTTTATCATACACACAAGAGAACTGTTTTCCTCTGAGGTTGCCTACATCACCCGTGGCCGCCTCTGGGGAAACGGAGGTATGAAGGGCCGTACAGCCGCCACCACTCACGGGTGACCTAAACGGCCATCACAACTCTGTTCAACTGTAGATGGACAATACTCCACTTGAACAGGACTCTCCAATAACATTGTGGCAGTCCACCAGGTGTTATGTATTGAATATATATAAAGTTGTGTTAATCCCTGCTAAAGTGAAACTAACTTAACTCCAACTGCTTGTGAAGCTAAAATGAAGCTAACCTTTAGATGACCCTGACTGTTAACTCCAACTGTTTTGGAGGGAAACTTTGAACATTCATATTTGGGCCGGTTTTTCAAGTATTGTGATAGCTTAAGGCCCTGTGGGCTCAGAGTATAAATTACAGGCAATTGCCTGCAGTTCTCCAGTTCTAGTTTGAGTCAATAAATAACGTTGTAACTATGCTGGTCTGCTCCTTGCCTACTGAAACCCACTACACAATACCCGGTACTGCCCATCCTCTATCTGTACATTTGGTTTTTCCTGCCTAAGTGCAGGACCTTACTTTTCTCACTGCTGAACTGCATCTTGTTGGATAGGGCCCAATGCTGAAGACTGCCAAGATCTATCTTGACTCTTCAGTCTATCTTCCAAAGTGTTAGCAATTTCCCCCCCCCCCCATGCTTGGTGTCATCCACAAATTTGATGAGCACCCCTTCAATCCCCGCATCTAAGTCATTTATGAAGATGTTGAAGAGCGCTGGGCCCAAGACAGAACCTTAAGGTACGCTACTGCATGCTTCACTCTACGCAGATATAGTTCCATGGAGGACCACATTCTGACTGCAGTTTGTCAGCCAACTGCAAATCCATCTGGTGGTGGTACTATCTATCCCACATTATTATTTGCTGCAAGTCTTAGTTCATTCTCAGCCTTAACCTTCCTGATTCCATCCTTGGAGATTTGGGCTAGTTGCCAGTATTCTGATCTGTTATATGCCCCTCTTTCCATTTTTTATACCTGTCCTTTTCATCCCTCAGTTTGTCAGAGAGCTTTTTGAGCAACCATGCTGGTCTCATCTGGAGTCTCTTGTTTTTCTTTCTCTGTGGTATCGTTTTTGTTTGGGCCTTCATTATCCCATTTTTCAGGATTTCCCATGCACCTTGAACTGTTTTTCCCTTTAGGACACAGGTGTCAAACTCGCCACGTCACATGACGTGTCACGATGTATCGTGACTCTTTTTGCATTGCCGGCAATGGGGTGGATGCGGCTTCGGTATGATGAAACCAGCCCATGGGCCGGCAGTTTAACACCCCTGCTTTAGCATTTCCATCCATGGAATTCTTCCTATTCTCTCTTAGCTTGTTGATGTCAGCTCTCTTAAAGTCTAAAACACTAGTCTGACTTTGTTCAGTTACCTGTGCCTGCATTATGGTGAATACTAATATGACATGGTCACTCTCCCCCAAAGTTCCTACAACTTCCACTCCCTCAACCATTTCCTCCCTATTAGTAAGAATTAAAGCCCAGTAGAGCTGACCCTCTAGTTTCCTCCTCCACCTTTTAGATGACAAAGTTGACAGCTAGGCACATAAGGAACCTGTTCAATCTCCCACTTGCTGCAGAGTTTGTTTCCCAGTTGATGTCTAGGTAGTTAAAGTCCCTCATTACTACAGTGCTGTGTTTCCTGCACACCTTAGATGATTTGCAAAAAGTTCATCTATTTCCTCTGCTTGGTTGGGTGGCCTGTAGTACACACCTATAGCAATGTCATTTCTTTTTCCCCTAATATTCACCTAAATACTTTCAAGAATGTTTTCATCCTTGGAAGCATGTATTTCTGTAGAAGTGCAGTAATTTTTTTTTTTTGAAACAAATTTTATTGTTTTTTAATTCTTAAGACAAAGTACTCAGGATACACCGTGGTACTGGGGTAATCAAACATCCTAGAACAAAACATATATACATAGTTCAATCAATACATCAAGTGTTCCCTCTCTTTTTCCCTCCAATAGCATAGTATATTTAAAATATCCAATTCTAGCTTAAATTTATTCAACCTAGACCTGATTTAAGGCTTTATAAATTTACAAATTAAATTAATTTGATTAAAGTTAATCAAATTAACTTTAAATAAAAACATTATCAGTTCAGGTATCCCTATCAAATATATTCTAGTTCCTTAATTTTATCATAAGTTTTATTTATTTCTTCTTCCACTAATCTCCCCTATTTAAAATAAAATATTAATCTAACCTATACCTATCTAATCCATCAATTAATCATTCTCTTTAAGCTGACAAAATAGTATCAGACCTTAAATCAATTTCAATCCATTAGACAAAATTCAAATTTCATCCAGTTAATTATCATAACTAATAACATCCATGTCATCAAACAAACACATCATCTTATTAAATTAACTCAATTAATTATTAATTCAATCCAAATCTAAAACATCTCTTCAATTTTCTTCTTTCCATTACATAATAATTTTCATACAAATAAACCTATCATTCTAAAAAATACATTCTTAGTATTCTAAATTACCTTTAATCCGTTATATAAAAAATATCTCATTTTTAGGCAAAAATATTGATCTATCCTATAAACATCTAAATATATCTATCTATCTTTCCTCTACATATCTTATCCATCAATTAATCAATCTCTTTAAGCTGACAGAATAATATCAGACCTTGAATCATTTCAATCTGTTGAACAGAATTCAAATTTCATCCAGTTAGTTGTCATAGCTAATAACATCCATGTTATAAAACAAACAAGTCATCTTATTTGATTAACATTCAATTAATTATTAATTCAATCCAAGTCTGAAACATCTCTTTACTTCTAACTCGTAATCTTAATCCTTAAATCAGTCCATAATTCTAGATTGCCTTTAATCCAATGCATGAAATTTTAAATTTCATTTTTCAATCTTATTCAAGCCTTCCTCTTATGCCAGGCAGGTTTCCATAGTAGAGCTTCCCTTCCAGCTGATAAATCTCTTTTTATTGCTTGTAGTGTCATTTGATTTGGTGAAAACCATCTTAGCCTCTGCATTGGCCCTCTGTTTCTCTTATCCATAATGCCTCATTGCTTCAAAAGTTCAAAACTCAGTCTTTGCTTTTCCTGGTCCTCAAAGCCATAAGTGGACTGCTTGTAAGGCAAGATAAATTTCTCTTTATTCTCAGTTAAGTCCTTTTCTTGTATAATCTGTTTTGTAGAATAGTCAGGTGTAATCTGAGAGTCAGTTTTGAGGTTTAAAGTAGAAGTTCTGGCTCTTAATTCTGTAGTAAACTCTTTTATTGTAGTACATATTTCTTCTTTGGCCTCATAGATCTTTTCCAGTATAAGTTTACAGTTTAAATGTGATTGAGGCTTCTCCATTTTAACAATGGTTAAAGAGAAATCCTTTTTTCTTTTTCTTTTCTTTTTCTTTTTTTAGTGAGGGCTACAGTTGAAGAGTATCCACCCCCACAAATCCCACAGCTGGCTCAAATTATCTCTTCCTTTGAAAAAAAGTTTGAAGGCCAAAACCATCTCATCTCCAAATAGTCAACAATTACAATATTAACTTTTGACCAGTAGATGTCCTCAGTAAGCTAAAAAGTCTTTTTCAAACGCCATTTTTTCCCTTTTTTTCTATTTTTTATAGAAAGAGTGGAAAAATAAATACTTTCCCAATATAAAATAATAATACCACTCTAAAAAAAAAACCAAAAACATTTTTTTCTGTACCTCAACATGAATAGGGATAAAATATAGTCTTTAAAAAAGTTTTATTCTGGCCTTTTGTATAACGCCTTTGTTCCCACACATACAAAAGCCGCTTCTTCCAAACGGGGAAGTAATTCCAACGACGCTTTTACAGGCAGAAACAGCATAGGGTGAAGAGATGAACAAAAAGGGTCTCACCCGGGTGATCTGCGGTGGGTCTATTACGCTTAGGTGTCAGTGTGACTTTCGGCTGGTGCAGCAGGGTGATCAACCATCTTGCAGGACGATCTTTGCTCCGTCGGCCCTAAGGAGATAGCTGGAGATACGGGAGAAGCTGCCACCCTCCCATATCTACCAGCAAGCCTCCTCCTCAGTGGTCGCCCCTCCAGGGCGACTTTCGACCCCCTAGGGGGTCTACTGGCGAAGGAAACTCTGGACGGAGCGGAGACGAGTCTCCAGGCACAACCAGCGTCGCCGCGTACCAGAACCGGAAGTCAGTAATTCTTTACATACAATGCAACTCCTCCTCCTATTTTGTTGGGTCTGTTTCTTTTGAACAAATTATATCCTTCTAGTAATATGTTCCAATCATGGGTTCCATTCTACCAGGTTTCAGTAATAGCTACAATATCATACCTGCCCTCATGTACTCGGACTTCAAATTATCCCTGTTTGTTCCCCATACTTTGAGCATTCATATACAGGCAACTGAACCCTTTATGGCTGACCCTGCATTTGCTTCCTGCGTCTCCTGTTTTATACCTAAGTGCCCCTTCCTTCTCACCACTCCCTTTATTTTTGTCTGATTTGTTGTCTTGGGGTTTATGCTTTGGGTTTGGTCCTAAAAATTGGCTTCCTTCCCCCTCCAGGTTTAAAGCCATATGGATGAGTGGAGCCAGAAGTCTCCCGAACACATGAAAGAGGAGAAAGGGGTAATAATCAGTTTGCTTGATTATTTGGATAAACAAAATTGTTCTGCCTTTTATAAACCAATACTACATATGTTCACTTAAAATTAAAATCCATTTGGGTGTGTTAATCTCATATAGTCAGATAAAAACAGCCTGATATCAAATCTGTCTTTTATCAGAACAAGAGTCAGATGGAAATCAAGCTTGTCTCCCAAAAGAGAGAGTGCCCAACCTATTGCATATAGCTCAAGTGGGAGAAAGAGGTGCAAGAATTGCAATTCTGATTTCAACATAAATAGGACTCACATCTGAATCACTGCAGTCAGTAGAATTCTTTCATAATAGCTTCTTAGCTTCTGTACAATAAAGATACTCACAAAACTTTCCTGGGTTCCTTTGTGCCTATTATAATTGGTTCCAGCATAGCTCGGAACCCAATAGTAAGCCAAATGCAGTTCACTGCCCAGGCTAAGGTTGGTAGGTATTTTAGTCTAACACAGGGGTGTCAAACTCGCAACATCATGTGAAATGTTGCAACGTATCATGACTTTTTCTCCATTGCCGGCAATGGGGTGGGCGCGGTTTCAGCATGACGCATCCGGCCCGTGGGCCGGCAGTTTGACACCCCTGGTCTAACACATCTGAAGGAACCCAGATCAGGAAAGACTGATGGCATATAGGCTAGTATCCTAACGATTCTAATACCTCTTCAAACTTACTACTCCCTTTCCTAAAAGGTCTGCAGATTTTCCTGAACTTAATCACCTTGGTTATTACTTGATAGATCCCACCTGCATACATTGCTGTTTCAAAGGACATCCTGTCTTTCTCAGATGGAGAAGCATACTGTCCTTCTCAGCTATTCTGATCTGATAACTAATCACTTTGTTATTCACCAAATTTATGCATTATAGATATTGCAGTTTGGCCAGCATTCATATCCAGCTGTCAGTTCTTGTTTCTAGAAGGTGCAAGACTTAAGAGAGGAGTATAAGAACATAAGAAGGTCCAGTTCACAGAACACACTAAATAATAATGTGGTTTATTCAGCTGTGGTATAAAGTGTATTGTGTGAACCTAGCCATTATGTTTTATGGCTTAAGGTGTTCTATGAACCTAGCTGATGTACCATGACTAAGAAAACCATACTTTAGTGTGTTGTCTGAACCCAAGCAAACCTACTGCTTGATCACATTAAAATCCTTCGAGCCCAATATCTTGTTTCCAATTTTAGCTATCCAAATACCTCTAGAAAACCCACAAGAAGGCAATAATTCTTTCCCACTCTTGCAACTGATAAACTGCCTCCAAACATGCATTTACATTTAGCCATTATAACCAGAAACTACAATATTGGTTTATCTTCCAATAATTTGTGGCACCACCACCAAAACCCATGCCAGCAAATATCTTACATTCTTATATGAAGGGTATTTCCATTCACTCTTGATTCTTTGGAAATCAGATTCTTTTACAGACAAAAATTGGAGCCTCTTTTCTAAATATTAAAGCACTCCTGATTTTGACTGAAGGTTCCGCTTTTCCTGTATCTTACACTCTCCATGCAAGGATGTTAAATCTGTGAAAGGGATGTAATTAAATGACTTGAGGTCTGGGCTATACAAAAAAAAGTACAAGCTGCTGAAAAAGTGATATTAGGAGAAATTTGTTCAGACCACATTATTTGAGTTGACCCATTTAACACATTATTGACACAGCTAATAACTGATAGGAATGTCTGATAAATCCTAAACAATATTATATACAGACTTGCAGGGTCCTTGGTGCTCTCTGAGCTTGGTTGTTTTTTTGCAGATGCTTCATTACCCAAACTAGGTAACATCATGTATGTATGTATGTATGCATGCATACATACATACATACATAAATATATATTTCTAAAATTTGGATTGCTAGCAAAGAATTAAGGGAGAACTGGAATAGCTATTTCGAACTCTTTAGCTCTTTTCAACCAGACATACCCTTCTGAGATTCGAACCTGGGCTGTCTGCATGTTAGGCAGCTGTATTAAACCTCTAGGCCACAGGCTCTGTCTCACTTTTGCCAGCTGTGTTTTGCCAGTGCTGACTTTAATCCAGACAGAGTGAATAAAACTACCGTTGTCTGTCGTACCTGTTTGTTGGCTATTTTTGTGAAGCACCAACCCAGGACGACCTGACACAGTTCATTTTCATTTAATTTTTATCTAATATTGATGTCAACGCTGCTAACATCGGATGTTCTTGCTTTGACAACAGATGAAAATGCAGCCATTTTCTCTATTCCCTTTTTCATGCTCTTAGAATTAGTTGGTGCAGGGAGAGGGGATTGGGATGCGAGCTCAGTTAGCCATAATAATAACTCTGCCATGGGAACCCAAGGACAAACTGGGTCCAGAGCTGATAACGTTTTGGTGGGCTGGAGAGCTGGGGAGAAAGCCCGTGTTTTAAGCTAATTGGGGAATGTGCTTTATGACTGTTTATTGGGGGTGGGAATTGTACTTTGTTACTTTGTATCCAGGGGAGGGGAATTTAGTTTTTGGGTTCAACTATGTAGTGCCTATACTTTGTATCCCGAATAAAAAGATTCTTTAAGGAAAACAATGCCTTGAAGTTCTTTTGAAGGGTCTCATCTATCGGAACCATGACAATTAACTATTAACTTGGAAAGTTAGATTTTTTTTACTAGGAGTTGTATTTTTATGATTTTAAATTTAGGATTAGATAGGATTAGGTTTTAGACTACGAGTTCTGGAATTTATCAGCTTCAAGCATTTGTCAATGAAGTGGAAGTATGTTTTAAAATCCTTTAAACCAGGGCTTTTCAACCTTTTTACCAATTGTACCACTTTTAGGATATGGCAATATTCGAGTACCACCTAGCAAGGTGTCAAAAACTTGATGACCAAAAAAAGAAACCTGTTCAAAGTTGCAATTGCACTGAAATGACTTATGACCATTTTTCACACTTATGACCATTGCAGCATGCCCAGGGTCATGTGATTTATATTTGGATGCTTGGCAACTGATTCATATTTATAATGGTCACAGTGTTCCAGGGTCATGTGATCCCCTTCTGCAACCTTTTGACAAGCAAAGTCAATGGCAGAGCTTCTGGTGGCCAAGTGCTAAGGCGGGACTTCCTTTCCTCCCTCCCTTCCCTGCCTCCCTTTTTCTCATTCCCATCTTCTTCTGAAGGAAGAATTTGAACACCCCCCCCCCCCATATTTTCCCTCTTCCATATATTGATCAAACAAGGAAAGGCCTCCAGAGACAGAAAAGACAAGCTGCTGAGTGAACTAGCTTAAAAAGGCACATTCCCCTTTAAGAATTAGCTACTGGCTAGAAAGGAAAGTAAGGAGTGCAGCTGGCACTTAAGGAAGAAAAAAAATGTAAGTACTGGCTGCAGGCTAAGGCAGCCTCCCCAAATGGCTCCATTCATAAGTAAAGGAATGCTACAGGCAAAATCCATTCAGGAGAAAAATACGTCAAAATCCCTTGCAGCAAAACTTACAGCTAACAACAGCAGAGCAATAGAAGCTAACATGAGACATCAGCCAAATAGAAATTGCCAAACACTCCTTAAGAACACAAAGCCCACATTGCACAAATCCCAGAACTTCAAAGTCACAAAAGCACATAAGAATCCTTCCACTCTCCATCTCCTTCCCTCCTCTGTGCCTCACCTCCAGCCATTGCTGCCTTTTTTCATTCCTCTTGGAGGGTGACCCCTCCCCCGCTGCATTTCTTGCCTGTTTGCTGCTGCCAGCACAGGTGGCTGCCACAGCAGTTGTAGATTGGCTCATGGCCAGCCTGCTTGATCTCCTCTCCCCCCACCCTCCCCCTACCCTCCCCCTCCTTCTTCTTCCCCTTCAGTGCAGCTGACTCTGCCTCCTCCCAAGGCTGCTGCTTTTTTTCTCTCTCCCTCTCCTGCCCAAACTGCCTCCTCTAATAGGTGTCAAGCCCCGCGGGGCTTGCCATTCACAGTTGGGGGGGTGATACGCAGCTGCCAGCCACTGCTCCAATGCCGGATGCCGCCACAGAGCTGGGGAGTCGCCAGCACCGCCCCAGTCCTAAGAACGCACCAGCCGACTGTCAGGTACAGCCCTCCGTTCCACCCCCCCTGCGGCCTGACGGCCTGCCGCGCCTGGGGCAGGGAGCTCCGAGCCGCTGATGGAACCGCCGGACTGTGGGGGAGGGGGTGGCCGGTCGACAGCATACTTTCAGGGAAGACACCTTCGACGGGCCAGTGCAGCAGGCGGCCGGCGAGGGCCATGACCAGCCGCGAAACAGCTGAGCAGCGTGGAGGGAAGTCTGCAAAGCCCGCGGCCGTGGGCAAAGCAGCTGACCGGCACGACCGACTGTTCTGCGGCACAGGAAGACGTGGGAGGTCTCTGGGGCCCAAGAAGGGGGCGTTGCCAGCCAGTCAGAGCAGCAATGGCACGGAAGAGGCTGAAGGCGTGGAACCGAGCCTGGGCAGCTGGAATGGGACACAGCAGGGTGGGGCCACTTCAGAGGAAGGGCATCACCGGATGGAAGAGGCTCTTGTAACAGTCAGGCGGATGGTGGTTAGCAGCTGGGGGTGGGGTTCTGGGGTGTGGCACAGTTATGTAAAGCACTGGGAGCAATTCACTCCCAGTGCTGACTTTGTTCTTGTTAAGGAATAAACCCTTGATTTCACTTCGTACCTGCGTTCCTGGCTTTTGCTTTCCTGGACGACAAAGGACGTTTGTGACAGTAAGTCAGCAATCTTTACCATTTGCCTTTCCCTGCCCTTACCCCTATGCTCGGAGGGAATGGTGGAGGGCAAACAGGAGGCTCCTCAGGAGATGGAGGAGGCTGTTTTGGCTGGAGCAGCAGGCCCTGATCCAGCCACAGAGGGCCAAAAGGAGCAACCAGTGGTCAGGCCGAAGACGCTACAGGCCACGGCCCCATTGGGTGAGGCACAGGGGGTCACGGCTCCACCGGTTCTGGAGGAGTGGTGGCAGAGTCCAGCTTTGGCTCATGTGGATACCGGATGGCTAGGCACACCAAGCGCCAAGCCATGTCACGGGGGACGAGGATGAGGAATGGAGTTACTCAACCGTCCCAAGCCAGTACACAATGGACGTGTTATGTGATCACTTTGGTGAAGCCAGCTACCAGGGAGCCACTTCGTGGCAATGGGAGGACGGGTCCTCAGGGCGCACTGAGTCGTCCCGCTTTAAGCTAAGCAGTCCGTGGCTTCGGCTGCAGCCCACTCTGAGCGCTCCAAGGCCTGGGGGTCCTGTGTCCAGTGGGACAGCCACGCAGCCCCAGTCAGCATGGCCAGGTGGGTCAGGGGTGACGCCTGGGCCCCACCTGCAGGCAGAACACCAGGAGCGCAAGGCCCCGGTCCTGGGTCCCGAGGTGATGCCACCGGGGCCATTGGACAACCTGCAGCCCCGTGGGGTCCAGGAGGCATGTGGGGACCGCCACCCATACCCATCTCATTCGATGGGAACCCTGACCGGTTGGCCATGTTTCTGAGTCATGTGATCAGTCACCTGGATTGCCACGCCCGTATGTACCCATCCCAATGGGCAATGGTGGTGGCGGTTACAGCAGGACTGCAGGGGGAGGCAGCAGCATGGGCTGCCGACCTTTACAGTGACCACGCCTGGGAATTGGGCAACGCAGGCCTGTTCTTGGAGGCCCTGCATGCCCGGTTTGAAGACACATCACGTCTCCAGCGGGCGGAAGCAGAGATCTTGTTGCTGAAACAACAGGGCCGGCCTGCGGCAGATTATGTCTGGGACTTCCGAAGGCTGGCGGGCAGGTTGTGTTCCTCTTGGCCGGAGCTACTACTGGTCCACCATTTTCGGGCAGGCCTTGATCAAGAACTACGCCAAGCCTGTGTGTACCGTGGTGTGCCACACTGCCTTCGGGAGTGGTGTAAAGTAGCAGTGGATCTGGATACGGGCCTGAAAGAGTTCCGCAGAGGGGGAGGGGATGCCAGCTGACTGCGCAGGCAATTGGGGGGGGCACGGGAGGGTGGACAGGGCCAATTGGTCAGCCTGCCAAGGCCTCCTGGCCCTCCTGTTGGGTCTGCCTTCCATTGCTTCCAGTGTAATCAGCCAGGTCACTGGGCAGCCAAATGTCCAGCCCCCACCCCACGGAGTCCCGCGATTACCGGTGGGCCTACTCCAACGCCGAAAAAGGGCCCAGAGAGGTTGAGAGCGGCAAAACAGGCAATGACCCCAGCGCTCCAGCGGGTACCTCCGGTGGATGAGGACGCCACAGCAGTGGCAAGGTATCGGGTGGCCGATGATGACAGTCAAGATGATGCAGCAGACGACCCGATGGTGAGTGAGCCCATATGCGCCTTCGTCCTACCCATAGTATTAATCAGTCCACAGACCCGGGTGCGGAGGAAGTGTCGGGCTCTTATAGACACTGGGTGTGCGCGGTGCTTGATAAGTAGAGCAGTAGCGGTGGAGAGTGGTATCAGACTGCACCGGTTGGCCCACCCTGTCTGCTTTGAGCAGGTGGATGGGTCCCTGCTGGGGGGGGGGCAGCCACTCACGTCATGGAACCGGTTCGTTTGGAGCTGGGGGCACATTGGGAGGTCCTCTGTTTTATCGTCGCTCCATCCATGACTGAGGCAGTAATCCTGGGTCTGGCCTGGTTAGACAAATGGGCCCCTACTATTTGGTGGGAAGGTGGTTACCGTCGGTTACGCCTGGGGGTTGGGCCCCAACCACCTAGCCTGAGTCCCAAGGACCAGGACCTGGCACGCATGGCTATGGTTCAGTCACAAAATTAAGGGGGGGGAACGGACCCTTACCCGAGGGAGTATAGCGATCTGGCCGACGTGTTCAGCGAGAGGGAGTGTAACTAGTTACCGCCCCACCATCCAACGGATTGTGCTATCAAGATCATACCGGGGGCCAAACTCCTGAAGACCCGGATGTATGCCATGGCACCCAAGGAACTCGAGGAGTTGCGACGGTATATCGACCAGAATCTGGAAAGGGGGTTTATTCAGCCAGCCCGTTCGCGGATCGCTGCCCCAGTCCTATTCAAGGAGAAGAAGGACGGGTCCCTTCGCCTGTGTGTTGATTTTCATGGACTCAACGCAGTCTGTGTTGAACACCTATATCCCCTCCCGCTTATGAAGGATTTGCTGGCCCAGTTGGGAAAGGGGCGGGTGTTCACCAAATTAGACCTTCGAGAAGCGTATTACAGGGTGCGGATATGGCATGGAGATGAGTGGAAGACAGCCTTTAATTGCCCACTCAGTAGTTTTCAATTCCGAGTTATTCCGTTTGGGCTACAAGGGGCCCTTGCGGTATTCATGCAGCTAATCAATCAAGTGTTGCATGAGCATCTATACTGTGGGGTCCTGGTTTACCTTGATGATATCCTGATCTACACCGCCACCATGGAGGAACACATCTGTCTCATAAGGCAGGTGTTACAAAAACTCCTTGACGCTCACTTGTATGTAAAACTATCGAAATGTGAATTCCATCGGGAGCGTCTGGACTATCTGGGATACCGGATTTTGGGTGATGGTGTAGAGATGGATCCTCACAAGGTAAAGGCGGAGCTGGAGTGGCAAGTCCCCAAGATGCATCGCCAGTTGCAGAGCTTTCTGGGGTTTGCTAACTTCTACTGGCATTTTATACCCTCCTTTGCCATGGTGGTCCATCCCTTAATGGAGCTACTGCGGACGAAGCACCTAGCCGGCAAACCCCGACCTGGCCAACCATTGGGTTGGACCATGGCATGTCAGAAAGCTTTCGAGGACCTAAAAGCCCTCTTTGCGGAAGAGCCTGTGTTACTCCACCCAAACCCCGACGCTCCTTTTGTGGTACAAGCTGACGCCAGTGATGTGGCCATTGGAGCAGTGCTTCTCCAAAAGAACAACCAAGGGGCGTTACAACCCTGTGCCTACACGTCCCGCAAGTTCACCGTAACCAAAAGGGGATGGGCTATTTGGGAAAAGGAGGCTTTTGTAGTACGGTGGGCGCTTGCAACGTGGAGGCATCTCCTGGAAGGAGCGACAGTGCCATTCGAGGTATGGACGGACCATGAAAACCTCGAGGCATTACAAACACCATGATGCTTGTCGCCCAAACATGTCAGATGGGCTCAATACTTTGCCCGTTTCAAGTTCGCCTTGAAATATGTCACAGCAGGCAAGAACTTCCTAGCGGACGTGTTGTCACACATGCCACAATACCACAGCAAGAGAGAGGAAGTGGTGCAAGCGATCATGCCTCCCTATAGTCAAGGGGTAGCGTGGACAGCCCCACGTATGGTGGTGGATGATACGCTTCCAGAACTACAGGCAGCTGTGTTAGGTGATGTGTGGCTGCGTGACCATCCAGGGCTTTTAACACAGAGCGTGGGGTTGGCCTGGAGGGGTGACAAACTATATGTTCCTGACAGCCTATGATGAACTGTCCTCCAGCGGTGCCACGACACTAAGCAGGCTTGCCACTTTGGGTTTTTGAAAACATTGCACCTGGTGCGACGGCAGTTTTGGTGGCCCCGGCTGAAACCAGACGTGGAAGCATACGTAAAGGACTGCCATGTTTGTGCCACTACCAAACCCCATGTGGGATTGTTGCAGAAGGTGGCTGACCTGACGAGACCGTGGGAGGAGATCGCTATGTATTTTGTGGTGGACTTACCAGAGAGTCGGGGTCACACCGTAATCTGGATGGTATTCGACCTTTTCTCCAAACAGGCCCACTTCGTCCCTTGCAAAGGGTTGCCTTCGGCCTGTCTCGCTAGACTTTTTGTACAACATATCTACTGTCTCCATGGAGTGCCCCATCATGTTATTTCGGACCGAGGGGTGCAATTTACGGCACAGTTTTGGCGTGATTTCCTCCATGTGGTGGGGTCGTCCCAGGGCCTCAGTTCAGCATATCACCCCAGCACCAACGGGGCGGCGGAACGAGCAAACGCCATGGTCGAACGTTATCTCTGTAGTTACGTCACGTACCAGCAAACGGATTGGGTGGATCTCCTGCCATTTGCTGAAGTGGCGTACAACAATACGGTGCACATCAGCACGGGGTTTGCCCCCTTCCGGGTGGTGCATGGGGTAGAGTTTGTCCCCATCCCCAAGTGGCCACAGGGGGTGAGCACCCAGCATACCCCTCAGACGTGGATGACACAATTGGTCGGGTTGTGGGGAAAAGTGAAGGAGGCCCTAGCACAGGCTGAAAAAACAGCAAAAGCACAAGTTGACAGAAAGAGGGCTGAGCACAGACCTTCCTGGGTGGGTGACTGGGTATACCTGTCAACAAAGTACCTCCAGTCGAGGGTGCCCTGTAGGAAGTTAGGACCCAAATACATAGGCCCATTCCAAATAACCCAAGTAATCAACCCGGTAACAGTATGGTTGTGGTTGCCTTCATTTATGGGGAAGATACAGCCCGTGTTTCATGGGAGTCTTCTAAAACTAGTGCACGGGACCCCTCCCATGGCCAACGCACCAGGACCGGTTGTGGGATCACAATATGAGGTACAGGAGGTCCTTGATTCCTGAACCCGCTGGGGGCGGGTGCAATACCTTCTCTGGTGGAAAGGATACCCCCTCTCAGAGGCATCCTGGGTTGAGGAGGAGGACGTGCACGCCCCCCAGTTGGTATGGGCATTTCACCGTAAGTGCCCAGGGAAACCGGGGATGGATAGCTGTAGTAACGTGTATTCACCCACATCCTTTTATCTTCCAGGAGGACCCGTGGTAGAGGGGGCCGCATGTCAAGCCCCACGGGGCTTGCCATTCACGGTTGGGGGGGTGATACGCAGCTGCCAGCCACCGCTCCAATGCTGGACGCTGCCACAGAGCAACGGCACGGAAGAGGCTGAAGGCGTGGAACCGAGCCTGGGCAGCCGGAATGGGACACAGCAGGGCGGGGCCACTTCAGAGGAAGGGCATCACTGGACGGAAGAGGCTCTTGTAACAGTCAGGCAGATGGTGGTTATCAGCTGGGGGTGGGGTTCTGGGGTGTGGCACAGTTATGTAAAGCACTGGGAACAATTCACTCCCAGTGCTGACTTTGTTCTTGTTACAGAATAAACCCTTGATTTCACTTCGTACCTGCGTTCCTGGCTTTTGCTTTCCTGGATGACAAAGGGCGTTTGTGACAATAGGCTCTCCTGTCTCCACCCCCTTCCTCCTTTCTCATGGGGGAGGGTGAGCCAGAAGTGAGCCTGGGGCCTTTACAGCTCCAGAGGACTCTCTCACTGCAAGTCCTTGCCTGTGCTGGCTCTTTCCCTCCCCCACTACACATGGCTAGTCAGGGCTGCATACCACCTGCCACTCATTAATGTACCACAAGTGGTACGCGTACCACGGGTTGAAAAGCCCTGCTTTAAACCACCCAAGGATGCCAAAACAAAAGGTAACAGTAAAAGCAAAAAGGGACTCTAAAAGAAAGTCTAAAAGGAGGCATAAATTGGATATACTGTCAGGAGGAAACCCTAATCACAACATGGCAGCAACAACACCCAAACAACCAAAGATAAAAGACCTATTTCAGATAATGGATACTGCAAGTAAGTCTCCTTTTTTCTCTTTGCCCCTTGTAACCACTTTAAATAAGCCCTGCTCCTTACTGGATTGGAAGGAGGATGACTGTCTCTCTATGGAAATAGAGGTTCCATTAGGAGACAGAGGGGAGAATAAGGATAATATTAAGAGCAACTTTAAGGGAGACTTGGACTTGGTTGCCAAGTATTGCCTCTTGACAGCACAAACAGTTATTGCTATATTTGATCAACTCTTGGAAGCAAATAAAAAGATTGAAGAATTCAAGTCTCTAATGGGAAATTATACCTCTAAATTGGATAAGGAAGTAAATAGCAAAGCCCATGCTCCAAAACTTACTTTGAATTCATGGACAGCTTACATGGACCGGGGGCCTCAAGATGGAGAAGACACGGAGGAGAGGCTGGTTCTACAGAGACATAGGATACTACTCCAAATTGCGGATGTTCCCCTGAACAGGGGCAGGTGGCATAACAGACAAGTAATACTGAATTCTCTTTCCCAACTTTTACACTGCAGGGTATATTCTAATGAACTAACAGAGATTTCATGGCTCCCCAGCAGACATAGTTAAAAAAGAATATTGTTAACCTTTGGGCAGATTGTTCTTCCATTAATGTTGCTTAGGCATGAAAGCTTTCTAAGGAAATTCGGCCAATACAGGTATTTTATACCACCCAAATTCAGCCTCTGCTAAAGTCTAGGCAGAGAGCCAAGTTAGAGAGGGAGGCTGACTCCAACCTTGAAAATTCCAAAACATTAACGGACAAGCAAAGAATCCCTCTATTAACAAGGATAAAACAAGATAAGGATAATAAAAAAGAGAACTCAGATCTACTTAATGGACAGTTACAGTTTATGGATGATGAAGAAGAATTAATTCATCAGTTTGCCACCCTTTGCCCAGGAGATCAACAGCTGATTTTAAAGAAAATTAGAATAATTAATTCAATGTTGAAATTGACAACTAATGCAACAGAAAGTCTGAACACTCTGCTCTCCACTAGCTGTTCTTCTGTGGAACTTTTATCAAATTTGGTTTCTGAAAGCACCAAATCCCCAACAAATAAAAAGAGAAGGCGTGTCAGTCCAAAGCAAAAAGTAAAGGAAAAGGACATAACAGTACAGGTCCAAATTAATGATTCAATATGACAACTAGATAATGAGAATGTGCCAGAAATGGCTTTCTCCCATATAGCATAGCATATGGAGTACCATTTATAGAGGAACTCCACAGCTTATTGACTAAATAATTGGCAGCCAACATGGCTTCGCCCCAATACGACCTGCTCAGACCAGAATCCTCCAGCAGTGAATCTTTCATGGTCTGCAAGACTCCATTCCGTCTTTCAGCTACACCATTCTCAGCTGCTGTGTACGGATTTGTGCGTCTATGTCTTATTCCTAGCTGCCCCAACCACTGTTGAAAGTTTGTTGACATGAATTCTGAACCCCTGTCAGTTTGCAACTGGCATATCTGTTGCCCATATCTTCTTTCTGCGAAGCTCACCCATTGCTTGAACTTCTGCAGCACCTCTGTTCTGCTTTTTAGCAAATTGCAAAACCCAAACCTGCTGTAGTCATCTACAATGACCAGCGCATACTTTGCTCCTCCCAAGCTGGCTTGCATTGGGCCAACCAAATCTGCATGTACCAGCTCTAGAACCCTTGTTGTCTGCCTTGTGCTCTTCTTGCTCACTGGGAACACCTTGGATTTTGATGATTTACATACTGCACCGTCTAAGTATGCCTTACACCCTTTTAAGGTTAACCCCTCTGCACACTCTGGCATCCTATGCAACACTCTGAAGCTGGCATGGCCAAGCTTTCTGTGCAAGAGATGAATGCATGAATCATGTTGTGCCACATTACCAAATGTTTGGGCACATTTAACCTTTTGTGCCTGCAACACATAAAAATTATCCTGTTTTATGCCCTGTGCACATACACTCCCATTTCATTCTATGAGACATTTCCTATCTACAAATATGGTCTCAAACCCTTGTTTGTGAAGACTGGAGACACTTAGTAAATTATGCTCCATTTCAGGAAGACATAATAAATTATTAAACATTTCCAGACATGGAATCAGCACATTGCCTTTCCCCATGACTTTTGACTTTTTTCCATTTGCTAAGACCACTGCATCTCCCCGAGCTGGATCCAATGTGGCAAACAACTTAGAATTATTAACAATTGTTTGACTAGCCCGACTATCTATTAACCATTTGTCTCTACTATTACAACAGTAATAGTAGTACTATTACAAAGATGTTGAGACTCTAGAAAGAGTACAGAGAAGAGCAACAAAGATGATTAGGGGACTGGAGGCTAAAACATATAAGGAACGGTTGCTAGAATTGGGTATGTCTAGTTTAACGAAGAGAAGGACAAAGGGCTGCCATAAAGAAGAGGGAATCAAGCTATTTTCCAAAGCACCTGAAGGCAGGACAAGAAGCAACGGGTGAAAACTAATCAAGGAGAGATGCAACCTAGAACTAAGGAGAAACTTCCTGACAGTGAGAACAATTAATCAGTGGAAAAGCCTGCCTCCAGAAGCAGTAAATGCTCCAACACTGGAAGTTTTTAAGAAGAGACTGGACAGCCATTTGTCCAAAATGGTGTAGGGTTTCCTGCCTGAGCAGGGGTTTGGACTAGATGACCTCCAAGGTCCCTTCCAACTTTACTACTACTACTATTATTATTATCGATCATCGCACAGTCAGCCAGATGTTCAGACTGGATTTGGCATTTTGTCTACCTATCGAGTCCTTACCCAGGACCTGGGATAGGCAGATGTGGATGTTGGATGGTATTACAGATATCGTCGCAGGATGGAAGCAGTTCCTAATAAGGCCGCCTTTTGCAATTGACTAATAGCGAATTTGTCAATGCCAATGGTGTTCAAGTGGTGCTCCAGTTGTTTTGGGATTGCACCCAAGGAGCCTATGACTATTGGTACTACCCTTGCTTGCTTTTGCCACAGTCTTTCTATTTCTATTTGTAGGTCTTTGTATTTTGTTATCTTCTCCAGTTTTTTCTCGTCTATTCTGCTATCTCCAGGCACTGCCACGTCCACTATCCAGACTTTTTTGTCTTTCTTATCGACAATTGTTAAGTCTGGGGTGTTATGTTGCAGGTGCTTGTCTGTTTGAATTCTGAAGTCCCAGAGCAGTTTAATTTTATCATTTTCTATGACTTTCTCTATTTTATGATCCCACCAGTTTTTGCTTACAGGCAAATGATATTTTTTGCAGATCTTCCAATGCACCATTGTTGCTACTTTGTCATGCCGCTGCTTGTAATCAGTTTGTGCAATCTTCTTGCAACAGCTTACCAAGTGGTCCACTGTTTCTTCAGCTTCTTTGCATAGGCGGCACTTACTGTCTGTTGCTGTCTTCTCAATTTTGACTTTGTATGCATTTGTCCTTAAGGCTTGGTCTTGTGTAGCCAGAATTAGTCCCTCGGTCTCTTTCTTCAATTTTCCTGCTCTTAGCCATTGCCAGGTTTTATTATTATCTGCTTTCCCAGCTATTTTTTTCATGTATTGGCCATGTAGTGCTTTGTCTTCCCATGCCTCTATTCTGTTCTTCATTTGGTCTTTCTTGTAGGCCAGTTTGGTCTCTCCAGTAGTCAGTAAGCCTTCCTGATATACTAATTTCAGTGCATCTTCATCATTGTTCTTCAGATATTCTTCCAAAGCCATTTTTTCTTCTTCAACCATCTGATGTACTTGTAGCATTCCACGCCCACCTATTTGCCTTGGTAGATAAAGTCTATCAATGTCACTGCGTGGATGAAGGGCATGATTCATTGTCATTATTTTTCTGGTCTTCCTATCCATTGCTTTTAGTTCTGCTTGAGTCCAGTCCACTATTCCAGCTGTGTACCTAATGACTGGGATTGCCCAGGTGTTGATTGCCTTTATGGTATTTCCTCCATTGAGTTTGGATTTTAAGATCTTCTTCACTCTCTTGATGTATTCACCTCTAATCTTTTTCTTGACTTCAGTGTGCTTGATGTTGTTAGCTTGAACGATACCCAAGTATTTGTATTACTCTTCCTCATCCAGACTCTTAATGTTATTTTCGTGGGGCATCTTGATTCCTTCAGTTTTCATTATTTTTCCTTGTTTGATAGTAAGTGTGGCACATTTGTCCAAGCCAAACTCCATTACAATATCTTGGCTATATATACGGACAGTGTTGAGCAGCGATTCTATTTCAGATGATGTTTTTCCATACAGCTTCAAATCATCCATATAAAGGAGGTGGGATAGTCTGGCAGATGTTTTTGATGTTTGATAGCCATGTCCTGAGTTATTCAGTATTGTTGACAGAGGAAACAGTGCAATAACAAATAGTAATGGTGATAATGAATCTCCTTGAAATATTCCTCTCTTGATATTAACCTCTCCCAGCCTCTCACCATTGATCTGCAACTGTGTCTTCCATTGTGCCATTGATCTTTGCACAAATTTTCTGATGTTTCTACTGACTCCTGTTATTTCTAGGCACTTTATTATCCAATCATGTGGCAGAGAGTCAAATGCCTTTTTGTAGTCAATCCATGCCACATTCAGGTTGGTCTTTCTTCTCTTGCAGTTTTCCAAGATCATTTTGTCTATTAGGAGTTGATCTTTTGTTCCTCTGCTATTGGGGCGGTTTCCTTTCTGCTCAGGTGGAAAGAGATTGTTTTCAACTAGATGCTGTTGCACTGCATCAGCTACTACACCAGTTAGTAATTTGAAAGTTGTTGGTAAGCAGGTAATTGGCCTGTAGTTACCTGGTGTTGCCCCTTTTGCTGGATTTTTCATTATTAGGTAGGTTTTCCCAGTTGTTAGCCACTTTTCAATTTCTCCTCCTTGTAGTATATTGTTGAACTGCTTGGCAATGAGTGGGTGTATAACAGTTAGATGTTTCAACCAAAACCCATGCAGTTCATCTTCACCTGGTGCTGACCAATTTTTGATTTTCTTTGCTCTTTTTTCTACCATTTTTGTTGTTATTACTAGTTCTTTCATTTCAACTTCTGTTTTATTTGCATCCACCTCTTTTAACCAAGCCGCATCCTTGTTGTATTTCTTTGGGTTATCCCATATCTGCTTCTAGAACTGCACTGTTTCTTCCTTGTCAGGTACTGACTGATTCCTTGCAGTTTCTCCATTGATGGATTGGTAGAAACGTTTCTGATTGGATTGAAATTGGAGGTTCTGCCTATAGTTTGCAATTCGAGCTTCATATCTACTGATTTTCCTGGCTATAGCTGTTATTTGTTGCTTTATTATTTCCAGTGCTTCCTTGATCTTCCTTGTTTTTTCTTCTTCTTCTTCTTCTTCTTCTTCTTCTTCTTCTTCTTCTTCTTCTTCTTCTTCTTCTTCTTCTTCTTCTTCTTCTTCTTCTTCTTCTTCTTCTTCTTCTTCTTCTTCTTCTTCTTCTAGCTAACTTTTGCAACAGCAGCCTGTCCATTTGCTGGTTTTCTTCCTTGTAAACAGTCTTTCTTGAAATGAGTTTCAGCCCCACAGATAAAGCATTTATTTTTCTCCTGTTCTTTCCTCTTGGGAATTCTCTGCTGAGATGTAATCCGATCACTGCAGACAGGCAGTCTGCTGCTCTGCTCTCTCTGTTGCTCTCTCTGTTCCTTGGACTCCCACCTCAGGAATTTCTGCTTATGGCTTCTTCTAACATGGTGTTTCTGCTCCTCCAAAATCAAACAGGCTTTAAGCGCTTCCATACATAATTCCTGTTCTGGTCTACATTCAAAAATGGCTGAATGATGGCCCACGTTTCATCAAGACTATTTAATACCAACAGCACCTTCTGAGATTCAGGAATCTGCATTCCACGCTGTTCTAAGTCAACAAATAGTTTCTGCATGTGGAGCAAATGCTCTTCTATGCCCTCTTGTGGCAGCAGCTGGGCTCTGTACAATTGCCTCAATAATTGCACTATATTGCATGCCGACGCACTCACATGCACACTTCTCAGCTTCAGCCAAATCTCTTTTGCAGTTTTTAAGTCAGCTACATTTAAGAATTGTTCATCTTCCACACTTAAAATGATGTAAGCCAGTGCCTTATTCATGCCACCGTTGATCTGCAGCTGCTAATGGCCCCTGGGGTGGATTAATTATGGTATCCCAGAGCTCCTTAGCCTTCAGGAAGCATTCCATTTTTGCAGCCCAAATAAGATAATTCCTTTGTCCCAATCGAGGCAAAGAGCTCTCCTTGAAATCAACAGCCATCCTGCAAACCTTCAGCTGAACCTCTGCCTTTTTCTTTTTTAACTCAGGCAGTTCCTCATCTTATGTTACAGCTCCATGTTGAGCCTCAATCCTTTTTCTTCAATCTGGACTTTCCTGTACTATGTGCAAGGGCTGTCTGGGTGAGGTCTGGTCCCATAACCTGTTAGAGTTTACAGCTTACCCAGTGCAAAATAAGCCCAAAAATTAAGCACATGTACAAAAAACTGAGCAGGAGGCATAGTATAGAAAAATGTTTTTATGTTCACAATACAGTAGTGGCCAAAATTGTGGAAACCTTTTGGGAAAAGTGTATTTTTGAGGTTTGATGGCTAATAACACCACTTTTTTGGGGGGAGTAGTACCATAAAATTATATATCAATGGAAAGATAATTTAATCAAGAATGTAATGCAACAAAGTGTGTTCAATTATCTGTACTGTATTCTATGAAAAGTTATAGCGAAATAACCAGAAAAAGGAAGCACAACTTGCTTAGGTTGATATCAGGTAGCTTTCCTTCATCTGATTGTAGCCAATGAGCATGAGTGTTTAGAGAGCCAATCAGGTGTCATCTTGTTTTGGCAATGAGCCAATCAGATCACAGTAGGATTCAGTTATTGATGTCATGTATTGAAGCTGAGAGGAGGTCATTTGTCAGTGATTGCTATCAAGTTGGTTGTTTTTTTTTTTTCCTTTCATTTAGTGAGCTTGTAAAATGTAATAAAATTAAAGTAATGTTGCAAAGAGTTGACTGGTTGCCCAGAAAGCAGTGTAAAATAGTATTGAAGTGATTTTATTATGCTTAAGGTTGATATTAGTAATATTGATATTAGTAGTGATACTTTGTAATCATTATATATATATATATATATATATATATATATATATATATATATATATATATATATATATATATATATATATATATATATATATATATTAAACAATAAAATATACGAACACCAGGAAGTTATAAAACTATAAAAAGTTTTAATAAAACCAGAATAAAACCAAGCTTTCGCTGGCATCTGCCAGCATCATCAGGGTAGTCTCTAGTCGATGGGAGAAGCTATTTATAGATGTGGCGTTCTTTGCGCCCAGCTTCTTGACCTCGTCATGGGTCCCAGCCAATCCACCTGCGTTTTGATCGTAGTTTCTGTGTTGCAAGCTGTAATTTCCTCACTTTCCTTACTTGTGCTGGTACCGCAGCTCTTCCTCCCTTCTTTGCATAACTGTAAGTCGGGGGGGACTCCTTAATTCCACGTAATTAGATGCGCACTGTCTGTGTTTATGTTGTTTATTCTCCTCATCCTCCTTCTTGGTACTTCCTATTTCTCTTCTCCCCCTATTTCTTTGTTTACGATCCTCTTTCAAAACTATATCCTCATTGTTTGTCTCTGTAGCCCAAGATTCCATTGTGTTTACATCATCCTGTTTCCTGATCCTTCGTATCACTTTATTAACTCCCCTTTATATTTTCTCTTCAATGGGGGTGATTTTAACACCCTCTCCAGAATTCATGGCGCCCACAAATTGATTGCTGACCCCTTTTTCCGAGGGGGCTGTCCCTTCACTGTTGTTTGTGTATTCGCTCATTACTTGGGGGTATGCAGTCTTCCTTAAAAGGAGAGAGGCGGAATCCTTACGGTCGTGACTTGTATCTCCTTGTGCATTCCTACGGGATGTCACACAGGATGTCACCACCACACGTCCACGCAAAAAGCAAACCCAAACCCACACCGATGATGAGGCACGACCACAAACCAGACGCCAGACCACAGCTGCATCATTAGCCACTTTAAACCCCTCCAATCCATACATGAAGCAAACTGACACCCACCATGAAGATGAGGCACGACCACGAATGCGAAGCCAAACAATAGCAATGCTCACCATCTCACATCCCCCTGCAACTCAGACTAACCTGAGCACAACAAAGCCCCCACCCAAACAGAACACTCCCCCAACCAATCAGAGCACAGCCAACCCCCCATCCAATCAGAACACAGCCAAGCTCTCATCAAATCAGTTCATACCCCCACTGGCAGTTAAAAGGAAGAAACAGCTACGATCACACATTGCTCCTAGAAGCACGAAGCCGAAAACACCAGCCTGAAGATGACAAATGAGACTTTGTCAAAACGTCACCAAGACACTTCATATATGTAGGTCTTTGGTTGTTCGGGTTTTCTCCCGCGTAAAATTGGAAGTGTCTTGGCAACGTTTCGACGAAGTCCCATTCGTCATCTTCAGGCTGGTGTTTTCAGCTTCGTGCTTCGAGCAGCAATGTGTGGTCTTAGCTGTTTCTTCCTTTTAACTGCCAGTGGGGGTATGAAGTGATTGGGTGGGAGCTTGGCTGTGTTCTGATTGGGTGGAGGTGTGTTCTGATTGGTTAGGGGCTTGGCTGTGCTCTGATTGGCTGGGGGCTTGGCTGTGCTCTGATTGGCTGGGGGGTTGGCTGTGCTCTGATTGGCTGGGGGAGTGTTCTGTTTGGTTGTGCTCAGATTAGTCTGAGTTGCAGAGGGGTTTAAGATTTTGGGCTGCCTTGCTATTTTTTGGCTTCGCGTTCGTGGTCATGCCTCCTCTTCATGAAGGGTGTCAGTTTGCTTCATGTATGGATTGGAGGGGTTTAAAGTGGCTAATGATGCAGCTGTGGTCTGGCTTCTGGTTTGTGGTCGTGCCTCATCATCGGTGTGGCTTTGGGTTTGTTTTTTGCGTGTATGTGTGGTGGTGACATCCTGCGTGGTTTTTGTGAGTGTGGGTCTGGTATCATTTTTTGTGTTAGGGAGTCGTTTGTCAATAAGGGCGGGTTTCCAAATGGCTGGTAGGCGGGAGGTATCATCTCGCTTGTTCATGCTGTGTGGGCGTTTTTCTATCTCGATGGCTTCTCTGATTATTCTGTTATTAAAAAGTTCACTTTTGGCAATGGTTCTGGTATTTTTAAAGTCAATTTCATGTCCTGTGGCTTTGAGGTGTTGGACCAGGGAAGATGTTGGTTCCTCTTTTTTGACTGAGTTCTTATGTTCTTCAATGCGTGCACTTATTCTTCTGTTGGTTTGTCCGATGTATGTGGTGGGACAAGTGGTGCATAGGATTTCGTATACTCCTTGATTTTCTAATTCAATTTTATCTTTGGGGTTTCTAAGGATGGTGGATATTTTTCTGTTTGTGCAGAATGCTGTTTTGATGTTGTGCTTATGGAGGATCTTACTGATTCTGTCTGTGGTGCCTTTTATGTATGGGAGGAGGGCTTTGCCGTTTTCTTGTTCTTTGTCTTGGATTTTAGTGGGGGTTTCTTTTTGGATTAGGTTTGTAATCTTATTTCTTTGGAATCCATTGGATGTTAGTACATTGGTGAGAGTGTGTAGTTCGGTTTTTAGGTGTTGTTCGTCAGCTAAACGTTTTGTTCTGGAGATGAGTGTCTTGGCTACAGAGTTGATCTGTGCTGGGTGGTGGTGTGAGAGAGCGTGCAGATAGCGGTTTGTGTGTGTTTTCTTCTGGTAGATGGTGTGTCCTAGGGAGCCATTGGATTTCTTGTAGACTAAGACATCGAGGAAGGGAAGTTGGTTGTTAGCTTCTGTTTCCATGGTGAACTGTATTTTGGGGTGTAGGCTGTTGAGGTGTGTGAGGAAGTTGTCCAGTTTTTCCTTCCCATGTGGCCAGATTATGAAGGTGTCGTCTACGTATCTGAGCCAGAGTTTGGGCTTGTGATCCAATTTTTCTAGAGCTTGAGTTTCAAAGTGTTCCATGTAGAGGTTGGCAATGACAGGTGAGAGGGGTGATCCCATGGGTGCTCCTTCTGTTTGTTTGTATTTTTGTCCGTTATAGATGAAGTATGTGTTGGATAGGCAGTGGTTGGTCAGATCTAAGATGTGTTTGGGGGGGGGGGTTATATTTGTTTTGGATAGCTGTCAAGGCTTCTTTGATAGGCACTTGGGTGAAGAGGGATATGACATCGAAGCTCACGAGTAGGTCACTGGGCTGTAAGTTTTGTTTCTTTATGATCTCTATAAACTGGAATGAGTTTTTTACGTGTGAGGTGATGGATTCTGCATAGGGCTGTAGTTGTTTGGCGAGAAATTTGGCTAGATTTTGTAGAGGTGAGCCTATGGAGCTGACTATAGGTCTGAGTGGGGTTCCTTCTTTGTGTATCTTGGGGAGACCATAGAGTTTAGGGCATCTGGATGATTTCTCTCTGGGAATGATTCTTTGCTGGATCTCTTCGCTAATGGGGGAGGCTTTTATTTTGGATCTGGTGGTTTTTTCCAGGTAGGTGGTGGGATCTGTATTTAGGGGTTTGTATGTGGAGTCTTGGAGTAGGTTGGTTAATTTGGTTTGGTAGTCAGATGTGTTCATAACCACCGTGGCGTTGCCCTTGTCTGCTGGTAGGATTATTATGCTGGTGTCTTCTTTCAAACCAAATTAACCAACCTACTCCAAGACACCCACAAGCAGTAAAAGCAAGAAAAGAGGAGTCATCAGTATGGAAGCCATAATTAAAAAGCAGTTAAATCAATTAGGACCTACAACAAGATCTAGGAGCCGTGTGCAAATGACGGCTCACCTATAAAGGCACTCTCCCACAGACCAGCATTAACCCTGACGATGTCAGAAGTATCTGACGAAAGCTTGGTGATCGGTGATGGTATTAAACTTTTATAGTTTATTATATTCCTGGTGTTCACGTTTTATTGGTAATTGACTATGGATTCACCCAGGAATCACATTTTTATTTTCACTATTCTTATTAATATATATATATATATATATATATATGTTTTCTGAGGTTTTCGCGGGTATTTGTATGTAGGTCTTTGGTTGTTCGGGTTTTCTCCCACGTAAAATTGGAAGTGTCTTGGCGACGTTTCGACGAAGTCCCATTCGTCATCTTCAGGCTGGTGCTTTCAGCTTCGTGCTTTGAGCAGCAATGTGTGGTCTTAGCTGTTTATTCCTTTTAACTGCCAGTGGGGGTATGAACTGATTGGGTGGGAGCTTGGCTGTGTATAGATTCTTGTATAGATTCTTATACATATATACGCATTATATGTTGTACAATGTACGCTGACCATAAACCAAGATCTGGCTCAAACTTAAATTAATATTAACTTAATATCACCTGTATAAAATTAATGGGTTGTAAAATAATACTCCCTTTGTAAAAATTATTTATCCTCTATTTTCATTATCACTTACCCACCCACTGAAAGCCCATCTGTGTTGGTGTTATCATGGTGGGGAGATTGTTTCTTGGAGTGGTGAGTGAAGAACACCAGGAGTTATGCCAATATATATTCCCAACCAGACATATAAGGCTTGAAGTTCATTCCAGCTGCCCAGCTAAAGCAAGCAGGCACCTATATTGGCAGAGGTGATATAGAAAGTTGCTATGGTGGTGGTGCAGTGGTTAGAACGCAGTAATGCAGGCTAACTCACTGCTCACTCCAGAAGTTTGATTCTTACTGGCTCAAGGATGACTCAGCCTTCCACCTTTCCGAGGTCAGTAAAATGAGGGCCCAGATTGTTGGGGGCAATATGCTGACTCTGTAAAGAAGGCTGTAAAGCACTGTGAAGCAGTATATAAGTCTAGGTGCTATTGCTATTGCTAAAGATGGATAATAGGCATATTTGTACTGTACCGGTCAAGGCGATGGTAAACCACTTCTGTGTTTTATGAAAGAAACATTTTCAAGAACATGCAGAATCAATTTGAAATCCTGAGTCTCATGGATATGGAATTAGAACTATGGATGAACTAATGATATTACTCTCGTAACTGGATATGCTCATTTACAGCAGTGATGGAGGTACTGTTGGAAGACTTGAAAGACCTTGTTGGGACTGGATCCTCATGTTCTCCGAGGAGCTGTAAAATTTAAAATTTAAAAAATAAAGTAAAGAAAATTTACTTTAAATTTTATACAGGTGATATTAAGTTAATATTAATTTAAGTTTGAGCCAGATCTTGGTTTATGGTCAGCGTACATTGTACAACATATAATGCGTATATATGTATAAGAATCTATACAAGAATCTATACACAGCCAAGCTCCCACCCAATCAGTTCATACCCCCACTGGCAGTTAAAAGGAATAAACAGCTAAGACCACACATTGCTGCTCAAAGCACGAAGCTGAAAGCACCAGCCTGAAGATGACGAATGGGACTTCGTCGAAACGTCGCCAAGACACTTCCAATTTTATGTGGGAGAAAACCCGAACAACCAAAGACCTACATATATATATATTACAAAGTATCACTACTAAAATCAATATTACTAATATCAACCTTAAGCATAATAAAATCCCTTCAATACTATTTTACACTGCTTTCTGGGCAACCAGTCAACTCTTTGCAACATTACTTTAATTTTATTGCATTTTACAAGCTCACTAAATGAAAGGAAAAAAAAACCCCAACCAACTTGATAGCGATCACTGACAAATGACCTCCTCTCAGCTTCAATACATGACATCAATAACTGAATCCTACTGTGATCTGATTGGCTCATTGCCAAAACAAGATGACACCTGATTGGCTCTCTAAACACTCATGCTCATTGGCTACAATCAGATGAAGGAAAGCTACCTGATATCAACCTAAGCAAGTTGTGCTTCCTTTTTCTGGTTATTTCGCTATAACTTTTCATAGAATACAGTACAGATAATTGAACACACTTTGTTGCATTACATTCTTGATTAAATTATCTTTCCATTGATATATAATTTTATGGTACTACTCCCCCCCAAAAAAGTGGTGTTATTAGCCATCAAACCTCAAAAATACACTTTTCCCAAAAGGTTTCCACAATTTTGGCCACTACTGTATTGTGAACATAAAAACATTTTTCTATACTATGCCTCCTGCTCAGTTTTTTGTACATGTGCTTAATTTTTGGGCTTATTTTGCACTGGGTAAGCTGTAAACTCTAACAGGTTATGGGACCAGACCTCACCCAGACAGCCCTTGCACATAGTACAGGAAAGTCCAGATTGAAGAAAAAGGATTGAGGCTCAACATGGAGCTGTAACATAAGATGAGGAACTGCCTGAGTTAAAAAAGAAAAAGGCAGAGGTTCAGCTGAAGGTTTGCAGGATGGCTGTTGATTTCAAGGAGAGCTCTTTGCCTCGATTGGGACAAAGGAATTATCTTATTTGGGCTGCAAAAATGGAATGCTTCCTGAAGGCTAAGGAGCTCTGGGATATCATAATTAATCCACCCCAGGGGCCATTAGCAGCTGCAGATCAACGGTGGCATGAATAAGGCACTGGCTTACATCATTTTAAATGTGGAAGATGAACAATTCTTAAATGTAGCTGACTTAAAAACTGCAAAAGAGGTTTGGCTGAAGCTGAGAAGTGTGCATGTGAGTGCGTCGGCATGCAATATAGTGCAATTATTGAGGCAATTGTACAGAGCCCAGCTGCTGCCACAAGAGGGCATAGAAGAGCATTTGCTCCACATGCAGAAACTATTTGTTGACTTAGAACAGCGTGGAATGCAGATTCCTGAATCTCAGAAGGTGCTGTTGGTATTAAATAGTCTTGATGAAACGTGGGCCATCATTCAGCCATTTTTGAATGTAGACCAGAACAGGAATTATGTATGGAAGCGCTTAAAGCCTGTTTGATTTTGGAGGAGCAGAAACACCATGTTAGAAGAAGCCATAAGCAGAAATTCCTGAGGTGGGAGTCCAAGGAACAGAGAGAGCAACAGAGAGAGCAGAGCAGCAGACTGCCTGTCTGCAGTGATCGGATTACATCTCAGCAGAGAATTCCCAAGAGGAAAGAACAGGAGAAAAATAAATGCTTTATCTGTGGGGCTGAAACTCATTTCAAGAAAGACTGTTTACAAGGAAGAAAACCAGCAAATGGACAGGCTGCTGTTGCAAAAGTTAGCTATTGTAATAGTAGAGACAAATGGCCTGAAGATGACGAATGAGACTTCGTTGAAACGTCGCCAAGACACTTCCAATTTGACGTGGGAGAAAACCCAAATAACCAAAGACTTACATATATATCTTTGTTTATATGCAAGGAGCTTTGTAGGTGCTTTATATTGGGAAATTAGTTATACAGAAGCAAATGTTTCATGCTTTAGGTACAGGTGATTGCTTACATGAAAAGAACACGGTAAGGGGAGGGGGAAAAGGAGTTACGGATGGAGCCTGGGTTGCTGTGTATGAGTCATCATCTTGGAATTATTTTTCTGTACCTTTTTGTTCCTGATACAAAGACCTGACCTCTTTCTTCTGGAAAGGTATAAAAGGTGGAAGACATCTTTCCTGGTTTTGCCTTCATCTCTCTACCAGCCACGAAGAGAGATGGGGTCACCCAACTCTACTTTGATCAAAATAAAAGTTGTTTGCTTGCTGAAACCTCAGCTCAGGAGTTTCTTTGGCTCTTTTAAATTTCTGAGTAATGCTGGGACAATTGTGAGGCTAAGTGGAAAACCTTACAAACCTGGCGCCTAATGTGGTGGAAGCCACAATGGCTCTCCCCCCACATCTGGAGACCCTTGTTAAGGTCCCAGCAAGCCTTCAATTCTCGGCAGGATGAAACCGACAGTGACTGAAGCGTGAGTCTTAGAGCGCTCCTAGGTGTTTGACCTGGAAGACTCCTATGCTTCCTCATTGGTGGTGGGATCCATGTCTGAGGAACCTGAACGCCCGAATTCAATAAGGTTTCATGCTTCTCTACTGATGGGAGAAATTGCAACAGGCGCCTTGGTGAGTAAAAGAAAAAAAAAGCTTTGGTAATCCTGGAATAAGGCAGGAGGTTGATCTCTCTGACAAGTCCTCTATAGATAAGAATAAAAAAAATAAATGAATAAATGTAAGAAAAGAGGAAGCCGAGAAACTGTCTTCTAATACAGGATAGAGTGATTTAAGGAAAGTAATTAAATTGGAATGTAATTTTTTTGCAGAGGTTTTGATAATTTTGGAATAAGATAGGGGGCTGATCTCCCCGACTAGTCCTCCAAAGAAAACAATTAATTACAAAATTACAAATTAATTAAGTGAAAAGGGAGGAAGCCGAGAAACTATCTTGAAAAATAAATAAATAAAAAATATATGGGGAATCGTCAGAGTAATTTAAAGAAACAAATTAAATCAAAATGTACTCCTCTGCAATGTGTTTTGAACAATTGGGATGTTTTTAAACCTCAAGTGGCTGTTAAGTTTAACTCTGTCAGACAACGTCTGGTGGTGCTTTGTGTTGATGTGTGGCAGTAAAAATAATCTTCAAGAAGGCAACGTTGAAAAACTTTGTAAACCTCCAGTTGGCTAGTTTATTTGATAATAACTAAAGCCATGGAAGAAAAGAAACGAAAATTCAGAGAACTGAAAGCAAGGTTTTTTTCTCTCTTTTTCTTTTAATCTGGCTCTTTGGACTATTCAATTCTCCTTTGTCAGATGTGAGGAGAGGAGGCTGCTAGTTTTCTCCTCCCCCTTCACACCTGCAAAAGGCCCCAGGTTCAATATTCTTTTCAGTCTTTTCCCACTGTCTTTTGAAGTTGCTGGGATAAATTGGAAGTAACCATAACTGTTCCCCTCCTTTTTAATTAAAGGGGGAGGCCTGTTTTAGCCTCAAACCCCAAATTGATGTGTGTGTTTTGTTTTTATATATATATATATATATATATATGGCCATCCAGAACATTACGCTTGGGCTTGGAATGGTGAGAAAACCTATAAAAACCACATTTGGTTGGAATCACCTCATGATTTTTCTTGCTTCTTGCAGGACAAGCCATATGTCTAAATAAATGTTGTTTTTTTATTGAAAATTTTATAAAGTTTTTACAATAAAATACCTCCCCCCCCCACCCCCCATAACCCTCCCCCCTCCTTCCCAGAGCTGAATACAGGGTTAAAACAAACAAACAAAAAAACCATACAAATTAAATGAACATCAATCAACTATACATACATCCAAAAAGATTAAAAGTACTTTAACTCCAATACATAGAAACAACAAATCCAACCATAGCCACATTAAGCTATAAATTATTCAAAAGCTAAATAATACTTTCTAATCCCATATTTATTCTGTACAAAATTTACCCATCTTTTCCACACAGAATTATATCTCTCTTGTGAATGGTCTTTCAGATAAGCCGAAATTTTTGCCATTTCTGATAAATAAGAAACTTTAAGAAACCATTCCTCTAGAGTAGGCAAGGAATCTTTCTTCCAATATTGGCCAATCAATAACCTTGCCACCGTGATAAAATTCAACATTAAAATAATCTCTTTGCCATCACAATCTTCAATAATACCTAACAAAAATAATTGTGGTGTAAATTTTATCCTTCTATTAAAAATCTTCTGAATGTTCCACCAAATCTTAATCCAGAAAGCCTTTATATTTCTACATGACCACCAGATATGATAATACGTTGCATCCAAACAACCACATCTCCAACATTTGGGCTGTACATTCGGATACATACGAGACATCTTTTGTGGATCAAGGTGCCACCTATAAAACATTTTATAAAAATTTTCTCGTAAATTTTGAGCTTGGGTAAACTTAACATTCCTCACCCAAATTATCTCCCATGTATCTAATAAAATCGGCTCTTCAAAGTTTTGAGCCCATTTAACCATACAATCTTTAACTAATTCTGTTTCTGAATCCAATTCCACTAAAACATTATAAACTGTTTTTATATGAGTTCGACTTTGATCTTTAATTTGTTTTATCAAATTCACATCTTCCGTAATAAAACCCACTTTTTATATACTCCATCTTTCTAATAATTGCCTATACTGAAACCAAGAATAAATAATGTTTTCTTGTGTTAATTCCTCCATAGATTTTAATTGCCAATTATTCCCTTCCCAGTTAAGCAATTGTTTATAAGAAATCCTATCCATTTTCACTCCTTTCCTTATCCCCTCTATTGCGTGCCCAGGAATTCCCCACAACGGTATTCTAAAATTTAATCTATAATATTTCTTCCAGACATGCAATAAAGCAATTCTTAAAACATGGGACTTAAAAACCCTATCCACCTTTTTATTATAAATTAAATACGCATGCCATCCAAATAATAAATCCCATCCCTCCAAAAAAAGTATATCTGAATTTGTTAAGTTAACCCAATCACTAACCAACGTTAAGACCACCGCATCATAATACAATTTCAAATTCGGCAACTTGAGTCCTCCTCTCTCTCGAACATCTTGTATAATTTTAAGCCTAACTCTTGGTTTTTTCCCAGCCCAAATGAATCTATTAATACCCTTCTGCCATTCTTCTAAATTTACCTCTTTCTTTAAGATAGGTATCATTTGAAACAAAAAAAGAAATTTTGGCAGAACATTCATTTTAACTAGAGCAATTCTCCCTAACAAAGATAATTGCAATTTTTTCCAATCATTCAAATCCTTCTGGATTTTAAGCTATAACTTTTCACAATTGTTTTTATACAGTTTTACATTAGAAGCAGTTATATAAACCCCCAAATATTTTACCTTTTTTACTATTTCAAAACCTGTCAAATTAACTAAAATCTCCTTATCTAAATTAGACATATTTTTGGATAATATTTTAGTCTTATTATTATTGACTTTAAAACCAGAAACTTGCCCATACTGATTTATAATCTGTAACAACTCCAATACTGAATAGGTTGGTTGAGACAAGGTAACAACCAAATCATCAGCAAAAGCTCTTAATTTATAATCTTTCTTATTAATCATTATTCCCTTTATTTTAGATGATTCATGAATTTTAATCAACAAAATTTCTAATGTTAAAACAAACAACAAAGGGGACAATGGACATCCCTGTCTTGTACCCTTTCCGATTTGAAAAACCTCAGATAAACCTCCATTAATTATAAGTTGCGCCGATTGTTTTTGATAAATACCTCTAAGAGCTTGCAAAATTTTATCCCCAAAATTCATCTCTTCAACCAACCTTAACATAAATTGCCAATTTAACTGATCAAAAGCTTTCTCAGCATCTAAAAAAATCAAACCTGCAGAGATCTGATTATTTTTATCCAAATATTCTATTAAATTAATGATTTGTCTAACATTATTCTTCATATATCTCCCGGTTATAAAACCTGTTTGATCAGTATGTATCACTTGATTCAATACAATCATAAGTCTATTCGCTAAAATTTTTGAAAAAAATTTATAATCTATATTCAAAAGAGATATAGGTCTATAATTTTTTGGTAAAGTAAGATCTTGATCCTCTTTTGGAATCAAGGATATAAAAGCCCTTCTCCAAGATGGAGGTATCTCTAAACCCAATAATATACTATTAAAAAGTTCCTTTAAAGGCTCTATCATCTCCTCACTTAAAGTTTTATAATAAATTGATGTCACTCCATCAGTACCAGGTGCTTTACCAACTTTTAATTGTTTAATTGCCATAATAATTTCCTGTGAGGTAATCAATCCATTAATCTCATCTCTTTGATCATTTGTTAATTTAGGAAAATAAGCATCTTGTAAATATTTATCTATATCCAAACTCTGTACCTTCTGACCCATATATAATTTTGTATAAAAATCTAAAAAAGATTTTCTAATCAGTTCTTTCTGGAAAACCACTTTACCATTATAGTTTATTTTATCTATAATTCTCAACCTCTGTTTCTTCCTTAATTGATAAGCCAACCACCTGCCCGGTTTATTTGCATTACCAAATGTATTATGTTTCATATAACGTAAATTAGTTGCAACCTGATCAGCCATTAACATATTAAATTGTGTTTTAAGCAAATTTATGGAAGCCTTTACATTCTTATCCAAAGGATTCATAATTAATGCTTTTTCTTTTATTTTAATCTTATCCTCCAATTCTTTACGTTTTTGCGTTTGTTTTCGCCTATAAACATTATTCATTTGAATCAAAACCCCACGCATATAAGCCTTACTGGCATCCCACACCATTGCCATTGAAGTTCCCTTAGACATATTTAAAATAAAAAATTCCTTTAAGTATTCTCTAAGTTTCTGTACATTCACCCTTGCATATTTTCCCTCAAACCTCTGATTCTTAAAGCGAACTCCATTTCTCTATACTGAGACATAACAATTTCATCCTGTGAAATCTCCACCGTTTTTTCCACACTTTCAACACGGTCTTCCAATAAATCCACTTTATCTGCAACATCCTCAATACGATAGTCCAGCTTTTCAACAACAGAGGCGAGTCCTTTCAAAGCCTGTACTATATCCTCCCTCATAACTTTATTTCTCTCTTCTAAAAGTTCCTTCACTTCTTCTCTAATTTGGCACACAACAATACCCATAACATCTTGAATATCTTTTACCGTAAGTGGTGGTACAGGCGGAGAGGGTGGTGGTGATCTAGGTTTAGGTTGTTGAGCTGTGAGTATTGCCAGAAAAGAAGCCACCTTAGGCACAGCAGAGCTTACTTGATGCTTCGAAGCCATTTTAAAAAGTTTTTCTCCTTCTTGAAAAATCCAAAAGACCAAAAAAAAAAAAAAGAAGAGGGAAAAGAAAACCCTTCTTCTATTTATAAAGAGAAAAAAGAATATTTATCCTTCTCATGCAAACATCCAAAGTCCTGAAAGTTTCTAAAACTTTATAACAAAAAAGAAAAAAATAATGAGAAAGTGAAAATCCTTTCCTCACTTTCCTTTCATGCGCATGAGAAAGAGAAACCTCTCATCGCCATTTTACTTTCCCTTAAAATAAAGAAAAGGAAAAGATTGTTCTTCTCTTCTCCAGAGTTAAAGTCCAAAATTAACATATCAATTCCCCTGATCAGCTCTGTCCACTTCAAAATCAACTCACCAGTTCACTTTAATTGTGGATGTGGAAGCGGCATCTTGCTTTGTCCCAAAACAAAAAGGGACAAAGACGTCTGAGAAGTGGAGAATGCCTCGGACTCCATGGGAGCTCACCCTTCAAGCCCCCCCCCCAATCTCTGAGGTCTTGGGGGCTCTACCACTATCCAAGGAAAAAAACTCACCTCTTTCCCTTTGCCCAGGAAAGAAGTTTCAAACCGTGGGACAGCTGATGTCTGCTGTCTCCGCAGTTTTTACACTGTCTCAGATGGACAGCTACAAAGTAGCTGCCATCGGCACAGCGCAGCGCCACAGGAAGCCAATAAATGTTGTTTTAATAGTATCTGTGTATATATGTCTGTGTTGTTCTGTGTTATTTCCAAGACTTGGAAGTGCGTCAAAACCGTCTCTGATAACAACAAACAAAAAGGCCTTATTTAAAAATAAATGGTTTGCCTGGAGAAAGTATGAAATGAAATATTTGTATTGTTTATGCAAGCAGTTAGAATGGAAGTGAATGAGTTGATTTGCTGATATATAAATGTGTGTTAGCCCTCAAACCCCACCCCCACCCACCCCATCCCAGGCTGTGAAAGAAACAGTAAACTGCAGATTTTAGTGTTGTAAAAGTAAATGGAAAAGCAATAGCAAGTGTTTGCATGAGAAGAGTCCCATGGAGGATGTGTGAGAGAGTTTATGGAAAATGCATATGAAGGAGAGGAAACTATTTTTTTTACTGAAAGGAATAAAGTATTATTCAGAAATTTCTAATGAGTTGGAACTAAGAACTCCATTCAGATGTGATCAGAGTGAACGTCCCACATCCTTTGCCCCCCCCCTGAAGGATCGTCGCTTTACAGCTGTTTGGGGAGGTCTGCCTGGGTTCCAGACAGGCTTGAGCCATCCTGTAGGGACAGTGAAGAAGGGAAGCATAGTTTGGTGGCACAGGAGGGATCGCAATCTCCTGGAGAGCCGATGGAAGCTTCCCAGACCAGCAGCTGTCAGACGGCCATTGTGAGCCGTCACAAGCCAGGCGGTCGCTTAGAAGAATCAGAAAGCAAAATTGGAGGATCGCCTGGGTGAGCTGATTAAGGGACTGTAAAAGGGGAAAAAACTTTCTCTCTTAAATGCTGGAAATTGTGGGGGGAAATAGGAAGACTTTGAGGCCGTGGAGAAAAGAGGGGGGGAGTGGACTTTTAAGCTGCTCCTCTTCTGGAACTGTAGTGGTGAAAAAAGCGGAAGGCAAAAGAAGGCAATAAATCAATACATCAATGTAAAAACAGTGTGGAATTTGAAAAGCCTGCTGAAAACAATTGGATTGATGGAACTGATTTGAGAGTAAACGACTACTGGAGGTGTAGATTGTTCTTTTCTTTTAAGTGAGTTGCCTCTTCTTCTTTTTTTGTATTTTTTCTTCTTGTATTTGACTGGGAGTACTTTGGAAGCTGTAGCACCACCTAGAGGTGCCTGGGTGTTGGTAGACTTGGTAGACTTACTAAATAAATAAAGGAGAAGACCAAGTGACCTTGAACAACATCTGCTGGGCTTACTGATAAGAAGTTAGACATTCATTGCATTTATCACAGAGATTGTTTTTTGTTTTGGTGAACTGTTTCACGGAGGCTTTATTTTTGATCTCCTCCTTTTTTTGGGGGGGGGGGGAATTAAGGCACAAAGAGCCTGAAACAAAGAAGTGTAACCTATATTTTTTCCTGCCTTTGGATTTTTGATGTGGGATATTTTTCTCATTTTCATTTCTTTCCTCTTCTTCTTGAAACATATTGGGATTATAATATCTCATTGACATTTGGATTATAAATCATTGGAGAAGATGAAGAAGATTACAACACACTTAACAACAGCTCCCTCAACATTACAGAGTCCGGTGGTGCAGAAAGCACCGGACTCTACAATACAGCAAGATAAATTTAACATGGAACTGAAAAATATGATACAGGCATTACATACAGACTTCAAAGAAGGGATAGGCAAACTAGAAGAGGAACTAAAAGAGGTCAAAGAACTGATGGGGAAAAGTGAACAAAGACTGCAACAAGCAGAAGAAAAAATTGAATCAACGGATAAGAGAGTAGAGGAGATGGACAATCGACTGACATTAACAGATAGGAATCAGGAAAAAACGATTATCTCTCCAGAGATGGATAGAGCTGATTATTACTTAAGATTCCAAAATGTTGAAGAAGAAAAGGGAGAGAATTTAGCAGACGTGATGGCGGAAATATTAGCAGAAGCACTGGAGGAAAGCAAGGAAAAGATAATTAATGATATAGATGAGATGTTCAGAATACATACTAGATACGCAATGAGAAATAAGCTCCCTAGAGAGGTTCATATAAGATTTACTAAAAAAGCGTTAAGGACAGATCTACTACAGAAGCTGAGAAATGTCACAATAAAATATAAAGGAAGAGAGATAGTGATATTATTATTTTTTATATTTTTTTTATTTTTAAACCAACAAAACAAAACAAAACATAACACACATACATACACAGTATATACTCCTCCCCTTTTTTTTAACAGTGATTACGTAACGGTAATCTTCTATTATTTACATTTCTCCCCCTTATTCTTCTTTAGAATATTTGTCCTTATTGCCCTGTTGTTTCTTATTTACATTTTTCTTCCTTCATACTCTACTTCTTACTAAGAATAATTCATATTATTGTTATTATACATTATTATACACATATTTTCACTTTTGACCTTTCCATATTTATTCTCCTCTATTATTTCTAGTCTCCCACCAGTCATACCACTTGTTCCATGTTAGACAGTACTCTGTGTCTTCCTTTTCTTTTATCTCTTTTGTTAATTTGTCCATCTCAGCACAGTCCAGGATTTTTCTTATCACTGAGAGATAGTGATATTAAAGCAGATTCCAAGAAAAGTGAGAGACTTGAGAAAGGAGTATCAATTTTTCACGAAAGGCTTAACTGAAAAAGGGATAAATTTTAGATGGTTAATACCAGAAGGAGTAATGGTAAACTGGCAAGAACAGAGACATAGACTAGACACATTAGAGAAAGCAGAGCTTTTTTATGATCACTACTTTGGACAGCAAGAAGAACAAAGGCTGAGAGGGGAAAGAGGAATTAGACACCAAGGAGATGAGATAGAAAAGCAATGGGGTGAGTATAGCAAAGAACAGGAGGAAAGGGCGTTGGGAGAAGGAGCAAGGGCAAAAGAGGCAAAAGAGTAAAGAGAGATGAGAATGACAAGATCAGCCAAAACTTTAAATAAATAATCATGGAAGAAGAGATAAAAGCAATCTCGATAAATATAAATGGATTAAACTCAACCATAAAAAGGAAAAGAACACTAAATAAACTGGGGAAACTAAAAATGGACATAATTTGTTTACAAGAAGTTCATATTAGGAAACAACATAAAAATCTATTAGAATATGCAAAATTGGGAGAATTATATACTTCATTTGCGGATCAGAGTAAAAGAGGTGTTGCATTATATATTCAGAAAGCAATACAAACTAAATTGATATATTCAGATGAAGAAAGACGAATCTTAATGGTGGAAGTAATTATGAATTGTAAAAAATCATTATTGGTAGCGATGTACACTCCAAATGAAAACCAAGAGAACTTTTATTTAAAATTACACAAGAAAATAATAGAACTGGAATATGAAAGCATATGTATGATTGGAGATTTTAATGCTATTGTAAAGGCTGAGCTGGATTATAATACAACAACAACAAAAAAAATAAGACACTAAGAAGAACACTCCCAAAATCCTTTTATAATATGGTGGATGAACTAAATATATTTGATGTTTGGAGAGAAAAATATCCGGAAAAGAAGCAATATATGTTCTACTCTAACAGACACCTGTCCTGGTCGAAAACTGATATGATATGGATGTCAACAGATTTATTTACAAATATACAACATATAGCGATAGAAACAAGCACATGGGCGGATCACAACCCAGTTACAATCATATGGAAAGGACAAAAAAAGAGAACAAGATGGACATTAAACCAAACTGCATTGAATGAAAAAGATTTTCAGCAATATATGAAAAAGAAATACTTTTCTTTTTTAAGGAAAACAAAAAAGAAGATACTTCACTTCAAAATGTTTGGGACATGGAGAAAGCGTACGTGAGAGGACTTGCTATGACTTATTTGGGGAAAAAGAATAAACAGAAAAGACAAAATAAGGGAAAACTGGAGGAAGAATATAAGACACTTGAGAAAGAATTACAGAAAGATATACAAAACAAAAAGATTAAAAATTTAATGGAGCTGAACAAACATAAAATGAACTTAATAGAAAATGAAGAAGTGACAATGAAAATAAAGGCAGCTAAGCAAACCTTTTTTGAGCATGCAAACAAACCAGGGAGATGGTTGACATATAAAATTAAAAAGGAGAAAGAGAAGAGATGGATCAAACAACTGGAAGATGCTGAGGGGACTTTACAACACCAGAATGAAGAAAAGAAAAAAATAACTTGGGAATATTATGAGAACTTATATAAGCAACAAACAGTTCCAGATGATAGGATAAAACAATTCTTGGAAGAAACAGAGATACCTAAAATACCGGAGAAATTTAAAAAGTTATTAGAAGGGGAAATAACAATGATGGAATTAATAGAAGCAATCAACAGACAAAAAAATGGTAAAACACCAGGACCAGATGGACTACCAGCAGAGCTATATAAGACATTGCAGGAAGCACTAGGCAATGTAATGTTGGAACTTTATAATGAACTTCTTTTTGAAGCTAAGATACCAGATTCATGGTCCGAAGCACTTATTACCCTGATACCAAAGGAAGAAACGGAAATGCAGAAAATAAAGAACTACAGGCCGATTTCCCTACTGAATGTAGACTATAAAATATTTGCATCAATAATGGCAGAAAGACTTTAAAAGTTTTTAAATGAATTTATACAATCAGATCAAAATGGTTTTTTACTCAAAAGACAGATTAGAGACAATATGCAAATTGTATTGAACACATTAGAATACTATGAAACACACCCCGAGAAACAGATGGCATTGATGTTCCTGGACGCACAGAAGGCATTTGATAATGTGAACTGGCAATTCATGATAAGCCAATTACAGACTATGGATTTTGGGGAGAAATTTATAAATGTAATCAAAACAATTTATAATAAGCAATCAGCCAAAGTAATGGTAAATGGAGATATGACAGAGAATATTAATATTATGAAGGGAACAAGACAGGGATGTCCTCTATTTCCACTATTGTTTGTCTTGACATTAGAAGTATTAAACAGAAGTATAAGACAGAATAATGACATAAAAGGTATGAAAATTAAGAGGGAAGAATATAAGCTACAAGCATTCGGAGATGATTTCATATTTATCCTGGAGGAACCATTAGAGACAGGACCTGTATTAATAGAACAAATAGAAAAATATGGTGAGGTAGCGGGGTTGAAGATTAATAAAGATAAAACCAAAATGTTAGTGAAAAATATTACTGAAAAACAAAAAAAAAAGAATTGATGGGAAAATTAGATATACAGATTGTAAAGAAGGTAAAATATCTACGGATCCACCTGACAGCAAGATGTACAATAATTAAAGAGGATAATTATCACAAATTGAAAAGACAAATTGAAGTAGATTTGGATAAATGGAAAAATGTACAACTATCATTAATGGGAAGGATTGCGATAATCAAAATGAATATATTACCACGATTATTGTTTTTGCTTTCAACAATACCAATAAGATTAGATAAGAAATATTTTGAGGGGCTTAATAAAATAATCTTGAAGTATATTTGGCAGGGGAAAAAGGCAAGGATTAATCTAAAAATGTTACAAGATACAAGACTCAGAGGTGGGTTTGGTCTACCTAATTGGGAATTGTACTATCAGGCTGCAGCATTATCATGGATGAGAGAATGGATCTTACTGAGGTATATGAGATTATTGACATTAGAGGGACATGACTTGCAGTTTGGATGGCATGCTTTCATATGGCATGGAAAAAACAGAATACATAGCTATTTCCAGAGACATCATATAAGGAACTCTTTATTTGTGGTCTGGGAGAAAATAAAGAGAAAGCATTATTTGAAGATTCCAAATTGGCTCTCAACTATGGAAGAGCTAATAAACCCCAATATGCTTAATATGGGAAATATTATAAGATATAAAGACTTACTAACAGATACGGGGGAGTTGAAAACCAAACAACAATTAGAGGAACAAGGAATAAAGATGGATTGGTACATGAGAACGCAAATACAATCTAGATATGAAAAAGATGTTAAAATAGATGGTTTTAACTTGGGGACAACAGAGTTAGATGAAATACTCACAGGAACGGAAGAAAAATGGATAAAAAATGTACACTTATCTACTACATATGGAGTTAGAGGAGGAACAAGTGAAAGAGACAATGATAAAATGGACAAGGAATTTTGGATACACAATTGAATTAGATAGATGGCAGCAACTATGGGAAAGAAACTATAAACTGACAATGGCGACCGCATATAAAGAAAATATGTACAAAATGTTTTACAGATGGTACAGGTTTCCAGAAAGATTAGCTAAAATGTTTAAGGATAGATCTATGAAATGTTGGAAATGTCATCAAATACCAGGTTCTTTCTACCATATGTGGTGGACGTGTGTAGAAGCTAAAACTTATTGGAATATAATTAGAACATGGATAGAAAAGATGATACAACAATGTATAGAACTAAGACCAGAAATATTCCTGCTGGGTATTTTACCAGGGAAATATAATAAAGAGAAAACATATTTGATTATTCACATAATTACGGCAGCCAGGATTGTGTTTGCACAAAATTGGAAAGCACTGAAAGCCCCCCCAGAGGGAGAGGTGATTGGGAAAATACTAGAATGTGCAGAAATGAATAGACTAACAATGACAATTAAAGATAAGACAGAGTCAGAGTATTATGAAATCTGGGGAATTTTTTATGATTGGGTGAAAGGAGAATATGGTTAAAAGATAGTTAACACCAATTTAGATGGAAGAAAAAGGAGGAGATAAGGAGGGAGACCCAGGTGACACAGTATTGAATAACCGGAGGTCGTATAAATATTTATACAAGTATATACCGAGAAGTCAGATAAACAGAAGTATTAACATAATAGAAAATCAATCTTATTATATATAATACAGATAGGGAAACTTAGAGAGAGGAGTTGCTCGGACATTACCCCTGAATTGTATCTGAAGAGGGATGAGAGGGAAGAAAGGAGAGGAGAAAGAGAAGACAGTAAAGGAGGGGGGAAGGAAGTAGGAAGGTTGGAGAAGAAGAGGAGGAGAAGTGGGGAGAAATGGAAGGGGAGTGGTAAAGGAAAGAGGAGAGGAGAGGAAGAAGAGGGAAGTAGGGAAGAAAGAGAAGAAAGGGAGAAAGAAGGTAGAGAAGAAAGAGTAGGAGTGTGGATACAGTGAAAGGGGAAATGGGAGAGCAACACCAAAATTTATATGTATGTATTTATTTTATTTTATTAAGAGTATCTGATAGATAAGAATGTAAAAAGAATGTATGTTAACACGTGATAAATATCGCGGTACATATATGGGGGAGAGTTGGGGAAAATAAAAAAGTTTAAACCAAAAAAAAAAAAGAAATTTCTAATGAGTTGAAGCAGAAGCCAACTGAAGATCAGAAATAATAAAACATATGTTATCTACGTATTGACAGGTACAAATGTAAAAAGCAGAAGTTGCTAGCTAACTGAAATTGCAAGCAGAGGAAATATCGAAATAACTATAGGAGATGAACTGTGCTAACAGAAAGATGGTGAAAGATAGGATATGGACAAAGGGGCTTCCTGGAACATAGGAAGGACAGTGGTTTTAGGCGGTCTGGATAGTTTATTGGATGATTAGGGAAGGGGCGTTGAGTGCGATAGGGGAGGGGGGAATCTGTGTCAGAGGTAGGATATAAAAATGTGTCAAACAGCTCTTTAAGGTGTGGCTGAACTCCTGTGTGTGTTTCAGTCCACCAAACCTTTGCAAACGCTTTATTTTGAATAAAACTTTGTTGCTGGAATTCCAACTGAGTTTGTTTGTTTGTGTTGGGATCCTGAGCCATGTTCCAAACAACTTGGGGGCTCGTCTGGGATATCCAAACAGTCCCCGGATCACTGGGAGTGGCCACTCCTAAGGGAACAGGCGCCACTTCGATTTTGACGGGCTCCTGATAGGTGACCACCCCCGGCCCAGTACCCATGAAGAACCGGATACTAAATAGTGGATTCCAGGAACAAAGCAGGTCAGGTCATTTTTTGGGGGATGCCCCGAGGGTCTGAAGGACCAGCAAGGCAAAGGAGGCAGGTCAAGTACCAACTGCTGGGAAACTCTGTGCACAGACCCAGGTAAGAAAATCCGGGCATTTTCACAGTTACCTGGGCGGCTGGGTGGGTAGGCTGGTGTGAACCTGAGACCTGTGAGAGGGTGAATGAGATGCCCCAAGAGCCAAAAGGGCTGGCAAGGCGAAGTGAGTGCGGACTCTTGAGTACCTGATTTCCATACGTCCGCGAGGAGATTGGTGGGGAAAAAGAGGAAGTGGCTTGGTGAAGCGAAAAGTGGTCTCACTAGGTTGGTAAGGATAAGAGAACCAGACAGTAACCACTGATGGGTAATAGACCTTCCAAGAGGCCACAAAAGGATAAAAAAGGGGACTCCCAAGGCCAGGGAAAAGGAAAAGAGAAAGGGAGACAATGTATTAATCCCTCCTCACAGTTCCCTGGGAAAGATCCTGGCTGGATGGAATCATCCTCCTTATAGTAGAATGGTAAAAGATTTACATAAAGACCTGATGATTCAATACTGTTATTTTATTTGGGGACAAAAAAACAAATAGATGAGGGAACACAGTGGCCACAGTTAGGCAGTTTTAATTATTTTATGTGCCAATCCTTATATGAATATGTATTTGCCAAAAAGCAAAAAGGCCCTAGAGAAATGGAATATGTTGTGATCTGGACACCAGATAAATGGCCTCTAGAGAAAAATCAATTATTCCTCAGTTCTGACAAAAACCAAACAAAAAATAAAATTCCATTAATTGAGGAGGAGGAGGAGGAGGAGAGGGAAAGAGAGAAAAATAAATACAATCTACCACCCCCCTATAATCCTCAAATGAATCGACCCCCCCCCCTTAATCAATATGGGAGGTTGAGGAGAGAACTTGAACAATGTAGACAAGATCTAGTCAATTTGCCTCGGCGAGATGGTGAAATAGAAACTGAACAAGATCACAGGCAACAATGAAGAGAAAACCTAAAAAGAAATAGAACAGAAAAAGAAGAAAATAAATTATTCCCTCTAAGATAGGTAGCAAGTGGCTTGGGGGCAGGCAATGTTCCCATAGTGGGATATGTACAAGACCCCCTAAGGAGTAGTGAAGTAAGAACATTTAAAAAGGAACTCAAGAGATTAATAGAAGATCTCATAGGAGTATCAGAACAACTAGATCACTTGTTGGGACCAAATATTTACACCTGGGATAAAATAAATTCTATTATGACCACATTATTCAACCCAGAAGAGAGAGATTTAATTAGAGCTGCAGCTGTCAAAGTCTATAACAAAGACAATCCCAACAGTGCAATAGGGGACCAGAAATTCCCTATCATAAGATCAAATTGGAATAATAATGTAGCAGCAGATAGAGCAGACATGGAAAATTTGAGGAACATGATTATAAAAGGGATTAGAGAAGCAGTACCTAGATCTCAGAATGCCTTTAAGGTATTTGAGGTCAGTCAAAGAAAAGAAGAGACACCCTCAGACTATTTGGATAGATTAAAAGATACAATGAGGAAATAGTCAGGCTTAGATCCTGATGCTCCAAACACACAAGCACTATTGAAGTTAAATTTTGTTACCAGAAGCTGGCTGGACATCAGCAGAAAATTACAAAAAATGGATGGGTGGTCAGATAAGCCCATGAATGATATTTTAAAAGAGGCACAGAAAATTGATGTCCGAAGGGACCTAGAGAGAGATGAAAGGAAAGGTAAGATTATGGTGTTAAGTATGAGGGAAGTTGTTAGACAGGAAAAATCTCTGAATCAGGGAGAGTGGCAGAAGGGAACAAAACCACCGAGACACTCATCATTCAATAAGAGACCCCAGGGAACTCCAACCTGCACAACACCCCTAAAGTGTTTTGGGTGTGGTCATGTACATTTTAAAAGAGACTGTCCAAAAAGAAAGGAAGAGGAAAAACTCCTTTGGTTGATAGAAGAAGAAGAAAATTAGGGGTGTCCAAGGCACTTGATTGAGGGGTCCTACAAAGAGCCTTGGATAAATTTATTCGTAGGACCATACCTGACTGAAATGATATTTTTAGTGGACACTGGAGTATCTAAAACATCTATTAGTGAACTACCAAAAGGTTTAAAATTAAAGAATGAAATAATTAGAATTTCGGGGGTAAAAGGGGAAGACTTTGAGGTCCGGAAAACTAATGAAACAAAAATTGGAGGACCATGGGGAAAGGAACTGTCAATGGAACTTTTATATGTTCCAGAGCCAGGGATAAACTTGCTGGGGAGGGATGTTTTGAGTCAAATCTCACCGGCTCAAGGTTGACTCAGCCTTCCATCCTTCCGGGGTAGGTAAAATGAGGACCCAAATTGTTGGGGGCAATGTAAATATATATATACATTGCTTACTGGTGTGCACCGCTTAGAGAGTGCTTGCACTTAAAGCGGTATATAAGTCTCATAAATAAATAAATAAATGGGGATAAGAATTAGATTTAGGGAACACTCAGGAGTCTTCATCTTAACTGATGAAGATGTCCAAGACATAAATCCTGTAGTGTGGGTCAATGAAGGAAACAGGGGAAGATTGCAAATAACCCCCCTCAAAATAGAATTAAAAGAAGGGTGTGAGCCGGTGAGACAGAATCAATACGATATCTGCTTAGAAGGGAGGAAAGGCTTACAACCAATTATTGACAATTTATTAAAGGATGGATTATTGGAACCAACCATATCAGCCTTCCTATCTAAACTAATGGACCTCAGAATTAGAGGATGGCTGGTTTGTATCCAAGCCATAGCAGCCACCGCTATTTTAGTGCAAGAAAGTAGGAAACTGACTTTTGGAGGCGCCCTGATTGTCAGCACACCTCATCAGGTAAAAGCAATCTTAAAACAAAGAGCTGGCAGATGGCTAACTGATTCTAGAATCTTAAAATATGAAGCAATATTGTTGGAACAATCAGACCTAGTTTTAACTACAGATTCAAATTTGAATCCTGCGCAATTTTTAGAAGGAAAAAGTATAGTACATGTAGCTGGACATCAAACAGGAGCAAGTTTCGAAGCTATAGGAAATAATTTAGCTGACCACAAGGCTAAGGCAGCAGGAAACCAAGAACCAGAAAAGATTATAGTTACAATTCCAATTTTAAAAGGAGAGTTAGGCCCAATTTTCAGAGAAGATGGAGAAAAGGTGTCAGAAATGGGGGCGGAAAAGAATACAGAAGGAAAATGGATATTACCTGATGGAAGGCAGGTGTTGAATAAAGCCATAACACGTGAAATAATCCAAACTCTCCATGAGGGATCGCATTGGGGAGCTCAGGCTTTAGTAGACGTGTTTCTGAAAGGTATGGCTGCAGGAGAGTTTTCACTGTTGTGAAACAAATAATGGCAGGATGTCTCATTTGCAAGAAAGTTAATAGGCAAGCTCTAAGAGCAAAGGAAATGGGGGGGGGGGAGGAGCTCATTGGCTTGTGAACAGCTCCTTGAAATTATAATAATAGTTATTGGTTTGTCAGGAGAAAGTATGAAATGAAATATCTGTATGTGAAAGTGTTTATACAAGCAGTTTGAATGGAAGTAAATGTGTGGATATGCTGATCCTGTGTCTGTGTCTGTGTGTGTGAGAGTTTCTCCCCCATCCCAGACTGTGAAAGAAACAGTAAACTGCAGATTTTTTTGTTGTTGCTGTAAAAGTGAAATGGAAAATGCATGTGAAGAAAACTATTTTGTTAGTGGTGAGATTTTTGTGTAATTTCTTCTTTTCCTGTCTCTTTGTTTTTCACTGGCTGTGTTGCTTTAAGAGCGAGAGAGACAGAAAAGAAAAAGGGGGTCTGATCTTTTTAATTTTTTTTTCTGCTTAGAATTCTGGTTTGAGGAAGGTGGAGTGGTTGTGAAATTTAATACCCATTCTTGCAGTAAGAAATAAGGTTACCGTAAATGCCGGCATATAAGGCGACTTCCACGAGCGCTGAAATCGGCGCCAAAGACGGGGGTCGTCTTATACGCCGAGTTGTCTTATACGCCGGAAATACTGGTAGTTTCCGGCGTATAAGACGACGTTCTAGGAATGCGGCCCGGCTATAAAGACAGGGGTCGTCTTATACACCGGGTCGCCTTGTACGCCGGCATTTACGGTATTTTTTTAAAATAAATGAAATATGAGAAGAACTTGAATACACCTATATATCCATCAACCAATAGAAATGACTCTGAATTGTTTTGTTTAGATCTGTAAATGTTTTAACCTACTTAATAGAAATTTGTTTCCATCTGAATGGAATCTGATTAAATTGGAATTTGACTAAATTTATATTAAAAGCAAAGAGTTGTTACTAGAGGTTGATACAAAACTATTTCAGTAACTCACAATATCTTTGTCAAGCTCCTGGAGGCTTGACATGCACACGGGGACGGGGGGAAGCAGATGACAGCCCACCACCCTCGAGACCCGCCGAGCCGCACGCCGCCGCAGCGGAAGCCCGAGCCGAACGGGGCTTCACACCAGACCTGCTTCCCCGCGCTGACGCGCAGGCGCAGACGGGCACCGGTCTGCGCGCAAACCCGGAATCCCCCGAAGATCAGCTGATGCCGGCAAGCCCGGGATTCCCCGACGACCAGCTGTGGCCGGCAGGCCGGGCGAACGCTGGCGCGTCAACGCGGAAGGACCAAAGCGAGGGGACTTTCCCGGACGCTAAGCCCCTGCCGGCGACTCCAGCATGGGCTGAGGGTGGGGAATACTTACCAGACAGGCGGGCCGGTAGGCAGGGAGAGCGTGGCGGCGGGAGAGGAACGCGCGGACCGGACACACGAACGGAGGGGTGCGGGGGTGGAGCTCCGTCAGGGAAAGGGAGAGCACAGGGGAAGGGTGGGGCACATATCAGGTTTGGGCGGATGTCGGCTTGGGGTTGGGGGCGGGAGCACGGGGTGTGGCACACTGTTATAGAGCACTGGGAGAAAGCCACTCCCAGTGCTGACTTTGTTTCGTCTTCACAATAAAGCGGTTGATGAGCTCAGTGTGTACCGGCGTTCCTTTACTCTTACTGACGGACGACAGCGGATGCATTGACAGGAAGTCAGCACTCCTTTTCTTCTTTCAACCTATTACGTGCTGCGGAGGAGAGAGGTATGGCAGAAGGCACGCAGGGCGTTTCCCTGGTCGAGGGGGAGGTGGAGGCTGGCGGTGTCGGTGAGGCCGTTCCGGAGCTGGAACAAGCAGCTGAGCAGCCTGTGGTGCGGCCAAAGCTGCTGTTGGCCACAAACCCAGGGCCCGGTGTGGATGAGACAGGGGCTGCCAAGCCACAAGAGGAGTGGTGGCAAAGCCCAGCGGTGGCTGGGGTGCAGACCGGGCAGCTTCTGACACCCAAGCCGAAGCCCGTTCACTCGGGGTGGAGGGAGAGGCGTGTCACCTCCGAGGACGATGAAGACTGGAGCTACTCCACGGCTCCGGGTCAAGATACGATGGATGTTTTGCGACACCGGTTTGGCGAGGCAAGCTACAGGGGTGGTTCCAACATGTGGCAATCGGAAGAAGACTCTACGACACGCACCCCGTCATCCAGGTTTCGCTTGAGCAGTCCAAGGCTGCGGTTGCCGCCTCCAGCAGGTGGGTCGGCTGTCCCGGGCCTCCCGTCGGGCAGCCCGCCGGGTCAGCCACAACCAACCCAGCAGGTTGGTCCCAGAAAGGTGGCTAGAGGTCCTGTAGTGAGAGGGGGTGTGGAACAGCTGGGGCCTGCGCCCGGATATGCTAACACCATGCCAGGCCAACCCCTGGGACCATGGGGTCCAGGGAGTTCATGGGGGGCCCCTCCCATTCCTGTCACGTTTGACGGCAACCCTGATCACCTGGCAATGTTCTTGGGCCAAGCCATAAGCCATTTAGATCAATATGCCCAATTATATGCCTCCCAATGGGCCATGGTTGGCGCAGTTACCGCGGCTCTGCGGGGAGAGGCGGCTGCATGGGCAGCCGACCTGTATAGCGACCACGCCCGTGAATTGGGGAGTGCGGGGCTGTTTTTGGACGCTTTGCATGTGAGATTTGAAGATCCTACCCGAGCGCAGAGAGCAGAGGCAGACCTCCTTGCACTACAGCAGGGGAAGCGCCCAGCCATCGAATATGTGCGGGACTTCCGTAAGTTAGCCGGTCGATTGTATTCTTCATGGCCAGAGCGATTGCTGGTGCATCATTTCCGGGCTGGCCTGGACCACGACCTACGTCAGGCTTGCGTGTACAGGGGAGTTCCGAACAGACTGCGGGACTGGTTCAAGGTCGTGGTCGAGCTGGAGGTAGGCCTCAAAGAGGTGCATCGAGGATTGGGGGATATCATGAGGCCACGGCGTTCTGAAGATAAGCAGCGAGAGGGAGGCCAGGTGCCGCTGCGGGCAACATCCAAGCCATCCGGTGCACCTAGGGAGGCTGTGTTTCGGTGTTTCCGTTGTAACCAGCCGGGCCACCGAGCAGCTGAGTGCCCAGCGCCTAGCCCACGTAAGCCCACAACGAGTGGTAGGGCTACCCCCATGAAGACGGCCGCGGAGAGTTCGAGAGCCGCCACCCAGCAAGCAACCCCAGGAGTGAGAAGGGGGTCCCCGGCCACCCCAGAGCCTGCAGCTGCGGCACGCTACCAACCGGGGGATGATGAAGACAGTCCGGATGACGGGTCCGCCGATCCGATGGTGAGTGAACCCATTAGACCATTTGTTCTACCCATAGTCCTAACGAGTCCGATAACGGGGGTACAGAGGGCATGTCAAGCTTTAGTAGACACCGGGTGCACACGATGTCTGATCAGTAGGAAAGTCGCAGTGGATAGTGGTTTCCGGATATATAGGTTAACACAACCCATCCGGTTTGAGCAAGTGGATGGGTCGCTTTTGGGAGGGGTCCCCGCGACTCACGTTACCGAACGGGTACGCATGGACTTGGGAGACCACTGGGAGGTGCTACGCTTCATCGTGGTGCCTATTATGATGGAGACTGTCATACTGGGGTTGGCTTGGTTAGATAAATGTACCCCCACTATATGGTGGGAGGAGGGTTACCGTAAGGTGCGCCTTGGGGTAGGCCCAAATCCAGTGGAGGGTGATACTGGGGATCAGGTCCCAGTAGTCCCAGGAGTAGCAGCACAACTCCAGGAGAAGGAGGGGGAACTTTCATACCCCAAGGAATACAGGGATTTGGCAGAAGTCTTCAGCGAACAAGGTTGCGATCAACTGCCCCCTCACCGGCCGACAGACTGCGCTATTGAACTGTTGCCGGGGGTTAAGCTCCCAAAACCACGGATGTACGCTATGACATCGACAGAAGTACAAGAGCTCCGTAGATATATTGACCAGAATTTAGCACGGGGGTTTATCCAACCAGCCCGTTCTCGGATAGCGGCTCCCGTGTTATTCAAGGAAAAGAAGGACGGATCATTGCGTCTGTGTGTCGATTTCCGGGGGTTAAATGCAGTGTGCGTCGAACATTTATACCCCCTCCCTCTCATGAAGGACTTACTGGCACATTTAGGAAAGGGTCGCGTATTCACCAAGCTAGACCTCCGAGAAGCCTACTATAGGGTACGGATTAAAGCCGGCGATGAGTGGAAGACGGCATTTAATTGCCCGTTAGGCAGTTTCCAGTTTCGGGTCATGCCATTCGGATTGCAAGGGGCCCCTGCGGTGTTCATGCAGTTAATTAACCAGGTGTTGCATGACCACCTATACCGAGGGGTCCTTGTGTACCTGGATGATATTTTAATATATACCACAACGATGGATGAACATATCAGTCTTGTTAGACAGGTGCTCCGGAAACTTCTCGATGCCCAACTTTATGTGAAATTATCGAAATGCGAGTTTCACCGAGAGCGACTAGATTACCTGGGTTATCGTATTTCGGGGGACGGGGTGGAAATGGATCCGAGTAAGGTGCAGGCGGTACTGGACTGGCAAGCCCCCAAGACCAGGCGCCAGCTACAAAGTTTCCTCGGATTTGCGAACTTTTACCGCCAATTTATTCCATCATTTGCCACCGTTGTTCAACCCCTCACAGAGCTCTTACGAACAAAACATCTTACGGGAAAACCCCGCCCAAGTCAGCCATTGGAGTGGACCATGGACTGCCAAAGGGCATTCGAGACTTTGAAAGCATTGTTCGCTAAAGAGCCTGTGCTGCGCCACCCAGATCCGGATGTTCCGTTTGTGGTGCAGGTCGACGCCAGCGATGTGGCCGTGGGGGCGGTGTTGCTGCAGAAGAATGAAAGTGGGACATTACAGCCCTGTGCCTATACCTCCAGAAAATTTACAACGGCCGAACGAAGCTGGGCCATCTGGGAGAAGGAGGCCTTTGCAATCCGATGGGCTTTGACGACATGGCGACATCTTTTAGAAGGGGCCGAGTTGCCTTTTGAGGTGTGGACAGACCACAAGAACCTGGAGGCACTACAGTCCCCGAGGCGCTTGGCCCCCAAACATGTCCGATGGGCCCAATACTTTAGCCGGTTCAGGTTTGTGCTGAGGTATGTGCCAGGAGGAAAAAACTTTCTGGCTGACGCGTTGTCGCGGATGCCACAGTATCATAGCAGACGGGAAGAGGTCGTACAGGCGTTGATGCCCCTTACGCGGCAGGAGATGACCAACAGTACAGTTCACAAATCTCAACCAGATGAGTTAGACACCATTAGGACCGCCATGTTGACGGATAAGTGGGCAAACGAGCATCCAGGGTGGCTGACCATTCGCGATGGCGTGGCCTGGAAAGGCGATAAGATGTATGTGCCTGATAATCTGCGTAAATCCGTCCTTCAGAGATGTCATGATGCCAAGCAGGCGGGCCATTTCGGGTTTTTAAAAACCTTACATTTGCTACGGCGACAGTTTTGGTGGCCCAGACTGAAAGTGGATGTGGAACAATACGTCAGAGAGTGCCATGTGTGTGCCAGTGCTAAACCCCGGGTTGGGAAGCCCATGGGACTATTACAGACAGTGGCCAACCCATCTCGGCCCTGGGAGGAGATCGCCATGGATTTCATCGTAGAGCTGCCCGAAAACCGGGGTTATAATGTGATCTGGACAGTGGTGGATCTGTTCTCGAAACAGGCACATTTTGTTCCATGTAGAGGGCTACCATCGGCGCGGCGATTGTCACGACTGTTCATCCAACACATCTACCGGCTCCATGGCACACCCAAGAGAATTATATCAGATAGAGGGGTGCAATTTACGGCACGGTTTTGGAGAGAGTTCGTTCGTACGCTGGGCTCATCCCAAGGCCTAAGCTCAGCGTATCATCCCAGCACCAACGGGGCGGCAGAGAGAGCAAATGCAATGGTAGAACTATATCTTCGGAGTTATGTGTCATTTCAGCAAACGGACTGGGTGGACCTCCTACCATTTGCCGAGGTGGCCTATAATAATACCGTCCACAACAGTACTGGATATACCCCGTTCAAGATAGTGTATGGAGTGGAGTTTAACCCCATTCCCGAATGGTCGCCAGAGGCAGATAGTGAACGGACTCCCCAGACGTGGTATTCCCAGGTAACAGGGTTATGGGAACGGGTTAAAGCAGCACAGAAGAAGGCCGAGGCAGCTGTCAAAACCCAAGCGGATAAAAAAAGGGCAGCGCACAAACCGTTCAAGGTGGGGGACTGGATGTATTTAGCCACCAAGTATCTTCGTTTACAGGTGCCATGCAGGAAATTGGGTCCGAAATATGTAGGTCCTTTTCAAATAACTAAAATAATCAACCCGGTCACAGTCCAGTTACGATTACCCGCCTCCTTGGGAAAGATCCATCCGACATTCCACAGTAGCCTCCTCAAACCTGCACATGGAACCCCGTACACTACCGAGGCCCCAGGGCCAGTCTCAGGGTCCCACTACGAGGTACAGGAGGTGCTGGACTCTCGAAGGCGGTATGGAAAGCTCCAATACCTCCTACGGTGGAAGGGATATCCGCTCTCGGACGCAACCTGGGTGGGGGAGGGGGATGTAAACGCCCCTAGGCTAATCCGAGCATTCCACCGTAGGTGTCCAGATAAGCCACGGCGAAATGAGTGTAATGCCGTGTACTCAACCCCTCTTTTCTCTTTTCCAGGAGGGGACATGGTAGAAGGGGCCGCATGTCAAGCTCCTGGAGGCTTGACATGCACACGGGGACGGGGGGAAGCAGATGACAGCCCACCACCCTCGAGACCCGCCGAGCCGCACGCCGCCGCAGCGGAAGCCCGAGCCGAACGGGGCTTCACACCAGACCTGCTTCCTCGCGCTGACGCGCAGGCGCAGACGGGCACCGGTCTGCGCGCAAACCCGGAATCCCCCGAAGATCAGCTGATGCCGGCAAGCCCGGGATTCCCCGACGACCAGCTGTGGCCGGCAGGCCGGGCGAACGCCGGCGCGTCAACGCGGAAGGACCAAAGCGAGGGGACTTTCCCGGACGCTAAGCCCCTGCCGGCGACTCCAGCATGGGCTGAGGGTGGGGAATACTTACCAGACAGGCGGGCCGGTAGGCAGGGAGAGCGTGGCGGCGGGAGAGGAACGCGCGGACCGGACACATGAACGGAGGGGTGCGGGGGTGGAGCTCCGTCGGGGAAAGGGAGAGCACAGGGGAAGGGTGGGGCACATATCAGGTTTGGGCGGATGTCGGCTTGGGGTTGGGGGCGGGAGCACGGGGTGTGGCACACTGTTATAGAGCACTGGGAGAAAGCCACTCCCAGTGCTGACTTTGTTTCGTCTTCACAATAAAGCGGTTGATGAGCTCAGTGTGTACCGGCGTTCCTTTACTCTTACTGACGGACGACAGCGGATGCATTGACAATCTTATTAAGTTTGTTTGTTTATTTATTTATTTTGTGGAGTTGCTTTGTTGTTGTTTTATTTTTTTATGTTTTTATGTCTGTGTGCAGGACACACTGATAGAAAATAATACCTAAGAGAATTGAAGGAATTGTAATTCAACCCTTGTTTAAAATGAAGGAGTTGAGAAAATTTTTGGGATTATAAATGAGCTATGTTGTTTTGAATAAAGATTTGTATGCAAACAAACTCAAGCAGAGTTTAGTGAGTGCTCCTTTGCTGGCTCTTTACTAAGCAATTTGTTTGTAAATACGGACAAAGGAATGGATAGGGGAGGGATGGTTGATACTTTTCTATGGTTAATATATGGTTGGTTATACAGTAAGTATGATATGTAGACAAATACATAAAATGTTCTATAACATCTAATGGTGAGGCTATTCCAATACATTCAAGTTCATTTTAAATTACCTCAAGTGGGAAATTCCACAATATGAAACTAATGACATGTTAATAATAATAATGAAGATCTGCAAAAAATATCATTTGCCTGTAAGCAAAAACTGGTGGGATCATAAAATAGAGAAAGTCATAGAAAATGATAAAATTAAACTGCTCTGGGACTTCAGAATTCAAACAGACAAGCACCTGCAACATAACACCCCAGACTTAACAATTGTCGATAAGAAAGACAAAAAAGTCTGGATAGTGGACGTGGCAGTGCCTGGAGATAGCAGAATAGACGAGAAAAAACTGGAGAAGATAACAAAATACAAAGACCTACAAATAGAAATAGAAAGACTGTGGCAAAAGCAAGCAAGAGTAGTACCAATAGTCATAGGCTCCTTGGGTGCAATCCCAAAACAACTGGAGCACCACTTGAACACCATTGGCATTGACAAATCCGCTATTAGTCAATTGCAAAAGGCGGCCTTATTAGGAACTGCTTCCATCCTGCGACGATATCTGTAATACCATCCAACATCCACATCTGCCTATCCCAGGTCCTGGGTAAGGACTCGATAGGTAGACAAAATGCCAAATCCAGTCTGAACATCTGGCTGACTGTGCGATGATCCATAATAATAATAATAATAATAATAATAATAATAATAATAATAATAATAATAATAATAAAGTTGGAAGGGACCTTGGAGGTCATCAAGTCCAACCCCCTGCTCAGGCAGGTAACCCTATACCATTTCGGACAAATGGCTGTCCAGTTTCTTCTTAAAAACTTCCAGTGTTGGAGCATTCACCACTTCTGGAGGCAGGTTGTTCCACTGGTTAATTGTTCTAACTGTCAGGAAGTTTCTCCTTAGTTCTAGGTTGCTTTTCTCCTTGATTAGTTTCCATCCATTGCTTCTTGTCCTGCCTTCAGGCGTTTTGGAAAATAGCTTGACTCCCTCTTCTCTGTGGCAGCCCCTGAGATATTGGAACACTGCTACCACGTCCCCCCTCGTCCTTCTCTTCATTAAACTAGACATACCCAATTCCATCAACCTTTCCTTATATGTTTTAACCTCCAGTCCCTTAATCATCTTTGTTGCTCTTCTCTGTACTCTTTCTAGAGTCTCAACATCTTTTTTACATCGTGGTGACCAAAACTGGATGCAGTATTCCGAGTGTGGCCTTACCAAGGCATTGTAGAGTGGTATTAATACTTTGCATGATCTTGATTCTATCCCTCTGTTAATGCAGCCTAGCACTGTGTTGGCTTTTTTGGCAGCTGCAGCACACTGCTGGCTCATATTTAAATGATTGTCCACTAGGACTTCCGGTTCTGGATCGCGGCGCTCACAGCTGTGCAAGGAGACGGCTCTCCTCGCCAGCTGATTCTCTGCTGCCGGTAGACCCTTAATCGGGTTGAAAAGCCGCCTTGGAGGGGCAGCTACCAGTGAGGAGGTCCTCGTCATCTTTGGGAGAGCGGCAGCTTCTTCAAGGACCAAGATAGCTCCTTTGGGCCGATGGTGGAAAGAACGGCCAGTAAAATGGCCGTTCACCTAGCCGCTGGAACCAGAAGTCAGAAGAACATCTAAGCACAGGAACCACCGTGGCTGAGCCGGGTGAGACTTTTTTTTCTCCCTCTCTTGGGTTTCTTTTTTCTTTTGTGCCTGTAAAGAGCACTTTTGAAATTATTTCCCTACTCTAAGGCGGCTTTTGTGAGTGTGGGAAAAAGAAGCTTAAATGGACTGAATTAATTTAAAGTGATTTTTTTTCTATTTTTTTCTTTCATTTTGGGGTCTTGGAAAATTTTGTAAATATTGAATCTACTATTGGACTTGAATTCCTCTTTTTTCTGTGTTTCCTGATCTTGTTTATGAGATTCCTGGTCTCTGGGAGAAGATTTTACATTGTACTGAGGACACCTTGTGGAAAAAGTTAAAATTGCAACTTTCTCTTTTGAGGATTGGATTGACCTTGATTTTCAGATTACCATAAAAGGGAAAATACAAAGAAAATTAACAGCTGTACTGGTGGGGGTGGACACTGATTAAATGTTCTCTGAACACAGCCTCTACTAAATGATACAGACTGTTTTTAATTATCTTAAATACTTAATACTTATTATTAAGTAACTTTGAGGAGGTTAAAGAAATGTGATATAGATATTGAGGGATTGATTGTTAGATTATAAAGTATAATAGAAATAGAAAGGTATTTTTTTCACTTTTTTCTGTTTTGTTTTTGTTTTTTCTTCTTTGTTCTTTTTCTTTTCTGATAAGAACTAATATATTTTTTATATATATATTAGAACTGATAGTCACTTTGTAATGGAAGAAGAATAGGAAAAAAGAAGAAATGATATTAATAAATGTTTATTGAATATGTTAAGGAAAAAGGTAATGGGGAGACTCCCGAAGTGTTAACTATGTACTTAGATTAGAAATATGGAATATAGTAATTGAAATAGTAAGCTTCATACAGGATCTGGATTTGTGGATCTATCTAGATGAAAGGTTATTGAGGATTGATATGATTGATCTAGTTGTATTGAAATATATTACTTTGAATATAATATGTTATTAGAGGGAAAAGAGAGGGGTTTTTTAATGATTTAATCTGAACTTTATGAGTATGACTTTGTTGTGTGGATAATTGATTGCCCTGCCACCATGTTGTTTCTTAAGCACTTGTCTGTAAAATGTAAAAAACAATAAAACTTGTTTTTTTTAAAAAAATGATTGTCCACTAGGACTCCGAGATCCCTCTCACAGTTACTACTATTGAGCAAGGTACCCCCTATACTATACCTATACATTTGGTTTTTCTTGCCTAAATGTAGAACCTTACTTTTTTCACCATTGAATTTCATTTTGTTAGATAGCGCCCAGTGTTCAAGTCTGTCCAGATCCTCCTGTATCCTAAGCCTGTCTTCTGGAGTGTTGGCTATTCCTGCCAGCTTGGTGTCTTCTGCAAATCTGATGAGTTCCCCATCTATCCCCTCATCCAAATCATTGATGAAGAAGTTGAAGAGCACTGGGCCCAGAACAGAGCCCTGGGGCACCCCACTACTCACTTCTCTCCATGTAGATGTGGTTCCATTGAGGACCACACGCTGAGTACGGCCGGTCAGCCAGCTACGGATCCATCTGGTGGTGATGCTGTCTAACCCGCATTTTTCTATCTTATCAAGTAGTAGGTTGTGATCTACTTTGTCAAATGCCTTACTGAAGTCCAAGTAAATTATATCCACAGCATTCCTCTGGTCCACTAATTTTGTCACTTGGTCAAAGAATGCAATAAGGTTTGTCTGGCATGATCTGTTTTTGACAAACCCGTGTTGGCTTTTAGTAATGACTTGGTTTGCCTGTAGGTGTTCGCTGATTCGTTGTTTGATTATTTTTTCCCGAATCTTCCCAGGTATTGAGGTCAGGCTGATAGGTCTGTAATTTCCTGGATCCATTTTTTCCCCTTTTTTGAAGATGGGAACTACATCAGCTCTTTTCCAGTCCTCTGGTAGTTCCCCAGTGCTCCAGGATCTTTGAAAAATATAGTTCAGTGGTTCTGAGATCACGTCTGCCAGTTCCTTGAGAACCTTGGGATGTAATCCATCTGGTCCTGGTGATTTGAACTCATCTAGGCGGGACAGGTGCTCACTTACCATTTTCTTGTCTATCTTAACTTGTGTTTCTATTCTGTTTTTTATGGCACTATTTTTGATAGGTTGGTCTGCTTTTCCCCTTTGTGTAAAGACAGATGCGAAAAACGAGTGAAATACTTCTGCTTTCTCCCTGTTGCTTGTCACCTTCTTGCCACTTTCACCCACTAATGGACCAATCGTTTTCACTTTTTTCTTGTTTTTTACATGTTGAAAGATGCTTTTTTTGTTATTTTTGACTTTGGTTGCAAGCCTTAGTTCATTTTGAGCCTTAGCCTTCCTCACTTCATCTTTGCAGGCTCTGGCTATTTGCTGATATTCTGACTTAGTTATGTGTCCCTCTTTCCACTTTCTATACTTGTCCTTTTTATCTTTCAATTTATCAGATAGTTCTTTGTGCAGCCATGCTGGTTTCTTTTGAGACCTGTTATTTTTCCTCTTTGTTGGTATTGTGCTAGACTGGGCTTTTATAATCTCACTTTTCAAAATTTCCCAAGCATCTTGAGTTGTTTTCCCCTGGAGGATTCTCATCCATGGAATCCTTCCCAAACCCTCTCTAAGTTTATTGAAATTAGCTCTCTTGGAGTCCAAGACTCTAGTTTGACTGTGTTCTAGTGCTTGTGCTTCCATAATGTTGAATTCCAATATTGCATGATCACTTCCTCGCAAGGTTCCTTATAAAGAATTAGATACTTGGGCTGTTTTCTGCTTTGTCTTATCTCAGGAAGCAAGGATTGTTAGCCCAGACACCTTCATTGGAGTTTGCTGTCCACAAGTTTCAGCCTGGTGATTGGGTTCTGATAAAAAGCTGGTGTGAAGAAAAACTTACTTCAGCCTGGTGTGGTCTCTACCAAGTCCTCCTAACAACTGAAACAGCAGTTTGAAAGAAAGAAAAAAAGGGTGGAGCCAAAAGAGTGAAAAATAATTCCTGGAGAAGACCCTCTGTGAATAAAAATTACCAAAAACTGATGTGGTCATTGTGGAGTGAAGAAATAATAGCCTGGGTTTGTTTGTGACTTTTCTCATTGCAGGAGTAGCAGCTTTCTGGCTTTTTCAATCTGAGTGGTGGCCTATGTTATTCCATCCAAGGATTCCAGAAGAAGCTATGGACCTCCACATTCTACAAACATATACCTAATGTGTTGGTTCTGTGATTGTAGGTGCAGGTGTAATTGCTGTTGTTGTACACATTGCTGTGACTGTGCCCCAGTTCATGGAAATTGTGTAGAAGAGTGTGATATAGTTATAATTGAAGACCTCTTAGGACTGTCTAATGAAGAAGAGGAGGATTGGGATGAAGAAAAGGATGCTGTACTTTCATTCCTAATAACACAGCTCCTGATGGAACAATAACTAGGGCTTTGCTAGGATTAACTACTTTATCTGAAGAATTGGCTACCAGCTCTGGAGTGGACACTTCAATAACAGGAATATTGGAATCATGGTTTGGGAAATTGAAGAATATACTGGTGCCACTTATAACTTCTTTTATTGCAGTTTTTGGAGTTTTAGTAGCCTTGGGCTGCTGCATAATCCCCTGTATAAGAGGACTGGTACAGAGATTAATAGAAACTGCCATTACTAAAAGAATGCCTTTAGGAGAATCCCCACCATATAAAAATGAGGAAATGATGTGTTTGAGGGATAACGAGAAGGAAGAACAACATCCCAGAGAGGTAGAACAGGAACTATCAGAGTGGAAGTAAATCCCTTTATAACTGGGATCACTATAGCTTAGGCTTGCTTACCAACATATAAGTATAAAATGTAACCCATATATGCAAAGTGTATTTTTGAATTGTCTATAAATTTCTGAAAGGATAAAGAAAAGAGAGGGTGGATTGAAAGGAATAAAGTATTATTCAGAAATTTCTAATGAGTTGAAGCAGAAGCCAACTGAAGATCAGAAATAATAAAATATATCTTATGTAAGTATTGACAGGTACAAATGTAAAAAGCAGAAGTTGCTTTGTTGTTGTTGTTAATTGCGAAGTCGTGTCCGACCCCATGGACAATGTTCCTCCAGGTCTTCCTGTCCTCTACCATCTTCTGGAGTCCATTTAAGTTCTCACCTACTGCTTCAGTGACTCCATCCAGCCATCTCATTCTCTGTCGTCCCCTTCTTCTATTGCCCTCAATCTTTCCCAGCATTAGGCCCTTTTCCAGTGAGTCCTTCCTTCTCATTAGGTGGCCAAAGTATTTGAGTTTCAACTTCAGGATCTGGCCTTCTAAAGAGCAGTCAGGGTTGATCTCTTCTAGAACTGACCGGTTTGAACACCTTGCAGTCCAAGGGACTCGCAGGAGTCTTCTCCAGCACCATACTTCAAAGGCCTCAATTCTTTTGCGCTCAGCCTTTCTTATGGTCCAACTTTCACAGCCATACATTGCAACTGGGAAAACCATGGCCTGGACTATACGCACATTTGTTGGCAGGGTGATGTCTCTGCTTTTTAGTATGCTGTCTAGATTTGCCATAGCTTTCCTCCCCAGGAGCAAGCGTCTTTTAATTTCTTGGCTGCAGTCCCCATCTGAGGTGATCTTGGAGCCCAGAAAAATAAAATCTGTCACTACCTCCATTTCTTCCCCATCTATTTGCCAGGAATTGAGAGGGCCGGATGCCATGATTTTGGTTTTCTTAATGTTGAGTTTCAAGCCAACTTTTGCACTCTCCTTCTTCACCTGCATCAAGAGGCTCTTTAGTTCCTCTTCACTTTCTGCCATTAGAGTGGTATCATCTGCATATCTTAGGTTGTTGATATTTCTCCCGGCAATCTTAATTCCAACTTTTGATTCATCTAGCTCTGCCTTTCTCATGATGTGCTCTGCATATAAGTTAAATAGGCAGGGCGACAGTATACAGCCTTGCCGGACTCCTTTTCCAATTTTGAACCAATCAGTGGTTCCGTGTCCAGTTCTCACTGTTACTTCTTGACCCGCATATAAGTTTCTCAAGAGACAAATAAGATGGTCTGATACTCCCATCTCTTTAAGAACTTGCCACAATTTGTTGTGATCCACACAATCAAAGGCTTTAGCATAGTCAATGAAGCAGAAGTAGATGTTTTTCTGGAACTCCCTAGCTTTCTCCATGATCCAGCGTATGTTGGCAATTTGATCTCTAGTTCCTCTGCCTCTTTGAAATCCTGCCTGTACTTCTGGTAGTTCTCGATCTATATACTGCTGGAGTCTAGCTTGTAGGATTTTAAGCATAACTTTACTAGCATGTGAAATGAGTGCAATGGTGCGATAGTTTGAACATTCTTTGGCATTGCCTTTCTTTGGAATTGGAATGTAAACTGACCTTTTCCAATCCTGTGGCCACTGTTGAGTTTTCCAAATTTGCTGGCAAATTGAGTGTAGCACTTTTACTGCATCATCTTTTAAGATTTTGAATAGCTCAGCTGGAATACTGTCACCTCCACTAGCTTTGTTGTTGCTCAGATTTTCTAAGGCCCATTTCACTTCACATTCTAGGATGTCTGGTTCGAGGTCAGTGACCATCTCATTGTGGTTATCTGGGACATTAAGCTCATTCTTGTATAGTTCTTCTGCGTAGTTTTGCCATCTCTTCTTAATCTCTTCTGCCTCTGTTAGGTCTCTGCCATTTTGGTCCTTTATCATGCCCATCTTTGCATGAAACGTTCCCTTCATATCTCCAATTTTCTTGAAGAGATCTCTGGTCCTCCCTATTCTGTTGTTTTCTTCTATTTCTTTGCACTGTTCATTTAAGAAGGCATTCTTATCTCTTCTAGCTACTCTCTGGAATTCTGCATTCAATTGGGTGTATCTTTCTCTTTCTCCCTTGTCTTTCGCTTCCCTTCTTTCCTCAGCTATTTGCAAAGCTTCCTCAGACAGCCATTTTGCTTTCTTGCATTTCTTTTTCTTTGGGATGGTTTTAGTTGCTACCTCTTGTACAATGTTGCGAACTTCCATCCATAGTTGCAACAGCCCTGCCTGCGTTGCTGGAGTCAGTAGCCGGGTTGGCGGTGGAGTTCCCCAGAATTATAGTACTGGGGGACTTTAACCTACCATCACTCGGCGATCGCTCAGAGGCGGCGCAGGAGTTCATGGCTTCCATGGCAACCATGGACCTGACCCAGGTAATTCAGGATCCGACTCATAGGGGTGGTCACACACTCGACCTTGTGTTTCTCTCGGGGCAATGGAGACATGATCTGGAATTAAGGGGAATAGAGATCTCTCCCTTGTCATGGACAGATCATTTCCTATTGAGGCTGGACTTCAGAGCATCACTCCCCCATCGCAGGGAGAGGGAGCCGACTAGGTGGTTCCGCTCCAGGCGCCTAATGGACCCAGATCGGTTCCAGGAGGAGCTTGGGGAAATACCTGACTCCCTTGTCCACAACTCGTCCAGGTCCCTGGTTGCGGCCTGGAATGAGGCAGTGTCCGGGGCCCTGGATCGAATTGCGCCTTTGCGACCTCTCTGTGGTGGTGGTCCCCGGAGGGCGCCTTGGTTTACTGAGGAGCTCCGGGAGATGAAGCGCCACAAGAGATGTCTAGAGCGACGTTGGAGGGCCAGTAACTCTGAATCTGACCGATCACTATTAAGAGCCTATCTTAGGACTTATTTAGTGGCGATAAGGGCGGCAAAGCGTGTTCACTTTTCCGCACTTATTGCGTCCGCAGAATCTCGCCCGGCTGCCTTGTTTAGGGTGACCCGCTCCCTTCTTAAAGTGGAGGAGGCGGAGGAACCATTGCAGGGGAGAGCTGAGGAGTTTGTTCAGTTTCTTTCGGACAAAATTGCTCAGATTCAGAGAGACCTGGACTCCGACTGGGCAGTGACAGCCGAGTTGCCAGGGGCTGGTCTTAGTCATGTTATCTGGAGCGAGTTTGAGCCTGTGACCCCTGATGAAGTGGACAAGGCCGTGAGGGCAATGAATGCCGCCACCTGTTTATTGGACCCGTGCCCCTCCTGGCTGGTTTCTGCCAGTAGGGAGGTGACACGAGGCTGGCTCCAGGCGATAATCAACGCCTCCTTGATGGAGGGGTCTTTCCCGCAACCTTTAAAGGAAGCGGTGGTGAGGCCCCTCCTCAAGAAGCCTTCCCTGGACCCAGCTGTTTTGAAGAACTTTCGTCCCGTCTCCAACCTCCCCTTTGTGGGGAAGGTTGTAGAGAAGTTGGTGGCGTCCCAACTCTTGCGATCCTTGGATGAAACTAATTATCTGGACCCTTTTCAATCTGGTTTCAGGCCCGGCTACAGCACTGAGACTGCTTTGGTCACACTGACCGATGACCTCTGGCGAGCCCGGGATAGGGGTCATTCCTCTATCCTGGTGCTTCTTGACCTCTCAGCGGCTTTCGATACCATCAACCATGGTATCCTTCTGCGTCGTCTCGGAGAGGTGGGGGTGGGCGGCACCGTATTGCGGTGGTTCTCCTCCTACCTCTCTGACAGGTCGCAGTCGGTGTTGGCGGGTGGACAGAGATCGACCCCTAGGCGCCTCGATCATGGGGTGCCTCAGGGCTCGGTCCTGTCCCCCCTTCTTTTTAACATCTACATGAAACCGCTGGGTGAGATCATTCGGCGACACGGGGTGAGGTATCATCTGTACACGGATGATACCCAATTATATATCTCCACCCCGTGTCCTTTCAGTGAAGCAGTCGACGTGATGTGCCGGTGCCTGGAAGATGTGAGGGTCTGGATGGGGGTGAACAGGCTTAGACTCAACCCTGACAAGACCGAGTGGCTCTGGGTCTTGCCTCCCAAAGGCCAACTGGATGGTCCATCATTAGTCCTGGGGGGGGCAAATTTACCTCCCTCAGTGCAGGCACGCAACTTGGGTGTCCTCCTGGACTCACAGCTAAATTTGGAACAACATCTATCGGCTGTGGCCAGGGGGACCTTTGCACAGGTTCGCCTAGTGCACCAGTTGCGGCCTTATTTGGACCGGGAGGCTTTACTCACAGTCACTCATGCCCTTGTCACCTCAAGACTGGATTACTGTAACGCGCTCTACATGGGGCTACCCTTGAAGGGCGTTCGGAGGCTGCAGTTGGTTCAGAACGCAGCCGCGAGAGCGATTGTGGCGCGCCAAGGTACGCCCACGTGTCACCTATCCTCCGTGAGCTGCACTGGCTTCCTGTGGGTCTCCGGACACAATTCAAGGTGTTGGTTATCACCTTTAAGGCCCTTCATGGCATAGGGCCAGGTTACTTACAGGACCGCATACTGCCGCACAGTTCCCAGAGACCGGTGAGGTCCCATAGATTGGGCCTCCTTCAGGTCCTGTTGGCCAGACAATGTCGGCTGGCAGGCCCTCGGGGAAGGGCCTTTTCTGTGGTGGCTCCAACCTGATGGAATCAACTTCCCCCCGAGGTTCGAACTACTCCCACCCTGCCGGCCTTTAAGAAAGCCGTTAAAACTCTCCTGTTCCGGCAGGCCTGGGGCTGATGTCCCTGGGGGGGGGGCGGGATATGATTGGACTCGCAGTATGACTGTATTATTTTATTGTTTTATAATTGTTTTAACTCTGTACGCCACCCTGAGTCCTTTGGGATTGGGCGGCATATAAATAAAATTAAATACAAATACAAATAATAGTTCTTCAGGCACTCTGTCTATCAGATCTAATTCCTTAAATCTATTTGTCACCTCTACTGTATATTCATCAGGAATATGATTTAGTTCATACCTGAGTGGCCTAGTGCTTTTCCCTACTTTTTTCAGTTTAAGCCTAAATTTTGCAACGAGAAGCTCATGATCTGAGTCACAGTCAGCTCCTGGTCTTGTTTTTACTGACTGTATACAGCTTCTCCATCTTTGGCTGCAGAGCACATAGTCAATCTGATTTCTATATTGACCGTCTGGTGATGTCCATGTGAAGAGCCGTCTCTTGGGTTGTTGGAAAAGAGTGTTTGTTATGACCATCGTATTCTCTTGACAAAATTCTATCAGCTTGTGCCCTGCTTCATTTTGTACTCCAAGGCCAAACTTGCCTGTTATTCCGGTTATCTTTTGGCTTCCTACCTTAGCATTCCAATCCCCCATGATGATAAGGACATCATTTTTTGGTGTTAATTCTATAAGGTGCTGTAGGGCTTCATAAAACTGGTCAATTTCATCCTCTTCAGCACCAGTGGTTGGAGCATAGATTTGGACTATTGTGATATTGAATGGTTTGCCTTGGATTCGAATAGAGATCATTCTGTCATTTTGAGGATTGTATCCCAGTATTGCTTTTCCTATTCTTTTATTGACTATGAAGGCTACTCCATTTCTTCTGACGGATTCTTGCCCACAGTAGTATACCTGATGGTCATCTGAGTTAAATTCACCCATTCCTGTCCATTTTAGTTCGCTGATTCCTAAGATGTCGATGTTCAGTCTTGTCATCTCCTTTTTGACTACGTCTAGCTTGCCTTGATTCATGGATCTTACATTCCAGGTTCCTATGGAGAAAAAATCTTTACAGCATCGGACTTTCCTTTCACCACCAGATATATCCACAGCTGAGCGTCCTTTCGGCTTTGGCCCAGTCGCTTCATTCTTTCTGGCGCTACTAGTACTAGCCCTCTGCTCTTCCCCAGTAGCATATTGGACACCTTCCGACCTGAGGGGCTCATCTTCCAGCGTCATATCTTTTTGCCTTTTAGTACTGTCCATGGGGTTTTCATGGCAAAGATACTGGAGTGGTTTGCCATTTCCTTCTCCAGTGGATCACATTTTGTCAGAACTCTCTGCTATAACCTGTCCGTCTTGGGTGGCCCTGCACGGCATAGCTTATAGCTTCATTGAGTTACGCAAGCCCCTTCGCCCCGACAAGGCAGTAATCCATAAAGGGGCAGAAGTTGCTAGCTAACTGAAATTGCAAGCAGAGGAAATATCGAAATAACTATAGGAGACGAACTGTGCTAACAGAAAGATGATGAAAGATAGGATATGGACAAAGGGGCTTCCTGGAACATGAGAAGGACAGTGGTTTTAGGCGGTCCGGATAGTTTATCGGATGATACGGGAAGGGGCGTTGAGTGCGATAGGGTTGGGGGGAATCTGCGTCGGAGGTAGGATATAAAAATGTGTCAAAGCTCTTTAAGGTGTGGCTGAACTCCTGTGTGTGTTTCAGTCCACCAAGCCTTTGCAAACGCTTTATTTTGAATAAAACTTTGTTGCTGGAATTCCAAGTGAGTTTGTTTTGGGATCTTGAGCCATGTTCCAAACATTAGTGATGAGATTTTTGTAAAATTTCTTTTTCTTTTTTTTTCTCCTGTCTCTCTCTTTTTTTCCGCTGGCTGTGTTGCTTTAAGAGCGAAAGAGACAGAAAGAAGAAGGGGGCTGCTTGTTTTAACTATTTTTTTTTTCTCTGCTTAGAATTCCAGTTTGAGAAAGGTGGGGTGGATGTGAAATTTAATGCCCACTTTTGCAGTTTCAGTTTGCATTTTATTTTACTCGAAAGAGGAGACAGTAATTGTTGGACAATTTTTTGGGGGGAAATTTTTGAGTTTAAATTGTTTAGTTACACCTATATATCCATCAACCAAAAGAAATGACTCTGAATTGTTTTGCTTAGATTTGTAAATGTTTTACGTATTTAATGGAAATTTGTTTCCATCTGAATGGAATTTGATTAAATTGGAATTTGACTAATGTTGTGTCCTGAGCCTGCAAAAGTAGGCTCGGGACATTGCAATGGTCCTGGGCTGTTGCAAGCTGCCTGGGACCAGACTGAGTGGCGCCAGCCTGCGCGCATGCACAAGGCGCGAAAGCGCGCCATTCTTTGTTACCTTTTTGCCCGGGGATTCTATTTAGAGGCAAAGAGGCCTGCGAGCCTCTGAGTTGTGTCAGAGAGAGCTGAAGAGAATAAAGGCTGTTATAAACATCAGAATGTGTGCTCTTCTTTCGCCATTGACTCGAGGACTCAACACTGGCGACGAGGATGGGATCGCTTACAAGATAAAGAAAGAAGACTTGTAAGGCTTACCTAAGGAGTCCTGGAGAAAAGGAAGACGGTATTAAACTCAGCATCTGGCCTGCCAGTACAGTGTCGCTGGAGGTAAGCTGGCTGATAGACCCCTTCCTAGAATAAGAAGCAAGGATGGCGAAGATAGGGAGATTGTCTGAATTCGATGTTACTCACCCAGAAAGATGGGAGTCTTATGTCGCTAGAGTAGAAAATTACTTTAGAGTGAATCAAGTTAGAGAAGATGGCTTGAAGGCCATCTTTGCTGTATGTCTGTGGTCAAGATACATTTGAGATTGCAGAAAATTTGGCAGCCCCTGCTCCTCTTGAGTCTGTCACTTATACAGACTTAAAGAAGTTATTGAAGGAACATTTTCAGCCCAAGTTGTCTGTCATTGCGTGGAGGCACACGTTTGAACAGAGGGATCAAAGAGTTGGTGAATCAGCCAAAGAATACATTGCAGCTTTGAGAAGAGCAGCTAAGCCCTGTGATTTTAAAGATTTAGAAGAAAGGCTGAGAGACCAATTTGTATGCGGGTTAAGGAACAGAGATTTGCAACAGAGACTTTTTGCAAGAGAAGATATTTCTTTCCAAGATGCCTTGAGAGAGGTCACTGCAGAGGAGGCAGCAGGTGGGGCGGTCAAGAACATGAGGCCCATCAGGAACAACCCAGAAGCAGTCTCCGTGCACCATGAGGGAGTCCAAGAAAGCTCGGAGGAAGATCCTGAAGATGAGGTGGATCATCTCTACCCATCCAAAGAAAGGAAGCAGAGAGAAGGCAAAGAAAAGGCTCCAGCTGTGTCCAAGTGCTTCGGGTGTGGAGGTCGCCACAAGAGGGCCGACTGCAGGTTCCGTTCTGCAATCTGTAGAGCGTGTGGAAGGCAAGGCCACATAGCATCTGTTTGTCTGGGCCGTCAGAAGGCACAACCTCGAGAAGAATTGCGTCTGAAAGGTACCAGGGTCCCCAGCCAAAACAGGGTGGGTTTCTGCGCATCACATAGAAGTATTTGTAGAACAGGCACACACAAACCACTTAAGAAGAAACTGTCACTTAAGGTGAGGTTACAAGGAGTTCCATTGGTTATGGAACTGGACACTGGGTCTGCTCTTTCAATCATTTCTATTCATACTTTCAGGAAGATTTGTAATAGCAGTGGGTTCCAGGCCAAACTTAGGCCATCCAATATAATCTTAACAGATTTTCAAAATTCCAAGGTGTGTGTAAAGGGAGAGGACACCCTTACAGTACAGCACAAGGATTTTGAAGGTACATTGGATGTATTGGTAGTTGGGGGTGAACGAACAAGTCTTATTGGACTCGATTGGTTTGAGGCCTTGGGAATCCAAGTTACAGGGCTACACAATTTGCAAACGTTAGGCCTAGCAGAGGTCTGCAAGGAGTTTTCAGATGTATTCAGTCCACAGCTAGGATCTTACAAAGGGCCTCCAGTTTCTTTGAAACTTGACCCTACTGTCACTCCCATTAGGATGAAAGCAAGGAGAGTACCCTTTGCTCTTAAGGGGAAAATTGATGCTGAACTGGATAAATTGATCCAGCAAGGTATTTTAGAACCTGTTGATTCAAGTCCATGGGAAACCCCCATAGTTACGCCTCTCAAGGCTAATGGGGACATTCGTATCTGTGCAGACTACAAATGCACATTAAACAAGGCATTGCAACAGCATGTGTATCCTGTACCTGTAGTCAGCCATATTTTGGCTTCCCTAAAAGGGGGGCGTGTGTTTGCAAAGTTAGATCTGGCACAGGCATATCAACAGTTACCTGTTGATGAAGCTGCTGCTGAAGCACAGACTATTGTGACCCATAGAGGGGCATTCAAAGTCAAAAGACTACAATTTGGAGTAAATGTAGCTCCTGGAATTTTCCAAAGTGTTATGGAGAACACCCTGAGAGGTATCCCCGGGGTTTGCCCCTATTTTGATGATGTCCTTATTGCTGGAGAATCTACTCAGAATTTAGCTGAGAGATTAAGGGCTGTTTTGCTTCGTTTCAGAAAAACAGGCCTAAAACTTAAAAAAGATAAATGCAAGATAGGAGTTACTTCTATAGATTTCCTGGGATTCAGAATAGATGCCAGGGGTATTCACCCTGCTGATTCTAAATTAAAAGCCATACAGCAGGCTCCTAGGCCTAAGTCTAAAGCTGAGTTACAAGCATCCCTAGGCCTCTTGAATTTTTACAACGCTTTCTTACCTAACAAGGCTAATGTAGCTGAACCACTTCATAGGCTTTTAGACAAGCAGGCAGTTTGGCAATGGTCCCAAGTACATGAGAAAAGCTTCAATGAGGTCAAGGCCTTGCTTACATCTAATGATGTGCTTGCACATTTCAATGAAAACCTACCAGTCTGCATCGCTTGTGATGCTTCCCCTTATGGGGTGGGGGCTGTACTTAGCCACTTAAGAGCTGATGGGACTCAGGTGCCTGTTGCATATTACTCCAGAACTTTATCCTCTGCTGAGCGAAATTACGCTCAAATAGACAGAGAAGCCTTAGCCATTGTAGCTGGAATTAAAAAATTCCATGATTTTTTATATGGCAGACATTTCATGGTCTATGCTGACCATAAGCCCCTGTTGGGGTTGTTTACCACTAACAAACAAACTCCCCATATTATCTCTCCTAGAATGCTGAGATGGTCTATTTTTTTTTGTCAGCCTATGATTTTTCATTGATTCACAAACCTGGCAAGGAAATGGGCCACGCTGATGGCCTAAGTAGATTACCTCTGCAACTGGTAGAGGCTGACCCTGCCCCTGCCATCAATATTCTCTCCATTCAGGCATTGCCTGAGTCTCCCCTAAATGCCAGGGATGTGGCTGCTGACTCAGCCACAGATTTCACGCTTACTCGTGTGCTTTCATGGGTTTTGTCTGGATGGCCTGAGAGTTGTCCAGGTACTGAGTTCCAAAGCTTCTGGCTCAAGAAGCATGAGTTATCCACTTTTCAGGGTTGCCTGTTGTGGGGCAGCAGAGTAGTTATTCCTACCTCATTGAGACCTAGAGTCTTGGCCTCTCTCCATGAGGGTGATCCTGGCATTGTCAGGATGAAAGCGCTTGCGCGCAGCCATTTATGGTGGCCAGGATTAGACAGGGAAATAGAGGCCCAAGTGCATGGAAGCCATTTGTGCCAGCATTCATGCCCTGAAATGCCTCAGGCTCCTGTGCATAGATGGGAGGAGACACAGTCACCTTGGTCTAGGGTGCATGTGGATTACACTGGGCCCTTTCAGGGACAATTCTTCTTGATCCTTGTTGACAGCCATTCAAAGTGGCTTGAGGTTGTTCCTGTCTCTTCCACTACTGCTGCCAAGACCATTCAAGTACTAAGAGGGATTTTTGCTGCTCATGGCCTTCCAGATGTTCTGGTTTCAGACAATGGTCCTCAATTCACTTCTTCCAAGTTTCAGGCTTTTCTGCAGGCCAACATGATTCGTCATGCGACTTCGGCGCCCTTCCACCCTTCCACCAATGGTATGGCTGAACGGATGGTTCGCATCACCAAGGATGCTCTCAAGAAACTGACTTACGGGGACTGGCATCACAGGTTGGCAGATTTTCTTCTTGCTTACCGCACCACACCTTCTACTTCCACTGGGAAGAGCCCGGCAGAACTTCGCTGGGGGCGCAGACTGATCACCAAACTTGACAGGTTGCATCCGGACAGGGTGGCTCCTCGGGTCTCCCAACCAAGGGCACCAAGGTGTCTGCAAGTGGGTGCCCCGGTATGGACCCGGACCTATGGGCCCGGTCACCTGTGGGTTCCAGCGGTAGTATGCAAGGTCACTGGTCCATTGTCCTACGAGGTTTCCCTGGACGACAGTCGTGTCCTTCGGCAGCATATCAGTCAGCTGCGTACGAGACTGGACTCTCCCTCTTCAACTCCTGGGTTTTCTCCGGGGGGGAGGGGGACCACTGTGGGCAAAGGGAAGGGTGTTGGCAGCAATCAGGGGCAAACGGAGAGACGGAGGTTTCCCAAGTGTCCCTAACAGGAATTCAGGGGAACAAGGAACAATACAGGCACCAGTACTTACTCCAGCCAGGGAGTCACCCAGGGGGCATACTCATTATTCACAACCCCACTACAGCACTCCAAGCAGGGAGAATAACCGGGAGCATCCAAACAACCCAAATAACACAAGAGAACTGGCATCCAAACAAACAAGCTGGCCCAATGCTGCTACTGCTCCCAAAAGGAAGTCTGCATACAGGGAGGTAGTCAGAGAGGCAAATCCTGATTCTGGTGCCTCTGGCATGGAATGGGGGGCAACCGAGTACTGGGGCACCGCAGAAACCCTAGACAACCCAGTTATGGGGCTTGGGAGTGAAGGGATGCGTTCCCTTGATAGGTCCATTGTGGACTTGGAGAGTACCACAGAATCGCCAAATACTGGTGGGAACATAGAGGGGCCCGATAGCCTACAGTTAGGCAGATCAACCAGGTACAGTAGGGAGCAAAGTCCTGGTCCGACGAGCCTGGTGGGCAAGCAAGCAGACCAGGCAACAGAACCCAGGTCACGGGGACCACCAGGGCTTAAAAGAGGGGGCAACTCCACTACAATCACTGCACAGGATGGTCAAGGGAGTTCTCAAAATCTGAGGAGGTCACAGAGGGTTAAAAGATCTCCCAAATACCTGGAAGATTTTGTGACATTGCTGTCAAAGCAAGGGAGGTGAAGAGGGTGCCTGCTGTTGGGTGAACTTGGAATTGTGAGTTGTGGGCACTTAATTCCAAAATAATAGCATGGTACCATGTTATAGAGTGGCTAGTAAGTAGCTGCAACAGTTGTGCGGTTCTATAAGGGATAGCACACTACGTCCATTTGAAGGTCGCGTATACCTATCTATATAGGTTCATTAAGTTTCATCTGGGGGGGAAGGGGTGTTGTGTCCTGAGCCTGCAAAAGCAGGTTCAGGACGTTGCAATGGTCCCGGGCTGTTGCAAGCTGCCTGGGACCAGACTGAGTGGCGCCAGCCTGCGCGCATGCGCAAGGCGCAAAAGCGCGCCATTCTTTGTTACCTTTTTGCCCGGGGATTCTATTTAGAGGCAGAGAGGCCTGTGAGCCTCTGAGTTGTGTCGGAGAGAGCTGAAGAGAATAAAAGCTGTTATAAACATCAGAATGTGTGCTCTTCTTTTGCCATTGACTCGAGGACTCAACAACTAACTTTATATTAAAACCAATACTAGAGTTTGATATAAAACTATTTCAGTAACTCAGAATAGCTCATTAAGCTTGTTTATCTTTTTGTGGAGTTGTTTTTTTTGTTGTTTTATTTTTTTATGTTTTTATGTCTGTGTGCAGGACACATTGATAGAAAATAATATCTAAGAGAATTGAAGGAATTGTAATTCAATTCTTGTTTAAAACAAAGAAGGAGTTGAGAAAATTTTTAGGATTATAAATAGCTATTTATTTATTTATTTATTTAATTTTATTTATATGCCGCCCAATCCCAAAGGACTCAGGGCGGCGTACAAAATTAAAACAATCATCTAACAATAAAACAATAAAATAATACAATCATACAGCATGTCCGATCATATCCCGCCCCCCCCCCCCCGGGGACATCAGCCCCAGGCCTGCCAGAACAGGAGAGTTTTAACGGCTTTCTTAAAGGCCGGCAGGGTGGGAGTAGTTCGAACCTCCGGGGGAAGTTGATTCCACCAGGTCGGAGCCACCACAGAAAAGGCCCTTCCCCGAGGGCCCACCAGCCAACATTGTCTGGCCGACGGGACCTGAAGGAGGCCCAATCTATGGGACCTCACCGGTCTCTGGGAACTGTGCGGCAGTATGCGGTCCTGTAAGTAACCTGGCCCTATGCCATGAAGGGCCTTAAAGGTGATAACCAACACCTTGAATTGTGTCCGGAGACCCACAGGAAGCCAGTGCAGCTCACGGAGGATAGGTGACACGTGGGCGTACCTTTGCGCGCCCACAATCGCTCTCGCGGCTGCATTCTGAACCAACTGCAGCCTCCGAACGCTCTTCAAGGGTAGCCCCATGTAGAGCGCATTACATTAACCCAGTCTTGAGGTGACAAGGGCATGAGTGACTGTGAGTAAAGCCTCCCGGTCCAAATAAGGCCGCAACTGGTGCACCAGGCGAACCTGGGCAAAGGTCCCCCTGGCCACAGCCGATAGATGTTGTTCCAAATTTAGCTGTGAGTCCAGGAGGACACTCAAGTTGCGTGCCTGCACTGAGGGAGGTAAATTTGCCCCCCCCCCGGACTAATGATGGACCATCCAGTTGACCTTTGGGAGGCAAGACCCAGAGCCACTCGGTCTTGTCAGGGTTGAGTCTAAGCCTGTTCACCCCCATCCAGACCCTCATATCTTCCAGGCACCGGCACATCACGTCGACTGCTTCACTGAAAGGACACGGGGTGGAGATATATAATTGGGTATCATCCGCGTACTGATGATACCTCACCCCATGTCGCCGAATGATCTCACCCAGCGGTTTCATGTAGATGTTAAAAAGGAGGGGGGACAGGACCGAGCCCTGAGGCACCCCATGATCGAGGCGCCTAGGGGTCGATCTCTGTCCGCCCGCCAACACCGACCTGTCAGAGAGGTAGGAGAACCACCGCAATACGGTGCCGCCCACCCCCACCTCTCCGAGACGACGCAGAAGGATACCATGGTCGATGGTATCGAAAGCCGCTGAGAGGTCAAGAAGCACCAGGATAGAGGAATGACCCCTATCCCGGGCTCGCCAGAGGTCATCGGTCAGTGCGACCAAAGCAGTCTCAGTGCTGTAGCCGGGCCTGAAACCAGATTGAAAAGGGTCCAGATAATTAGTTTCATCCAAGGATCGCAAGAGTTGGGACGCCACCAACTTCTCTACAACCTTCCCCACAAAGGGGAGGTTGGAGACGGGATGAAAGTTCTTCAAAACAGCTGGGTCCAGGGAAGGCTTCTTGAGGAGGGGCCTCACCACCGCTTCCTTTAAAGGTTGTGGGAAAGACCCCTCCATCAAGGAGGCGTTGATTATCGCCTGGAGCCAGCCTCGTGTCACCTCCCTACTGGCAGAAACCAGCCAGGAGGGGCACGGGTCCAATAAACAGGTGGCGGCATTCATTGCCCTCATGGCCTTGTCCACTTCATCAGGGGTCACAGGCTCAAACTCGCTCCAGATAACATGACTAAGACCAGCCCCCGGCAACTCGGCTGGCACTGCCCAGTCGGAGTCCAGGTCTCTCTGAATCTGAGCAATTTTGTCCGAAAGAAACTGAACAAACTCCTCAGCTCTCCCCTGCAAGGGTTCCTCCGCCTCCTCCACTTTAAGAAGGGAGCGGGTCACCCTAAACAAGGCGGCCGGGTGAGATTCTGCGGATGCAATAAGTGCGGAAAAGTGAACACACTTTGCCGCCCTTATCGCCACTAAATAAGTCCTAAGATAGGCTCTTAATAGTGATCGGTCAGATTCAGAGTTACTGGCCCTCCAACGTCGCTCTAGACGTCTCTTGTGGCGCTTCATCTCCCGGAGCTCCTCAGTAAACCAAGGCGCCCTCCGGGGACCACCACCACAGAGAGGTCGCAAAGGCGCAATTCGATCCAGGGCCCCGGACACCGCCTCATTCCAGGCTGCAACCAGAGACCTGGACGAGTTGTGGACAAGGGAGTCAGGTATTTCCCCAAGCTCCTCCTGGAACCGATCTGGGTCCATTAGGCGCCTGGGGCGGAACCACCTAGTCGGCTCCCTCTCCCTGCGATGGGGGAGTGATGCTCTGAAGTCCAGCCTCAATAGGAAATGATCTGTCCATGACAAGGGAGAGATCTCTATTCCCCTTAATTCCAGATCATGTCTCCATTGCCCCGAGAGAAACACAAGGTCGAGTGTGTGACCACCCCTATGAGTCGGATCCTGAATTACCTGGGTCAGGTCCATGGTTGCCATGGAAGCCATGAACTCTTGCGCCGCCTCTGAGCGATCGCCGAGTGATGGTAGGTTAAAGTCCCCCAGTACCATAATTCTGGGGAACTCCACCACCAACCCGGCTACTGACTCCAGCAACGCAGGCAGGGCTGTTGCAACGCAGCTGGGAGGTAGGTATGTCAGCAGCAAGCCCAACTGAACCCGTGAACCCAACTTCAATAGGAGGGACTCACACCCAACAACCTCTGGGGCAGGAATCCCACGAGAACTCAAGGACTTCCGAGCGATGACTGCCACTCCCCCACCCCTGCCCTTATGTCGAGGCTGATGAAGAACCACAAACCCATCCGGGCACATCTCCGAGAGGGAAACACCTCCCTCAGGGCCCAGCCAGGTTTCGGTTATACATGCCAGGTCCGCCCCGCTGTCCGCCCCGCTATGTTGTTTTGGCTAAAGGTTTGTATGCAAAACTGTTAGAAAAAGAGCTTATGTTAACAAATACAAACAGAGTTTGGTGAGTGCTCCTTTGTTGGCTCTTCACTAGGTAATTTGTTTGTACATATGGACAAAGGAATGGCTTGGAGGAGGTTTTGACCCAGAAGTGGGGGAAAAGAGGCAGCCAGTGGCATTTTTGCCTAAAATTGACATTTGGGGACGTCTTGGTGGTTAGCATTTCTTATCAAGTGTGGGCAATTTTAAATCAGAAAGCTGAAAGGAGGTAACCACTTGTTCATAGCAGAGTAGTGGGGGGGGGGGGGGGAAGAGACATAATGAAGATGTGATAGTAAATGGGGAGGAGAAAATGTGAGTAGAGGCTGGAAGAATTTCCCTCCCTTAGTCAGCACAAACCTGTGGATTTTATGCCTTATGGCAGGCTCTGAGGTTGTTAATAAGGGAGAAGGAGAATATATACACTGACTCCAAGTATGTTTATGGAATATTTAATACTTTTGGAGAAGAGAACCGAAGAGGATTGATTAATAGTAGAGGGAAAGAGTTGGCTCATATAAAGTTGATAGCAGATGTACTTGTGGAAGAAAAGAAAGAAGTTAGGCCAGAGTGGCAGAAGGGAAGGGAAGGAATGGATAATAGAAGGAAGAAACAGGAAAGTTGCTTTTAAGTTGGTTTGCACAGACTTGTGAATTGCATGCGTTAAGCAGGGAGACTGCCATTAAAGTGGTCAGCCCAAACGTGTGAATTGTATGCCTTAACACAAGCCTTAGAATGATGTAGGAACAAGAAGGTACTATAAAAATATGAAAGGAGAGAACAATGAGAAAATAGAAGAAAGTGGGAAGTGGATGATGCAAGATGGGAGACAGATGTTGAACAGACAGAAAGAAAGAAAAAAGAAAGAAAGAAAGAAAAGCAATAGCTAGGACACAGAACCAGCCACTGGAAGGTGGTCACAAGGGATGGTTGAGAGTTTTTTTTTTTTTAAAAAAAAAAACAGGATGGTTGTATTTATACTTTAGTTAAACAAATCTGTGATAAATACAAGTAAATAAAAAGCTTTACAACATTTAGCGGTGAGGCCATTTCAATATAGGCCTCAATTGGAAAACTATGTTTGTCCCTTTGAAATGATGTATGGGAGGCTTTTGTTACATGAAGGTTCAAGAATGTCAATGAAAAAGAGAAGAAAGTTACTCAATATTTGCATACTCTGGCGCAGGTTTTGTCTTCTATCTCAGTATAGGCCCAGGCTGCCTTACCACCTGTAAGGACCCACCCCACTTTGCATCTTAAGAAGACAGAACTCTTGGAATGATTCTTCCAACAGGAATCCTTTATTAAGAGAAAATGGTTGCAGGCGTTCTAGACAGGACTTGGGGTCCAAGCTCTCCAGTTCAAGGTTTTAAGGGTTTCCCCAGTAGCCCCACCCAATCAACCCCCTCTTTCAGCGACAGTCTCAGGCATTACACTTCCACCCCCTTTTCATTACTGCCCAGCTGGATGGAGACTTCAAAGAAACTACATGAAAGGAAAACGGCCCCATTCTTATGGTTAGTTCTTTTGCAATACACACATTCAGTTCCTTAGAAGTATACTGAAGGAAGTGAGGGCCATAAAGCCCCTTTGTTCTCCCCCTTCTCTCCCTCTTATGGCAGAATCCAGAGAAGGCAGAATTGGGGTTTTCTATATTTGATAACTAAAGATGAAATATAATTGGATTCTGACATCCGGCCCCCTCAAAAATAAGAGAGATCCACCTGGAAGAAACAAAACAGGTATAAAAGTTAGTCAGGCTTGTTAGGGTACTCTGTGTGAAACTTCTTCAATAGCTTCGGGGCTCTGACATGACGTTTATGGACCCACTCGTTTTGTGAGGCAGGGAGGTGTTTCCAGGCAACTAGGTACTGAGTTGCTCCATGATATCTCCTAGAATCAAGGATTTCCTTTATTTTGAAGTGTTGTTCGCCCTCTACCATGATTGGAGGTGGTGGTGGGGGGATTTTTGGCCGTAACGCTGACTGATGCTCTCTTTTCAGCAAGCTGCAATGAAAAATTGGGTGTATTTGCCTGAGATTTTTTGGTAATTCTAATTCTACTGTTACTGGGTTTATGATTCTTTTAATTGGAAAAGGCCCTAATATATTTTGGTCCAAGTTTTTTACAGGGTTGTAGGGACTTTAGGTATTTTGTAGATAGGTACACCATTTCACCTATAATGAATGGTGTAGGCTCAATCCTTTTTTTATCGGCTTGTGCTTTGTATGCCTGCCTAGCTTCATCTAGTGCTTTTCTAACTATTGGCCAGGTGTTTTGTAGTTTTTCCATCCATTCTTTCAGTGATGGGATCATTGGTCCATTTGGGGTTAATTCTGGCATGGGGCTGAAACTTTGACCGTTGGCTATTTGAAAAGGAGTGTAGCCTGTGCTGGAGTGGACTGCATTATTGTAGGCAACTTCTGCAAAAGGGAGTAAGTCCGTCCAATCACTCTGTTGGAAATTTAAAAAACATCTCAAATATTGCTCAAGTACTGAATGACAACGTTCCGTTTGTCCATCTGTCTGAGGGTGATGGCTAGATGTCAGTCCCTGAGTGGTCCCTAAGAGGGATAAAAATTCCTTCCAAAATGCAGACGTAAATTGCACTCCCCTATCAGAGATGATGCGTTGGGGTGCCCCATGCAATCTGTAAATGTGCTGGATGAAAAGTTTTGCTAAGGCCTTTGCAGTGGGAATCTTTTGGCAAGGGATAAAGTGCACCTGTTTGGAAAACAAGTCCGTGACTGTCCAGATAACAGTATTCCCATTGCTTTCTGGCAATTCCACTATAAAATCCATGGCTATTTCCCTCCAGGGGGCTGAGGGATTTGCCACTGGTTGTAATAGCCCTGGCGATTTCCCTTGCAACCTCTTTGCAGATGCACATGTTGGGCAGCTGGCAACATAACTTTCTATGTCCTTTTTTATTGATGGCCACCAAAATTGCCGTTTAATTAAGTGTAAAGTTTTTACAAATCCAAAATGCCCTGCTGATTTTGTGTCATGGCAAAGGTGCATGAAAGTGACTCTTTGAGTTGTTGGTATATATAACTTTTCCCCTACCCAAGGCAACCTGTCTCTCATTGTGCACACATTTTTGTTTTTCTGGAACCATTCATCTGTTTCCAAACTTTTTCTGAATTCAATTCCAGTTTGGCTGTCCAGTTGTGGTTTTAATTTGGCTTGGGTTCTTGTGGTTACTGGTGCTGCCAGTTGTGACTCTGCCATTATTGGTCTAGAGTCTGTGGTTCGTGCGCTGTTATATTGGGGCATGCGAGATAGTGCATCTGCCAGGAAGTTCTTTCTTCCTGGTAAATGTTTGAGCTTAAATTGGAACTGGTGAAAATGCTGGGACCAGCGGGCTTGTTTGGGATTGAGTTTCCTGGATGTTTTCAGGGCTTCCAAATTTTTGTGATCAGTCCACACCTGGAAGGGGATTTTGTTGCCTTCCAGGAACTGTCGCCACATGAGTAATACCCAACGTATCCCATAAGCCTCCTTCTCCCATACGGGCCAGCGCTGTTCTGTTTCCGTGAGTTTCTTGGATGTATATGCACAGGGTTGCAATACTCCATCATCATTTTCTTGTAATAGAACAGCCCCCACTGCCACATCACTTGCATCTGCCTGTATTACGAAGGGCTTGTCCATGTCTGGGTGCCTTAGTACTGGTTCGGCAGAAAAAAGTCTCTTTAGTCTCTCAAACGCTGCTTGGCACTCCATTGTCCATGTTAGTGGCTGGCTAGGTTTTACTGAGGATGCTCCCTTCGTTTTCAGTAAGTTAGTGAGGGGCAAGGCTATCTGGGCAAATGAGGGGATGAATTGGCGGTAAAAGTTTGCAAAGCCCAGGAAACTTTGTAGTTGCTTTCTTGTGCGGGGTGGTGCCCAATCTAATACTGCTTTGACCTTCTCTGGGTCCATTTCAATGCCCTGGGGGGATATGCGATAACCTAGGTAGTCTATCCTTTCCTGGTGGAATTCGCATTTTGAGAGTTTGGCATATAGGTGGGCGGCTCGCAGCTTCTTTAAAACCACTCTGACAAGGTTGACATGTTCCTCTTTTGTTTCAGTGAAGATAAGAATGTCGTCCAAGTAAACAAGGGCCCCCTTAAACAGGTGCTCCCTTAGAACGTCATTGATTAATTGCATAAAGACTGCAGGGCCCCCTTGTAATCCAAATGGCAAGACTTTGAATTGATAGCACCCCATGGGGCAGTTAAATGCAGTCTTCCATTCGTCCCCTTCCTTAATTCTCACGCGATAGTAAGCTTCCCTTAGGTCTAGTTTAGAAAAAATTTTCCCTTTCGAGAGGTGTGACAGCATGTCTTTCATGAGGGGCAGAGGGTATAGGTTGCTTTCACTGATTGTATTCAGGGCCCTATAATCCATGCATAAACATAAAGAGCCATCCTTCTTCTCTCTAAAAAGGACTGGGGCAGCCACTTTAGGCTTGGCTGGCTCAATGAAACCACTCTCTAGGTTTTTTTTTAATGAATCTTTCCATTTCCTCCTTCTTCTTTGGGCTCATGGAGTATAATCTGGGCTTCAGGAGTTTTGCCCCAGGTTTGAATTCAATGGTACAGTCTGTGGGTCGGTGGGGGGGGGGCTCATTCGCCCTCTCCTCACTGAAAACTTCAGCAAGGTCTCTATATTCCTCTGGTATTTCTGTTAATCTTTTTTCCTCTCCTATGGATGCTTTTTCTATTCTTGATTCTGGTAGCCTCCCTTGGGGTTTTAAGTCCATAGGGTCCCCCTTTGGGAATTTGATTTCTGTCGTCCTCCAATTTACCCAGGGGTTCCATTTTTTCAACCATTCCATCCCTAGAATCATTGGGCATTCCATGCCTGGGGTCACCACAAACGTTATGTCCTCTTCATGTTTGCCCAGGGAGAGGTGTATTGGTAGAGTGGCTAGGGTAGCTGGCACCCCCCCTGCTATGGATCCATCTAACTGGCCAAATGAGATTGGTTGTTCCAGTCTCCTCGATGGGATGCCCAGATTACCCACTAGTGTTGGGCTAATGAGGCAGCGGGTGCAGCCAGAGTCTATTAAGGCTTTCACCTTCACAGCTTCGGGCATGGGGGGGATTAATATAGTCACTGTCTTGAGGATGGGTGTGATGTGTCTACTTACCAGGGGTTCACCCTCTGAGCTGTCATCTGAGGCATCCACCGGCCCTGTGGTGTAGGTTGGAGTTCTTTCTCCTTGGTGAGCAGAAGTGGGGGGTTCCGCAATTTCCATCATTCTCATGGCAGTTTCTTTTGGCTTAGCTGAAGACTTTCCGGATTTGTTGATTGGGGATCTGTCTGGGTTGTGCTGGGGGGCCTTTGAGCGGCATTCTACAGCTCGATGCCCTTCTCTTCCGCACTTGAAACACCCCATTTGCTTCTTGGCTGTAGCCGATGATTTCACCGGTTCGTGTGTCAGCTCAGGCGGGGGGCGGCTCCATTGTTTTCCTCGGCGGTGTCTCTTCAATATGTCGATCTCTGCTTCCTCTGCCAAGATGTACCATTCCTCAAGTTGGTGTGGGTCCCCTTGGGGCAGGCAAGCATCATATAGATCATAATTTAGTCCGTCTTTGAAATGGCTAAGGAGGATGTCTTCTGGCCAATTCAGTTTGCTGGCAATGGTCCGGAATTCTTGTGTATATTCAGCCACCGGGTGTTTGCCTTGCCTCATCATTTTTATCCTTTCACAGGCTTTGTGATCAGCCAGGGGGTCTTCAAATCGTCTTTTCAGAGAGGACATGAAACGGTTGAAGTTACTGAGTTCTGGGGCATTGGAGTCATGCAAGTTCACCACCCAATCTGCAGCCGGTCCATCCAGGGCAGGATTGCACGATCCGGATATGGGCTTTGTTGCTGGGGATGTCCCACCCATATTCCTCCATGTAGCTGAGGACTTGGGTTAGGAAAAACCCCAAGCGTGTTGGCTCCCCTTTGAATTTCACCTCCAACGGCGGACGTCTTGGAATGGATCGGTGCCTCCGTTGTTGGTGGTAGTGTCTTCCATCCAGATTGCCATCTGTGGTCCGGTAGGGGGTGGGGACTACTGGATCAGCAGATGTCCCCAGGGTTGCAGGTTCCACGTCCCCCTTGGTGTCTCTCCCTTTGCGGCTCCAGGAGCTGGGGCGGCCGTAGGGCTCAGGATTCTCCTCTCCTAGGGAGCTGACAGTTCTCTTCATCAGGTCAATAGCTTTCTCTAAGATCCAGTCTGAGTACGGTGCCCAGCTTTCTCCCTCTTCACTTGCGTGCAGGGATTTCTCCATCTCCTGCTTCCATTCTGGTTGCTTGGTCCCCCGTCTCAGGGTCACCTTTTTTGATTCCTTTCCCCACTCACTTTTCTTTCCAACGCCCATTGACCAGCGAGGCTTGTGGTCCCGTGTCTTCACCACTTCTTCTCCTGAGGAATCTGACCTCTCGGATCCCAACATCTGGCAAGGTTCCAATTTGGTCAGCGGCTCTCTTTCCAGGGAGTTTTCCCCCTCTCTTGCTCCATTGTCTGACATGGTAATTTTTTGCAAAATCCCCTGGCAAGGGTCTCCCTTCCAGGTGGATTAATTTTGCAAGTCCTGTCTAATGTAAGGACCCACCCCACTTTGCATCTTAAGAAGACAGAACTCTTGGAATAATTCTTCCAACAGGAATCCTTTATTAAGAGAAAATGGTTGCAGGCGTTCTAGACAGGACTTGGGGTCCAAGCTCTCCAATTCAAGGTTTTAAGGGTTTCCCCAGTAGCCCCACCCAATCAACCCCCTCTTTCAGCGACAGTCTCAGGCATTACACTTCCACCCCCTTTTCATTACTGCCCGGCTGGATGGAGACTTCAAAGAAACTACATGAAAGGAAAACGGCCCCATTCTTATGGTTAGTTCTTTTGCAATACACACATTCAGTTCCTTAGAAGTATACTGAAGGAAGTGAGGGCCATAAAGCCCCTTTGTTCTCCCCCTTCTCTCCCTCTTATGGCAGAATCCAGAGAAGGCAGAATTGGGGTTTTCTATATTTGATAACTAAAGATGAAATATAATTGGATTCTGACACCACCTGTCTCTGGCCACTGTTGTTCCTGAAGAGTGGGTTCAGGTGAAAAGAACTGTCACCTAGAAATACCAGTCCCGAGTGGTCTCAACCATGCCAAGGCCTCCTGATTTAAGGAATCAAGGCGTGAGTCTATGGAAAGTCCCATCATATCATCTGCAGTGACAACCTCTGCAGCTGGACAGCCTGAAAATGAAATTTCAACCTGCCTCACCTGTTGAACTGTTTCCATCTAAGTAGGAGAAAAACCTCAATGGATTGGACTACCCTGGAAATCATGTTCCTAGAACCTGGACTATGTATTGCAATATTTTTCTTCTGCTACTGTTGTTTCCCTCGTACCTTCTTCGGTAAAAGGAAGGACCATGGGCCCAATACTTTAAGGAACAAATGGGAATTGTGTTTATAACAAGACTACATATTCTACTTGCAAAGGGGCAACAGGGTCACTTGTTATGCTCCTGTCAATACAGTACAGCTTTACCAACAACTTTAAATCTGGACATATGGAGAAACATACAGACATTACCTTTTGGGGAAGAATAACACGAGATTTATGGACAAGTGCCAGAATCTTCTTTGATGCATGAAAAGCTATTGACTATAATCAAGCTAAATGGACTAAGTGTGGAGACAGGCCTACTCATTAAATGCCAAATATGTTTGCACATCCTACCCAACCTGGCACATTCGAAGGATTCCTGCAACCTGCTGTGCTTCAAGATAACCAGACAAACGGATTTTTCAGCATCGTTTGAACTCACTATCAATTGAACCAGATACAAATATGGGTTCAAGTTGATTTTCATGAACTGGAAACCACAATTGAGATTTTCTCAGTATCAAAGATTCTTTTTTATTATTATTATTATTGATCTGGCCCAAAAGAATTGTTTCATTTTAAATGTGAAGCTTGAGAGAACATCACTTCTTATTTTAATTTGACTTGGAAAGAAAAGGACCGTCCAACCAAATGGGCCCTCTATTTCATCATTGTGGCCCTAAATTGTATTATTAGACCCCAGTCCAACATTACATATAAGGAATATGTCAAAGAAGTCACTGACAGAATGTGAAAGTTGGCTCATGTCCCTGTCCAAACATGGACAGGGGCACTGGATGTTGGAAGATGGTTTTCGGGAATGTTTGATAATTGGAAATGGATATTGTTCACTGTGGTTTTGGCCTTAGGAGGATTTTTGTGTTTATCATGCCTTATCCCGCTTATTTAGAGAATTGTTAGATCTACTATATCCGGACCAACTTTTGCTGCCACTCCTATCTATAATGATAAACCAGCTAAAGCAATGATTTTGAAACCTTTACCTTCTGACTATATTCCCCTCTTCAAGAGTCCCTAAGCCTATTCGGCTTTTATATTAAAAAGGGAGGAGTGAAGGGATTTTATTATGCTTAAGGTTGATATTAGTAATATTTATCTTAGTAGTGATACTTTGTAATCAATATATATATATATATATATATATATATATATATATATATATATATATATATATATATATATATATGGTTAATAACATTAAAAATATGAACCCTGGGAATATTCATGTTTAAAATAAAGTGAGCACCAGGGTAATAAAACTATAAAAGTTTAATTTAATTTAAAAACGCCAAGCTTTCGCCGTCACCTGCCGGCATCCTCAGGGCTTAAAACACCAGAGAGTGAGAGAGTCTCTTATAAGCAAGCCAAAGTCTGCACCCGGCTCCTTGATCTCGTCATCGGACCTAATTGGTTAAATTGTGCTCCGGTGATTCGTTTCTTCCTGCACCCCTTTTTTTCACGTATGTCCTCATTTGCCTTCTTTTCTTTGGATTCTGAGGTAGGTGGAGCAGCCTCCCTACCTCTCTGATTGTCTCCATCCTTTAATCTATTCTCTCCCTCAGGTTTATATAGTGGTTTGCGTTTCTCCTTTTCCCAATCCACATCTACACGGCTATTCTCTCTGTGAATGTTTTCCCTTTCATCCCTAGTACCTCCCCCTCGTGCCCAGCTGCTGTCAAGATGGTCATATATAACATTCTGGGTTGGTTGGGGTATAGTGGTAAACTGGGGTGGTTCGATAAGTTGTTTGTCCATGGGGTCAGCCTCGTAAATGTGGTCATGCCCAGTCATCACACTCCTCCCCCCTTTCTTCCCTCTTCTACGCCCTTTCCCCCCACGCTGTAATGGGAGGCCTCGGTCTGGGGGGAGGTGAGGTTGTGGTCTTTCCGAACGTCACAATGTTCCTCTTCTACCCTCCTCCTCGCTCCGTTGCCTCTCGTTCTTACGTGCGTGTGACAGAGATCTTTGGAGTCAATGGGTACTGCCGATGTGAGGCGCGGTAAGCCGATCTCACAAGCTCTGCCCTCTCGCGCATTCCTCCATCTGGGTTCACTCTTCTCCCTACTCCCCAGAGCGTCCATCAACTCGCAGTCACCCCTAGACCCATCCCACACTCCATGTGTTCTCAACTCGGTCGGCATTGCAGAGCGGAGGGGTTGTCCCATCTTCTTCGGAACGATCGTCCTATTTCTCTCGAGCCGTAGATGAGGTGTTAGCTTTAACAATCCCCCCCTATCTCCATCTATAATGCTTTCTGCCGCACCAATTGGGGAATCCCTGGTGTTCGTGGTATGGGGATTCTGGGCTTTGGTTTTTATCACCCTCCTGGTCTTTTGAGAGCGCGTCAGTATTGTGGGGGTGGTGGGGATTCCCAGATGTTGTTTTTCCTGCTTCTTGATGCTGCATAAGACTGACTTTATGGGTATCTTGAATTCGGTATACCCAGACATCCAGTTCACCATGGAGGAGGAAAATCAGGGCGTACTGGCATTCTTGGATGTACTAGTCCAACGCCAACTGGATGGATCTTTGGCCACCAAGGTATACCGAAAAGCAACTTGTACGGACAGGATTCTCCATTTTGAGAGTAACCATCCGACAGCCCATAAGGTCAGTTGCGTTAGAACTCTATTCAAACGAGTGGAGTCACATTGCAGTACTGCCAAAGCAAAGAAGGAGGAAAGAAACCATCTTTTCCAAGTATGCAGGCGCAATGGGTACCCGGCAGGATTCATTAATCGGTTTAGTACACCATCTGAACCTCAGAGTAACCCACCACCCCACGAACTAGTGCCACAGACAACATGTGTCACCCTCCCCTATATCTGCAATGTCTCGGAGGCTACAGCGAGAATTTTGGTGCCATATAATATAAAAGTAGCACACAGACCCAACCAAACACTACGGGCTGCCATTATGCACCCCAAGGACCCGCTCCCCAGCATGGAAAGATCGGCAGCCATATATAAGATCGATTGTATGGACTGTCCGTGCAACTATGTTGGGGAGACTTCCAAGCGAGTGAAGACTAGGGTCCACGAACACAAACTAGCAGTGAAAAGGGGCGAGCAGCACTCCCAGATATGGGTTCATATGGCAGAATTGGGCCACCGCTTTAACTTTAACGAGGTATGCGTCTTAGCAAGTGACAGTACAAAGGGAGGCTGCCTGCTTAAAGAGGCATGGCTCTCCAATAGTAACTCCATTAACCGGCACATTGACCTCTGCTCGGCACACTTGACATTAAGATCATGGAGTGCGGCCAGTTACCCATCCCGTCACCGACGGCCCGACAGCAGGTCCGGTGGAAAAACTAAGGAGGATATGCCAACCCCCCGACTAACCGTGGACAACCCAGAAGAGGAAAAACAACGTCTGGGAATCCCCACCACCCCCACAATACTGACGCGCTCTCAAAAGACCAGGAGGGCGATAAAAACCAAAGCCCAGAATCCCCATACCACGAACACCAGGGATTCCCAAATTGGTGCGGCAGAAAGCATTATAGATGGAGATAGGGGGGGATTGTTAAAGCTAACACCTCATCTACGGCTCGAGAGAAATAGGATGATCGTTCCGAAGAAGATGGGACGACCCCTCCGCTCTGCAATGCCGACCGAGTTGAGAACACATGGAGTGTGGGATGGGTCTAGGGGTGACTGCGAGTTGATGGACGCTCTGGGGAGTAGGGAGAAGAGTGAACCCGGATGGAGGAATGCGTGAGAGGGCGGAGCTTGTGAGATCGGCTTACCGTGCCTCACATCGGCAGTACCCATTGACTCCAAAGATCTCTGTCACACGCACGTAAGAATGAGAGGCAACGGAGCGAGGAGGAGGGTAGAAGAGGAACGTTGTGACATTCAGAAAGACCACAACCTCACCTCCCCCCAGACCGAGGCCTCCCATTACAGCGTGGGGGGAAAGGGCGTAGAAGAGGGAAGAAAGGGGGGGAGGAGTGTGATGACTGGGCATGACCACATTTACGAGGCTGACCCCATGGACAAACAACTTATCGAACCACCCCAGTTTACCACTATACCCCAACCAACCCAGAATGTTATATATGACCATCTTGACAGCAGCTGGGCACGAGGGGGAGGTACTAGGGATGAAAGGGAAAACATTCACAGAGAGAATAGCCGTGTAGATGTGGATTGGGAAAAGGAGAAACGCAAACCACTATATAAACCTGAGGGAGAGAATAGATTAAAGGATGGAGACAATCAGAGAGGTAGGGAGGCTGCTCCACCTACCTCAGAATCCAAAGAAAAGAAGGCAAATGAGGACATACGCGAAAAAAAGGGGTGCAGGAAGAAACGAATCACCGGAGCACAATTTAACCAATTAGGTCCGATGACGAGATCAAGGAGCCGGGCGCAGACTTTGGCTTGCTTATAAGAGACTCTCTCACTCTCTGGTGTTTTAAGCCCTGAGGATGCCGGCAGGTGACGGCGAAAGCTTGGCGTTTGGTGCTTTATATTGGGAAATTAGTTATATAGAAGCAAATGTTTCATGCTTTAGGTACAGGTGATTGCTTACATGAAAAGAGCACGGTAAGGGGAGGGGGAAAAGCAGTTATGGATGGAGCCTGGGTTGCTGTGTATGAGCCATCATCTTGGAATTATTTTTCTGTACCTTTTCGTTCCTGATACAAAGACCTGATCTTTTTGTTCTGGAAAGGTATAAAAGGTGGAAGACATCTTTCCTGGTTGTTGCCTTCATCTCTCTACAGTTTCCATGCAGTTCTTGGCAATGTGGTAGAAAAACAACAACTAACCATGGAGATCGGAACACACAGAGAGAGAGACTAAACCACGCCCAGACCTAGGCTGGCTCACATGATTCTCTCAGCAAATCCCGTGTCTCAGTTAAAAAACAGTTCCTATTGGCTGGTTTGTTGCTATGGCTATTCCAGTTCATAAATCTTACAGTGACAGCTTTCCCCCACCTTTTCCAGTTTTTAATAATTCAGTAATAGGCATGGTGATTTTTGCAAAGGAGGGGATGAATTGCCAATAGAAATTCGCAAACCCCTAAAAGCTTTGAAGTTGCTTGCGGGTCCGTGGAGGCTGCCATTCCAGCACAGCTTTGACTTTGGCAGGGTCCATTTCCACTCCCTCACTAGAGATTAGGTAGCCCAAGTAGTCGAGGTGCATCTGATAAAACTCGCATTTAGAAAGTTTGGCATAGAGACTAGCTTTCAACAGTTTCTTGAGCACTTCCCGAACTAACTTGATGTGTTCCTCCATGGTTTCAGTATAGATGAGGATATTGTCAAGGTAAACCAAAACCCCTTTTTATAGGTGATCATGCACCACTTGATTTATCAGTTGCATAAACACAGCAGGAGCCCCTTGGAGTCTGAAAGGCATCACTTTGAATTGGAAACTCCCTAAGGGGCAATTGAAAGCTATCTTTCATTCATCCCCCTCCCTAATTCGCACTCGGTAATAGGCTTCCCTCAAGTCCAGTTTCATGAAAATTTTGCCTTTGGCCAGGTGGGCTAACATGTCTTTCATCAGGGGGAGGGGTTACATATTTTTTACACTGACAGAGTTTAACCTCTTAAAATCCATGCAGAGCCTTAAAGACCCATCTTTCTTCTCTTTAAACAACACTGGGACAGCCACACACGATTTTGCTGGCTGGATGAAATCTCTTGCCAGATTTTTGTCTATATAGTCCTGCAGTTCCTCCATCTCCCTAGGCCAGGGCTTTTCAACTGGTGGTACGCATACCACTTGTGGTAGATTAATGAGTGGCAGGTGGTACGCAGCCCTGCCTAGCCAAGTGTAGTGGGGGAGGGAAAGAGCCAGCACAGGGAAGGACTTACTGTGAGAGAGTCCTCTGGAGCTGCAAAGGCCCCAGGCTCACTTCTGGCTCACCCTCCCCCATGAGAAAGGAGGTGGGGAGGCGGAGACAGGAGAGCCTATAAAAGGAGGCAGTTTGGGCAGGAGAGGGAGAGAAAAAAAAGCAGCAGCCTTGGGAGAAGGCAGAGTCAGCTGCAGTGAAGGGGAAGGAGGGGTAGGGTGGGGGTAGGGTGGGGGGAGAGGAGATCAAGCAGGCTGGCCATGAGCCGATCTACAACTGTTGTGGCAGCCACCTGTGCTGGCAGCAGCAAACAGGCAAGAAATGCAGCAGGGGAGGGGTCACCCTCCAAGAGGAATGAACATAGGCAGCAATGGCTGGAGGTGAGGCATGGAGGAGGGAAGGAGATGGAGAGTGGAAGGATTCTTATGTGCTTTTGTGACTTTGAAGTTCTGGGATTTGTGCAATGAGGGCTTTGTGTTCTTAAGGAGTGTTTGGCAATTTCTATTTGGCTGATGGCTGGTGTTAGCTTCTATTGCTCTGCTGTTGTTAGCTGTAAGTTTTGCTGCAAGGGATTTTGAAGTATTTTTCTCCTGAATGGATTTTGCTAGTAGCATTCCTTCAGCAGCTTGTCTTTTCTGTCTCTGGAGCCTTTCCTTGTTTGATCAATATATGGAAGAGGGAAAATATGGGGGGGGGGGGTCAAATTCTTCCTTCAGAAAGACATGGGAATGAGAAAAAGGGAGGCAGGGAAGGGAGGGAGGAAAGGAAGTCCCACCTTAGCACTTGGCCACCAGCAGCTCTGCCATTGACTTTGCTTGTCAAAAGGTTGCAGAAGGGGATCACATGACCCTGGAACACTGTGACCATTATAAATATGAATCAGTTGCCAAGCATCCAAATATAAATCACATGACCCTGGGCATGCTGCAATGGTCATAAGTGTGAAAAATGGTCATAAGTCATTTCAGTGCAATTGCAACTTTGAACAGGTTTTTTTTAGGATATTGCCATATCCTAAAAGTGGTACAATTGGTAAAAAGGTTGAAAAGCCCTGGTCTATTCAACATTTCCTTTTGTTCTTCGGTGATTTTGCTCATTTTTGCTGCCTCTATATATTGTTTGACTTTATCGTCTGCTATATCTTCCTGATGGTATAGCTTTGAAAAGAATTTTTGTATTATATTCTTTTTTTCTTCCCGTCTATATTGTACTGTTCCACTTTCATCTTGTAGTTGATGTATTGTTCTTTTGCCTTTTTCTTTTTTTAATTTATAGGCCAACCATCGACCAGTTTTATTCGCATTTTCAAAGTAATTTTGTTTCGCCATCCTAATTTTCTGCGCCATTTCTTTTTGTGTTGTCAGGTTAATCTTGTGTTTTATAATATTCCATTTTTCTTTTATCTTTTTGTTTTGTGGGTCCTTCTGTAGATCACCTTCTATTTTTTTAAATTCTTCTTGTAATTTTCCTTGTTGAAGTCTCCTATCTTTGTTTTTCTTAGAGTTATATGCAATTGTCAATCCCCGAATGTAAGCTTCTGTAGTATCCCACAAATTTTGTGTTGATGTCTCTTCCTTTTTATTTACCTGAAAAAATAATGTCAACTCCTTTTCTAGCATCTGTATAGATTGTTTATCTTTACACAGTCTTTGATTCATTGACCATCTTTTTCTCTGTTTCTGGCCTTTCCATTTTATTATTATTGGGTTGTGACCCGCCCAATCATTAAGTCCTATTTCAATTTCCTCTATCCTGTTTTGTACTTCTGTTGTTGCCCAGGCCATATCGATCCTAGACCAAGATTGATGTGGATACGAATAGAATGTATATTGTTTGTCTGACCTGTGTGTCTCTCTCCATATATCCTGAAGGTTGAGTTCTGTTACCATGTCAAAGAATGATTTTGGTAATATATTTTTCTTCTTTTTATTCTTTTTACTACTCTTATAATCTTTCTTAACATCAACTATTGCATTTAAATCCCCAATCATACAAATACTTTCGTAATCCAGATCCACTAGTTTCTTATGTACCTTTAAAAAAAATCATGTTGGTTATTATTTGGTGCATATACTGCTGTTAATAAGATTTGTTTTTGCTCTAATTCTATTTCCAACATTAAAATTCTCCCCTCTTCATCCGAATATATTAATTTTGATTTTATTTTTTTCTTTGACATATATAGCAATTCCTCCTTTCTTGTTTTGTGCTAATGTTGTGTATAGTGTTCCTAATTTTACATTCTCTAGTAGTTTTCTATAATCCTTTTTTATATGCACTTCCTGAAGACATATCACATCTGCATCCAATTTCCTTAATTTGTTAAATGTTTGTGCTCTTTTTCTTGGTATATTTAATCCATTAATGTTTACAGAGAAGAGCTTAATTGCGTCTCCCATTTTTTACTTGATCTATTTTCTTTATGCTTCTTGTCTCTATTACCCTTCCTTTTGCTCCTTCTCTTTCTGACCTTTCTCTTTCTTGTATCTTTTGTATTTCTCTTTCTCGTTCGACTTCCTCTAATAAATCTTCATCCTGACTTTTACTCTCCGGCTCTTCCCTACTTTCTTGTTCTTCTCCCTGCATAAAGTAACGTTCATAAAAGTCCTGTGCTTTCGAGGACTTCCGGTGGATAGCGTCGATGATGGCGGCTACATTGTAGCCGTCCTCCTGGGACGGCGTGAGAACCGCGGAGCACAGCAGAGATCAGCTGTCCCGCGGCTCGAAATCCCCCTCCCGGGTGAAGGGAGGGGGCAGAGAATCACCCGAATAGAGGTAGAGCCTCTAAACCCCCCAGGAATTTTTTCTGGGGGGTAGAAAGAGAGCTCCCTCGGAGTTCGGGTTGCCTCCGCCTCCCAGCTGACTCTGTTCCTTTGGGAACAAAGCGAAACGCCGCTACCATGTCCGCACGTTTAAAAGGACTGGGTGAGTGATTTTTAAAAGCGGACAGAGCTGGATAAAGGATTGGACTTATTGAATTTTAATTTGTTTTTTAGTTTAGGCTGATTTTCTTTTTTTTTTCTTTGTTCTCTGCTTGTGTGGAGAGTGAAAGTAAAATGGCGATTTGAAAGTGCTTTTTTTTTTCGGAAGAAAGCGAGTCAAACGGAATGTTATGGACTATATAGTTTTTTTTATTTAAACTTTTTAAACTTTTCTTTTTTTTTGAAGGTGGTTTTGTGTTTTTGAAATAGCTTTTAAACTCTCCTTTGCTTTTTATTTTTTGGAGGATTTTCTTATTGTATTTTCTTTAAGAAGGAAGAAGAGGAAATAAGATTTTTCCTTTTTTTAAAAAAAAAATGGCTTCAAAGAGGCAAGCAGCTTCTAAAGTTCCTAAGGTGGCTTCTTCCCCTGCGATCTTACCGGTACAACAACCTAAAGCTACACCGGTACAACAACCTAAAGTTACACCACCATCTTCTCCTCCTCTGCCAGTATTATCTGTACAAGATATGAAAGACATAATGGGAAATGCTGTATCTCAAATCAGAGAGGAAATGAAGGACCTTTTAGATCAGAACAAAACTGAAATTAGAGGGGAAATGAAGGAGCTTTTAGATCAGAATAAAACTCAAATTAGAGGAGAAATGAAGAACCCGTTAGAGCAGAATAACACTATTCTGAGACAAGATATAGTTATGGCTCTATCAGGACTTGCTTCTGTGGTTGAGAAGCTTGATTCCAGGGTTGAAGAGGTTGAGGAAAAGGTTGATACCCTGGAAGATAAATTTGAAGGCATGGAAAAAAAGATGGAAATTTCACAGGATGACATTGTTATGTCTCAGTACAGGGAAATGGAATATGCTTTAAGAATCAGGGGTCTGAAAGAGGATATGCAACAAGACCTGGCAGAAATTGTGGCAAATGACTTTGCTGTTATTTTGAATAGGGAGAAAGATGGAATACTTAGAGAAGTGGAAAAAGTTTACAGAGTTAACTCCTGGGTCGCAAAACAGAAGAATTTACCAAGATATGTGGTGATTTATTTTGCAAAGAGATCTCTGCGTAATGAAATTATACAAGCTTTCTATAATAAGAGGTTTCAGATTGCTGCTCAAGATGTTATTATCTTAAAGGAGATCCCATCTAAAATTTTAAGAAAGAGAAAAGATTTTGCCTTTCTAGCTAATGAACTTAAAACAAGAATGATGCCATTCAGATGGGAGATCCCAACGGGTATTGTCATGAGCCATGCGGGGACGCGTTATAGACTCAATACAGTTACTAAAGCAAAGGAGTTTTACAGTTCGGTCCTGGGAGCAGGCTCACCATCATCTATGATGCAGAAAGTTTTGGATGGTAAAGAGGTGGAACAACAGTCTGAAGGACAAGGTGTGATGGTTGCTGGAAAGCTACAGGCGGAGTGGTTGCGACAAACAGAGATCAAAGAGCAAAGAATGACCCGTGCAGCATATAGATGCAAGGAAAAGGAACAACAGAAGAAAGAAGTTAAAGAATCTCTTCAAGAAATTGTTTCGTTACCGGTGGGAGGAGCAAGACCCAAGAGCTCTGCAGCACATTCTTCTATGGCAGATCTCCAAGCAGTCTTCTCCAGGCTCTTGGTAAAGGGAGATGGTAAAGCTCCTGACCTGGAATGCTAATGGCCTTAATTCCCCCCAAAAGAGAAAGAAAATCTTTCATTATTTAAAGCAACATAATAATGATATTATTTGTTTGCAGGAAACACATATTTTATCTAAAGACCAAAAATATTTAGCCAATGCTCGTTTGGGATTTCATTTTGTATCTTCTGCTCCTGGGAAAAAAGGGGGTGTAGTCATTTATGTTAAGCAAAACTTATCAGCCTGTTTGGTAGAATCTGATCTTCAAGGGAGATATGTTATGATTGAAGTTGGTTTATATGGGAAGAAAATACTTATAGTGGGGTTGTATGCACCAAACCAACAACAGGAACAATTTTACAGATTGTTACATCAGAAATTAACCTTGTTGGATTATAGATCTGTGATATTAATGGGTGATTGGAATGGTGTCTTAGATACACAAAGAGACAAAAAAGGATCTTCTACTTTTTTTAAACAGGCTAAACTACCTAAAGCTTTTTTTGATTTGAAAGAGGACTGGGAGCTGCGAGACTACTGGCGTGAACGCAATCAGGAGGAGAGAGACTTTACTTTCTTTTCAGACAGACACCAATCCTTTTCAAGAATTGACTTTTTCTTGATTACAACTGATTTATATTTTAGGGTAAAGAATGTTAAGATTTTTCCTAGGACATTGACGGACCACAGTCCAGTCTGGATGGAGCTGGCTGATGAAAAAGAGGAGAGGAGATCGTGGAGGATTAATGAGAACTTATTTAGACAAGAAAAGAATGTTCAAAAACTAAAGGATTATTTAAAGGATTATTTTGTTTTAAATATGCATAAGGGAACATCAATGTCAATGGTATGGGATGCAGGTAAAGCCTTCATGCGTGGGATCTTGATACAAATGAATAATACTCAGAGACAAAAGCAGATTCAGAAACGTAAGGATTTGGAAGATGAGATTAAATTAAAAGAAAAAATTTTGATTTCAAATCCTACAGATGAAAAGGTTAAAGAATCTATAAAATTGCTTAAATCACAATTTAATATGTTGATGGCTGATCAAACCGCAACTAACCTACTGTATATGAGACAAAATACATTTTGTAATGCTAATAAACCAGGGAGATGGTTGGCTTACCAACTCAGAAAGCAACAGAGACAGAGAATTATAGATAAAATAAATTATAATGGTAAATTGGTATATCAGAAGGAGTTGATTAAGAAATCTTTTCTAGATTATTATCAAAAATTATATAAGAGTACTAAAATACAGGTTTCAGATATAGATAATTACTTAAATGAAGCCAACTTCCCTAAATTAACAGAAGATCAGAAACAAGAAATTAATGGTTCAATTACTAGTGAGGAAATCGAGACAGTGATTAAAGAATTAAAATTAGGTAAAGCACCGGGTACGGATGGTTTGACATCTATTTATTATAAAACTTTGGTACAAGAGATGATTCAACCTTTAAGACAGCTTTTTAATAATATATTACAGGGTTTAGAGATTCCCCCGTCATGGGGCAGAGCCTTTATATCTCTAATTCCAAAAGAAGATCAAGATCTTACTTTACCAAAGAATTATAGACCTATATCTCTCTTAAATGTAGATTATAAGATTTTTGCAAAAATATTAGCTAATAGGCTTATGAGGATTTTGTGTCAGATTATACATAAGGATCAAACTGGTTTTATAACTGGAAGGTATATGAAGAATAATGTCAGACAAATTATTAACTTATTAGAATATCTAGATAAAAATAATCAAGTCTCTGCAGGATTGATACTTCTAGATGCTGAGAAAGCTTTTGACCAATTGAATTGGCAATTTATGTTAAGACTAATTGATAAAATGAACTTTGGAGAAAAAATTTTACATGCTCTTGGTGTTATTTATCAAAAACAAACGGCACAACTTATAGTTAATGGGGGTTTGTCAGAGGTCTTTACAATAGAAAAGGGGACTAGACAGGGATGTCCATTGTCACCTTTGTTGTTTGTTTTAACTTTGGAAATATTGCTGATTAAAATTCGAGAATCACAGCAAATAAAAGGAATAGAAGTTAATAAAAAAGAATATAAACTAAGAGCTTTTGCAGATGACTTGGTGGTTACCCTGTCCCAACCTACTCACTCTGTAGTAGAGCTATTACAATTGATATACCAATATGGACGGGTTTCGGGTTTTAAAATTAATAACAATAAGACCAAAATATTACCCAAAAATATGACTAATATGGATAAGCAGACTTTGGTTAATTTGACAGATTTTGAGGTCGTTGATAAGCCTATATTCAGCTCTGGGAAGGCTGAGGGAGGGAATGGGAGGGTTGGGGTGGGTTGGGGAGGGCTGTTTTTCTTCTTGTAAAAATTTTAAAAATTTTCAATTAAAAAAAAAAAGTCCTGTGCTTTCTCAAGTGTATCTTATTTTTTTTTCCTGCCATGTTAGAAATATGCCTTCAGGTATTAACCATCGAAACATAACTTTATATTTAGTTAATTGGGTCGTTAGAAATTGGTATTCTCATCTCTGATTTCGTATACTACGTATTTGTTTTAATACAATTATTTCTTTACCCTTATATATTATCGGTTCATCTCTTGTTTTTTTATATATTTCATCCCTTATTGATCTTCTAGTAAACGTTATATGCACCTCGCCAATCTATGCCTTCATGCATAATTTGTATATACTCTATATATTTTTTCTATGTCTCTTCTTGTTTCCTGTTTGTCCTTTCCTAATATCTCCGCCAACATCTCCGCCATCTTCTCTCCCAAATCTTCTTTCTTTTCCTCTACGATATTTTGGAATCTTAGAAAGAACGAAGCTTTTTCCATTTCCAAGAAGGCAATAGATTCAGTCAACTCCCTATTTACTTGCTCAGATTTCTGTACCATCCTTTCTATTTTGCTATCAACTTGCTCCATTTTTGTTTCGACTTTTTGAATTCTTTGTTCGTTTTCCGCCATTGTTTGTTGTATATTGCCTATCTTATCATTCATGTTTTTAATTTCATCTCTCATTTCTCCAATATCATTCTTGATTTCTTTGTGATGTATTTTCATTTCTTCATGATTGTTTGCTATTGCCTCTTGGGTCATCATCATTGTTTCTTGAATCGTTTGTAGTGTTATCTGCATGCTCTGTGGGTTCATTGCCAATTCTGCTTTTTCTTTTTCTTCCCCCAACATGGTCACTATCATTCTTTGACCTGTAGGAGAGGCCATTATAGGTGTGAGATTTGTAACTCTTTTTCTGCCTACTTTAGTTGTTGTTGCGGTACTTGTCATTTTTGTTACTTAAATAATATTTCTCCACTTTTGCATATACCAATTTATGGCAAGTTGTTTTTGTTGATCAAGTTGGTTTTCAATCTATATAGTCTAAGCTTAAATAGGTAAGTATATATATAATATAGATAGTATATATATATATGTGTGTGTGTGTGTGTGTGTGTGTGTGTGTGTGTTTTCTGAGGTTTTCGCGGGTGTTTGTATGTAGGTCTTTGGTTGTTCGGGTTTTCTCCCGCGTAAAATTGGAAGTGTCTTGGCGACGTTTCGACAAAGTCCCATTCGTCATCTTCAGGCTGGTGCTTTCAGCTTCGTGCTTCGAGGAGACCACACATTGCTCCTCGAAGCACGAAGACCACGAAGAAATATATATATATATTTCTAATTATGTATCAATATATATGTGTGACAAAATGGTGTATGCCATACCATGTTAAAAGCTTCTTCAGAGGCTTATTTAAGGATTCTTTTCCTGCATCTGTCTGTAACATTCTGGGTGCTCGCCCTGTTTTGAAAATGTTCTGGAAGGCAGCAGCCACCACCCGCCCTGACTTATCGGATAAAGAGACAGCCCAGGCATATTTGGATAGTACATCAATTATTGTTAAAATAAATTTTGTACCATTATTTTCAAAAGCAAATCCATATAAATACATGAGGTCAGCTTGCCATTGACAGTCTATGCAAGAAACGACTGTTGCATTCCTAGGAAAATTAATTCTTGTGGGCTTATGAAGGGTATAAGCATCTTGTCCGGAAAGTCATGTCTTGACCTGCTTCAAGGTTAGGCTTTTAATATGTTTCCTTCCAGCCTTAAATAGGGCTTTTGCACCCCCATAACTACCGATGCAATCACGTGTATAATAAATATCCTTTAGAATAAAGGTAGTCCTCAAGTTACGAATGGAATGGAGCCTGCCCATTCCATTCGTAACTTGAGGATTCGTAGGAGTGAATCTCGTACCTCGAACACAATCACTCCCTTCTTCCACCCACACATTCACTAATCGAATGCATGGGCGAATGCATGGTTTGTTAAGTGCACATGAGGTATGTCAGGGTGGGGAAGGGCATGGGGGGCCTAGAGATGGAACAGACCTGAAAAGCCACCCCAACCCACTAAGATACCTCATGTTTCTCCCTCCCATCCTGCCTTGCTGGACTCACCTTGCAAAATCTGTGTCCTCTCTGCCGCGGTTTCTTTCCCTTTGAGGTAGAGGAGAGTCGACTTGGAAATGCTTTTTGCAATGACAATGGAAGCTCCTGGGTGCTGTAATATCACATGAGTTCAAACATCCATTCTCTGCAAAAGAGATCATGGCCACCAGAAGCTTCCATTCTGGGGGGGGGGGGAGAGTATTTCCTTCGTTTGCATGCCTATGGGGCAAAGCGTGGAATTGGAGTCGGCGAGGTGCAGGAACCAATGCTGTCCGTGGCCCGGGTGCACTGCTTGCTTGCGTGCACTGGCCTTAGTTTGAGGGGAGGAATGAAGCCTTCAACTTAGCAGGAAGGCATTGCAGGGCCAGGCCCCTCACACCTGTGTCCAGCCCACTGGAACTCACCACGCCGGGGAGGAATGAGACCCCATTCTCCTGCAGAAACCGTAGCTGCTTGAGCGGGGAGGCCTTGTGCCGGCTGGCCAGGTCAGGCAAGGGTGCTGGCTGGCTGGGAAGTGGGGATAATGGCTGCTCAGGTGGCCGCTGCCAGCGCCAGCAGATTGGGTGCCTTGGCTCCATCCAAATTGAAAAAAGCGAAGGTGCAGCAGTGGGATTGTTCTCAAACAATAAGACCCAGGTGCGCTGCTTGCTCCCGTGCTCCAGCCTTATTGAGAGCAATCTTGCTGCTATGCCTCCACTTTCTTCCAACTCGGACGGAACCGGGTCATCCAAGGTGCTGGCTACCATTTGAGTGGGGAGGATGAGTAGGAGAAGAGCAGTGAGGTTTTGTGCCAGCTGGCCGGCCAGGTGAGGAGTAAGTTGGGTAGGGGTGCTGGCTGGCTGGGGAGGGGGGAGGGAGGGGGGATCCCCGCCTGGCCGTCCATCCGGCACACACCCTCACCGCTCTTCTCCTTCTCCTTGTCCTCCCCACTCAAATGCCTGCCAGCAGGTTGGGTGCCCCGGTTCCGTCTGAGTTGGAAGAAAGTGGAGGCACAGCAGCGGGATTGCTATCAATAAGGCCAGTGCACACGAGCAAGCAGTGCACCCAAGCCATGGACGGCATTGGTTCCTGTGCCTGGCTGACTCCGATTCCACACTTTGCCCCATAGGCATGCAAACAAAGCAAACACTTTCCCCCACAGAATGGAAGCTTCCAGGGGCCATGATCTCTTTTGCAGAGGATGGGTGTTTGAACTCGCATGATATTACGGCACCCAGGAGCTTCCATTGTGGGCACAAAAAGCATTTCCAAGCCAACTCTCATCTCGCTCAAAGGGAAAGAAATCTTGGCAGAGACAGATTTTGCATGGTGAATTCAGCGTGGCAGGATGGGAGGGGAAAGTAGTTGTGGGGAGTGGGGAGGGAATAGGGTAAATGTTGCAGAGCCTCTGCAGTCATTCGTAAGGGTGAACAACTGCTGTGGTGCTGCAATATTCATAATTTTGGGACTTGCTCGTAAACACTAGGGGGCGCTTATCGTGTAACTTTGAATGAGTGCTAAGTGAACGCTCATAACTCGGGATTACCTGTATTTTCATAATTCATGCTGCACCAAGCCCCCTGGTAAAATAATCACACATTACTCTTTAGCACACACCTTTTATTTGTAATTTAGAGTTCATTATCCCTAACTTCAACATCGGAATAATAACCATCATTACCACCACCACCACCAGTTAGCCTACAAATACAATCCTCCCTGCCACATGCACATCCTTTAGCAATGTTGTCTTCACTTGAAATGTTTCTTTTTAATTCACAGTGCAGATAAAAGTCCTTATCTGATGGCTTCAGAGAATCATTATCATCATCAGAAAGTAGGCTGCAAATACACTTTGTGGGGTACAGATCATTGCCATTGACATCTGTAGATTCATCATCACTTGAGATATATCTTAAAAACGATAGAGCCGTGTCACGGTTATATCCAGGAACAGTCTGCTTAAAAATAAAAACATAACCTATTACTGTACCACAGCCACCAGCAAGTACTTTACTGATTAATATATAAAATTATCATCAACATCACCATCATTATCATCAGTAGGTAAACTAAAAAAACATGAAGTATTCCCAGATTACCTCCACAGACGTCTGCAGACTCTTCATCACTTGAGATGTATGTTATTAAGGAGGGATTGATGTGTTCTGTCCCAGCCTATGTGAGTCCTTGTTAATTCACAAGGACAAACCCCTCTTTTAACAAGTAGGCTGGAAATGCAGGGAAAACAAACCCCTTTTATTAATTAGGTACAGACCTGCAAAATGTCCCAAAAGCAAAGGCAAACAAAACATGATGCAAATGGAGAATTGTTCACAAGCAAGGCAAACAAAACAGGATTCCATGAAACTTGAGTCCTTTGCAAACAGTTGCCGTCAGCAACCAGCACCACCCACACCTTCACTTTTTATTATACAGCCCCAAGGCGTGGCTTCTGAATGCCTTCTCCTCCTCCCTTGGAGTTGCCCCATTGGCTCCGTCTGTCCTGCTCTTGTTGCCTGTCTGCATTTGCGAGCGTCTATGATGTCTTCCAGCTTTGAGTCCTCAGAGTCTGACTCAGCTTACCCGCACAGCTGAGTCTCAGCCTGAGCAAGATTGGAGGGGCCAGGCTCTTCATCAGATTGTAAGACCTGGAGCTCATCAGAGCCTTCCTCTGACTGATGACTCTCCAGGCCCCTCCTCCTCCTCCCCCGATTCCCCAGACTCAGCTGCTGGGTCCATTGACTGGCACGGACTCACAACACTATCCTGCACTGCAGGACCCTTCCCCCGGGTCTGCCGGGCCAGATGCGGTTGGGATGGGAACTGTTCATGGAAGGCGGTCACCAAGGCAGGAGCATGAACAGTGGTTGCATCCTCCCAGGTGAACTCCTCCAGTCCATAGCCCTTCCACTCGATCAAGTACTGAAAACGCCCTTTCAGCCAACGAGAGTCCCGAATGCTGGTGACCTCATACTTGGGAGTGCTGTCTCCATCACGTTGTTCTGGTGGGGGAGGTTCTGCTCAGCAGAGCGGACACACCAGTTGCTCGGGGACCAACAGAGACTGGTGAAAGACTGGATGTACCCAATAGGCAACCAGATTGATGACAGCCTCAATTGGGAATGGTCCTAGCTATTGGTGGTCTAGCTTCTTGGCTGGCCGGGTTGATGGTAGGTTCCTGGTGGACAGCCATACCCGATCTCCCACCGTTAGTGGAGGCGTATCCCACCTCAACCGATCAGCAACCTTTTTGTAGTCAGCCTTGGCCTTCTCTAACTGTTGCCGTACCAATCGATGGATTGCCTGTAACTCTGCCATGTAGTTGTTCACTGCTGGAACCAGTGAGTCTAGCAGCAGAAGAGGGGAAAACCGGGGTTGATACCCCACATTGGCCAAGAATGTGTGGAGGTGTGCTGCAAGTTGTTGAATGCGAACTCGGCAACCGCAAGATAGTCCGCCCAATTGTTCTGCTGATGATTTACGTAGCAGCGCAGATATTGCTCGAGGATTCTGATGACTTTCTCGGTCCCACCGTCAGTTTGGGGATGATGCGTGGACGAGAGGCAGATCTTGACGTCCAATACCTTCATCAACCCCTGCCAGAAACATGCTGTAAATTGGGACCCTCTATCTGACACGACCCTATCAGGGAGGCCATGCAGCCAGAACACCTGCTGGATTAACATATGACAGGTGGCACGGGCTGACAGCAAGCCACGGCATGGAATGAAATGTGCCATCTTGGTCAGCATGTCCACCACAATGAACACTGTCGTGAATCCAGAAGATGGGGGTAAGTCCGTCAGGAAGTCCATGGACACAGCCCCCAGGGTCTTTGGGGTGTTGGCAAGGGATGCAGTAGTCTGGGCGGGGCCCGTCGCTGCCTTGGCCTGCCTACACTGGGTACAGGATGTGACGTAGGCCTGGACATCGTGTCAGACTTCAGGCCACCAGAAGGTATGGGAGACCAAGTTCAGGGTCTTGAACAGGCCAAAATGCCCTGCCGCCAGATTATCGTGACACTGGCTGAGGATGAGTCCCCTGAGTGGCCCTCCCAGAACATAGAGCCGGTCACGATAGTGCAGGAGTCCATCCATGGGGTGTCTGGCCCCACCTCCTCCTTTCACTGAGCCACCCATGCATCCTGCTGCTGGGCCTCCCGAATCTGCGCCCATACATCAATCGGCTCCCGCACCACAGCAAAAGACTCGATGGGGAGCACTGTCCTGGGCAGAAGCTTTTCTTCTGCATGGGAATATTCGGGCTTCCTGGACAGAGCATCCGCTCTTTGGTTGCGACCGCTGGGTATGTACGTGACACAGAAATTGAATCCTGAAAAAAAGAGGGACCACCGAATCTGCCATTGGTTCAATTTCCGAGCAGTCTGCAGGCTCTCCAAATTCTTATGATCCATCTGGACCTTGATTTGATGCCATGCCCCTTCCACATGATGCCTCCATGCCTTGAACGCCACTTTGATGGCCAGTAGCTCCTTCTCCCAGATGGTATAGTTGCGCTCGCCGGATTCAGTTTCTGCAAGTAGTACGTGCAAGGGAAGAGGGCACCGCCAGGTGCTGTAGCCTGGAGTAACACCGCTCCAATGGCAATGTCGGAGGCATCCGCCTCCATGACAAATGGCCATTGCGGGTCAGGATGCTTCAAGATGGGCTCCTTCATGAAGGATTCCTTTAAAGCCTGGAAAGCCCGTTGTTCTGGGGTGTCCCATTGAAACTGGATCTTTTTCTGCAGGAGCTGAGTGAGGGGGGCCATCATGGCAGCAAAACCGGGGAATTGCTGGACATCTTTAACATGATGTGGGGGTTGCCAAATCCGCAGAGACTCGACCTTGTTCAGCTCCATGGCGATGCCCTCAGGAGAAATGCGGTGACCCAGGAAATCGATGGTCCTCTGGTAGAACTGGCACTTCTCCAGTTTGGCATACAACCGATGATCTCAGAGCCGCTGTAGGACCTGACAGAGATGCTGATGGTGCACCTCTTGCGACAGGGAGTAGATGAGGATGTCATCCAAGTAGATCACGACAAACTGATCTAACAAGTTCCGGAAGATGTCATTCATAAAATGCTGAAACACTGCATGGGCATTGGTCAGCCCAAATGGCATCACTGTGTACTCCAAGTGCCCGTACTGGGTACCAAACGCTGTCTTCCACTCATCACCTGACTGAACCCTGACAAGGTTGTAGGCTCCTCTCAAGTCCAACTTCGTGAAGATCTTTGCCTCCCAGAAACGATCCAGGAGTTCAGAGATGAGGAGCAGTGGGTATTGATTGCACACTGTGATGGCATTTAGTTTCCGGTAGTCACAGCAAAGCCTCAATTCGCCGGACTTCTTTTTTTACAAAGAGCACAGGTGCAGACTCTGGCAAAGACGAGGGCCGAATAAAACCCCGAGCCAAATTCTTGTCCAGAAAGTCCTGCAACGTGGCCAACTCGGGGTCTGACATGGAATACAAATGCCCCACTGGGAGAGGCGCGTCAGGGACTAAATCGATGGGGCAGTCATATGGCCTGTGTGGTGGCAATTGATCCGCCTCAGTCTCGCTGAACACATCAGCGTAATTCGCCAGTTTGGAGGGCAAGGAGACCCCTGGGGGACCCTCCACATGGCCGGCACAGACATGGTGGGTGTGGTCCACGCACTGTAAGCTCAGGAAGGTGACTAAGTTCTGTGACCAATAAATCTGTGGGTCATGCGTCCGGAGGCACGCCAGTGCCAAGACCACGGGGAAATACAGGTCGGAGGTTATATAGAACTGAATAGCCTCCTCATGCGAAATGATGGCCATACATAATGGTTGCATGGTGGCCTTAATTGGCCCAGACAGGAGCATTCGACCATCAATAGTCTCCACTAACATCGGCAGTTCCACCGAGCACTGGGGAACAGCCCATTTGGCCACAAATGTTGCATCCATAAAGTTTGTAGTGGCCCCAGAGTCAAACAAAGCATGGACTGGAATCCCCTTCGGCATCCCGGGGAGGATCAGGTGTGCCTCCAGTATCAGATGCCATGGAGGTCCGTGGGCAGCATCTGAAGGCCGTCGCTCTGTGATGTAGGATGCCCGACCCAAAATGCCCTTCAGGTTGGGCTTGGGCCATTTCCCGACAGAGGAGCAGGTGGCTTTCTCGGGGCAGGCTCAGTCACAGACGCCCTTCGTCACTTCTTGGGGCAAAAGGCAGCCAAATGCTCAGGGTCCCCACAGTAAAAACACAACCCCCCAAACGTCGTCTGTTCATTTCTGCCACCGATAGGCGAGGTCTGGCAGCACCTAACTCCATAGGCTTCTCCCGCTGCACTGGAGTCTCTAATGTTATAGAACAATGACATAGTCAGGAATCAGGAGTGGGGTCTCTTATATATTAATAAGTTCAGGTGGGCTTGGTGCATTTGAGGGAACCATTGTGTGGGTCATGAATATCTACCCCAAGTCTTGCTCTGATGGTGTTATTGGTAGAGAGAAACCAATGGTTTCTCAAAATCAGCTGTTTTCCCTTGCCCTTCAGAACTATGATCCCCTTCATCTTCTCTACCAAGCTACCCAGCCTAAATGTGAAGCTGACTTGCTACAAATTTCACTACTTGTGGAGAGGAAGGAAGGAAGGAAGGAAGGAAGGAAGGAAGGAAGGAAGGAAGGAAGGAAGGAAGGAAGGAAGGAAGGAAGGAAGGAAGGAAGGAAGGAAGGAAGGAAGGAAAATGTGGGTCAAACCTGTGGGAGATTAGATTTCCAGTAGCTTTGAGGCACAACCTTCTGGAGAAATTTCACATATCCCCATTTTTCTGAACTTCTCCCTACTCTCCCATTCTTTATATTCCTTGCCAAACCCCATCTATAAACTATTCAGCCAGTGTCATATGAATACACTCCACTGAAGCTGCATGCAGATGACTACTGTAAAGAATTTTGGGCGAAGAATCTGATGTTGTTTTCTGACATCAAATCCCAACCAAGATTTTGCTAACATAATTTTCCACCGCTTTTTTCCAGGACAGACACCAATTTTGTAAAACTTTCTGTTACAGAATGTAATAGAGAATCCTATGTATGTGTGTGTAGGTGCATATGTGTGCAGAGATTTTTTCCCTCAAATGTACTGTATGTTCTTGCAGTCATGAGAGCGTAATTCAAATTTCTCAAAATATTTCAATCTCCTTCATGGGCAATACACCCCAACCTTTTTATCTTCAACTCCCTGCAAAGAGCACAAGCCAAGGAAAGGAGAAAGCATAGAACATGGAATAATAGGGTTGGAAGGGACCTTGGAGGTCTTCTAGTCCTACCCACTGCCCATGGCAGGAGATCCTATAGCATTCCAGACTTTCTTTGGGCTTGATGGGATGGATACATGTGATCATAGAAAGAATAACAGAATAACAGAGTTGGAAGGGACCCCGGAGGTCCTCCAGTCCAACACACACACCCCCCGTGCAAGTAGGAGACCCTATACAATTTCAGACAAATGGCTGAATAATCTTTCTTAAAAACCTCCAGTGACAGAGCACCCACAACTTCTGGAGGCAAGCCGTTCCACTGGTTAATTGTTCTCACTGTCAGGAAATTTCTCCTCAGTTCTAAGTTGGTTCTCTTCTTGATTAGGCTATATGCTGGTATTCTGCCTTAGCTATGTGTCCCTCTTTCCCATTTTTATACTTGTCCTTTTTGTCTTTCATTTTATCAGAGTTCTTTATACAACCATGCTGGTTTCTTCTTGGATCTCTTATTTTTCTTTTTTTCCAGTGGTATTGTGCTTGACTAGGCTTTTATAATCACATTTTTAAGAGTTTCCCAAGTTTGTTGAGTGGTTTTCCCCTTTAAGATTTCCATCCATGGAATCCTACCCAAGCTCTCTCTAAATTTGTTGAAATGAGCCCTTCTAAAGTCTAACACATTAGTTTAATTTTGTTATATTGCTTGTGTCTGCATCATACTGAAATCCAATATGACATCGTCACTCTCCCCCAAAGTTCTGGCAACTTCAAACCCTCTACCATTTCATCTCTGTTACTAAGAATTAAGTTCAGTATAGCTGACCCTCTAGTTCCCTCCTCCACCTTTTGGATGGCAAAGTTGTCAGGTAGGCTTGTCAGGAACCTGTTTCCTCTCGCACTTGGTGTAGTTTTTCTCCCAGTTGACATCAGGGTAGTTAAAGTCTCTCATTACTACTGTGGTGTGTTTCCTGCACACATTTCTTAACTGATTAGCAAAAGGTTGATCTATTTCTTCTGCTTGGTTGGATGGCCTGCAGTATACACCTATGGCAATATCATTAATTTTTCCTTTTATATTCACCCATATGCATTCAAGGAGGCTTTCATCCTTGGTTTTATGCATTTCTGTAGAGGTGTAGTGATTTCTTACATATAATGCAACTCCACCTCTTTGTTAGGTCTGTTTCTTTTGAACAATTTATATCCTTCCAGCAGTACATTCCAGTTGTTTCATCCCACCAAGTTTTGGTAATGGCAACTATACCATACCTGCCCTTGTGTACTATTACTTCAAAAGTTCACCCTGTTTGTTCCTCAAACTTTGAGTGTTAGTATATAGCAGTGATGGCGAACCTTTTAGAGACCGAGTGCCCAAACTGCAACCCCAAACCCACTTATGCATTGTCGGGTGCTGGGTGGGTGTGGCCCATTGGGTGGGCATGGCTGCTGTGGTAACGGCAGACTGGGTGGGACTAAAAAGTTCAATCAATAAATTCCAACTTTGCAAGATCTTTTTTTTCCCGTGAGAAGTTGAAATTGACTCATTGATTGAACCTTTTTTTTTTTTGCACATGGCGGCAGAGGCCTGAAGCGAAAAGGTTTTATAAAACCCAGCTGAAAGCCTAGGAGTGGGGCGATGGTGCGCGTGCCCACAGAGAGGGCTTTGAGTGCCACCTCTGGCACCCGTGCCATAGGTTCGCCACCACTGGTATATAGGCATCTGAGTCCTTAATGGCTGACCCTGGGTATGCTTCCTACATCTCCTGCTTTATATCTGAGTTTTTCTTCCTTCTCACCACTTGCTACCTCATTTGATTGGTTGTCTTGTGGTTTATGTTTGGGATTAGGTCCTAAAAATCCTAAAGATTGGTCATGGTCACCCCTCAGTTTTAGTTTAAAGCCCATCAGATAAGCTGAGCCAGTCATCTTCCAAATACATTCTTCCCAGTTCTTGTGAGGTGCAGACCACCCCTTGCCAGAAGCCCTTCATGTAGACAATGCAGACCATGGTATAGGAATCTGAAGTTTTCTTGACAACACCATCCCTTAAGCCAGTGGTTTATTTCTAAAATCCTTTGCTCCCTCATTGGATGTTGACCTTCTTGCTGAGCTGCTCATAGTCTGTTGATATTGTTTTCAGGTTCATTGTCATGTCATTTGTCCCCACATGAAAGATAAGAAAGGGATAGTAATCTGTGGGCTTCATTATTTTAGTAAGGCTCTCAGTCACATCTTTGATTTTTGCTCCCTGGATTGATTGTCTGGTCCATAGATTGCTGATTCCATTTCCCTGAGAAGTGAAGCAACTTTTTATCATTGCATCTATCAATCCAATTTCTCCCCCTCTTCTGCCAAGCCACCCATTCTGTGGTGGGCAGAACTGTATCACTGCTGTCTCCCTCTCTCTCTCTCTTGCCAAATTGCTGCCTGTAATTAATACTCTCAAATCCTTAACCTGGCTGTGCAACACATCAGCTTGTGTGAAAATTACTCACTGAGAAATCTGACTTTGATCAGAGAAAAGACAGTCTCTAAGTTTATTGCTGATTGGAAAGTCCTTATGGACTTTTTGCATAAAACAGAAGAAATGAACTTATGATTTATGGTTTAGACTGGATAGATTATAGAAAGAAGAGATTATGTTGAAATCACAGAGTAAGAGGTAAGTTTATAATTGTACTTATAACTGCTATTAAGATTGGAAAGTACTTCTTTGTATCATTTTTTACTATTTTTCTTTTACTTGTTTTCTTTCTCGCACTTTTATATTTGTTTGATTTGATTTGATTTGATTTGATTTTTTTTCTTACTTACTTTATATTAGTTTCTATAGGAAAGTAAAGGAAGCTTTTACCTTCCTTTTTTAAAAAATATTGAATAAAAAAATCTTGAGTTCAGCCAAGAATCACACATATCTACTCAGGAATTTTTTTTCTTATTTATTCAGAGCCAATAATGTGTATTTAAATTTTAAAGAGACACACAAGGATCAGCCTATTTTCTGGCTTCAGACAATACACTGATTCATAAACTAGTCATAGAGGCTGGGTTTGCACAACACACTAAGCACCTCTCTCAGAATTAAACAAGGTTAACAGTAATAAAATTTAGCATACAGTATTGTGCAAATGCATTTCCAGATTCTCATCTGTCCTGGCTTAGCACGTTGGCTGAACACAACCAGTGTAGAATATTATGGTTGTTTTGTGGTCTGAGCCTACATCTCAACAGTGCTAGTCTATCATGCAGACTACTCTGTACCACTCTTGAGACTACTGACGGAATAATAATAATAATAATAATAATAATAATAATAATAATAATAATAATAATACCCCCAGTGAGGCACTACCTTGACATGGTTGTGGGGCTTGTGTACTCTGAGGAAGATGAGAGCTATGCCAGAAGTTCAACCATACTGGACAGGTCTCATCAGAGGAGTCAGACAAAGAGTGTCTCTCCCATAAAAAATATGGTGAGACGTAAATTTCAGAATGCCATACTGGCTCGGATGTCGCCCGGGTTAACAAGGTCCGTGCTAGATATTGGAGTTCCTGGATATCTGGTGAAAAATGGGTTACAGGACTCAGGACTGTTGGCTGAGCAATCAGGGCCAGCAGCTGCAGAACTACTGGAAGAAAAGGTGTTTACCCGTCGCAGATACACAGTGATTGAAAACAAAGAAATAATGATCTGTTACTACAGATCAAGTCCAACAAGAAGAGGATATCTAAAACGAATGCACCAGTTCTAGAAAGAACAACATCCAGAATCAGAAATAACAGAACAGAGACTAGCAGATCAACGCCGATTTATAATACGAAATAAAGTATTCACAGAAACAGAATTGGACGAACTGCAAAGGTTTACCCAGGGCAAAGAAATCAAAGCCTTACCAGAAGTAATTCAGAATGTAGAGGCAAACCAGGGGGAGTTGGCAGTGAAGGAATCCAGCAGAGATATACAACTGTTCTCATTTGGAAACCAGGCACCTCTTCCTCAGGAAGAACAAAACCCTCTAACTAAAGAAATAAAAGAATTGAAACAAAGAATAACTGAGCATCTAGAACAGCACAAAAACAACAGAATAAGGCTGCCTGCATTGAAGCTTGTTCCAAAGAAACAGCTAGCACAAGCATTAAAAGATGCAAATACTGCAATATCAAGTATAAGCACCAATTCACTGCAAGAAACAAACCAACTAATGTACAGCACAGCTGCAGTTATAACTGAATACCTGGGATGCAAAATCAACAAAGAAGAAAAACAAACAAACAGTGCACCAGAAAAATGGAAGGTTAGACTAGAAAATAAGATCAGCAAGTTAAGATCACATGCAAGCAAGCTAGAACAGATGAAAGAAAAGAAGCTGAAGAACAAGAAGACCAAAGAATACCTAATCAAGAAATACCACTTAGAAACAAGGAAGATCAAGGAAGCACTGGAAATAATAAAGCAACAAATAACAGCTATAGCCAGGAAAATCAGTAGATATGAAGCTCGAATTGCAAACTATAGGCAGAACCTCCAATTTCAATCCAATCAGAAATGTTTCTACCAATCCATCAATGGAGAAACTGCAATGAATCAGTCAGTACCTGACAAGGAAGAAACAGTGCAGTTATGGAAGCAGATATGGGATAACCCAAAGAAATACAACAAGGATGCGGCTTGGTTAAAAGAGGTGGATGCAAATAAAACAGAAGTTGAAATGAAAGAACTAATAATAACAACAAAAATGGTAGAAAAAAGAGCAAGGAAAATCAAAAATTGGTCAGCACCAGGTGAAGATGAACTGCATGGGTTTTGGTTGAAACATCTAACTGTTATACACCCACTCATTGCCAAGCAGTTCAACAATATACTACAAGGAGGAGAAATTGAAAAGTGGCTAACAACTGGGAAAACCTACCTAATAATGAAAAATCCAACAAAAGGGGCAACACCAGGCAACTACAGGCCAATTACCTGCTTACCAACAACTTTCAAATTACTAACTGGTGTGGTAGCTGATGCAGTACAACAGCATCTAGTTGAAAACAATCTCTTTCCACCTGAGCAGAAAGGAAACCGCCCCAATAGCAGAGGAACAAAAGATCAACTCCTAATAGACAAAATGATCTTGGAAAACTGCAAGAAAAGGAAGACCAACCTGAATGTGGCATGGATTGACTACAAAAAGGCATTTGACTCTCTGCCACATGACTGGATAATCAAGTACCTAGAAATAACAGGAGTCAGTAGAAACATCACAAAATTTGTGCAAAGATCGATGGCACAATGGAAGACACAGTTGCAGATCAATGGTGAGAAACTGGGAGAGGTTAATATCAAGAGAGGAATATTTCAAGGAGATTCATTGTCACCATTACTATTTGTTATTGCACTGTTTCCTCTGTCAACAATACTGAATAACTCAGGACATGGCTATCAAACATCAAAAACATCTACCAGACTATCCCATCTCCTTTACATGGATGATCTGAAGCTGTATGGAAAAACATCATCTGAAATAGAATCGCTGCTCAACACTGTCCGTATATATAGCCAAGATATTGTTATGGAGTTTGGCTTGGACAAATGTGCCACACTTACTATCAAACAAGGAAAAGTAGTGAAAACTGAAGGAATCAAGATGCCCCACGAAAATAACATCAAGAGTCTGGATGAGGAAGATTACTACAAATACTTGGGTATCCTTCAAGCTGACATCAAGCACACTGAAGTCAAGAAAAAGATTAGAGGTGAATACATCAAGAGAGTGAAGGAGATCTTAAAGTCCAAACTCAATGGAGGAAATACCATAAGGCAATCAACACCTGGGCAATTCCAGTCATTAGGTACACAGCTGGAATAGTGGACTGGACTCAAGCAGAACTAAAAGCAATGGATAGGAAGACCAGAAAAATAATGACAATGAATCATGCCCTTCATCCACGCAGTGACATTGACAGACTTTATCTACCAAGGCAAATAGGTGGGCGTGGAATGCTACAAGTACATCAGATGGTTGAAGAAGAAAAAATGCCTTTGGAAGAATATCTGAAGAACAATGATGAAGATGCACTGAAATTAGTATATCAGGAAGGCTTACTGACTACTGGAGAGACCAAACTGGCCTACAAGAAAGACCAAATGAAGAACAGAATAGAGGCATGGGAAGACAAAGCACTACATGGCCAATACATTAAAAAAATAGCTGGGAAAGCAGATAATAACAAGACCTGGCAATGGCTAAGAGCAGGAAAATTGAGGAAAGAGACCGAGGGACTAATTCTGGCTGCACAAGACCAAGCCTTAAGGACAAATGCATATAAAGTCAAAATTGAGAAGACAGCAACAGACAGTAAGTGCCGCCTATGCAAAGAAGCTGAAGAAACAGTGGACCACCTGGTAAGCTGTTGCAAGAAGATTGCACAGACTGACTACAAGCAGCGGCATGACAAAGTAGCAACAATGGTGCATTGGAAGATCTGCAAAAAATATCATTTGCCTGTAAGCAAAAACTGGTGGGATCATAAAATAGAGAAAGTCATAGAAAATGATAAAATTAAACTGCTCTGGGACTTCAGAATTCAAACAGACAAGCACCTGCAACATAACACCCCAGACTTAACAATTGTCGATAAGAAAGACAAAAAAGTCTGGATAGTGGACGTGGCAGTGCCTGGAGATAGCAGAATAGACGAGAAAAAACTGGAGAAGATAACAAAATACAAAGACCTACAAATAGAAATAGAAAGACTGTGGCAAAAGCAAGCAAGGGTAGTACCAATAGTCATAGGCTCCTTGGGTGCAATCCCAAAACAACTGGAGCACCACTTGAACACCATTGGCATTGACAAATTCGCTATTAGTCAATTGCAAAAGGCGGCCTTATTAGGAACTGCTTCCATCCTGCGACGATATCTGTAATACCATCCAACATCCACATCTGCCTATCCCAGGTCCTGGGTAAGGACTCGATAGGTAGACAAAATGCCAAATCCAGTCTGAACATCTGGCTGACTGTGCGATGATCGATAATAATAATAGTAGTAGTAGTAAAGTTGGAAGGGACCTTGGAGGTCATCTAGTCCAACCCCCTGCTCAGGCAGGAAACCCTATACCATTTCAGATAAATGGCTGTCTAGTCTCTTCTTAAAAATTTCCAGTGTTGGAGAATTCACAGCTTCTGGAGGCAGGTTGTTCCACTGATTAATTGTTCTATCAGGAAATTTCTCCTTAGTTCTAGAACTTCATGTGATCTTGATTCTATCCCTCTGTTAATACAGCCTAGCACTGTGTTGGCTTTTTTGGCAGCTGCAGCACATTGCTGGCTCATATTTAAGTGATTGTCCACTAGGACTCTGAGATCCCTCTGACAGTTACTACTATTGAGCAAGATACCACCTATACTATACCTGTGCATTTCGTTTTTCTTGCCTAAATGTAGAACCTTACTTTTTTCACCATTGAATTTCATTTTGTTAGATAGTGCCCAATGTTCAAGTCTGACAAGATCCTTCTGTATCTTAAGCCTGTCTTCTGGAGTGTTGGCTATTCCTGACAGCTTGGTGTCGTCTGCAGATTTGATGAGTTCCCCATCTATCCCCTCATCCAAATCATTGATGAAGAAGTTGAAGAGCACTGGGCCCAGAACAGAGCTCTGAGGCACCCCACTACTCACTTCCCTCCATGTAGATGCAGTTCCATTGAGGACCACACGCTGGTCAGCCAGCTACGAATCCATCCGGTGGTGATGCTGTCTAACCCACAATTTTCTATCTTATCAATTAGTAGGTTGTTATCTACTTTATCAAATGCCTTACTGAAGACCAAGTAAATTATATCCACAGCATTCCTCTGGTCCACTAATTTTGTCACTTGGTCAAAGAATGCAATAAGATTTGTCTGGCGTGATCTGTTTTTGCCTCTAGGTGTTCCTTGATTCGTTGCTCGATTATCTTTTCCAGAATCTTCCCAGGTATTGAGGTCAGGCTGATAGGTCTGTATTTTTCTGGATCCATTTTTTTTCCTTTTTTGAAGATGGGAACTACATCAGCTCTTTTCCAGTCCTCTGGTCGTTCCCCAGTGCTCCAGGATCTTTGAAAGATATAGTTCAGTGCAGTGGTGGGATTCAAATATGGGAACAACCAGTTCTCTGTGTGGATGCTGGTTCCAGAAGTGCATTTTGGCACTGGGCAACAAAAAATGAGCAAACTGGCTAAATCCCACCACTGGTTCAGTGGTTCTGAGATCACATCTGCCAGTTCTTTCAGAACCTTGGGGTGTAGTCCATCTGGTCCTGGTGATTTGAACTCATCTAGGGTGGACAGGTGCTCACTTACCATTTTCTTGTCTATCTTAACTTGTGTTTCTAATCTGTTTTTTACGGTGCTGTTTTTGATAGGTTGGACTGTTTTTTCCCTTTGTGTAAATATGAATGCAAAAAACGAGTTGAGTAGTTCTACTTTCTCCCTGTTGCTTGTCACCTTCTTGCCACTTTCTCCCACTAATGGACCAATCATTTCCTTAACTTTTTTCTTGGTTTTTACATGTTGAAAGAACCTCTTTTTTGTTGTTGTTGTTATTTTTGACTTTTGTCACAAGCCTTAGTTCATTTTGAGCCTTAGCTTTCCTCACTTCATCTTTGCAGGCTTAGGCTATTTGCTGATATTCTGCCTTAGTTATGTGCCCCTTTCTACTTGTTATACTTGTCCTTTTTGTGTTTCAATTTATCAGAGTTCTTTATGCAGCCATGCTAGTTTCTTTTGAGAGCTGATATTTTTCTTCTTCATTGGTATTGTGCTAGACTGGGCTTTTATAATCTCACTTTTCAAAATTTCCCAAGCTTCTTGAGTTGTTTTCCCCTTGAGGATTGTCATCCATGGGATCCTTCCCAAGCTTTCTCTAAGTTTATTGGAATTAGCCCTCTTAAAGTCCAAGACTCTAGTTTAACTGTGTTCTATTGCTTGTGCCTGCATAATGTTGAATTCCAATATTGCATGATCACTCCCCCCCCCAAGGTTCCTGTGGCTTCAACAACTTCTATCATTTCATCTCTGTTAGTGAGAATTAAGTCCAATATGGCTGATCCCCTTGCAAAAGCTTGAAAATGCTTTTCGCGCTGACAATGGAAGCTCCTGGGTGCTATAGTATCGCGCGGGTTCAAACAACAATTCTCTGCAAAAGAGATCATGGCCCCCAGAAGCTTCCATTCTGGGGGGTGGGGTGAAGTGTTTGCATCATTTGCATACCTATGGGGCAAAGCGTAGAATTGGAGTTGGCTGGGCACAGGAACCAATGCTGTCCATGGCCAGGGTGCGCTGCTTGCTCATGTGCACTGGCCTTAGTTTGAGGGCAGGAACAAAGCTTTCAACTGAGCGGGAAAGCACACGGAGTGAATACCTGCATTTTGAATAGCCCCACAGGTACGCAAACACTTTTTATCCAAAGGGAGACTTGAGAGAGATTGGAAGGTCTGTGTTACTGCCAATGGGGGGCTTCAGAAACAGAAAGGAATGCTCCATTTCTGAATCACCCCACTGGCAATCACACAGACTTTCCAATCTCTCTCAGGTCTCCCTTCGGATAAAAAGTGTTTGAGCGGCAGCAGCTTGAGTTTCTCCACTCCATCCGAGTGGAAATAAGCGGAGGCATAGAGCGAGATTGCTCTCTATAAGGCCGGTGCACGCAAGCAAGCAGCACACCTGTGTCTTCTTGAGAGCAATCCTGCTCTGCGCCTCCACTTTCTTGTTTTCAGATGGAGCAGAGAAACTCAAGCTGCTGCTGCTGCTTGAGTGGGGAGGACGACAAGGAGAAGAGTGGCCAGGATTTGTGCCACTGGCTGGTCAGTCAAGGAGTACGTCGGGCAGGGTGGCTAGCTGGCTGGGGAGGGGAGATCATGGCTGCTAAGGTGGTTGTTGCCACTACCGCTGCCAGAATCTTGGACACAGGTGCAAGGCTCAGTTGAAGGCTTCATTCCTGTCCTCAAACTAAGGCCGGCACACGCAAGCGAGAAGCGCACCTGGGCCATGGACAGCATTGGTTCCTGCACCCGGCTGACTCCAATTCCACGCTTTGCCCCATAGGCATGCAAACAAAGCAAACACTCCCCCACCCGAATGGAAGCTTCTGGGGGCCATGATCTCTTTTGCAGAGAATTGGTGTTTGAACTTGGATGATATTACGGCACCCAGGAGCTTCCACTGTCGGCATGAAAAGCATTTCCCAGCCGACTCTCCTCTCCCTCAAAGGGAAAGAAACTGCGGTAGAGAGGAGACAGATTGTAAAAAGGTAAGTGAGTCCAGCATGGCAGGAAGGGAGGGGGAAGCAGTTGTGGGGAGCGGGGGGGAGGATAGAGTGAATTTTGCAGAGCCTCTGCAGTCGTTCATAAGGGCGAATGACTGCTGTGGTACTGCAGTATTCATAATTTCTGGAATTGCTCATAAACACTAGGGGGCGCTGATCACGTAACTTCGAACGAGCGTTAAGTGAATGCTCATAACTCAGGGATTACCTGTAGCTGCACCTTAAAAACAGCTGATCAAGATCTTACATTATTTCAGGGCCTGTTCAAGTGATAAAAAAAGTCAATTTCTTTTTAGGAACATAGTGGAAAAATCTCAGGATAATGATAACAATTACAATGGTAATGATTCTTTCTCCCAAAGTCAAATTTTGCTGAAATGTAATGGATACTAATGCAATTCTGTAGCCATTCTGAAGGCCAATTCATTTCTGGCCACTTGAGAGATCCTTCACCAAAATTACTTGGTAGTCAACCAATCACCTTCAGTTTAATACATTCTGAGGAACCCTGGAATTTCAATATATTCCTGTAAGGAATAAATGTATTCCAATGGGCTTGATGCTTTTTTTTTTTTAAGGATGCCTCTTTCAAGGTATATATAGGCACAAACATAAATCAGTGCCTCCCAAATGCTGTAAAATTAGCCCCCTAGGAAAGTCAAGAGAACTGACTGATTCCCAAATAACAGACCCATTTTATATTGTGTGTGAACTGTGATCAAAACAGAAAGTTGGTCTACAGCTTTGCTCTGTCAGGGGAAAGAGGAAGTAACCTCAGTTTTCTTATCAATTGCCATTTATATTTCCTTACCTGACGGTCCTGGCATTTGGTGTAGTGTTGGCTATAAGACTGTAATAACAGTAACACCAAGAATAAATGTTTTAAATATTCTGCAGAGGCCAAGGAAAACAAGAGAAAATAAAATTGAGACCCAAGAATAAATTGTATAATTTCAGTTGATTTCAAATTGATTTCAGTTGATACAATACTTGCAATGACACAGTCTGGAAACAACAGTCTCCAAAGGAAATGTTACCTGGCTTGGTGTCTCACTATTTAAGGAAGAAAGCTAGACAAACAACTGAGAGTTTTCAGACCTGACAATCTATTGCAGTTAGTGTCAGGTAGAAAAAAGTTCTGCATATTTCTTGTTCAAGTTCTCATTCTATTTGATAAAAGAGAACTTTTACCAGCACTTATTTCAAAGAATTAAAATCAGGAGAAATTCCCATTGAGAACTTTTGACTTGATTATTGGGTGGCCAAAAACTAAATGTCCTCTTTTAGTATATAATCGTATCTCCAGCAGTCTGCAGCCTCCCTGGCTTCCAGCACTGCCATTAAATTCATAGGGAAACTTTTCCCATTAGAGTTTTTCAGGAGATATGTTACTGTTTCTGCCAAGAAAGACTCAAGGCCATGAGAATCCTCCTTAATCCAACCCAACTGATAAATGGCGTCTTGAAAAAGCCAAAGTGCAAGGTTTTGTGTCTTGCAGGGGACCATTTTCATGAAAGCTTTGTATGCAGATATCCCCATATTCAATCCCAAATCTCTGTTGTTGTTTTGCAAAAATATATATCTCCTAATATGTTATCTGTAAGAGCTTAGCTGAAGATCTAAAATGATTGCTGCTAGAAGACTACATTGTCCTAGACCAGGGGTGTCAAACTGCCGGCCCGCGGGCTGGATGCGTCATGGCAAAACCGTGCCCACCCCATTGCTGGCAATGGAAAAAAAGTCACAATATATCGTGACACATCACATGACATTGCGAGTTTGACACCCCTGTCCTAGACTGACAATATTCTAATTGGGCATAGAATTATAAAATTTATGCTGGGTTCACACAGCATATTAAAGCCTAAAAATATAGAATAATAGAATAGAATAATAACTTTATTGTGTCTTTGAATGTACACTAATTGGCATACATTCAAATGAAATTTCATTGCATACAGCTCTCAAAGGGTCACCACCTCCAATATACACTACATAAATATGACAAAAATGAACACAGAATTATGCATATACCCACATATATTATATGACACAAAGAAACAACACAGTCTAGTTTGGTTTATGTACAGTATATATGTGCATGGCGAGAAAAACGAATCTTGTGAGTTTACCAGACGGATGCCATAGGGAACAAAGCTATTACAGAATCGGGTAGTCCTGCTAGAAATACTTGAAAATCTCCTCCCAGAGGCGAGCAACAGAAACAGACCATAAAGTGGGTATGTGGTGTCTCTAACAATGCTTTGAGCTCAAAGCACATAGTGCTTATAAGCAGCATCCTGAATACAAGAAAGTGAGCTTCCTATGATCTTCTCAGCTGTCCTTACCACTCTCTGTATGGACTTTCTATCTGAGGCACTGCTGCCACCAAACCAGACATTGATGCAGTTTGTTAAAATGCTCTCAATCATGCCTATGTAAAAAGTGGCCAGGACAGAAGGAGAAAGATGTGCTCTCCTCATCCGACGCAGGAAATGCAGACGCTGGTTTGCACACTTCACTAAGGATGACGTGTGGAGAGACCAATTCAGATTGTTAGTTATCTGCACCCCTAGATACTTAATACTGTTGACCACCTCTACAGCTGCATCCTTGATACTGAGTGGAGTATGACTATGCTGGCTCTTTCTAAAATCTACAATGATCTCCTTTGTTTTATCAACATTTAGAACCAGGTTACTTTTATTGCACCAGTCCACCAGAGCCTTCACCTCTTCCCTATAAGCATCTTCATTGTCATCCCGGATAAGACCCACCACTGCTGTGTCGTTTGCATACTTCACAATATGATTTGTAGCAGATTTGGCACAGCAGTCGTAGGTCATCAAGGTGAACAGTAGCAGACTCAGGACACAGCCCTGTGGGGAACCCATACTCAAGGAGATGGAGTTGGAAACTCTTTCCAACTCGCACAAACTGGGGCCTATCAGTAAGGAAATCAAGTATCCAATTACATAAAGGAGTGTTAAAACCTAACAGGCCCAGTTTGTTCACCAGATGCTGAGGAATTATTGTGTTGAATGAATGCAATTATTGTATTCACATAACTTGAATGTCAAACAAAGAATATGAGAAGCTGGTTCCCACAACAAACTGTGCCACAAAGAACTTCCCCCAAGATGGTGTGCTAAGCGGTGGGGTGACTTTTTCTCTCCTGCCAACAGCTGATTATGCCGCCAAAGCTGGCTATTTGGCAGCACACTCCCCAGATTTGAATGGGAGCAAATAGAAATGACCCAAGATCGAATGATCGTGTACCTGCCGGGAAGAGGGATCTTGATGATTGTAATTTTCAGTAGGAGCAATTGGAGGGTTGGGTCTTCCATCTTTTCCTTTCAGCTGTTATTTATCTTTAAGCATGCTTTGGTTTTAACTGCAGATTTAAAAGTTTACTTTTTTATTTATATTTGTAATGGTTAATTGACTGGTTGAATACTGACTTGTCCTACAACCCCTTACTGGATTTTAACACAAACTCTTTTTTTTTCTGTTTATTTAGGAGTTTTAAATCACTTTCACTTTTGCCATAAGGAAGTCAACGGCGAGAGGATTCATCCCTGGGTAGTGAAAGTCATCTGATTTAACTTACATTTATATTGGATTTTTACTACAAGGATTCTGTATTTTACTAGTTTTTAAAAGCTCTGGACTTTTGTTTTTTAACTTCTGATGGGAAATTTCCTTTTCTTTTCCTAACTACTTTTTAGTGTGGGAAATTTTATCTCAATTTTTCTCTATGGTCATTGTTATGGTACATTTACTTCTCTTGTCCTTGAGAGTGAAACTGTTTATGCTTTTCTTGTGAAAGCTTAACTACAAAAGTTTTGGACTATATTAAAATGCAAATAACAATAAATCAAGGATTTGAATACTATACATTACATATTCTTTAAAATATCTACAAAAAGAGATAAAGCCCTGTTTAAAAAATGCTCTTTAACTTACAAGCTCTAATTGAAAACTTGGATAAAAAGTTTGATAAATTAACAACAGTTTTAAATCAACCCCAAGACAACACCCAGATACAAATAACAGCAGCTGAACTAGACTTACAATCAAATGGACTGAAATCTAATCTGTTGCTGACAGATGTGAAGGAAAAGGAGCCTGGTTTGAGAATTGCAGGCTTGGTGGAGAAGGCTTAAAGGGGCATGAATACAAAAGATTCAGAGATGACACAACTGATGAGTGATGGATTGGACTTTCTTAAGAAAATGAAGATTAGAGAATGGATTTATTATATTTGATCAGAAAGCAATTGACAAGAGATGCTGTGTTTTTATTTATAGGGAGATTCTCTGAACAATAAATGCTGTGGAGATACTTACAACATAGACTTATGACTTTGGGGAATGAGATGCAATTGTTGGGAAAGATCACAATCAAAATCTTAAGCAAAAGTTTTATTATTAAGAGTCAAATGAGGATATTTGATCCTGGATTATCAGAGATAAGGATCATGGTAATTTGTGGTAGGTAAGAAGCCGTTGTAGACTTTCTACAAGTTAAATACAATAGATTGTTAACAGAGAATTTTGAAGTTTAACTTTGCTGTTGGTTTACCTGTTAACTACCTTTTTTATATATAGCAGTTAGATGATAGGTCAAATTGATTGTAAACAGACTTGTAGAAGTTTAAAAATTGTGGGCCTGTTTTGCAAGGGGGGGAATTATTACTGCTGTAATATACTTATCAGTATTCAATTGAGGGCAATATATGTATTTGTCTTTTTTTCTTTTCTAATGCACATTTTTTATGTTTTGCTTAGTTTTTTTGGGTAAGATTTCTTTTATGGGGGAGTTTGTATTTTAACTTTCTGAATAAAATAAAATATTGAAAACAAAAACTATTTAAACCCCATTTTAGCTTACTTTATTATGTGTACCTGTCCATATAGGCGGTGATTTAATCCATTGAGCCCAATCCCCTATTCCATGCAGAAAGGCAGATAGCCGCTTTCATCCCTACATGATTCAAATCCCACACCATCCTTCATAACATATTTATTGTAGTTTCCTTCCCTGCACTTAATACTGTATGAGACAGTTCCTTCCATAGCATTCCAGATAAAGCACATGTACAATGACAAGATAGAGATTATTCATGGAGGGTGGGGAAATCAAAATTCCCTCCTCCCTTTTCCCTAAAGTGCAGCCATATTCCACTGGTGACTTCCAGATGCATTGAGCTACGTTTCCCATTATCAGCAGGGGATGATGGGATTGCAGCCCAACAGTTTGGAGGACCCAGGTTAGATAATACTTTTTTGATCCTGTTGTAGTGACTGTAGATAACCAGGCAGCGCCTGAAAGTGGGGTCAAATGCATCATCAGTTTGGAGTCAATATGCTCTCACAAGAGACCTAATTTCAGTCCCCTGTGAATTCCATTGACTCTTATGTAGCGCCAATTTGCCTTGATCTTTAGTAGATCAGATTCTTGTGTATAGGTAACATGTAATAAACCTGAAGTACTTTGAACTCAACTCCTGTTCCTGGTTACTTGCACCTGACAGTGACTAATATAAAATGTCTTGTATCTTATGGACACAATGTTGGAGAGAGAAAAGGAGAAGCAGCAACCAAGGCAACATATACTTAGGGTTCTCACTCTTTCCTTTTCATCCCTTTTTTTCTAGCTCCCATTGCCATGGTAACTGTTTCTAGCATATCCTCTCGGCCACTTTTTCTAGTAGCTGTAGCTATGTAGAGTTTTATATTTTATACATATATACGGAGCTCAAGCAAACACACTAAAAGAGATGGTCCAAATTTATGTGTACAGGCCAAAGCCTTCATAGTTAACAATTCAACTGTTTGCAATACTAATTAATCCTGAAAGCATCACCATGCCTCCATCAGGGTCTGCCCTGACATTAAGCAGCAAAAACAGCCTCTACCTCTGCTACTCCCCACTTCCCCCTTGAGCCACAGCAGCACTCAAGGTTGTAAATGTGTGCCACACAGAGACATGCACATACCCACAGCATGGTCCTTATATAATAATATATACTAGCCATTTCTATAACAAACCTATCTAATCAGCAAAACCCAAAATCAAAGTTTCATTTTTCCCACCTCAAGCACAAAGTCCAAAAGCAGTTTCCAAGTAGAAAGAAAATTGTGTTCTTTTCTTTAGTCAATTTAGCCATGTCTGCTAACTCCATCAACTTTTGCAGCTATTCGTCCATTGTGGGAATCAAAGTATCCTTCCATTTTTGTACATAAAGTATTTTTGCTGCTGTCAACATATATAACATTACAGTCATATCTTGAGTACTACCTGTAACTACTTTATATCTTCTTTTATCAGCAGTCCAATTCTCTTTTTCATCAATCTATGTAGAAAACCTCACCCTGACCCACTGCAAAACAATTATCTTCAAGTAGTGTATTGCCCTGTGTATTATAGTATATAATTCTTGAATGTCATTCCTTTCACTTTCACATAACTTCATAGGATCCTAACTCAAAGATCCTCCACCTTGGCCTTCTATTCATATTATTCATATTCCTATTTGTAAAGGGGATTCTTGCTTTTCATCTCAAGTGGAGCCCCCTGAAAGTGTCCCAAGCAATCAGTTTTCCATGCTTAGTCCATGCTTAAGGAGCCCCTCCCACCTTGTTACTCTCAAGTGGCTCTTTGTGTTTGGGGCTCTACTGCTAAATATGGCAGCCACACAAGACAGATGCAAGTGGAACACTCACTCATATGGAGAAATTTATGTTATTAGCACTGACAAATAGACTAAGATAAAAGAGAAAGGAAAAGAAGCCTCCAGATCAGCCTTTCTCATTCTGGGTATTCTTCAAGGGCCTGGACTGCAACTCCCAGAATTCTTAACAACCACCATATTAGCTTGAGATTGTGGGAGGTTCTCACATCTGGAGGGCAGCTGGCTTGGTGAAGGCTACTTCAGACGAATATTTTGCTACAGCGCCCCTCCCAGAGAGTTCAGAAAGATCCTTCTGTGAATCCCATAAATCCTTGGACCCATATTTATCCCCAAGTCCCTCCATTAATGTAAGATCCAGACCCAAGCATGCCTTTCAATCTTTGCAATAACTCGGGAAAACACATATGCACACAAGCTGTAGTCACACAACACTATATACTTGAACAATGTTTGATTCATTTGATGTTGTGATTTTGTGACTTAGGGCGCTGTTTGAATCCAACACATTTGGTTACTGTACTTTACAGTTCAATATGTTATGTAAATCTGGAAAATGGCTTAATTTAGTAACCAGTGGCTGAATATTAGCAATTTCTGGCATAAATTTGCCACTGCAATATAGCCATTCCTTTCAAATGCCATTATAGCAACATCCCACCACAAATGTTTCCACAAAGTAGACCAATGTTTGTCAACCTTGGCAACTTGAAGATGCTGGCTGGGGAATTCTGGGATTTGATGTCCACACACCTTCAAGTTGCCAAGGTTGAGAAACACTAAAGTAGACTAAAGTTAATGTGATAACTACTTTTACATTAGCTTTTAAGTTGTCCCAACTCTCTTTGGATATTTTTATTGCAAAAGACTAGCATGGCTACCACTGAAACTTCACCCAAACTGACACTCTCAAGAGATAGCTAAGAGGTAAGATAAAAGATATAAGGTAAAAGATAACCTTTGTCATTTTTACTGTGAGCACACTGGCACACATACCCATACATAACTCTCTCTCTCTAGTATAGCTATTTCAGGCTCATTTGCCCTCATCAGCTAGTCACACCCTTCAGGGATTCGAACCTGGGCAGTGTTCACAGTATGTGAGGTCTGCCTGCAAAACATGTTCCTAGATTGGAGCGAAACACAGAACAGACTGATTTATATTTGGTAGACCGGGTGCCTCACCCAACAGATTGTGTGTGTGTGTGTGTGTGTGTGTGTGTGTGTGTGTGTGTGTGTGTGTATACATGTATATGTATATGTATATATTAGAAATAATGCTAAAGATAAAAGAATGACTCCTGGGTGTGTGCATGTTGAGAAATAAAACATGAGCACCAGGAAGAAGTAAAACATTAAAAGTTTTATAAAACGCTAAAAGTTTAAATATAAAACATTTAAAAGTTTTTTAAAAAAGCAGACCTAGCTTTAGTTGGCTCCTGCCAACATCATCAGGGTACAAAAGAATCAATGGGAGAGACATTTATAATCAGGCCAGCACCTGCGCCCAGCTCCTGGATCGTGTAACAGGTCCTAACCGGCCAATCGTTGTACCTGTATCAATCATTAGACAATCATCCAATTTGTCTTCATTCCCCCCATCCACATGCGCACTAGCTTTCATTTTCCCACCTCTCCGCCTCTGTAATTCAAGAGGGCATTTGATCTTTCCCCAATCCAGTATGTAATCATCATCATTAAGCTGCTTCCCCCGCTCTTTCACTCCCTTGGAACCTTCTGCACAGCTGGATTTCCTCTCCCCTACACCCTTTCGGCATCCATCACCGTCATGTTCTTGCTCTCTGCTCTGAGGTTCTGTTGCAGACATCCTGCAAACACTGGCATTATCTGACTTCCCTGTTGCAGAGTTCCTGCAAACACTTGCATTATCTGACTTCCCTTCACACTCGATCTTCCTAACAGCCCCCTTGCTGCAACCCTTAACAGCGTGAAACTCCTTCTTTCCCATAATAGTTCTTATTCCATACGGAGGACTAGTCTGTGGCGCCTGCTGCCCGCGCAGCGGGACGGCAGGCACTCCACGGGGTGGTCGTTTCGGCGTCCGATCCAGCTGGCACCTTACGTCCTTCACCCCCATCGGTTTCAGTGTGGAATCCAATCTAATAGCCGTCCTCTCTTCTTGCGTCGTCTGATGCGCCGCTGTCCGAGGGCGTGCAATTACTCCTGGGGCAAAGGACTCACAGGCGCTCTCCTCCCGTGCGACCGCAGGGGGCATGGCTTTCCTCGAACGCAGTGAATAGGGCAGGGGATTTGATCTGCACATCGTCGTCCTTTTGTCTTGCGGAAGTTCCACTGTTCTATATGGGTGCGAGTGTATTGCAGATGGGTGGGTGAGGAAGTCCACAGTAGCAGGGGGATCTATACAAGTGGGGGAAGTGTCAAAGTCGGTGGGGGTGAGGTCTCTAGGGTTGTTGGGTTGTCTCATACCCGGAGGGTGTGTCATCATCCTTGGGGTCAAAAGGGTCTCTGGACGTTGGTTGTTATTCTAACGGGTGTCAATTTTCTGAGGTGAGGGGATGGGACTGCAATTATTGGGGCGTCTGCCCCATGGTGATCGGGTGCGGATTTCCCATGCTCTTAACGCTAAATGCGCAGGGCGTAGGTCAGTATGGCGGTTGATGGATCCTTCACACGAGAACCAGGCTTTTAGATCGGATTCCACACTGAAACCGATGGGGGTGAAGGACGTAAGGTGCCAGCTGGATCGGACGCTGAAACGACCACCCCGTGGAGTGCCTGCCGTCCCGCTGAGCGGGCAGCAGGTGCCACAGACTAGTCCTCCGTATGGAATAAGAACTATTATGGGAAAGAAGGAGTTTCACGCTGTTAATGGTTGCAGCAAGGGGGCTGTTAGGAAGATCGAGTGTGAAGGGAAGTCAGATAATGCAAGTGTTTGCAGGAACTCTGCAACAGGGAAGTCAGATAATGCCAGTGTTTGCAGGATGTCTGCAACAGAACCTCAGAGCAGAGAGCAAGAACATGACAGTGATGGATGCCGAAAGGATGTAGGGGAGAGGAAATCCAGCTGTGCAGAAGGTTCCAAGGGAGTGAAAGAGCGGGGGAAGCAGCTTAATGATGATGATTACATACTGGATTGGGGAAAGATCAAATGCCCTCTTGAATTACAGAGGCGGAGAGGTGGGAAAATGAAAGCTAGTGCGCATGTGGATGGGGGGAATGAAGACAAATTGGATGATTGTCTAATGATTGATACAGGTACAACGATTGGCCGGTTAGGACCTGTTACACGATCCAGGAGCTGGGCGCAGGTGCTGGCCTGATTATAAATGTCTCTCCCATTGATTCTTTTGTACCCTGATGATGTTGGCAGGAGCCAACGAAAGCTAGGTCTGCTTTTTTAAAAAACTTTTAAATGTTTTATATTTAAACTTTTAGCGTTTTATAAAACTTTTAATGTTTTACTTCTTCCTGGTCATGGAGAGGATGTATAGCGTCCCTGACAATACTGCAGACCCTACTCAAGCATCACTTATATGCTATGTCCTGGACAGAAGGAAGTTAACTACCAATAATCTTTTTTGTCATTCTCGCCACTCTCTGCACTGCCTTCTTGTCTGAAGCAGTAATGCTTTCAAACCAGACAGTAATGCAATATGCCAGAAATTGCAGGTGCTCCTGTGCCCACTTCATCAGTGTCTCACTATTGAGCAACCAAGCTAGTCTACTCATTAGCTGCACACCCAGAAACTTGATGCTGCTAACCACCTCCACAGCTGAATCAGTAATACACAGAGGTGTGTTGCTGTGCCTGTGTTTTCTGAAATCGACAATGATTTCTTTCATTTTCCCTATGTTTAAAATGAGACTGTTTTTATTACACCAGTTCACCAAACCCTCTACCTCCTTGCAGTAAGCACGCTCATTGTCATCCTGAATAAGGCCCACTACTGTTGTATCATCCACATACTTCACAATATGGTTGATGGCAAACTCTGCACAATAGTCATGGGTCAACAGGGTAAAGAACAATGGACTTAGGACACAGCCCTGAGGACAACCTGTGCTCAAAAAAATGGTGTTAGAAATATTAGTCCCACCTCACACATATTGGGACCTATCAATAAGAAAATCAAGAATCCAGTTGTACAAAGGAGTGTTAAAGCCTAAAAGGCCCAGATTATGTACTAAATCCTAAGGAATGATTGTATTAAATGCTGAACTAAAGTTGAGAAACAGCATTTGCACATGAGCATTTCTTTCCTCTAAATGCACCAAGTTCAGATGGAGAACAGAAGAAATAGCATCCTCTGTAGAGCGATTTGGACAGTAAGCAAACTGGAGTGAGTCAAATGCTGGAGGGAGGCTGGATACAATAATGTCCTTTATCAGCCTTTCAAAACATTTCATAATGATGGATGTAAGTGCAACAGGATGGTAATCATTAAGACCCGTAATTGTAGACTTTTTTGTTACTGGCAAAATAATGGTAGTCTTAAAACATGATGGGACCACTGCCTGCTGCAATGAAAGATTGAAAATATCTGTGAGAACACAAACCAACTCATCTGCACATTCCCTAAGAACACACCGACAGATACTATCTGGGCCTGCTGCTTGCCGAATGTTAACTTTCCTCAATGTCCTCTGGACAGAGGTAACATCAAAGCTAAGCACTTGCTCATCAGGATGGGGCACAGCTTTCCTCACAGGGGTGCTATTTGATGCCTCAAATCTTCCAAAAAATGTGTTCAGCTCATTTAAAAAGTCTGTGTCACCCTTACAACATGATGGAGCCACCTTATAGTCTGTAATGGCCTGGATGCCTTGCCACATGGGCCTGGTGTTCATAGGATCCTGAAAAAAGTTCTGAATTTTCTGACAATGGGCTTGTTTTGCTGTTTAAATTGGCTCTTGCTGTTCTAAGCACCAGCATATCACTGGATTTAAAAGCCACATTCTGGTGCTAGGATTGCAAATCCTAATTTCCACAGCCATGCCGGTAGGGATTTGTGTGGTCAGGTTAACCTTTGGCTATGCTGACTTTAATTTCTGGGAGTTATTATCCCAAAATATCTGGAGAATATCAGGCTGGAGAAGGCTGCTGATACAGAGAAAACTTCATTGCATGTAAATATGCAATCACTTCAGATTACAGGTGTAGGATTGCATAATTAAATGCCTCTCCATTTAAGACTTGGCATCCACAAAAGAGCATACCAGGGTGATAATTTGTGAACTTTCTCTGTGACAGAGGCTGGATTCACACAATACATTTGACCCAATCAATTAAAAATCTAGATGCTATCCTTGGTTCATGTTAATCTTGGCTAGTTACCTAATTAGTTTGTGGATTACCATTTGCAAATCCAGCCTCTTTGATCAACGTATGATATACTATATTCTCTGAAGCCAAAAATGGGTTAATTCAGTAATCAGGTTAAGTGTGTGCAGGTTAATACAGCCTGCTTGCATGGTAGAACATTCAGTCATGTGTTTTCCCATCTGCAGTATTAAGTGATAGGATCCAGGCACAGCTTTAGCTCTTCATCAGCTGTACTACTGAATTTCATGTTGATTATCCTTAACACACTATGACTAGAAAAACTAAAATAATTACAAGAAAATGATGAATTGATGAAAGGGTGGGAGAAAAAAACAACAGACCAGGACTCTGAAAATTGGATAGACAAATGCCCAGTATGTAACAGTGAAAGAAGGACTGATAAAAGGAGAATATTTGTAGCTCAGGGTTGACATGAGCGGTCCTTGGTGCTCTCTGAGCTTGTTTTCTTGCAGACATTTCATTACCCAAACTAGGTAACATCATCAGTTCCAGTGATGATGATGTTACCTAGTTTGGGTAATGAAATGTCTGCAAGAAAACAAGCAAGCTCAGAGTACACCAAGGACCCCTCAGTGAAAAAAGTTTTACTACCATTGCTTTTTTTTTTTTTAACACTGGCAAATATTCAAGACAGCTAGCAAAATTTGAAATTTAGGGATTTTTAATGGGTAGAGTATGAAAAATTGTGGGAAGGTAGTCTACAGAGAACTGCTCTCATGGACTCAGTTTCAAAATATTGGAATATGGTAAAATACCAGTCAAGTGTAAACAGGAAGAATCTGGAAGCCTTGAATTAGCCAAGTCCAAACAGGGTGAGAGTGAACTATTAGAGGCATTGAAGTTAGATCTGGAGGGGGTGCGGTAAAAATTTTAAAATTGGCAATAGCAATCCTTATGTGAGAGAAGAGGGGGGTTCTGAGTAAATGGAGGAAGAAGAAACTACAAAAACTCAGAGGATGGGGAGAGTTTAGCTCATTGGAAGATGGATCAGATGGACTTTCCTGATAGCTACAGTACATACCTACTTTCCCAATTTAGTATCTTCTCCCATCATCCTAGTAGGGAGAAATGGAAGTCATGCATTTGAAGGGTATCATCTGGGTTCCATAATGGGGATACAGAAGGTGAAATAGATGCCTCCCTGGGGATTGGACTTGCTTTTTGGTACTTTTCTTCTTGGAACCTAACATTCTCAGGATTATTTCATCGAAAACATCTGTGGCTTCCAGAACATCACTGGGATCCAAGTAGGAAAGGGTTCTGGCCCCAAGAGCGAGATTGTCTGCCATTGGCAGACAGGCAATAAGAGAAGGCTTGTAGCAAGAAGATAGGAAGCAGCCAGCCCAGAGATGCTTCTTAGAATCTGGCCTAGATGGGGATATATGGGGTCCTTAAGAGGAATCCTCCTCCTCCTCTCATTGAGGGGTGTGTGGTATCAGACCTGAGTATTAAGCACAGCTTGATAGGAAAGCAACCCATGTTGCTATGGGAGCAAGCAATGAAGGGGAGGGAACTGAGCAGGTAGGGAGCTCTATAGAGGACATAGCAGATGAATGTTTGCTAGGAAGATTTTGGGGATGGAGAAAATTTAAATTTAAGTGGAAAGTAATTGGATTGGGGAGATTCGCCTGCAGCATTAGGAAGGGCAGAAGGGGATTGGGTTGCCAAGTCGGGGGGGGGGGGCGGCAAGGAGGAGGTGGGAAAGCAGTATCTTTCAGCCACTGAGCAGGGTATAGCTGGTGCAGTTTCCATAGCAACTTCCATCCATCATCCCACTTCTCCATTCCAATTAATTCCAGCCTACCCTATTCCCCCTCCCCCCCAAAAAATCACTGTCCCAATGTAACCTTTTCAACTCCCTAGTTCATCCATATTCTTTCATGATAGGGCATCCGTCCTGCTGTATGTATCATTTCTCATCCCTTTGCTCAGCTGGATCATGACCCTTTTCTACCCGCCAAAAAGAGGGGGGAGGGAAACCCCACCCCTTCGTCCCCACACTTACCAAAGTGGGGGGCGTCACGGAGACAGCATCTCCTGCTCCACCTTTTCCTCATAAGGTTGGCGCAGACGGCTGTACCCTTCTCCGCGTGCCCAGTTGGGGGGCAGAGAGGGGGAGCGAGGCTGCGGGCTCCCCGGTTCCCCTTAATCCTTGGGCTTCATAGAGATCCCGGAGCAGAGCTCCCCAACTGGAGCCTCGCCAAAGCCTTCGGGAATGGGCGACAGAGAATAGGGGAAGCAAGCGAAGAAGAGACCTGGAACCCACTGGTCCTGGCCGCTGCGACCCGACCTGGCTGCCAAGGAAGAAGCCAACACAAGTAGGCAACCAACGCCATCTGAAGCGCTGCAGCAAAAACGCTTCTGCGAGCAGCAGAGATGGGAGTGGAATACTAATAGTGGGAGGGAGTGGAGGGGAGGAAGGCAAAGCGGGCGGGGCGAGAGCAGCTGAGCCAAGAAGAGCTAGGCATCCAGAGCGAGATAGCGTGCCATGAAGGGGAGATGGGTGCAAGGCGCAGCCGGGGAGAGAAGGTAGCATTTGGGGAGACTTGGAGGGCCGAAGATTTCTGGGTGGGTCGGAAGTGGGAGAAAGTCTGGTAAGTGCTCGGGAGAAACTAGAAGCCGGTTGCCTCCTTCCTGGTTGACTTTACTACCCAAAAGGGAGAGCTTGTTGGCCTCTTGGCGAAAAGCTGAGGGCTCCCTCTAGCCGTGCTTGACTCCTGGAGATTACAGGGACCAGGTCTCTTCATGTCAGCATCCTCTGCAGATGCAGATTGACAAAGAGGGGTGTGGAGAAGCAAGGTGAACTGACTGGCACCTTTTGGGCTAGGTTGGCCAGTGGAGTCCCTTCTCCCCAAAAATCTGGCTTTTCAAGACCCTCTCTTACCTCTTTCACTTCTCCATGGATTCAACAACCCACACCTCCTGCCGACCCGCAGATGGCGATCTGGATGGAAGACAATACCACCGACGGCGAAGGCACCGATCCGTTCAAAGACTCCCGCCGCTGGACGCAAAATTCAAGGGGGAGCCGACACGCTTGGGGTTTTTCCTAACCCAAGTCCTCAGCTACATGGAGGAATATGGGTGGCACATCCCTAGCAGCAAAGCCTGTATCCGTATTGTGCAATCCACCCTGGACCACAGATTGGGTGGTGAATTTGCACGATTCTGATGCCCCAGAGATCAACGACTTCAACTGTTTCATGTCCTCTCTGAGAAGGCGATTTGTAAGGATCCACTTCAATCCACATCTTAAGAAAGCAGAACTCTTGGAAACGGTCTCTTCCAACAGGAACTTTTATTAAAAGAAACTGATAGCGGGCATGATAGACATGATCTGAGGGATTCCCTTACACTCAATGTTTTAAAATGTCCCTAAGCAGCCCCCCCACCCTGCAGTTCTTCTGGGCTATTCAAACCGGCGGATTCCTAGGTGTCAACTCCAGGAGAGATAACATCAGTCCGGCTCTGTTGGCACGATCATTCAACATCTCCTCACGCAGATCCCAGATGCTGCATCTCCCCCCCCCCCTTTCTCTCATTGGCCGGTAAAGGAGGAGAAGTTCAGAGGAGCATAGGATGAAAGGCAAATGGCTACATTGTTATGGTTAGCAAATCTGAAGCAAATCAGCAGAAGGTTACTTTGTAGTGAATCGAGGAAGTGAAAGTAATAAAAAAAAAACCATGCATACTCCCCTCCCCCTTAGTAGTATGACAGAATCCAGGAGAGAGTAAGAATTGGTTTTATATCAGAAAAGATAGATAGAAATGAAATATAACTGGATTCTGACATCCTGCCCCCCCTTAAAAATAAGAGAGATCCACCTGTGAAGAAAACAAAACAGGTATAAAAGTTAGTCTGGCTTGTTAGGACACTCTGTATGAAACTTCTTTAATAGCTTCGGGGCTCTGACATGACCCTTATGGACCCACTCGTTTTGTGAGGCGGGGAGGTGTTTCCATGCTACTAGGTATTGAGTTGTCCCATGATATCTCCTAGAGTCTAGGATTTCCTTTATTTTGAAGTGTTGTTCTCCTTCCACTATGATTGGAGGTGTGTGTGTGGGGGGGGGGGGGGGGATTTTTGGCCGTAAGGGTGACTGTTCTCTTTTCAGCAAACTGCAGTGAAAAATTGGGTGCATTTGCCTGAGATTTTTGGGTAATTCTAATTCTGCTGTTACTGGGTTTATATTTTTTTTAATTGGAAAACATCCTATATATATTTTGGTCCAAGTTTTTTACAAGGTTGTAGGGGTTTTAGGTATTTTGTAGACAAATATACCATTTCTCTTATAATGAATGGTGTGAGCTCAATTCTTTTTTTATCTGCTTGTGCTTTGTGTGCTTGCCTAGCTTCATCTAGGGCTTTTCTAACTATTGGCCAGGTGTTTTGTAATTTTTCTATCCATTCTTTCAGTGATGGGATTGCCAGTTCGTTTGGAATTAGTTCTGGCATGGGGTTGAAACTTTGACTGGTAGCTATTTGAAAAGGAGTGTAACCTGTGCTGGAGTGGACTACATTATTGTAGGCAACTTCTGCGAAAGGGAGTAGGTCCATCCAATCTGACTGCTGGAAATTAATAAAGCATCTTAAATATTGCTCAAGTACTGAGTTAGATTTCTCTGATTGACTGTTCCCCTGAGGATGATGACTAGAGGTCAGTCACTGAGTGGTCCCTAAAAGGGATAAAAATTCCTTCCAAAATGCAGACGTAAATTTCACTCCCCTATCAGATATGATGCGTTGGGGTGCCCCATGCAATCTGTATGTCAAGGTTCCGACTAATGAAACACTTCAAAGAACTTCCAGGCATTGTTTATCCTAAAAAGTCTTTAATCATGTAACAAAATGTCAGCACGGCAAGAATAAAGGATGCCAAGATCTGAAATCTCCACCCCTGAGCAGTTATTTTGCTAGCATTTTCCGTCCCTTATTTTGCTGTCATAAATCACGTTCTCTAATCAGCCTGGGGGCAAAGGTTCACTTCCATTCTGAAGCCTGCGTAATTACTGTCTACACATTCTTTCTCCTCCCCTCCCAGCCTCATCTAAATTAACTCTAAAAATACCAGACAGTTCTGCATATTTTGTCAAAGCAAGAATATCCAATATTAGCAGTGTTGACATTGTAAATATGCTGCACGAAACGTTTCGCTAAGGCTTTTGCGGTGGGAATCTTTTGGCAAGGGGTAAAGTGCACCTGTTTGGAAAACAAGTCCATGACCGTCCAGATGACAGTATTCCCATTGCTTTCTGGTAATTCCATTATAAAATCCATGGCTATTTCCCTCCAGGGGGCTGAGGGATTTGCCACTGTTTGTAACAGTCCGGGCAATTTCCCTTGCAACCTCTTTGCAGGTGCACATGTTGGGCAGCTGGCCATGTAACTTTCTATGTCCTTTTTCATGGATGGCCACCAAAATTGCCTTTTAATTAAGTGTAATGTTTTTACAAATCCAAAATGCCATGCTGATTTTGTGTCATGGCAAAGCTGCATGAATGTGACCCTCTGGGTCATTGGTATACATAACTTTTCCCCCACCCAAGGCAGCTCGTCCTTAATTGTGCACATGTGTCTATTTTTCTAGAACCATTCATCTGTTTCCAAAGTTTTCCAGAATTCAATTCCGATTTGGCTACCCAGCTGCGGTTTTAATTTAGTTTGGGCTCTGGTAGTTACTGGCGCTGCCAGTTGTGATTCCACCATAAGTGGTTTAGAATCAGTGGCTCGCATGCTGTTGTATTGGGGCATGCGAGATAGTGCATCTGCCAGGCAGTTCTTTCCCCCCAACAAGTGCTTGAGCGTAAAGTTGAATTGGTGAAAATGTTGGGACCAGTGGGCTTGCTTGGGGTTGAGCTTCCTGGGTGTTTTCAAGGCTTCCAGGTTTTTGTGGTCTGTCCACACCTGAAAAGGGATCTTATTCCCTTCGAGGAATTGGCGCCATGTAAGTGACGACCAATGTACCCCGTATGCCTCTTTCTCCCACACGGGCCAGTGCTGTTCCATTTTGGTGAGTTTCTTGGACTTATAAGTGCAGGGTTGCAATACCCCTTCATTGTTTTCTTGTAATAGTACAGCCCCCACTGCCACATCACTTGCATCCGCCTGTATTATGAAGGGCTTATCCATGTCTGGATGCCTCAGTACTGGTTTGGCAGAAAAGAGTCTCTTTAACCTCTCAAATGCCGCTTGGCATTCCATTGTCCATTTTAGTGGCTGGCTAGGTTTCACTGAGGATTCTTCCTTTGTTTTTAGTAAGTTCGTGAGGGGCAGGGTTATCTGGACAAATGAGGGAATGAATTGGCGATAAAAGTTTGTAAAGCCCAGGAAACTTTGCAGCTGCTTTCTTGTGCGAGGTGGTGCCCATTCTAATACTGCTCTCACCTTCCCTGGGTCCATTTCAATGCGCTGTGGTGATATGCGATAACCCAGGTAGTCTATTCTTTCCTGGTGGAATTTGCATTTCGATAATTTGGCATATAGGTGGGCAGCTCGCAGTTTCTTTAAAACCGCTCTGACTAGGTTGACATGTTCCTCTTTGGATTTGGTGAAGATAAGGATGTCATCTAAATAAACCAGGACCCCCTTAAATAGGTGCTCTCTTAGTACCTTGTTGATTAATTGCATAAATACTGTGGGACCCCCTTGTAATCCAAATGGAAAAACTTTGAATTGGTAGCACCCCATTGAGCAATTAAATGTGGTTTTCCATTCATCCCCTTCCCAAATTCTAACGCAGTAATACGCTTTCCTTAGATCTAGTTTAGTAAAAATTCTTCCTTTCGGTAGGTGTGAGCATTTTAATTCCTGTTAATATTCCTTGTCTTTTGCTATAGTGTGTGTGTGGGGGGGGGGGCAGAATACATTTTATTCAGGGTGCAAATGGCAAAATATGTGTCTTTAGATTTTTTACAAAGGTAAAAACCAGCTGTGGGTTTTAAAAGGGGCTGTGGTTTGTTTGTTTTTTTTCCCCTGCATTCGAGGAAATGCTTTTAAAACCACCTAGAAATAAATACCTTTTAGAAAAAAAAATATCCTTTAGAAAAAAGGGGTTAAATGCAGGCTCTGGCTGCCTTTCAGGGGCTTCTTTTTCCCCAGCTTTTGAGGCACTGATTTTTTTTTTTTTATTGAAAATTTTTAAAAGTTTTTACAAAAAACAGAAAAGACAATAACAAAAAAACAAAACAACCCTCACCCAACCCCTCCCAAACCACCCCCTCCATCCCCCCCGAGCTTCCCAGAGCTGAATATAGGCTTAATTAAAATTTTAAAAATCCTAAAAAAAAGTTAAACATAAAATAATTAACAATAAGATATATATAACAAAAAAAACATAAGCATTAATAAGAAAAAGTGCTTAAAAAAGAAGAAAAAAGAAAGAAGAAAAGAGATTAAAAAAAAGAAAAAAGAGAAAAAGTGCAATCTGTAAAATATCAAAGTTTATATACGAGTTATAAAAAGGCTAAATGATATTTTTTTATATCCAATTTGTATTGTGTGAAATTTATCCATTTTTCCCATACGGCAAAAAATTTCTCTTGCGATTGCTCCTTTAAGAAAGCCGAAATCTTTGCCATTTCCGCCAGATAAGAAACTTTAAAAAGCCACTCTTGCAAGGTAGGCAAAGATTCCTTCTTCCAATATTGCCCTACTAACAGCCTTGTGGCTGTGATCAAATTCAACATCAATATAACCTCCTTAGCATCACAATCAGTAACAATACCTAACAAAAACAATTGTGGAGTAAATTTTACCCTCTTTCTAAAAATTCTTTGAATATTCCACCATATCTTAATCCAAAAAGCTTTTATATTCTTACACGACCACCAAATATGATAATAAGTGGCATCCAGGCAACCACATCTCCAACATTTAGGCTGTAAGTCAGGATACATAAGAGACATTTTTTGTGGATCAAGGTGCCATCTATAAAACATTTTATAAAAATTCTCCCTTAAGTTCTGGGCTTGTGTAAATTTGACATTCCTCACCCAGATAGTTTCCCAGGTATCCAGTAGAACTGGTTCACCAGAGTTTTGTGCCCATTTAATCATACAGTCTTTAATTAGTTCTGATTCTGAATCCAGTTCCACTAGAACCCCGTAAATTCTCTTAATGTGAGTTCATCTTTGATCCTTTACTTGTTTAAAAAGATTTTCATCTTCTCTAAGCAAGCCCATATTACGATCCATCTTCCATCTATCCACTATTTGTCTATATTGAAACCATGAATAGCTAATATTTTCATGTACTAAATCTTCCAAAGATTTTAACTGCCAATTTTGGCCATCCCATCTAAGTAGTTGTGCATAAGAGACCCTATCCATTTTAACTCCTCTCCTTATCCCCTCTATCGCATGCCAAGGTATAGCCCATAATGGTATTTTAAAATCACTTTTATAATATTTCCTCCAAACCCGAAGTAGAGAAATCCTTATAATATGAGATTTAAAAACCCGATCCACTTTTTTATTAAAAATTAAATAGGCATGCCATCCAAAAAGTAAATCCCAACCCTCCAGATGGAGTATTTCTACATTTGTTAAATTTACCCAATCACTAATTAATGTTAAAACCACAGCATCATAATATAATTTCAAATTTGGTACCTTGAGTCCACCTCCCTCACGGAAGTCTTGCATAATTTTAAGCTTTACCCTTGTTTTTTTCCCTGCCCAAATAAATTTATTAATGCCTTTCTGCCATTCATTTAAATTAACCTCATTCTTTAAAATAGGTAGCATTTGAAACAAAAAGAGAAATTTTGGTAGGACATTCATTTTAATCACTGCAATTCTTCCCATAAGAGATAACTGTAACTTCTCCCAATTCTTCAAGTCTTTCTGTACCCTGACCCACAGCCTTTCATAATTATTCTTATACAATTTTACATTAGAAACAGATAAAGTAACCCCCAAATATTTTATCTTATCAACAACTTCAAAATCAGTCATTTCACCAAAATCTGCTTGTCCCGATTAGTCATGTTTTTAGATAATATTTTAGTCTTATTATTATTAATTTTAAAACCCGAAACCCGTCCATATTGGTAAATCAGTTGTAGTAACTTTACTACAGAATAGGTAGGTTGAGACAAAGTAACCACCAAGTCATCTGCAAAAGCTCTTAACTTGTATTCTTTTTTGTTAACTTCTATTCCTTTTATTTCCTGCGACTCTCGAATTTTAATCAACAAAATTTCCAATGTTAGAACAAACAGTAACGGTGACAATGGACATCCCTGTCTTGTACCTTTTTCTATTGTAAAAACCTCTGACAAGCCCCCATTAACAATAAGTTGTGCCGTTTGTTTTTGATATATAGCACCAAAAGCTTGTAATATTTTTTCTCCAAAATTCATCTCCTCAACTACTCTTAACATAAACTGCCAATTCAATTGATCAAAAGCTTTTTCAGCATCTAAAAATATCAGCCCTGCAGAGATTTGGTTATTCTTATCTAAATATTCTAATAAATTGATAATTTGTCTAGCATTATTTTTCATATACCTACCGGTTATAAAACCCGATTGATCCTTATGTATAGAATCAAAGACTTTTCTTTTAATTTAATCTCATCTTCCAGTTCCTTACGTTTCTGGATCTGCTTTTGTCTATGGACATTATTCATTTTTATCAGAATCCCACGCATGAAAGCTTTACCTGCATCCCATACCATTGATATTGATGTTTCCTTATGCATATTTAAAGCAAAATAATCCTTTAAGCACTCCTTTAATTTTTGAACATTCCTTTCTTGTCTAAATAAGTTCTCATTCACCCTCCAGGATCTCCTCTCCTCTTTTTCATCAGCCAATTCCATCCAAACTGGACTATGATCCGTCAATGACCTAGGAAAGATTTTTTACATTCTTTACCCTATTATATAAGTCAGTTGTAATCAAGAAAAAGTCAATTCTTGAAAAAGATTGATGTCTATCTGAGAAAAAGGTCCTTTGTGTATCTAAGACACCATTCCAATCTCCCATTAATATCACAGATCTATAGTCCAGCGAAGTTATTTTCTGATGTAACAATCTATAAAATTGTTCCTGTTGCTGGTTTGGTGCGTACAGTCCCACTATAAGTATTTTCTTACCATATAAACCAAGTTCAATCATAACATATCTTCCTTGAGGATCTGATTCTACCAGACAAACTGGTAGACTTTGCTTAACGTCAATAACCACACCCCCTTTTTTCCCAGGGGCAGGAGATACAAAATGAGATCCCAGACGAGCATTGGCTAGATATTTTTGATCTTTGAGTAGAATATGAGTTTCCTGCAAACAAATAATATCATTATTATGTTGCTTTAGGTAATAAAAAATTTTCTTTCTTTTCTGGGGGGAGTTAAGGCCGTTAACATTCCAGGTCAGGAACTTTGCCATCTCCCTTGACCAGGAGCCTGGAGAAGACTGCCTGAAGATCTGCCATTGAAGAATGTGTTGCAGAACTCTTGGGTCTTGCTCCTCCCACCGGCAATGAGACACTTTCATGAGAAGATTCTTTAACTTCTTTCTTCTGTTGTTCCTTTTCCTTACGTCTATGTGCTGCACGAGTCATTCTCTGCTCTTTGACCTCTGCTTGACGCGACCATTCCACCTGTGACTTTCCAGCAGCCATCAGACCTAATCCTTCAGACTTCTGTTCCACCTCTTTGCTGCCCAGAGCTTTCTGAATCATAGATGAAGATGAGCCTGCTCCCAGGACCGTATTATAAAACTCTTTGGCTTTAACAACCGTATTAAGTCTGTAACGTGTCTCCGCATGGCTCAAAACAATACCCATCGGAATCTCCCATCTGAATGGCATCAGTCTTGTTTTAAGTTCATTAGCTAGAAAGGCAAAGTCTTTTCTATTTCTTAAAATTTTGGATGGGATTTCCTTTAAAATAATGACATCTTGGGCAGCAATCTGGAATCTCTTATTATAAAAAGCTTGTATGATTTCATTACGCAGAGATCTCTTTGCAAAGTAGATCACCACATCTCTTGGCAGATTCTTTTGTTTCGCAATCCAGGAATTAACTCTGTAAATTTTTTCCACTTCTCTACGTAATCCATCTTTATCCCTATTCAGAACAACAGCTAGATCATTAAGCACCATCTCTGTCAAATCTTGATTCATATCTTCTTTCAGACCCCTAATTCTCAAAGCATGCTCCATTTCCCTATACTGAGACATAAGAATATCCTCTTGTGAGGTTTCCATCTTTTTTTCCATATCTTGGAATTTATCTTCAAGGAGGTCTACTTTATCTGCAACCTCTTCCACTCTGGAGTCCAACTTCTTGACCACAGAAGCCAGGCCTGATAAAGCTGTTACTATGTCTTGCCTCAAAATAGTATTATTCTCCACTAAAAGCTCCTTCATTTCCTCTTTACTTTCAGATTTATTCTGTTTAAGAAGGTCTTTCATTTCCTCTTTACTTTCAGACTTGTTCTGTTCAAGAAGTTGCTTCATTTCCTCTCTGATTTGGGATACAGCATTTCCCATTATATCTTTGATGTCTTGTGCAGATAAGCCTGGCAAAGGAGGAGAAGGTGGAGGTGTAACTTTAGGTTGCAGTACTGGTGGTGTAGCTTTAAGTTGTTGTTGTACTGTTAGAATTGCAGGAGAGGAAACCACCTTAGAAACTATAGAAGCTGGTTGCCTCTTTGAAGCCATTTTTCAAAATCTTATTCTCTCTTTCTTTCTTCTTTAAAAAAAAGAAAAAGAAAATACTAAAATCCTTAAGGTTTAAAAGAAAAGACCAGGGAGAGTGCAAGAAAAGAACTTCAAAACCTCCAAAACGCTTTCAAAAGAAAAGAAAAGCTTGAAAGCAGTCCATACGTTTCATTTAAATCCGTTCTTTCTTTCCGGAAAAAAAAAAGCAAAGCACTTTCAAAGCGCCATCTTACTTTCACTCTCCACACCAACAAAAAACAAAAGAAAAAGAAATCAACATGAACTAAAAGAGAAATAAAACACTACACTCCAAGTAAAATCCTTTAGACAGCTCTGTCCACTTGAAAAGTCACTCACCAGAACACTTTAAGCGCGGAGATGGTAGCGGCGTTTCACTTTGTTTCCGAAGAAACAAAAACAGCTGGGAGGCGGAGAAAGCACGAACTCTGAGGGAGCACTCTTTCTACCCCCCCCCCAAAAAAAATCCAGGGGGGGGTTAAGAGGTTCTACCTCTATTCGTGTAGTCTCTACCCCTTCCCTTCGCCCGGGAAGGGGATTTCGAGCCGCGGGCCAGCTGATGTCCTCTGTGCTCCGCAGATCTAACGCCGTCCCAGGAGGATGGCTACAAAGTAGCCGCCATCATCGTCGCTGACCACTGCGAGGCACTGATTTTTAAAACTCCACAAAAATTAAAAGCATCGTTAGGCTAGAATGATTAGAAATAAAAAGCCTTTTTTATTTTTTATTTCACAGCTCCCCAAAGTAGGGCTTGTTTTTTAAAAACACAGGCCTCTGCTAATTATTCACTTTACTTAGCTCTTTTTGGTTTTGAATGTCCATAGAATTAGTCTAGAGTTAACCTAATCATGTGCCCAGAGGATTGACTGCCAATCTTGATGGGATTAGGCCAAAACGTCACATCCAGAGGGTGGGGGCTGAGCACGTCACTTCCTTTTAGGGCCATGACCTGTTGACGTAATCAGCACGTGGGTTTGTTTACTTTGATGACGTCACTGATCAAAAGTGCTGATAATTTTCATTAAAAAAAGGTATACACTACTTCTACTAATCTCAGCAGTTAAAATGAATATTCTTCCAAAGTTTCTTTTTTTGTTTCAAATGATACCTATTTTGAAAAAAGATGCCAACTTGGAGGAATGGCAGAAGGGGATTAATACGTTTATCTGGGCAGGGAAAAAACCAAGAGTTAAGTTTAAGTTTATACAAGATGTATGGGAAAGAGGAGGACTTAAGGCGCCTAATTTAAAATTGTACTATGACGCGGTGGCTTTAACGCTGATTAGTGATTGGCTCAATTTAACAAATAAAAATATCCTTTCTCTTGAGGGATGGGATTTAGTATATGGATGGCATGCTTATTTAATTTATGATAAAAAAGTGGATCAGGTTTTTAAATCCCATATCTTGAGAAGTGCTTTGTTGCGTGTCTGGAAGAAGTATTATTATAGGTTAAATTATAAAATTCCAATTTGGGGAATTCCTGGACACGCGATAGAGGGAATATCTAGGGGTGTGAATTTGGATAGGATTTCTTACAAGGAATTACTTAGTTTGGTAGGGAAGGATTGGCAATTAAAGTCTTTAACCGAGCTGAAGCAAGAAAATATTGTATACTCTTGGTTTCAGTACAATCAATTGTTAGTGAGGTGGAGTCTAGATCAAAAGGTTGGTATTACCTTAGAGGATGTGAATTTGGTAAAACAGATTAAAGATCAAACTCGAGCCCAAATAAAGAGAATTTATAATGTTATAATAGAATTAGATTCCGAAACGGAGTTAGTTAAAGATTGTATGGTTAAATGGGCTCAAAATATTCAAGAACCGATTTTATTGGATACATGGGAGACAATTTGGGTTAGAAATGTAAAATTTACCCAAGCGCAAAATTTAAGAGAAAATTTTTATAAAATGCTTTATAGATGGCATTTAGATCCCCAAAAGTTGTCCCTCATGTATCCTAATTTACAGCCCAAATGTTGGAGATGTGGAAGTTTAGATGCAACCTATTTTCATATTTGGTGGACTTGTAGAGATATAAAAGCTTTTTGGATTAAGATTTGGTGGAATATTCAAAAGATTTTTAAGAGAAAGATAAAGTTTACTCCACAATTATTTTTGTTTGGTATTATGGTTGATTTTGATGTTAAAGAAATTAATTTGATGCTGAATCTTATAACAGCTGCAAGATTATTGGTGGGGCAATATTGGAAGAAAAACTCTTTGCCTACTATGGAAGAATGGATACTTAAGGTGTCTAACTTAGCAGAAATGGTGAAAATTTCTGCTTATTTGAAGGATCGTTCACAAGAAAAATACATTTCGGTCTGGAGAAGATGGATTGATTATATTCAAAAGAAATATGAGACTGAAAAGTATTATCTTGCTTATGAGTAGATTTTAGGTTATTATTAATAGTTTAATATGATTGAATTTATATTATTTTTAGTGTTATGGTTTAATTATATTATTATCTTTGTTTTTAATTTGTTAATATTTGTTTTGGAAAGGAGTTAAAGTATGTTATGGTTTGATTGATAGTATAGGCGGGTAATGTTAGTTAGATTATGATTGTTTATTTGTTACCCTGTAATCAGCTCTGGGAAGTGGGGGAGGGGGGGAAGGGGTGGGAGGGGTTTGGGTTATATTGTATTAAATTTGTAAAACTGTTAATAAAAAAAATGTGGTTTTTGGCTTGATGTCATGGTTCTGAAAGAAGAAGCTTTTCAAAGAACTTTGAGGCTTTGTTTACCTTAAAGAATCCTTTTATTGCTACATAGCTTCGGCACATACATAATGAAGCCAAAAACTGAATCCTCCCTCCCCCAATCACCCGTAACAAAGGATAACTCACTCCTTCATTTAACAGTCATCAATCACGTTCTCCAATTAGTTTGAAGTGTGAACTTTCCCTCCCGTAACTCCTCTGGTTACAACTGACCTTGGAAATACTGTACTGAAATATTGTTATGGCTAACTATCCCCCGAGTACATACTTTTCCCCCCGCTATTCTAACATTGTCTGACTTTAACTCTAGAAGTGATGCACAGGTTAAATAAAACTTGTTTGCTTCTTCATATATGTCAAGCAAGAACATACGATGTTAGCTTCTCTCCTTGATTAGTTTGCATCCATTGCTTCTTGTCTTGCCTTCAGGTGCTTTGGAAAATAGGTTGACCCCCTCTTCTTTGTGGTAGCCCCTCAAATATTGGAACACTGCTATCATGTCTCCTCTAGTCCTTCTTTTCACTAGACTAGACATACGCGTTTCCTGCAACCGTTCTTTATATGTTCTAGCCTCCAGCCCCCTAATCATCTTTGTTGTTCTTCTCTGCACTCTTTCCAGAGTCTCAACATCTTTTTTACGTTGTGGGAACCAAAACTGGATGCAGTATTCCAAGTGTGGTCTTACCAAGGCATTATAAAGAGGTACTAACACTTCACGTGATCTTGATTCTAGAGCATATTCTACTAGATAAATGTCACACAGTGAAGAGGTGCTGGGTATATATTTGGACATATTCATCTCTATTACTATAGGCCTGTGCAGAGTGTATCCTGCAAGATAAAAGCTTGTCACAGGCCCCAGTTGTACGTGCACAAATAGGAGTCCTTTTTTCAAAAAACATAGGGGCCAATGTATTTGAGGTTAAATGGTTCCTGGAACCATGTAAACAAAGAAATAGGAGAAAGTGACCTGCCATTGCCAAACTACAGTTGCCCGTTCTGGAACCGTGAAAGTAGTAACAATTAAGAAAAAATAGTAATACTATTTGATTCTAACGACAATATCCACATTTTTTTCTACCCCTCCACTTCCTTCTGAAACTGTGAGATCGCAACATGCTCACATGATGCAGTTTCTGAAAGCAGGCATCATACAGATCCTGCATCATCTGATAGAATATCTGCATGACCAGGAGAAGCAAGTTGACAGTGACACCAAATCAGATCTCATTAAAATTTTTTGCCTTAGACATTTCAGACCTGAAGCCCTTTAGTTCATCATCAATATTTCTTTGATACTGAATAAATTATATTTCACACGGTTGAAATATATGTTGAGGTGATAATCTTCATACATGGCACAGGGGAAGCTGCTGGTCCATTTTCAGTAAATGAAATATTGTCAAATATTGTGGACAAATGGCTCATAGTCTGAAAAGGCTGGTATGTCAGATTGTTACAGGTAGACTTCACTTTAAAAAGTTACAACAGTGCTGAAAAAGTAACTTTATGACTTGTCCTCACATTTACTACTGCCACAGCGTCCCACCAGTTATATGATAGGCACTTGGGCACTTTGCAACAAGCAAGCATTGATGACCATCACAACATCTTGTGGTCTTGTGATCCCAATTGGATTTTGCAAAGGTGCTAAAAATTTAGGATTGGAGCAATTAGTCCAGAGCAACACAACTTTACACAAGATAGGTGCCATCTAGAGGTGTCTCAGTATAGATTTCTACTTTTATTTAGTCATTGTACTATCTCACAGACAATAGGAGCTTTTTGTGCATCAGCTACTACTAATGTAAGTATCTTTTATTACTACAGTTTAGGAAGTAGATTTGTTAGAAGTAAATTAGTATTTGTCTCAAAGATGCTTTTTCAAAAGGCAACTTGGACTTTCTTTGTTTTTTCTTGAAGACATTTTGCTTCTCGTCCAAGAAGCATCCTCAGTTCTGACTGAATGGTGTGGAATGGAAGGATTTATATTCCTTACAGTCATCTGGTTGTTAGCACTTGACCCTCCTTCAAAGTACTAACAACCAGGTGACTGCAAGGAATATAAATCCTTCTATTCCCCATCATTCAGTCAGAATTGAGGATGCTTCTTGGATGAGAAGTGAAATATTTTCAAGTAAAAACAAAGAAAGTCCAAGTTGCCTTTTGAAAAAGCACCTTTGGGACAACCATGACCTGGATGACTGAGAATCTCCATAGACATTAAAATAGTATTTTTTTTTTAAATGGGAGTGAGCCAGTTTGATCTAGTGGTTAAGGAAGGCTTCAGTCTAGAAATCAGGTGACTGTGAGTTCTAGTTCTGCCTTTGTTGTGAAAGTTGGCTGATCACTCTTTCAGTCCATGACATCAGGCTCAGGCAATAAGCCGGTGGGTGAATTCCTGTCACAACCTACTGATCAACAATTGGTTGATCTGAAAAAGTGGACACTGCACCTGCAGAAAAAACACTAGGGAGGGAAAAAAAGTATTTAAATTGGAGTCCGATGAAAAGTTTGCTATCTTACCAAAGCCTACTTATGCTTAATGGAATTAGAATGTTACAGGAGACCCATAGACTTTCATATCCTACTCTTTACATGCAAAATTAGAAGCTAAAATGTCTACTGTATATGGGTTCTCCACAGAAGTATGCTAGGCTGCAGTAAGAAAATTCAGGAACCGGGTATACAGATACTGTATATTGTGAATTTTCCTGAAGTTCTACCCATTTCTACCCATTTTCCCAGTTCTACCAATGGGGGCTTTCAGAAGCCTGTATAGAAAAATGTAAAAAAAAGGTGAAAAGGCAAGGCAGGAGACTTCCTGAGGTTTCCTCACATAGAGGAGACTGTATTGTAATTAGTAGAGATCACAAACAATCCTACTGTAGAAACTGAGGGCGAGAATCCCAATCATAGTGAATCATAGCGAAAATATATTTCAGAACAATGTGGAGGTGTTGTGGGATGATAATTTACAGCTACTGGTAATCACTGTTAAGAATAGAGAAGATGATGGCCATAGGAATTTAAACATAATGCTGCTCAGGTGATGTCCTCAAGAAAAAGAAGATAGCATTTGGTAGATGAATTTCAGTATTTTGCAGGGTGTCTACTATACTTGTTAGATTGCAGAGTATTTATAAAACAAGAAGTTGTTGCTAGAGCTACACACTTCTACTCCAGAGGGGGTATTTTCATAGACATAATAAATAGTCTTTTACAGGTACATTTTTAAGTACATGTAGTGTAACAATTGAAGATTTATATTGTGAGTAGGGTCACTTTATTATTACAGACAGGTCCCAACAAGAAAAAATGTTGCTAGTGACCATCACTTCTGTGGTGTTCTACAAAAAGGGGTTCTACAGCTACAGTGAGGTAATTTTGTATCATTCTTTCAAAGACTTTGTAGCTATGGCACAGGAGAGAAATTGGACGGTTGTCCTTAGGGTTATTGGCCACTTTATCTGGTTTTAAAATGGCTGCAACCTTAGCCTTTCACCAGATACTAGGTACAGTATCTTACATTGTTCCAAGCATTCATTAAACATTTCTAATAGCCACTGTCTTGCTGTCAGTCCAAATTGCTTTATCTGTTCAATAAGGATGTCATCTAAACCAGCAGCTTTCTGTGGCCTACTCTTCCTTATAGTTTCTCTCAGTTCTTCCATAATAAAGGGGGATGATAAGTTAGTCGTTTCATTCTCCTTATTTCTATTGATCTTAATCTTGTGTTTTGGTGGCCTTTGATCTGGGTTGCCATTCTTAAGAAGCTGACTGGCTATTTGGTCTGCAGTCAAGGGTGAGTTGGATCAAAATTCAGGCGCCTTAACAATCTCCACACTTTGTGGCTACTTGTGCTTATGTCCAGGTCTTCTGTTGTTTTAATCCAGCTTTCTCCCTTAGCTTCAGCTATATAAGTAATTAACTGCTGTCCTGCATTCACTGTGTCTTCTGCCATAGGATCAGCCTCAAAAAGAGTGAGATATGTTGCAATTTGTCCTTTGTTTCTGCTGTAAGTCCTTGGATATACTGTGTTTCCCTGAAAATAAGACCTATCCCCAAAATAAGCCCTACTTAAGAGCCTGCACAGCCGGCCGGCCACCCATTCCATCACACAGTCTGGTTGCTAGACACGGGGGGAGGGGGAGGGGGAGCTGCCCCATGTGCCCCACAACCGCTTACCAGGTCTCACGTACGGGGAATCTGCACCACCCACCTCCCCCTCTGCCTCTGCCTCTGCCTGCGCGCTCAGCCTGCTACTGTAAACCTCACTTCTAGCCGGGTGATTGATTTAGCAAAGTGAAGGCATGGGGAGGCAGGCGGTGGAGATTCTCTGTACATGAGACCAGGTTGCTTTTTTCCGCTGCTGAATTTTCGCTGCCATACTATTTAACTTTCTTTAAAGTTTACTTGATGCAGAATGGGAAGGATCCACATTCTGCATCAAGTAAACTTTAAAGAACGTTATACAGTATGGCAGCAAAAATCCTTCAGTGGGGGAAAAACCCAGTTTTTTGAGATGCCAGACTAGTGTGCATTCATGTGCCTCCAATCCCCTTGCTTGCTGCAAAGTCAGATTGGAGTTCTTGGGCCACTCCTTCCAGCCAATTTTGGAGCTGGTCCAAAAGTGAAGGGAATGGTTCCCACCGCACCTGATCGTTGCAGGGCTTCGTTTCCAAAGACCCTCTGCACAGGATCCGGACAAACCGAGATCCGGGACTGAAAAAGCAGCAATGGGAGCTAAGGGCTGTTCAAAGAAGGCGGAAGAAGGAGAAAGTGGGAAAAGCTGAGCTTCTGGTTAGGCAGAGAATGAGACAGACATGAGAGGCTAGAACTCCAGCCTCTCAGTCTGGTTTCACTTTGCGAAACTTAAAAGGGATGGAAAGTTGCCCTGGAGGGGCAATGAAGAAAGAGGGATACTTCAGGAGCTTGGATCTGGTGGCGACCGATCTGGGTGAACTGGAGCCCTCTCTAAAGGGGCGAAAGAAAGGCTGCCGGGGAGCTGAGGCAGCCCAAGTTGTCTACAGCTGGAAGGGAAGCTATGCAAAACAGCTAATCTTCAACAACGAGCTGAGTCTGGGTGAGCTGAAGTTTTTTCCTTCTCCTTGTGATTGAAAATGTTGAGACCCTGAAAAGGAGAACCTGAAAGAGTAAAGACCCCCAGAGAGACTATTTTTTAAAAGTGGCAGTTTATCATTAAGGGGAAGCAGTTCATGAATATCAGAGTATCGGAGTATTGGAGTATTGGAGACTGATAAATAAGCCGAGGAGGACATCTAGTGGCGAAAAACAAGAAATAAAAAGAAAAAGGTCTTATATTACAAACGACCTTTGAGAATTTGAGAACAAAACAGTGCCTTGATTTGAGATTACAAGTGAAAAGACTGTTTATAGCTATACTTGTTGATGCTGGCTAAAACCAAATAGACACTATCTGGAAAAAAAGAACTTAAGACGTGACTGGAGGAGGTGGATTTGCCTCACAACAGCTGATTTCTGTTTACACTTTGGATATAGGTTTAAGATTGTGAGCCACAAAATGTGTACATCCAATATTTCCTGACTTGTAAAGAAAACTTCTTCGGCGCCCTCTGTTGGACAAGCTAGCCCAACAACTCAGAGTTTTGTTGGTACAATGCTGCAACGTGACAAAGCAAGCACTGCTCAAGACAAAATGCAGGCCTCATTAAAACTAATTCAAGAAATGATGCAGAGAAATCATGAGGAGACACAAAGTAAACTGGAGAAAGTAAGTGAAGAAATTCTGGATATAAAGGCACAATTTGAAGCTCAAAATCAAAAGATCATTAAAAATGAACAGAAAATTCAGGAAATGGAAAATAAAACTGAGGACATTGATAAAAAGGTGGAAATGTTATTGCAAAAGAATGAAGAATTAGAACAAACAAATCAAGAGCTGGAACGGGCCATGGCAACGGTAGAAATGGGAAAAGCGGAACATTATTTGAGATTCCAAAATATTCCTGAAGATAGTGAAGAAAATATAGAAATGGTGATTATTGAGTTATTGGTAAATGTAGATAGAGCAGACATCCAAAACGAGACGGATCAGATATTCCGCATGAATTCAAGCTACACAAGAAAAAATAGATTACCAAGAGAAGTACATGTGAGATTCATGAAGAAATCATGAGATGAAGTATTGAGAAAAGTGAGAGAGGAACCATTACAATACAAAAATAAAGAAATTGTGGTCCTAAAGCAGATACCCAAGAGGGTAAGGGATACTCGGAGACACTACCATTTTCTAACTACAAAGTTGATTGCTAAAGGAATAAATTTAAGATGGCTAATGCCGGAAGGCATTCTAATAAACTGGAATAATACAAGATATCGACTGGATTCAATTTGGAAAGGAGAGGACTTCGAAGTAAGAAATAGAGCAACTTTGAATGAAGGACTGTATCAACAACAAGGGGACAAGCAAACGGGAGAGACTGCCCAAGGTGCAATGGCACAAGCAGAACAACAGAAGGAGAAAGACGAACAAAAGGGTGAAGGGGAAGGAACTGACAGAGAACAAAGGATTACAAGATTGACTAGACCAAAATATAAATAATGGAAAAGGAAATGGAGAAAAAAATGGATTTTTTTTTTTGGTAAACATAAATGGACTAAACTCTCCATCAAAAAGAAATAACATTTTTAGGAAACTACAGAAATTAAACACAGATATAATCTGTTTCCCCTTTATGGATTACTGCCTTGTCGTGGCGAAGGGGCTTGCGTAACTCAATGAAGCTATAAGCTATGCCGTGCAGGGCCACCCAAGACGGACAGGTTATAGCAGAGAGTTCTGACAAAATGTGATCCACTGGAGAAGGAAATGGCAAACCACTCCAGTATCTTTGCCATGAAAACCCCATGGACAGTACTAAAAGGAAAAAAGATATGACGCTGGAAGATGAGCCCCTCAGGTCGGAAGGTGTCCAATATGCTACTGGGGAAGAGCAGAGGGCTAGTACTAGTAGCGCCAGAAAGAATGAAGCGACTGGGCCAAAGCCGAAAGGACGCTCAGCTGTGGATATATCTGGTGGTGAAAGGAAAGTCCAATGCTGTAAAGATTTTTTCTCCATAGGAACCTGGAATGTAAGATCCATGAATCAAGGCAAGCTAGACGTAGTCAAAAAAGAGATGACAAGACTGAACATCGACATCTTAGGAATCAGCGAACTAAAATGGACAGGAATGGGTGAATTTAACTCAGATGACCATCAGGTATACTACTGTGGGCAAGAATCCCTCAGAAGAAATGGAGTAGCCTTCATAGTCAATAAAAGAATAGGAAAAGCAATACTGGGATACAATCCTCAAAATGACAGAATGATCTCTATTCGAATCCAAGGCAAACCATTCAATATCACAGTAGTCCAAATCTATGCCCCAACCACTGGTGCTGAAGAGGATGAAATTGACCGGTTCTATGAAGCCCTACAGCACCTTATAGAATTAACACCAAAAAATGATGTCCTTATCATCATGGGGGATTGGAATGCTAAGGTAGGAAGCCAAAAGATAACCGGAATAACAGGCAAGTTTGGCCTTGGAGTACAAAATGAAGCAGGGCACAGGCTAATAGAATTTTGTCAAGAGAATACGATGGTCATAACAAACACTCTTTTCCAACAACCCAAGAGACGGCTCTACACATGGACATCACCAGACGGTCAACATAGAAATCAGATTGACTATGTGCTCTGCAGCCAAAGATGGAGAAGCTCTATACAGTCAGTAAAAACAAGACCAGGAGCTGACTGTGGCTCAGATCATGAGCTTCTCGTTGCAAAATTTAGGCTTAAATTGAAAAAAGTAGGGAAAAGCACTAGGCCACTCAGGTATGAATTAAATCATATTCCTGATGAATATACAGTAGAGGTGACAAATAGATTTAAGGAACTGGATCTGATAGACAGAGTGCCTGAAGAACTATGGATGGAAGTTCGCAACATTGTACAAGAGGTAGCAACTAAAACCATCCCAAAGAAAAAGAAATGCAAGAAAGCAAAATGGCTGTCTGAGGAAGCTTTGCAAATAGCTGAGGAAAGAAGGGAAGCGAAAGGCAAAGAAGAAAGAGAAAGATACACCCAATTGAATGCAGAATTCCAGAGAGTAGCTAGAAGAGATAAGAATGCCTTCTTAAATGAACAGTGCAAAGAAATAGAAGAAAACAACAGAATAGGGAGGACCAGAGATTTCTTCAAGAAAATTGGAGATATGAAGGGAATGTTTCATGCAAAGATGGGCATGATAAAGGACCAAAATGGCAGAGACCTAACAGAGGCAGAAGAGATTAAGAAGAGATGGCAAAACTACACAGAAGAACTATACAAGAATGAGCTTAACATCCCAGATAACCACAATGAGATGGTCATTGACCTCGAACCAGACATCCTAGAATGTGAAGTGAAATGGGCCTTAGAAAATCTGAGCAACAACAAAGCTAGTGGAGGTGACAGTATTCCAGCTGAGCTATTCAAAATCTTAAAAGATGATGCAGTAAAAGTGCTACATTCAATTTGCCAGCAAATTTGGAAAACTCAACAGTGGCCACAGGATTGGAAAAGGTCAGTTTACATTCCAATTCCAAAGGCAATGCCAAAGAATGTTCAAACTATCGCACCATTGCACTCATTTCACATGCTAGTAAAGTTATGCTTAAAATCCTACAAGCTAGACTCCAGCAGTATGTGGATCGAGAACTACCAGAAGTACAGGCAGGATTTCAAAGAGGCAGAGGAACTAGAGATCAAATTGCCAACATACGCTGGATCATGGAGAAAGCTAGGGAGTTCCAGAAAAACATCTACTTCTGCTTCATTGACTATGCAAAAGCCTTTGATTGTGTGGATCACAACAAATTGTGGCAAGTCCTTAAAGAGATGGGAGTACCAGACCATCTCATTTGTCTCTTGAGAAACCTATATGTGGGTCAAGAAGCAACAGTGAGAACCGAACACGGAACCACTGATTGGTTCAAAATTGGAAAAGGAGTCCGGCAAGGCTGTATACTGTCGCCCTGCCTATTTAACTTATATGCAGAGCACATCATGAGAAAGGCAGGGCTAGATGAATCAAAAGTTGGAATTAAGATTGCCGGGAGAAATATCAACAACCTAAGATATGCAGATGATACCACTCTGATGGCAGAAAGTGAAGAGGAACTAAAGAGCCTCTTGATGCGGGTGAAGGAGGAGAGTGCAAAAGTTGGCTTGAAACTCAACATTAAGAAAACCAAAATCATGGCATCCGGCCCTCTCAATTCCTGGCAAATAGATGGGGAAGAAATGGAGGTAGTGACAGATTTTATTTTTCTGGGCTCCAAGATCACCTCAGATGGGGACTGCAGCCAAGAAATTAAAAGACGCTTGCTCCTGGGGAGGAAAGCTATGGCAAATCTAGGCAGCATTCTAAAAAGCAGAGACATCACCCTGCCAACAAAAGTGCGTATAGTCCAGGCCATGGTTTTCCCAGTTGCAATGTATGGCTGTGAAAGTTGGACCATAAGAAAGGCTGAGCGCAAAAGAATTGAGGCCTTTGAACTATGGTGCTGGAGAAGACTCCTGCGAGCCCCTTGGACTGCAAGGCGTTCAAACCGGTCAGTCCTAGAAGAGATCAACCCCGACTGCTCTTTAGAAGGCCAGATCCTGAAGTTGAAACTCAAGTACTTTGGCCACCTAATGAGAAGGAAGGATTCACTGGAGAAGAGCCTAATGCTGGGAAAGATTGAGGGCAATAGAAGAAGGGGACGACAGAGAATGAGATGGCTGGATGGAGTCACTGAAGCAGTAGGTGTGAATTTAAATGGACTCCAGAAGATGGTAGAGGACAGGAAGACCTGGAGGAACGTTGTCCATGGGGTCGCGATGGGTCGGACACGACTTCGCAATTAACAACAACAACATTAGTTTGCTTAAGGAGCAATTTAATATGTTGATAGCTGATCAGATTGCAATTAATTTGAAGTATATGCAACATAATATATTTTGTAATGCAAATAAACCTGGTAGGTGGTTGGCTTACCAACTATGAAAGAAACAGAAATCAAGGATTATAGAAAAAATAAATTACAAAGGTAAAGAAGTTTATCAACAAAATTTGATTAAAAGGAGTTTTTTAGATTTTTATTCAAAGTTATATGCTAGTGATAACATACAAGTTTCAGATATAGAAAAGTATTTGCAGGAATCACAGTTTCCTAAACTTACTACTGATCAAAGAGATGAGATTAATGGTTTAATTACTTCGGATGAGATTATTTGGGCTATTAAACAATTGAAAGTTGGTAAAGTTCCAGGTACAGATGGATTAACAGCAATTTATTATAAAATGCTACCTGAAGAAATGATAGAACCATTGAAGGAACTTTTTAATAATATTTTATTGGGAGCAGAGGTACCCCCATCATGGAGAAGGGCTTTTATATCATTGATTCCAAAGGAGGATCAAGATTTGACCCAGCCCCCAAATTATAGGCCTATATCTCTTTTGAACACAGATTATAAAATTTTTTCGAAAATATTGGCAAATAGATTAATGCGAGTTTTGAAGCAATTGGTTCATAGTGACCAATCTGGATTTATATCTGGAAGATATATGAAATATAATGTTAGACAAATCATTAATCTAATTGAGTATTTGGATAAGAATAATCAAATCCCTGCTGCTTTGATTTTTTTAGATGCTGAGAAAGCATTTGATCAATTAGATTGGCAGTTTTTATTTAGAGTAGTAGAGGAAATGAATTTTGGGGACAAATTTTTAATTGCCCTTAAGGCAATATATCAACAACAATCTGCACAAATTATAGTTAATGGGGGTTTAACAGAAGCATTTAAAATTGAAAAGGGTATAAGACAGGGATGTCCTTTATCCCCATTGTTATTTGATTTAACAATGGAGATTTTACTTATTAAAATTTGGGAGTCACCTAGAATAAAGGGAATAAAAATAAATAAGAATGATTATAGGTTGAGAGCTTTTGCTGATGATTTGGTTGTGACATTATCTCAACCGATAGACTCAGTTAGGGATTTGGTAAAAATTTTAACTCAGTATGGGAAGGTTTCTGGTTTTAAGGTAAATAATAATAAGACTAAAATATTATCGAAAAATATGTCTATGAAGGAAAAGGATGTTTTGACTAAATTAACTGGTTTTGAAATAGTGAGAAAGGTTAAATATTTGGGAGTATATATCACAGCTTCCAATGTCAAATTGTATAAAAATAATTATGAGATATTATGGGCAAAAGTGCAAAAGGACTTAAATGATTGGAAAAAATTACAATTATCTTTGTTGGGGAGAATTTCAGCAGTTAAAATGAATATACTTCCGAAATTTCTTTTCTTGTTTCAAATGATACCTATTTTAAAGAAAGATGCTAATTTGGAGGAATGGCAGAAAGGGATTAATAAGTTTATTTGGGCAGGGAAAAAGCCAAGAGTTAAATTCAAGATTATACAAGATATACGGGAAAGAGGAGGGCTTAAAGCGCCTAATTTAAAATTGTATTATGATGCGGCGGCTTTAACTCTGATTAGTGATTGGCTCAACTTAACAAATAAAAATATTCTTTCTCTTGAGGGATGGGATTTATTATATGGATGGCACGCTTATTTAATTTATGATAAAAAAGTTGATCAGGTTTTTAAAACCCATATTTTGAGAAGTGCCTTGTTTTGTGTCTGGAAAAAATATTATTATAGGTTAAATTATAAAATTCCAATTTGGGGGATTCCTGGACACATGATAGAGGGAGTATCTAGGGGAGTGAATTTGGATAAGATTTCTTATAAGGAATTACTTAGTTTGGTTGGGCAAGATTGGCAATTAAAGTCATTGAGTGAGTTGAAGCAAGAAAATATTGTACACTCTTGGTTTCATTATAATCAATTGTTAGTGAGGTGGAGTTTAGATCAAAAGGTTGGTATTACTCTAGAGGATGTTAATTTGGTAAAACAGATTAAAGATCAAAGTCGAACTCATATAAAAAGAATTTATAATGTTTTAATAGAATTGGATTCTGAAACAGAATTAATTAAAGATTGTATGATTAAATGGGCGCAAAATATTCAAGAACCAATTTTATTGGATACATGGGAGACAATTTGGGTTAGAAATGTAAAATTTACTCAGGCGCAAAATTTAAGAGAAAATTTTTATAAAATGTTTTATAGATGGCATTTGGATCCCCAAAAGTTGTCCCGCATGTATCTGAATTTACAGCCCAAATGTTGGAGATGTGGAAATTTAGATGCAACTTATTTTCATATTTGGTGGACTTGTAGAGATATTAAAGCTTTTTGGATTAAGATTTGGTGGAATATTCAAAAGATTTTTAAGAAAAAGATAAAGTTTACTCCACAATTATTTTTGTTGGGTATTATTGTAGATTTCGATGTTAAAGAAACTAATTTGATGTTGAACCTTATAGCAGCTGCAAGACTATTGGTGGGGCAATATTGGAAGAAAAATTTATTGCCTACTTTGGAAGAATGGATACTTAAAGTTTCTAATTTAGCAGAAATGGCGAAAATCTCCACCTATTTGAAGGATCAGTCACAAGAAAAATATATTATGGTTTGGAGAAGATGGATTGATTATATTCAGAAGAAATATGAGATTGAAAAGTATTATCTTGCTTTTGAGTAGATTTTAGATAATTGTTAATAGTTATAATTATCTTATTATCTTTGATTTAATTTGTTAATATTTGTTTGGAGAAGGAGTTAAAGTGTGTTATGGTTTTGTTTGATAGTATAGTTGGTTTATGTTAGTTAGATTATGTTTGTTTATTTTATTTTTTATCCTGTAATCAGCTCTGGGAAGTGGGGGAGGGGGGAAGGGGTGGGGGGGTTTATATTGTAATAAATTTATAAAACTTTTAAATAAAAATAAATGTTTGCTCCCTGAAATATAATGGGTATTATCATACATTACTGTGATAAAATTGCTGTTCTGCCCTCACACAGATACCTAAACCAATAACAGCACAATGAAATTCTCACATGATGCTCTACCGTGTTGATATGAACATATGTGTCAAAGCCTCCAGTAATGTCAGCTGCAAAGGACAATTTTTTGCCATGGTATCTGAGGAAGAGTCCTAAAACATAAACAAATTTTTCACTTCTTTTTTTTTTTCACCAAAACATTGAATCGGTGTTGACTCCTAGCAACTGCCTGGATAAGACTCTTTATTTATTACAAAGAAATATAGTTCAGTTGCTTTAAAATTCCATTTCTGAACCTCTGAATCAAAGGACAGGATTACATGAGGAGCATTGTTGCTATCTAATATACTGTAAGGAGACTGGTGTTTCCCAATAACTCAGGGATGCTTTGCATAGTAACCAATCCCTCCACCCCCACCCCCACCCCCACCCCAAAGTTCCAATGCTTATTTATTTTTCCTCACTAGCAATTTCAAATCATGCACCTAAAATTAGTGTTCTAAATGTGTGGATATTATAACTCTACAAGCCCTACTTCCCATGACCCTGGAACATAGAATCATAAATCTGGAAGGGACCTTGGAGGTCTTCTAGTCCAACCCCCTGATCAAGGAAGGAGCCTTATACTATCCCAGTCAAATGGTTGTCCAGTCTATTTTTGAAAACCTCCAGTGATGGAGCACCCACAACCCCAGGGGGCATATTATCCCATTGATTAATTGTTCTGTCTGAAAATTCCTCCTTACTTCTTGGTGGGATGTCTCTTTAACCCATTACCTTTTGCCCTGCTCCTGCTGCTTTGTAGAATAAGTCAATACCCTCTTCTTTTTGACAGCCACTCAAGTACTGAAAGACAGTTATCATGTCCCCTTTAATCCTCCTCTTTGATAGGCTACACAAACCTAGCTCCCTCAACCGTTCGTCATACGATTTAGCCTCCAGACCCTTTATCAACTTTGTTACTCTTCTCTGCACACTTTCCAGGGTCTCAACATCTTTTTTGTATATGGTGACCAAAACTGGACACAGTATTCCAAGTGTGCTCTTACCAGTGCAGTATAAAGCAGTACTAACACTTCACGCGATCTTGATACTATCCCTCTGTTGATGCAGCCTAGGACTACATTGGCTTTTTTGGCAGCTGCAGCACACTGCTGGCTCATACTTAAATGATAGCCCACTATGACTCCTAGATCCCTCTTGCAGTTACCATTATTGAGCCAGGTACCTGTGCATTTGGTTTTTCTTGCCTATGTGTAGCACCTTACTTTTCTCACCACTGAATTGCATTTTGTTGGATAGGGCCCAGTGTTCAATCTGTCAAGATCCCTCTGGATCTTGAGCCTATCTTCTAAAATGTTGGCTATTCCACCCATCTTGGTGTTGTCTGCAAATTTGATGAGTACCCCTTTTATCCCATAATCTAAATTGTTTATAAAGATATTGAAGAGTACTGGGCCCAAGACAGAGCCTTGGGGTACCCCACTGCATACTTCCCTCCATGTAGCTGTAGTTCCATTGAGAACTACCCGTGGAGTGTGGTTGGTCAGCCAGTTATGAATCCATCTGGTGGTGATGCTATCTACCCCACATTTTTCTATCTTACCAAGTAGTAGGTTGTGGTCTACTTTGTCAAATGCCTTACTGAAGTCCAAGTATATTATGCCCACAGCATTTCGCTGGTCCACTAATTCAGTTGCTTTGTGAAAGAATGCAGTAAGGCAGTGATGGCGAACCTTTTAGAGACTGAGTGCCCAAACCGCAACCCCAAACCCACTTATTTATCGCAAAGTGCCAGGGCCACACCAGCATTGTGGTGCCCTCGGGGGGGAGGGGAGAGGAGTGTGGCCCACTGGGTGGGCGTGACTGCGTTGGTCACGGCAGACAGGGTGGGCATGGCTGCGGTGGGTGTGGCCACCTCGATGTTTCTTTTTTATTTTTTATAAAAATTTTATTGCTTTTTTTTCATCAACATATGTTAATTTTTCCAATCAACAAGTTGTCTGGAGTTTGCTATGCTAATACATGTTCAATTCCTAATCCTTCATTCTTTTCTCTAGCCAAGAATAATATAAGTTCCAAATTTGATAGTAGTCTGTATGTTCTTTATCTTTCAACCTCATAGTTAATCTGTCCATCTCTGCACATTCCAATATTTTCCTGATTATTTCTTCCTCTGATGGCAGTCCTTCATTCTTCCAGTATTGTGCAAAAATTATTCTTGCTGCTGTAGTGATGTGTAAGATTAAATATAATTTCTGCTTATTAGTCTTTTCAGGCATAATACCTAGTAAAAGAAGTTCAGTAAATCCACTTGTTCACCCAATATTTTTTCTAACCACATACAGTATGTATCTTTCTCCAATAAGCCTTTGCCTTACCACATGTCCACCAAATGTGATAATACGTGCCTATGTTATGTTTACATTTCCAACATCTATCTGACATATTTTTAAACATTTTTGCTAATCTTGCTTGTGGTAGGTGCCATCTATAAAACATTTTATACAGATTTCCTTTGTATGAAGTTGACATTGTTAATTTATAGTTTCTCTCCCATAACATTTGCCATTTTTCTAATTCTATATTATAGCCAAAATTTTTTGCCCATCTTGTCATTGTTTCTTTCACTTGTTCACTTTCCATATCTAAAATTAACAAAAAGTTATACATTTTCTTGATTAATTTCTCATCTGAGGTTAACAAAATCTTATCAAACACAGTTTGATCCTTGTAAAATCCATACATTTTTACATCTTTTTCATATCTACTTTGTATCTGTAAATGTGCCCACCAGGACAGGTTAATTCCCTGATTTTCCAATTCTTGTTTAGAGTTTAATTTCCCATCAATATCTAGAATATCTTTATATGTCCATATTTTTTCAAAGTCTACCAAGTTCGGATGTATAAATGCCTCCATCGTTGATAACCACCCTGGAATTTTTAAATATATTTTAGCTTTAATTTTTTCCCATACTGTTGACAAGGCATTTCTTATAAAATGATTTTGAAAGTACTTATGGACTCTGTTTTTCCCATACCATAAGAAAGCATGCCACCCCAATTGTAAATCATGTCCCTCTAAATACAATAACCTTTTATTTCTAAGTGTTATCCACTCTTTCACCCATGTTAACACAGATGCTTGGTAATACAACGTCCATTCCGGCAACCCAAAACCTCCATTTTCCTTAGCATCTTGTAATGTTTTCATCTTAATTCTAGCTTTTTTCCCCTGCCAAATAAAGTTCAAAACCAATGAATTTAAATCTTGAAAGAATTTTCTCTCAACTTTTATTGGAATCGTTTGAAATAGAAATAAAATCTTCGGCAACACATTCATTTTTACTGTAGCAATTCTTCCTAATATTGACAGCTGCAGATTTTTCCATCTTTCCAAGTCTAGCTTTATTTGCTTCAATAATTTTGTATAGTTGTCTTCTTTTATTGACGAACACTTAGCCGAAAGATGAATACCTAAATATTTAACTTTTTTCACTATTTGTACCTCTGTTTTCTCTAGTATTTGCCTTTTTTGTTTATCTGTGAGGTTCTTTACTATTACTTTGGTTTTTTCTTTATTTATTTTTACTCCTGCCATTTCTCCATACTCTTCTATCTTTCCCCATAGTTTAGGAATCGTCTCTAAAGGTTCTTCCAAGATAAACACTAAAACATCAGCAAATGCTTGTAACTTATATGTTTCATCTTTTATTTTCAATCCTTTAATTTCTGTATCCTGTCTTATCCTTCTATTTAGTACTTCCAAAGTAAAGATAAATAATAATGGAGATAGTGGACACCCTTGTCTCATACCTTTTCTTATCTCAAAGCTCTCAGTATAATCTCCATTCACTATCACTTTTGCTGTCTGGTTGCTATATATTGTTTTTATCATATTTGTAAAATTCTTTCCAAAATCCATTACTTGTAATTGTTGAACCATAAATTGCCAGGAAACATTATCAAATGCTTTTTGGGCATCTAAAAACACTAATGCTAATTGTTTCCCTGGATGTAATTCATAATATTCTAATACGTCCATTATCACCCTTAAATTGTTTTTAATTTTTCTCTTCGGCAAAAAGCCGTTTTGATCTGGATGTATAAACTCAGCTAAGTACTTTTTCAGCCTCTCTGCCATTATTGAAGTAAAAATTTTGTAATCCACATTGAGTAATGAAATCGGTCTATAGTTCTTAATATACGTCAAGTCTGAATCTTCTTTTGGTATCAAAGTAATATTTGCTTCTATCCATGTATTTGGAAGTTTGGCCTTTAACAATAATCCATTACAAACATAGTTCAGTGGTTCGCTTAATGTATCTTGTAGATTTTTATAAAGTTCCGCCGGTAGCCCATCTGGGCCTGGTGTTTTCCCACTCTTTTGTCATTTTATAGCCTCTAATAACTCCATCATTGTTATTCTTTCTTCTAACATAGTTTTGAATGTCTCTGGAATCTTTGGCAATTTACTTTCTTCTAAATATTGGGCAATTCTCTCTTTTACAGCCTCCTCTTTGCCATACAATTCCTTATAATATTTCTTAATTATCTTTTTTATTTCTTTTTACATTGTAAACAACCTTTCCCATCTACTAAGTTATATATTATTTTCTTCTCTTTCTGTTTTTTGAGCTTATGAGCTAGCCATCTTCCTGGCTTGTTGGCATTTTCGAAGAAATTTTGTTTTGCTCTCTTTATTTGTTCCGCCAATTTTTCTGAGTCCAACAAATTCAGCTTATGTTTTATTATTTCCATTTCTCTTTTCAAAGTCTTTTTCTGTGGATTTTGTTGTAATTCTGTCTAAAATACGCTTTAGCTGTATCCCATACGTTTTGTAGTGATGTATCTTCTTTATTTTCTTTAAAGAAGAATTCCATTTCTCTTTTCGCCAACTCTATGAATTCTTTATCTTTTAGTATAGATTGATTTAAAATCCATCTTGGTTTTTTTGTGTTCCTTTCCATGTCGCTTTTAAAGGGTTATGATCTGCCCATGTGCCTATTTCTATCTCAATTTCCTGTATATCCATCTTTAATTCAGAAGTCATCCAAATCATGTCAATTCTTGACCAAGATTTATGGCTATTTGAGTAAAAGGTATATTGTCGATTTTGAGGATTGATTTCTCTCCAGACATCTTGAATTCCAATTTCTTCTGCCATATCAAAGAATGTCTTGGGTAATCTTCTTCTTACGGATTTTCCTGTTTTTCTACTTTTGTAATCCATTGTTCCATCTACTATCACATTAAAGTCTCCTATTAAACAAATATTTTGGTATTCCATTTCTATTAATTTCCTGTGTAATCTTTGATAAAATTGTTCTTGACTATCATTTGGGGCATACATTGCCACTAACAATATTTGTTTTTGATGTAAATATATTTCAACCATTACAATTCTTCCTTCTTCATCTGAATATATTAATTTAGAATCTATTGTCTCTTTAACGTATATCACCATCCCTCATTTCTTTTGTTGTGCTAATGTATAATAAAGCTTCCCCATTTTCGGGTATTCCAAGAATTTATAATGTTTTTTTTTTATGTGTGTCTCTTGTAAACAGATTATATCTATATTTAATTTCTGAAGTTTCCTAAAAATTTTATTTCTTTTTATTGGGGAATTTAGTCCATTTATGTTTACCGAAAAAAATTCATTTTTTTCTCCATTTCCTCTTTCATTACTTGTATTTTGGTCTAGTTGATCTTGTAGTCCTTTGTTCTCTGGCAGTTTCTTCTCCTCCACCTGTTTGTTCACTTTTCTCCTGCTGCTGTTCTGCTTGTGCTGTTGCTCCTTGGGCCGTCTCTCCCATCTGCTTATCCTCTTGTTGTTGCTGCAATCCTTCATCCAAAATTACTCTATTTCTTACTTCAAAGTCCTCTGCTTTCCAAATTGAGTCCAGTCGATATCTTGTATTATTCCAGTTTATTAAAATGCCTTCTGGCATTAGCCATATGAAATGTATGCCTTTGGCAATCAATTTTGTAGTTATAAAATGGTAGTGTCTCCGGGTATCCCTTACTCTCCTGGGTATCTGTTTTAGGACCACAATTTCTTTATTTTTATATTGTAAGGGTTCCTCTCTCACTTTTCTCAGTATTTCATCTCTTGTTGATTTCTTCATGAACCTCACATGCACTTCTCTTGGTAATCTGTTTTTTCTTGCATAGCTTGAATTCATACGGAAAATTTGATCCATCTCATTCTGAATGTCTACTCGGTCTGCATTTAAGAGTTCTGCCAACAGCTCAATAATCACTGTTTTTGTATTTTCTTCACTGTCTTCAGGAATATTTTGAAACCTCAAATAATGTTCCGCTTCTCTCATTTCTACCATTGCCATAGCCCGTTCTAGCTCTTGATTTGTTTGTTCCAGTCCTTCATTCTTTTGCAATAACATTTCCACCTTTTTGTCAATGTCTTCAGTTTTATTTTCCACTTCCTGGATTTTCTGTTCATTTTTTATAATCTTTTGATTTTGAGCTTCAAATTGTGCCTTTATATCCGTAATTTCTTCACTTACTTTCTCCAGTTTACTTTGTGTTTCCTCATGGTTTCCCTGCAAATTTTCTTGGATTAATTTTAAAGAGGCCTGTGTTTCATCTTGAGCCGTGCTTGCTTTTTCATGCTGTAGCAATGTGCCGACAGAACTCTGAGTTGTTGGGCTGGCTTGTCCGACAGAGGGCACTGAAGAGGTTTTCTTTGCAAGTCTGGAAATATTAGATGTACTCATTTTATTGCTCACAGTCTTAAACTTATATCCAAAGTGTAATCAGGAATCAGCTGTTGTGAGGCAAACCTACCTCCTCCAGTCTCTTTTTGGATTTAAAATGTTCTATTTTCTTTTCTTTTCCCCGGATAGTGTTTATTTAGTCTTTAGCCAATGTCAACAAGTATAGCTATAAACAGTCTTTCATTTATTATCTCAGACCAAGGCTTTGTTTTGTTCAAGCTTTCCAAGGTCACTGTGTTTTTAATTCTTTAATTCTTATTTTTCACCAGTAGGTGTCCTTGTTGGCTTATTTATCAACTCTCCACACTCTGGTAGTCCGGTAATTTGATATTCATTTAACATTTCCCCTTAATGTTAAATTGCCGCTCCAAAAGTCTCTCTGGGGGTCTTTACTCTTTCAAGTTCTCCCTTTCAGGGTCTCAATATTTTTAAACACAGGGAGAAGGAAAAGATTTCAGCTCACCCAGACATAACTTCTTGTTGGAGATCAGCTGTTTTTCATAGCTTCCCTTCCAGCTGCAGACAACTTGGGCTGCCTCGGCTCTCCTGGCAGCCTTTCTTCCGCCCCTTTAGAGGGGGCATTCAGTATGCTTAGATTGATCACCACCAGATCCAAGCTCCTGAAACATCCCTCTTTCCTCGTTGCCCCTCCAGGGCAATGTTCTGTCCCTTTAAGAGATGCTAGGCAAAACGAAACCGGACTGAGAGGCTGGAGACCCAGCCTCCTATGGCCATCTCATTCCCTCACCGAAAGTACTCTTGTTCTATTTCCTAAAAGTTAGCTATTTCCCACCATATTAAATCATCTATTTAATAATACAATATCCCCTTTAATAAACCAAAACCATTATATATATTACCTGGGTTAATCAATAAATCAAACATATTCATAATAATTGTTTTTCTTTTAGGTCTAATTTTTAAATATTAAACAGATAAAATCCTTATTTTGAACTAATTTCCAAATATTTTAAATCTAATGACCAGCATTCCCCTTATCTCAACTTCTCCCTTTAACCCTCTAATTAATAATATGAAATCCCCTCTACATTGTGGAAACCTTTTTGGAAAAGTTTATTTTTGAGGTTTGATGGCTAATAACACCACTTTTTTTGGAGTAGTACCATAAAATTATATATCAATTTAATTTAATCAAGAATGTACTGTAATAAATCAAAACCCCAATTTTCTTCACCCTTATTCTGGCTTTCTTTCTTTGCCAACTAAGCTTCCATATCAGTGCTTTTAGACTGTCAAATAGATCTCCATTATTTGAAATAAAGGAGCCCATTTAATTGCCATTTTTTGGAAGGACTAGCCCATTTGTATTCATTAAGTTGTCTCCCTATTATTCCAATTCCCCATGATTGCCCTGATATGTTTATCTTCCGTTCAATCTGTTTTTCTTCTTTCTCAAATTTCTACTGATTTATATAGAAAGTCTTTTCCATTTTCAGTGTTGTCACTCCCTTTTCTGGATTTTCCATTACTGTATTTGTTGGTCAATTGAGTCCTCTGTCTTAATATTTGATTGTTCCACTTCTGTTATCTTCTGCGTTGTTAGTTCTTTGGTTGTAGTCAAAGTTTGGGTTTGTGTATCTAAGCTGGCATCTTGATCTTTTATGTTAGGTCTTATTTTATCACAAGGTGAAAGAATGGTTTCATGTATTGCTTTCAACATGGAAAGGATCTTTTCCTGGTCTTCATCCATCTCTTTCATGTGTTTATAAATAGTCTTTATAGCAGAAATAATTTGTCAAGCAACTTTTTATAGTCCAAGGTATTTCATCATCTCATATAGTAACCAATATTCCTCAAATAAAGAGATAGGAAGGCAATTCCCCACATAAAACTCTGAAAGTCAGTAAAGGTTTACATTCACAGTTCAAGTAGGCCAGTTATGCCGCCCAGATGTTCTCTTACAGCTGAGTTTCTCACAGGTGGTGCCAAGGTCAGAAGAGTCTTATCTAAGGTCTGGGCTTTGAGCCAAGTCTCTTTTAGGAAATTACAAGTTGTAATACCAAACTTTGCCACAAGATGTCACCAATGCTGTTTAAGGTTTTTTAAGTCCAAAATTTTTCTAATCCTTTTTCCAATTTTTTTTTTTTTTTTTTGGTAGATAAAAGCAAAAGTCTCCAATAAAAATAGGAAAATTTTTGGTCCCCCAGTTTCAGGAACATATAAATCCAATTAGATTAAAGTTGTTATTTTAGTGCTTTAATTCCCCTGGGTAGTCAGTTGCCGCTATTCTTAGAGGGTGGGATAGAAATACCCTTCCCTCTTTTCTCACAGGGGGAAAGATACTTCAGGCAGCTTTTACAGGAAAAGAAAGTACTTAGGGTAAAGAGAAGATTGGATCTCACCCAGTTTCATCCACCTTGCTTTCAAAGTGCTTGGTGGTAAGTTTGACTTTGGCTGTCTGCAGCCTAGTGATGGGCCATATTACTATGGTCGGTCTTTCCTCCGCCAGCTTGGAGGGCTGCCCCAGATCAAGCAGAGGTCCCCTCCTTGCTCGTCGCCCCTACAGGGCTACTTTCAACCCTTTCCAGGGTCCCCCAGTGGAGCGAAACTGAACACGGAAAACAGAGCTCGCCTTCCAGCAGCCGCGATGGCAAACTGGAAGTCCCATCAAGCCCACATTTGACGGGGTTCCTGAGAAGCTACCTTCTTTCCTGAACCAGGTATTCACTCACATGAATGCATAATGCCCATGCCTACCCAGACCCCAGCAGTATGGTTGATGTGGTGGCAGTGAACCTAGAAGGGGAGGCAGTGGAGTGGATGAATTGCCTGCATGATGAGCAATCACCAGAGCTCTGGGATTTCAACCTATTTATACGTGGACTGAGAACCAGATTTGAGGATGAATCCCAAGCTCTGCAGGCTAAAAAAGACATCCACGGATTGAAGCAGAAGGGCTGATTGGCAAAAGAGTACATGAGAGAGTTCTGAAGGGTGGCTGGGCAGATCAGGCAGTAGCCTGAATGATCACTGCAATTTTGCCAAGATTACTGTACCTGTTTCAGACAATTCCAATAAGACTAGAAAAAAAAATACTTTGAAGAATTAAATAAAATGATATTAAAATTTATATGGCAAGGCAAAAAAGCTAGAATAAATGTAAAAATGTTACAAGTTGCCAAAAATAGAGGCGGCTTTGGCCTTCCGGATTGGGAGCTATATTATCAAGCATTGGTACTGACATGGGTGAAAGAATGGATTAATCTGAGGAACATAAGATTGTTGACGTTGGAGGGTCACAATCTTCAATTGGGATGGCATGCGTTTTTATGGTACGGGAAGAGTGAGATACATTGCTACTTTCAAAGACATTATATTAGAAATGCATTACTGCTAGTATGGACAAAAATTAAAGAACAGTATTTGAAAATACCAGTCTGGTTATCTACAATGGAGGCGCTAATACATCCGAATGTAATTAACATGGAAAAAATTATAAGATACAATGATATATTAAATGAAAAGGGGGAACTTAAAACTAAACAAGAACTTAATAGACTGGGGATTAACCTATCATGGTGGCCACAGTTACAGATACAATCCAAATATGAAAAAGACAGGAAGCTATACAGTTTTTATAAAGAACCAACTGAATTGGATCAGATACTAATGGGGATAGATGAGAAATTAATTAAAAGAATATACAATTATTTATTAAGTACTAAATTGGAAGAAGAACAAGTAAAGGTGACTATGGTAAGATGGGCTAAGAATTTTGGCTACACAATAGAATTAGATAAATGGCAGAAACTGTGGGATAGAAACTATAAACTTACAATGTCAACAGCATACAAAGAAAATCTTTATAAAATGTTCTACAGATGGCACCTTTCACCTGCAAGACTAGCGAAAATGTACAAAGATAAATCTGTTAAATGCTGGAAATGTAATCAAATACCAGGTTTGTATTATCACATGTGGTGGACATGTCCCAAAGCCAAAAAATATTGGAATAAAATACACCTATGGTTGGAAGCTATGATAAAACAACATATAGATTTAAAACCAGAGATATTTTTATTGGGCATGTTACCAGAAAACTAACAAAGGCAATACTTACTTAGTTTTACATATATTAACAGCAGCTAGGATAGTGTATGCACAATTTTGGAAAAATGAAAAAAAAAAACCTACAGAGGAGAATATAATTAAAAAAATACTGGAATGTGCAGAAATGGATAGGTTAACATTAAAAATTAAAGAAAAAGAAACTGAATTCTATATGACATGGGACTTATTTTACAAATGGTTAGCTGATAAAAACAGAGGTTAGAAAGTTGGAAATATGAGAAAATGTGGATTATGTGAGGAAGATTTATAATGGATTAGTAAATACTTTGATCGTTATACAATTAATGTTAATGTGGGAAATAATACTTTTAATATGACTGCTTCTTCCCAGTATATGATTGTGTTTTGATAAGATTATTATGAATGTGATGATTATTATATTTTAATACTTGTATACCTAGAAAACACACTGTTCAATACAGAAATAGAATTTTTGAGATAATAATAATAATAATAATAATAATAATAATAATAATAATAATAATAATAATAATAATAATAATAAGGAAATGCATGAAGAGTGCCTCTGGGCATGTGCAGAGAGCTCTCAGACTTCAGGCAAAGCTGGAAGAGTGCCTCTGGGCATACAGAGAGAGCTACTGGGATTTGGGCAAAGCGTGGAGACTTCCTCTGGGCATGTGCAGAGAGCTCTCAGACTTTGGGCAAAGCGGGAAGACAATAGTGCCTCTGTGCAGACACAGACTGCTCCTAGGCTTCCGGCATGGAGGGAAGAGAACAGTGCTTCTGAGCATAAGCAGAGTGCTAACAGGCTTTGGGCAAAGTGGGAAGAGAAGATTGCCTCTCTTTGGACTCCCACTGCCAAAAATACCCTGCTGGCATGGTAGTTCTGTACAATTGAAGGTCCACATAACTACGTACCTCTGGCCTCTTTTGTGGTAGGATTTTTATTTCTTTATTTATTAAGATGGGCTTTGTTATGTACTGAGCTTAATTGGGAACAGGTGCAGGGAGCTGCCCTGAAACTGTTAGCAGACCACGTGGCCTGCTGGGCCAGACTTGCTGTCTGCAAGGGCTGACTAGGATGCATTTGAGTGGGAAAAATACATTGCATTCATTGGCTGGCAATGCCCCAGGGTGAATGTATAAATAGGGGTGGAGCCATCTTGTTTTGAGTTCTGTTCAGCCTGAAATAAAGAAGTACCTGTTTGTTACTCCTGCCTCTTCAATGCCTACCAACGCAAGAAACAGAACATTGGTGACAAAGGTGGGATCGTGCTGCCGCAAATTCAAGGGCTGACTCACCACGGGAAGCCTAGAAGCGCTGAGAAGTACGGCGTTCCAACCTCCTTCGCTCTGCCTGCCAGTACGAAAACGCTGGAGGAGAGTGCTGCAAGGAATCGTTCTGGAACCCCTTCGAAAGCCTGCGCAGCACGAGGCGTTGAAAAGGCTGCCAAAGATCCACCGTGGCAAAGATTGGGCGTCTTTCTGAATTCGACGTCAAGCATCCAGAACGATGAAGCTCCTACATTGCTAGGGTGGAGAATTACCTGAGAGTCAACTAGGTTCGGGAGGATGGACTGAAGGCCGCAATGCTGCTGTGCATTTGCGGTCAAGAAACTTTTGATATTGCGGAAAACCTGGTTGCTCCGGCACCCTTGGAGTCCATTGCTTACGCGGAGCTGAAAAGAATGCTCAAAGAACATTTTGAGCCAAAGCTGTCGGTCATAGCTTGGTGACATGCTTTTGAACAGCGGGACCAGCAACCTGGGGAGTCCACTGCTGATTTCATCGCTGCTCTGCAACAAGCTGCAAGGCCTTGCGAATTTAAGGACCTGGAAAAATGGCTAAGAGACCGGCTAGTTTGTGGTCTGAGGAGCTGAGAACTTCAGCAAAAGTCTCCTTCCAAGACTCATTGAGGGAGATAATGGCCAAAGAAGCAGCAGGTGGAGCTGTTAAGGCCTTGCGGCTTTCCAAGAACCCTCCTTGCTCAGACACAGTCCATCTAGAGGACGCTGAGAGGGTTGAAGACTCCGAGTTGGACAACAAGGTCGATCGGTTGCAACAACCACCAGAAAGAAGGCCTCAAAGGAAAGTGGACAAAAGCTTTGACAAGGCAGTTCCCTTCTCTCGGTGTTTCAGGTGTGGAGGCCGCCACAAACGTACCGAATGTTGTTTTCATTCCGCCAGTTGCCGGGCGTGTGGCCGGCAAGGCCACATCACTGCCATCTGTTTGGGTCGCAGGAAAGAAGAGTTGCCTCAGAAAGGTACCAGGGTCCCCAGTCAGAACCGGGTGGGTTTTTGCATGACTAGAAGGAGCGTACTTAGGACAGGTGCCCACCGGCCATTGAAGAAAAAGCTCCACATTGGAGTCAAACTGCAGGGGGTCCCCTCAGAAATGGAGCTGGACACGGGTTCAGCTCTGTCCATAATTTCCCAAAGAACCCTTAAACAGATTTGCTGCAGAAGCAGCCGAGTTAAGCTCAGGCCGTCGAATCTTGTTTTGACCGATTTCCAGAATTCCTGAGTCAGCGTCAAGGGGGAGGCCACTCTCGGGGTGCAGTTCAGGGATTTCGAGGACCCCTTGGACGTTGTAGTGGTTGAGGGCAACCACACGAGTCTGATTGGACTTGATTGGTTTGATGCATTAGGAATTCAGGTGACTGGGTTAAACAGTTTGCAAATGGCAAGCCTTTCGGAGGTATGCAAAGAATTTGCTGATGTTTTCAGCCCTGAGCTTGGGGCATACAAAGGGCCTCCAATCGCTCTTAGGTTAGACCCCTCTATCACACCGATCAGGATTAAGCCTCGCCGGGTGCCCTTTGCTCTCAAGCAAAGGATCAATGCTGAGTTGGACAAACTGTTGCAGCAGGGCATTTTGGAACCTTTGGATAGTAGTCCATGGGAAACCCCCATTGTCATGCCACTTAAGGCCAACAGAGAGGTCCGCATTTGTGCTGACTATAAATACATGCTAAACAAAGTGTTACAGCAGCACTCCTATCCGGTGCCTGTAGTGAGCCATATTCTGGCGTCTCTACAAGGAGGCTGCATTTTCGCCAAATTAGATTTGGCTCAGGCCTCAGACCAGGGAGCTTTCAAGGTGCAAAGGCTACAGTTCAGGGTGAATGTAGCTCCGGGCATTTTTCAAAGCGTGATGGAGCACATGCTCCGCAACATTCCAGGTGTATGCCCATGTTTTGATGATGTCCTCATCGCAGGGGAATCAGTCAAAAACCTGTCTGACAGGCTCCAGGCTGTTTTGTGGCATTTCTGCAAAGCGGGGCTGAAGCTCAAACAGGAGAAGTGCAAAATTGGACTTCCAGTTCCTGCAAGCAGTGCAATCAGCTGAGAGATTCGGGATGCCGAGCTCTTCAGCTGAGTTTCTCCCTGTTTGGGGACCCTAAATGGGCCAGAAGTCACCCCAGAGAGATGGCAATGAAGGAAGGTAGTCCCAGGGACCTAGGAGAGACGGCGGTCTCCCCAATCAGTCCAGGAGAAGCCTCCCAGAAACCAACAGGAGAAAGGCTAGCTAACTCCATTGTCTAGCCCCAGCTGCAAGCAATGGAAGTCAAAAAGCTCTACTTAAGCTGATTGTGAACAGTATGTTTGAAGCTGGGTAAGAACTGATTTTCTCTATCCTACTTATTTTCCTAAAAAAGAGAACTCCCAAGAAGCAAAAATACCTCCGAGAGTGAAAAAGGGAGGGACTCCCCCCCCTTTGGCTATTGGAAGCGGCGAATCTAACTCTTTAAGGAGGAAAAAGACTAGAAAGAACTGAAAAATGATCCAATGCTGACACCTACTGGTGGTTGAGGACTATAAAATCTCTGTCTGTGGCCTTCAAAGTCTTAATAAACACAGCTGCTTAGATAAAGTGATATTTAGAGAAACAATGGATATTTTACAAGAAGAAATATATGATACGCTGCAATCCATTCAAAGGACAATGATCTCAAACCACAAGGAAATACAAAATAACTTTGAAAGTATAAATCAACTTATCTTCAATTTAACTTCACTTCAAAAAATACCCTCAGGAGAACACAGCAGAGATGATTGAATATAAATCTGAGGAAAAAGATTTAAAGATAGACTTTCACAAAATAAAAAAGTATGATTTAATTCAAGTGGAAGAAAAGACAACTTACATTTCAACATCACAAAACAAATTTGAAGACAAGAGAAAGGATTTGATGAAGAGACAAAAAGTGACAAAAGAAATGGAGAGAAAAGGAAGAAAAAAGATTCCTAATAAAAAGAAGGGGGCAAATGCTCATGACAGAGACATTGATTTACTTTCTACATCTACAGCAACACCTACAATCATATGGGAAAACCTTTTGATTCAGCAAAATACATTGATTAAGAAAGATTCTGGGCAAAGAAAAAAGATTAAGATGGAAGCCAAGAAAATAGATGATGGGACATATCAGAGAGAATACTTAAAAAAGGAACATGTGTTTGAATATGGTTAAAGAAATAGAAAAAAATTGAAACACACTACTCTAAGAGGGATGAAATGTTTTAGATACTTAAATGTGACTGAATTCAAGAAAAGTATATATATTATTATTAATACTATTAATCTAGGAGGGATATATATTCTAAGTAGTATGTTATTTCTTATGTTCCGTTACTCCTGCTTTCTTCTCTTTTTTTATCTTTTATTTCTTTTTCGTTCTTCTTCTTTTCCCCTTTCTTTTTACTCTTTTATCCATTACTTAAGAAACGTAAAAATGTGAGATGGCTTATATGGAAAAAATAGAATTAAGTCTGTTAATGTAAATGTAACTAATCGCTGAGAAAACCTTTACCAGTAAGAATATTTAGAATTTGGCGGGAGAAATAAACTAAAATAAGGATTGTAACAGGATTGATGATAAGGCAATCCAAATGACTGAAAAGAAATGTACTAATATGATGATTATTTTTTAGGAATATTGGAAAAAATATATACTCAATTGTCATTTATTAAAACAATAAGAATTGTATTAACACAATGTTTGCAAAAAAGGATGTTTTGGGGAAAGAGGAAATCAACTAAAATTAATATATAGAATACAGACTATAGAAATCAATTGTTAAGGAGTGTCTTTACAAATGTAACCCAGACAACACACTATTTACCAATTATTGAGTGACTTATGCTTGTAAAAAAATTAATAAAAAATATAATACAAAAAAAGGAGAAGTGCAAAATTGGAGTCACTTCCACAGAATTCCTGGGGTTTCGTATAGATGCCGAAGGCATCCATCCTGCTGAATCCAAGCTCAAAGCGATTCAGCAGGCACCCAGTCCCAAGATGAAGGGAGAGCTTCAAGCCTTCCTAGGACTCCTTAATTTCTACCATGTTCTCCTTCCCCACAAGGCCGCAGTGGCAGAGCCGTTACACCAGCTCTTGGACAAACAGGCCCCATGGAAGTGGACAAGTGTCCACGAGAGGAGTTTTGCTGAGGTCAAAGCATTGTTGTCCTCTAATGTGGTGTTGGCTCATTTTAATGAACAGTTGCCAGTTAGCATAGCTTGCGATGCATCCCCTTACAGGATCGGGGCTGTCTTAAGCCACCTCAGGGCTGATGGGACACAAGTCCCTGTAGCCTATTACTCCAGGACTCTTTCTTCTACTGAGCACAATTATGCGCAAATAGATAGAGAGGCATTGGCCATTGTGGCTGGCATCAAGAAGTTTCACGACTTTTTGTATGGCTGCCATTTCAAAGTCTTCATTGACCACAAGCCTCTGCTGGGGTTGTTCACGATGAACAAACAGACACCCCAAATCATCTCCCCTAGAAAGTTGAGATGGTCACTATTTCTTTCTGCTTACGACTATTGTCTGATTCACTGTGGGGAAAAATGCATGCGCAGCAAACTGTCGTGTTCTCCCCCCCCCCCACAAACCTCATAACCTTTTGATACCCGTTGTCCCAGTGAAGCAACCAGAAGGTCATACCCTTTTGACTTAATACCTCACCTACCGAAACAAATAATATGCTTAGTTCCTTCCTATCTTTTCCTGTCTTTGTTAGTTCTTTCTCCTTTGATCTGCCTGTATTTGTTCTTTACCTGGTCTTTGACCATGTAAAGTGTTACTAGGAAATAGTTGCTTATATGAAGGAATTTTCCAGTGAAGAAACTTTATGTCAGCATCTAATGGTTAAGCTGGTGTATGTAACAAGAATATAAAAAGCAATAAACTCAGAGTTTGTCAAGCTGTGTCCTGCAGCTTCAAACCTCTGCTCAAGACATGCCTGTGTCTTTTTCTTAGCGTCTTATATCTGGCGCCCGAACAGGGACAGCCCCCCCATGAAGCAACAGCCAACATACTTACCAGCGTCTGGAACAGACCCCTAAGTGCACTTTTGTCCTATGGGACCCCTCAGTGGTAAGTATGGGTTGCAAACTATCTCAGCACCAGCAGAAACATGTACAGGAACTCAGATTCCTGTTACATAAATCAGGCGTGACAGTGCTTGAGGCAGACATAAGGAAGCTGGTGGAGAAGGTAGGGAAACATTGCCCTTGATATCCTGAGCACTGGACGCTTAGGTCAGGGCTTTTCAACCTTTTCACCCATTGTACCACTTTTTGGATATGGCAATATCCAAGTGCCACCAGTCACCTAGCAAGGTGTCAAAAACTTGACCCAAAAAAAAAAGGAAAAAAGTGATAGTACAGGTACTCCTCGACTTACAACAGTTCACTTAGTGACTGTTCAAAGTTACAATGGCACTGAAAAAAGTGCCCCCCAAGCCACAGCCGAGCAAGACACCTCCCTGCCCACCTGGCGGTGCTCTTCCTCCTGTCCGAGGTTTCCATTGTTGTGAGCATTTCTGTTGAGGATTGGCAGTGGGGGTGGGGTGGGGTGTGTGTGGTTTTTATTCCCCCCATCTGATGGGTGGTTGCAGCAGGTTTTGGTCACTTCACATGACCCTGGGACACTGTGACCATCATAAATATGAATCAGTTGCCACGCATCTGAATGTAAACCACAAGACCCTGGAGATAAGGCAACATTCCAGCTGATTGGTGCTTCTTCAGGGCTCAGTAGAAGTGCCAGGATCAGCACCGAGCTCCAGCTGGAGCCTGGCGCTGATCCTGGTGCTTCCACTGAGCCCTGACAGTCCCGAAGAAGTGCCAATCAGCTGGAAAGCAGCACTGATCCTGATGCTTCCACTGAGCCCTGACAGACCTGCAGCTCCAGCCATCTGTCGCTCAGGCTTGTGCAGTGCTGCCACCGGTTCAGCTCATCCCCCTCCCCCACTACCACTTTTCTAGGATGGTCATGTACCACCTGCCATGTGCCAATGTACCACAGGTGGTACCCGTACCACTGGTTGAAAAGCCCTGGCTTAGGTTACGAGATTGGGAAAAGATAGGGCATACTTTACATCTTGAATCTTGGGCTCCAGTACAGATATTACATCGATGGTATCAGTGCCATCAAGCAGTGGAAAAATTTGGCTCAGATGCTTCAGCAGGGCAACAATTAACTACAAGCCCCCCACCTGATTAGGATCAAGTAAAAAGTGTGCCTCCGAAAGCATCTTTAATTGGATCTTCAGCTCCTTCTGAAGAGGCTAATTCTTTTGCCTCTTTACGGCCATCATACACCCCCATAAGGAAACTATTAGAGGAACAATCTTGAAGTGTATGCATATATATATATATATATGTAGGTCTTTGGTTTTCTGAGGTTTTCGCGGGTGTTTGTATGTAGGTCTTTGGTTATTTGGGGTTTCTCCCACATAAAATTGGAAGTGTCTTGGCGACGTTTCGACAAAGTCCCATTTGTCATCTTCAGGCTGGTGTTTTCGGCTTCGTACTTCTAGGAGCACAGCATCAACAAACGAGATGATACCTCCCGCCTACCAGCCATTTGAAAACCCGCCCTTATTGACAAATGAGTCCTTAACACAAAGAATGACACCAGACCCACACTCACAAAAACCACACAGGATGTCACCACCACACATCCATGCAAAAAGCAAACCCAAACCCACACCGATGATGAGGCATGACCACAAACCAGAAGCCAGACCACAGCTGCATCATTAGCCACTTTAAACCCCTCCAATCCATACATGAAGCAAACTGACACCCACCATGAAGATGAGGCACGACCACAAACGCGAAGCCAAACAACAGCAACGCAGCTAACCATCTCAAATCCCCCTGCAACTCAGACTAACCCGAGCACAACAAAGCCCCCACCCAAACGGAATACTCCCCCATCCAATCACAGCAGAGCCAACCCCCCCATCCAATCAGAGCACAGCCAAGCCCCTAACCAATCAGAACACACCTCCACCCAATCAGAACACAGTCAAGCTCCCACCCAATCAGTTCATACCCCCACTGGCAGTTAAAAGGAAGAAACAGCTATGATCACACATTGCTCCTCGAAGCACAAAGCTGAAAACACCAGCCTGAAGATGACGAATGGGACTTCATCGAAACGTCGCCAAGACACTTCCAATTTTACGTGGGAGAAAACCTGAACAACCAAAGACCTATATATATATATATATATTTGAAGTTTGAAACAAAACTTACAGCCCAGTGACCTACTCGTGAGCTTCGATGTCATATCCCTCTTCACCCAAGTGCCTATCAAAGAAGCCTTGACAGCTATCCAAAACAAATATAACCCTCCCAAACACATCTTAGATCTGACCAACCACTGCCTATCCAACACATACTTCATCTATAATGGACAAAAATAGAAACAAACAGAAGGAGCACCCATGGGATTACCCCTCTCACCTGTCATTGCTAACCTCTACATGGAACACTTTGAAACCCAAGCTCTAGAAAAATCGGATCACAAACCCAAACTCTGGCTCAGATACGTAGACAACACCTTCATAACCTGGCCACATGGGAAAGAAAAACTGGACAACTTCCTCACACACCTCAACAGCCTACACCCCAAAATACAGTTCACCATGGAAACAGAAGCTAACAACCAACTTCCCTTCCTCGATGTCTTAGTCTACAAGAAATCCAATGGCTCCCTAGGACACACCATCTACCAGAAGAAAACACACACAAACCGCTATCTGCATGCTCTCTCACACCACCACCCAGCACAGATCAACTCCGTAGCCAAGACACTCATCTCCAGAACAAAACGCTTAGCTGACAAACAACACCTAAAAACCGAACTACACACTCTCACCAATGTACTAACATCCAATGGATTCCAAAGAAATAAGATTACAAACCTAATCCAAAAAGAAACCCCCACTAAAATCCAAGACAAAGAACAAGAAAACAGCAAAGCCCTCCTCCCATACATAAAAGGCACCACAGACAGAATCAGTAAGATCCTCCATAAACACAACATCAAAACAGCATTCTGCACAAACAGAAAAATATCCACCATCCTTAGAAACCCCAAAGATAAAATTGACTTAGAAAATCAAGGAGTATATGAAATCCCATGCACTGCTTGTCCCAACACATACATCGGACAAACCAACAGAAGAATAAGTGCACGCATTGAAGAACATAAGAACTCAGTCAAAAAAGAGGAACCAACATCTTCCCTGGTCCAACACCTTAAAGCCACAGGACATAAAATTGACTTTAAAAATACCAGAACCATTGCCAAAAGTGAACATTTTAATAACAGAATAATCAGAGAAGCCATTGAGATAGAAAAACGCCCACACAGCATGAACAAGCAAGATGATACCTCCCGCCTACCAGCCATTTGGAAACCCGCCCTTATTGACAAACGACTCCCTAACACAAAAAATGATACCAGACCCACACTCACAAAAACCACACAGGATGTCACCACCACACATCCACGCAAAAAGCAAACCCAAAGCCACACCGAAGATGAGGCACGACCACAAACCAGAAGCCAGACCACAGCTGCATCATTAGCCACTTTAAACCCCTCCAATCCATACATGAAGCAAACTGACACCCTCCATGAAGATGAGGTACGACCACAAACGCGAAGCCAAAAAATAGCAAGGCAGCCCAAAATCTTAAACCTCCCTGCAACTCAGACTAACCTGAGCACAACCAAACAGAACACTCCCCAGGCCAATCAGAGCACAGCCAACCCCCCAGCCAATCAGAGCACAGCCAACCTCCCAGCCAATCAGAGCACAGCCACGCCCCTAACCAATCAGAACACACCTCCACCCAATCAGAACACAGCCAAGCTCCCACCCAATCAGTTCATACCCCCACTGGCAGTTAAAAGGAAAAAACAGCTAAGACCACACATTGCTCCTCCAAGCACGAAGCTGAAAGCACCAGCCTGAAGATGACGAATCGGACTTCGTCGAAACGTCGCCAAGACACTTCCAATTTTACGTGGGAGAAAACCCGAACAACCAAAGACCTACATACAAACACCCGCGAAAACCTCAGAAAACAAATATAATCAAAATGTACTCCTCTGCAATGTGTTTTGAACAATTGGGATGTTTTGAAACTTCAAGTAGCCGTTAAGTTTCACCCTGTCAGACAATGTCTGGTGGTGCTTTGTGTTGATGTGTAGAAGTATAAATAATCTTTAACAAGACAACGTTGAAAAACTTTGTAAACCTCCGGTTGGCTAGTTTATCTGATAACAACTAAAGCCACTGAAGAAAAAGAAAAGAAAATTCAAAGAACTGAAAGCAAGTTTTTTTTCTTCCTTTTTTCCCCTTTTAATCTGGCTCTATTCAATTACCCTTTGTCAGAGGTGAGGAGAGGAGGCTGCTACTTTCCCCTCCCCCTTCACACCTTCAATATTCCTTTTAGTCTTTCCCCAATGTCTTTTGAAGTTGCTGGGATAAATTGGAAGTAACCATAAATGTTCCCCTCCTTTTTAATTAAAAGGGGAGGCCTGTTTTAGCCTCAAACCCCAAATTGATGTGTGTTTTGTTTATGTATATGTGTGTATATGTGTATATTTGTGGCCACCCAGAACATTACGCTTGGGCTTGGAATGGTGAAAAAAATAGGAGATGGTTAAAGGGCCCTATAAAAACCACATGTTTGGTTGGAATCATCTCATGATTTTTCTCGCTTCTTGCAGGACAAGCCATATGTCTAAATAAATGTTGTTTTAATAGTATTTGTGTATATAGGTTTCTCTGTGTTGTTCTGTGTTATTTCCAAGACTTGGAAGAGAGTCAAAACCCTCTCTGATAACAACACAAAAAAAGGCCTTAATTAAAAATAAATGGTTTGCCTGGAGAAAGTATGAAATGAAATATTTGTATGTGGAATTGTTTATGCAAGCAGTTAGAATGAAAGTGAATGAGTTAATTTGCTGATACCTAAGTGTGTGTGTTAGCCCTCAAACCCCATCCTCCACCCACTCCCTCCCAGGCTGTGAAAGAAATAGTAAACTGCAGATTTTATTGTTGTAAAAGTAAATTGAAAAGCAATAGTGTTTGCATGAGAAGAGTCCCATGGAGAATGTATGAGAGAATTTATGGAAAATGCATGTGAAGGAGAGAAAACTATTTTTTAGTGGTGAGAATTTTGTAAAATTTCTTTTTCTTTTCTTTTTCCTGTCTCTTTCGTTTTTCCACTGGCTGTGTTGCTTTAAGAGCGAGAGAGACAGAAAGAAGAGGGGGGGCTGCTCGTTTTAACATTTTTTTTTCTCTGCTTAGAATTCTGGTTTGAGAAAGGTGGGGTGGATGTGAAATTTAATGCCCACTCTTGCAGTTTCAGATTACAAATTTTTACTCGAAAGAGGAGACAATAATTGTTGGACAATTTTTTTTGGGGGGGGGGGGAAATTGTTGAGTTTAAATTGTTTAGTTAGACCTCTATATCCATCAACCAAAAGAAATGACTCTGAATTGTTTTGCTTAAGATTTGTAAATGTTTAACCTACTTAATGGAAATTTGTTTCCATCTGAATGGAATTTGATTAACTTGGAATTTGACTTATTGACCAAAGGAAAACAACCTGGAGATCTCATTGTAGTTCCACCTGCAGCGTTTGCCACGGTTGAGCAAATTAATGACATCTTGAGTACTCAATTTGTGGACAGAATTCCACATAAAAATTGTCACTTAACACTTTTGATATTTCTTACTAGTAAGTTACTTACAGGAGTATTAGCTGTGTTAGAAGCGCAAAAAGTATATTGTATTGAATGGCTTTACTTATCCCATCCCAAAATGTTTTATCTTTTATCCAGGCTGTTGCTGACATAATAACCTTAGGACACAATCGAGCTTGTCCTTGAAATGGGACTGATTTAATTAATACTTGTGTTCCTATCCCAAAATTTGATTTTCAATTTTATTTTCAGAATAACTTATCTCTTCAGTGCTCTTTAACTGACTATATAGGCTGTATTTCATATCATCTGCTTACACTGCAGAATTATCTGCTGCTATTTTAGCTTTCCACACCTTTTCTCAACAGCCTTTTAACTTAATCTCTGCCTCTCATTATGTGTGCCAACTTATTTTTAATCTTCCAGGTGCTTGCATCACACCCAGGATCGACCCCAATCTTATGGTTTTGTTTTTAACTTTACAGCAGCTGTTACAAGGCCGAAAGCATTTATACTTTGTTTCTCACATATGCATCGGTCCTTTAAGGACTGCTTTCACAAACAAATAAAAAAGGAGGGATCAAGGGTACCTAATTTGGCATGGATAACTCGTCAAGTCAATAAAGTCCTAATAACTTTAAATCAGCTAAATATTTCTTTTCAAAACACTACTGCCTACCAGCATCACTTTCAGCAGAAAGCTGTGCTCCCTAATCCTTTGGTATGTTATTGGCAATTGCCTGATAAAACCTGGTTAGGTCCAATTCCCTTACTAACATGGGGGCAAGGCTATGCTGCTGTGCTTGCTCCTACAGGCCCTCTCTGGATTCCAGCCCGGTGTGTGCGACCAGCCAAAGATGTCGTGGCATCAAGTCCAGAACCCAATACTGGAAATGAAGCAGGTGACTCTTCAGACAGCACAACGTCCCTTTCGCTCTCGCCATCGCAGTCAACCAACGACCTGGGGCGATGTGAAGAACCTAACATCCAAAGTGCAGGAGGTTCATATACTGCAGTGCTTCTCAAATAGTGGGGCGCGCCCCCCAGGGGGGGGGCGCGAGGCTCCGTAAAGGGGGGCTCGTTTGACCTCGGCAAATGCTGTCATATTGGATTTCTAGATCGGATCATCCGACTCACTCGCAAGCGGTGTCCCACACGGCATTGGTTGCCTAGCAACTCTAGAGCTGAAGAGAGGGAGCAGCGTGGCGCAAACACTGAAGATTGTCCCAGCGCAGCCCCAGTAGCAGCCCGACGCGGAGGACAACATGACCGCCAACGCACGTGACACATGCAAAGGACCCGATTGGATAGACATGATGCTCTATCCTGATTGGCCAAACCAGTTCCCAGTATGACTGGGTGAGAAATCCTTTTAATGCACCAGCTCCTACTGGGTTCAGTCTTGCAGAGGAGGAGCAGTTCATAGAAATCACATCTGACTTCATATTGAGACTAAGTTTCACATCCCAGACACTGAGTGAATTCTGGCTGAGTGTGGAGAAGCAATATCCACTCTTAGGACAAAGAGCTGTGCACATTCTTCTTCCATTTGCAACTTCTTACTTGTGTGAGATTGGCTTCTCTGCTGTTGCTGCTCTGAAAAGCAAATACAGGTCTCGGCTACACATTGAGAAGGAGCTGAGAGTTGCTGTGTCCTGCTTCAAACCCCGCTTCGAAAAGCTATGCATTGAAAAATGTGCTCATTGTAGCCATTAATCCAGACATCACCTCTGATTAAAAAATCAGCTCAAATTATTTTATATATTTTTGTTTTGCAGGTTAAAGTTTTTTTTTAATATTGTGCTCCTTTAAATCTTTTCTGCTACAGTTAATAAAGCTATTCTTTGTTGTAAATTGATCCACATTTCTTTCTTTTTTTATTCTCATATACGTTAATAAGGATAGAGTGTTATGCAGAGGTGTATTTATAACAATTTTATAGACAAATGATACTATTTACAGTCGCGCGGGGGGCGCGAAATGTTTTCTTCTTCCTAGGGGGGCATGACAGAAAATAATTGAGAAGCACTGATATACTGGTTTAAGCAATTTTCTATCAGACAATGAATTTCATTATGCAACTATGTCAAACTGGGGTCCTATCTCTTATATGTTACCCTTTGATGCTATTGTTTTACATACACCAATTGTAGCTGTTCCTACAAATCTTACTTGTGCAAAAATTGTCAATTGTACTACTTCACCTAAAAAACCTCATTGTATACATGTCAGTCAAAGAAGTTTAAATTGTACCTCCTTTCAAGAGGTATCCTTTAATTATGCACGTATATGGTTATTCAATGTCTTTTTTCTCTACTTAATAAGATGTCTTACGGTATTAATACCCACTAACTACTCCAGCTTAGGATAATGTCCTCACTAATAAAATAGAGAAGAGTGAGATGTGGGGAAAAACGCACATGCAGCAAACTGCCATGCTTCCCCCCCCCACACACACAAACCTCATAATCTTTTGATACCCTTTGTCCCAGTGAAGCAGCCAGAAGGTCATACCCTTTTGACTTAATGCCTCACCTACCGAAACAAATAATATGCTTAGTTCCTTCCTATCTTTTCCTGTCTTTGTTAGTTCTTTCTCCTTTGATCTGCCTGTATTTGTTCTTTACCGGGTCTTTGACCATGTAATGTGTTACTAGGAAATAGTTGCTTATATGAAGGAATTTTCCAATGAAGAAACTTTATGTCAGCATCTAATGGTTAAGCTGGTGTATGTAACAAGAATATAAAAAGCAATAAACTCACAGAGTTTGTCAAGCTGTGTCCTGCAGCTTCAAACCTCTGCTCAAGACATGCCTGTGTCTTTTTCTTAGCGTCTTACAGTTCACAAACTGGGTAGGGAAATGGGCCACGCAGACAGCTTTAGTAGGTTGCCTCTAAAGCAAGTAGAGCCAGATCCTGCACCGGCCAACCACATCCTGTCTATCCAGGATTTGCCGGAGTCTCCCCTCCATGCAGGGGATGTTGCTGCAGAAACAGCTACCGACAACACATTAACACGTGTGTTGAATTGGGTGCTCACAGGATGGCCTGACATATGTCCTGGCACTAACTTCCAGAGCTTCTAGAAAAGGAAGCATGAGTTATCCACCTTTAAGGGTTGTATACTGTGGGGCAGCAGGGTAGTAATCCTGACCTCACTGAGGACTAGAGTCCTTGTTTTTCTGCATGAGGGACATCCGGGAATAGTCCGGATGAAGGCGCTTGCGCGCAGCTACCTCTGGTGGCCTGGGCTCGACAAAGAGATCGAGGCCCAGGTCCAAGGGTGCCACATTTGCCAGCAGTCCTGGCCAGAAATGCCACAGGCTCCTGTACATAGATGGGAGACCACACATGCTCCTTGGTCGAGGGTTCATATCGACTACGCCAGCCTTTTTCAGGAGCAGCTCTTCCTCATTGTTGTGGACAGTCACTCTAAGTGGCTGGAGGTCATTCCAGTGTCCACTACAACGACTGCCAGGACCATTTAGGTTTTGAGGGGCATTTTCACCTCTCATGGGCTTCCAGACATCATCGTCTCCGATAACGGGGCTCAGTTTACTTCATCGGAGTTCCAGTCCTTTTTAAGGGCAAATAAGATTAGGCATGCTACTTCAGCACCGTTTCACCCGGCCTCAAAATGGTCAAGCAGAACGCATGCTTGGCACCACAAAAGAAGCCTTGAAAAGAATAACCCAGGGAAACTGGCACCACAAGTTGGCAGACTTCCTCCTCTGCCACCGCACAACACTGTGCACGTCTATGGGCAAAAGCCCAGCTGAGCTCCAATGGGATTGCTGCCTTATCACTAAGTTGGATAGATTACACCCAGATCGGGTTGCATCGCAGGTGCCACAGCCAAAGGCACCGAGGCAATTGAAAGTGGGTAATCCAGTTTGGGCACACAATTATGGACCAGGGCAACTGTGGGTGGTAGCTGTGGTGTGTAAGGTTACTGGGCCACTTTCCTACGAAGTGGCATTGGAGGATGGTCGTGTGCTACACAGGCACATTGACCAGCTGCGATGGAGGTTACCTAGCCACCCTTCTTCTCCTTACTCTGCTCTCGGGGGGAGGAGGACCACGATCAAAATCGTGAATTCCTGCCACTCAGCGAAAGCGGGACATTGCATTCACCGAATGGGGGGGGGTTGTCAACGAGGCGGCTCCTGACTCTGGCACCACGTCCATGGGACATTGCGCTCAACCGGCTTTCCAAGCCACTCCTTCTCCAGGCCTTGCACCAATGGGACAGTGCTCCCAACTGGCTTTTTACGCCGATCAGGGGAATTCCACCCCACCCAGAACTCTGGTTTGGGCCTACCAGAACAGGCCAGCCAAAGCCAAATGGACAAAGGCTTGGGTCTACTGGAACAGGCCAGCCTTCACGATCTGGTTTCACCCATATCGTTCAGGTCCCAAAGTCCCAGTCTGCCGAGCCTGGCAAGCAAGCTTGCAGATCGGGTGCTAGCAGCAGCTCCGAGATGATCGGAGCAGGCCAAAGGCCCACCGAAGTTCTTAAAGGACTACGTGAGGTTTCTGTTATTGCAACCTTAAAATGCTTATGTATTTTATTGCAACTGAAATGCTTGTGTAAGTCTTTTGGACTGAATTGCTTTGTACTATAATGTTGTGTTGTGTTTGACCTATGAGGCATTGGAGCACCACAGCCAGAGCGTGGCTTGATTGGCTGGGTTGGATCGTGTGGTGTGGAAGCCGATGGTGGCAGTGGGAGACACATAAAGATGGAGGCCATCTTTCATGAGAGGGTGAATGAGCTTTTTGCCTTCCCTTACAGAAGGTGGGGTGTGAGGTTAAAAAGAGGCAAAGCGAGAGGAAAGAAAGGCAGCTGGCGTGGAAGCTTGCCCAACAGCGAAACTTTGCTGTTTCAGTTCCTTGGGTAGTTCAAAGGCTGGGATGTCTACGAAAATCTCTTTTTAATCTTTTATACTTTATATTCAAACTGCAGAGGGGAAGAATAAGAATAAAGCCAATGTCTTGTGATTTGGAGGTATTATTATTAAGTGCACATGAGGTATCTCAGGGTGGGGAAGGGCATGGGGGGGCCTAGAGATGGAACAGACCCGAAAAGCCTCCCCAACCCACTAAGATACCTCATGCTTCTCCCTCCCATCCTGCCATGCCAGACTCACCTTGCAAAATCTGTGTCCTCTCTGCCGCGGTTTCTTTCCCTTTGAGGGAGAGGAGAGTCGCCTTGGAAATGCTTTTTGCAATGACAATGGAAGCTCCTGGGTGCTGTAACATCACATGAGTTCAAACATCCATTCTTTGCAAAAGAGATCATGGCCACCAGAAGCTTCCATTCTGGGGGGGGGGAGAGTATTTGCTTTGTTTGCATGCCTATGGGGTAAAGCGTGGAATCGGAGTCGGCGAGGTGCAGGAACCAATGCTGTCCGTGGCCCAGGTGCACTGCTTGCTTGCGTGCACTGGCCTTAGTTTGAGGGCAGGAACGAAGCCTTCAACTGAGCAGGGAGGCATTGCAGGGCTAGGCCCCTCACACCTGCGTCCAGCCCACCGGAACTTACCACGCCGGGGAGGAATGAGACCCCATTCTCCTGCAGAAACCGTAGCTGCTTGAGCGGGGAGGCCTTGTGCCAGCTGGCCAGGTCAGGCAAGGGTGCTGGCTGGCTGGGAAGTGGGGATAATGGCTGCTCAGGTGGCCGCTGCCAGCGCCAGCAGCTTGGGTGCCTTGGCTCCATCCAAATTGAAAAAAGCGAAGGTGCAGCAGTGGGATTGTTCTCAAACAATAAGACCCAGGTGCGCTGCTTGCTCCCGTGCTCCAGCCTTATTGAGAGCAATCTTGCTGCTATGCCTCCACTTTCTTCCAACTCGGATGGAACCGGGTCATCCAAGGTGCTGGCTACCATCTGAGTGGGGAGGATGAGGAGGAGAAGAGCAGTGAGGTTTTGTGCCAGCCGGCCGGCCAGGTGAGAAGTAAGTTGGGTAGGGGTGCTGGCTGGCTGGGGAGGGGGGAGGGAGGGGGGATCCCCGCCTGGCCGTCCATCCGGCACACACCCTCACCACTCTTCTCCTTCTCCTTCTCCTTCTCCTTCTCCTCGTCCTCCCTGCTCAAATGCCTGCCAGCAGGTTGGATGCCCCAGTTCCGTCTGAGTTGGAAGAAAGTGGAGGCACAGCAGCAGGATTGCTCTCAATAAGGCCAGTGCACGTGAGCAAGCAGTGCACCCGGGCCATGGATGGCATTGGTTCCTGTGCCTGGCTGACCCTGATTCCACACTTTGCCCCATAGGCATGCAAACAAAGCAAACACTTTTCCCCCACAGAATGGAAGCTTCCAGGGGGCATGATCTCTTTCGCAGAGGATGGGTGTTTGAACTCGTATGATTTTAGAAAATGTCTGTTGTGAGTATGTGCATGTATGCAGATGAATGGTTGTCCTGTTAGTTATAAATTTTATTATTGTATTTAAGGGTGTATGAATGTGAATTATTTTTATGTATATTAACTGAATGTGAATGTGTATTGAGTGTCTGTGGTAGGAGAATGGTAGAGCCGGGGGCGGAGCCTGGTGCCCCCTCTGCTGAGTGCAATAGCAAAAGTGGGGGGGGGGCAGGACTTACCCTTGGGCTTGGTGTGCATGGAATGTTAGTCCGGTCAGGAAGGGAGAAGGTTGGTGAGGGTGGGGGTACTCCAGGGATGAGAAAAGGTCGGAGCATCCCAGTTATGACTGGGATGGGCAGATATGGCGGGAGCCGAGGGGCAGGCCGTTTTCGGGGAATGAGGACTTGCTATATTACAGCGATTCCTTGTTCCGGCCCCTCAAAAGGCCCATCCTGTAGTACTGGTAACAGGGGAGTACAGGGCCCTAGTTGTAGGCTGCTGTTGCTTAATGCCAGGTCCATTGTGAACAAAGCCCCCCTTCTCCGTGATCTAATATTGGACAGGGGGGTGGACCTGGCATGTATAACCGAAACCTGGCTGGGCCCTGAGGGGGGTGTTCCCCTCTTGGAGATGTGCCCGGATGGGTTTGTGGTGCTTCATCAGCCTCGACATCAGGGCAGGGGTGGGGGAGTGGCAGTCATCGCTTGGAAGTCCTTGAGTTCTCGTGGGATTCCTGCCCCAGAGGTTGTTGGGTGTGAGTCCCTCCTATTGAAGTTGGGTTCACGGGTTCAGTTGGGCTTGCTGCTGACATACCTACCTCCCATCTGCGTTGCAACAGCCCTGCCTGCGTTGCTGGAGTCAGTAGCCGGGTTGGTGGTGGAGTTCCCCAGACTTATGGTACTGGGGGACTTTAACCTACCATCACTCGGCGATCGCTCAGAGGCGGCGCAAGAGTTCATGGCTTCCATGGCAACCATGGACCTGACCCAGGTAATTCAGGATCCGACTCATAGGGATGGTCACACACTCGACCTTGTGTTTCTCTCAGGGCAATGGAGACATGATCTGGAATTAAGGGGAATAGAGATCTCTCCCTTGTCATGGACAGATCATTTCCTATTGAGGCTGGACTTCAGAGCATCACTCCCCCACCGCAGGGAGGTGGAGCCGACTAGGTGGTTCCGCCCCAGGCGCCTAATGGACCCAGATCAGTTCCAGGAGGAGCTTGGGGAAATACCTGACTCCCTTGTCCACAACTCGTCCGGGTCCCTGGTTGCGGCCTGGAATGAGGCGGCGTCCAGGGCCCTGGATCGAATTGCGCCTTTGCGACCGCTCTGTGGTAGTGGTCCCCGGAGGGCGCCTTGGTTTACTGAGGAGCTCCGGGAGATGAAGCGCCACAAGAGATGTCTAGAGCGACGTTGGAGGGCCAGTAACTCGGAATCTGACCGATCACTATTAAGAGCCTATCTTAGGACTTATTTAGTGGCGATAAGGGTGGCAAAGCGTGTTCACTTTTCCGCACTTATTGCGTCTGCAGAATCTCGCCCGGCTGCCTTGTTTAGGGTGACCCGCTCCCTTCTTAAAGTGGAGGAGGCGGAGGAACCCTTGCAGGGGAGAGCTGAGGAGTTCGTTCAGTTTCTTTCGGACAAAATCGCTCAGATTCAGAGGGACCTGGACTCCGACTGGGCAGTGCCAGCCGAGATGCTGGGGGCTGGTCTTAGTCATGTTATCTGGAGCGAGTTTGAGCCTGTGACCCCTGATGAAGTGGACAAGGCCGTGAGGGCAATGAATGCCGCCACCTGTTTATTGGACCCGTGCCCCTCCTGGCTGGTTTCTGCCAGTAGGGAGGTGACACGAGGCTGGCTCCAGGCGATAATCAACGCCTCTTTGATGGAGGGGTCTTTCCCGCAACCTTTGAAGGAAGCGGTGGTGAGGCCCCTCCTCAAGAAGCCTTCCCTGGACCCAGCTGTTTTGAAGAACGTTCGTCCTGTCTCCAACCTCCCCTTTGTGGGGAAGGTTGTAGAGAAGGTGGTGGCGTCCCAACTCTTGCAATCCTTGGATGAAACTAATTATCTGGACCCTTTTCAATCTGGCTTCAGGCCCGGCTATAGCACTGAGACTGCTTTGGTTGCACTGACCGATGACCTCTGGCGAGCCCGGGATAGGGGTCATTCCTCTATCTTGGTGCTTCTTGACCTCTCAGTGGCTTTTGATACCATCGACCATGGTATCCTTCTGCGTCGTCTCGGAGAGGTGGGGGTGGGCGGCACCATATTGCGGTGGTTCTCCTCCTACCTCTTTGACAGGTCGCAGTCGGTGTTGGCAGGCGGACAGAGATCGACCCCTAGGCGCCTCGATTATGGGGTGCCTCAGGGCTCGGTCCTGTCCCCCCTTCTTTTTAACATCTACATGAAACCGCTGGGTGAGATCATTCGGCGACATGGGGTGAGGTATCATCAGTATGCGGATGATACCCAATTACATATCTCCACCCCGTGTCCTTTCAGTGAAGCAGTCGACGTGATGTGCCAGTGCCTGGAAGATGTGAGGGTCTGGATGGGGGTGAACAGGCTTAGACTCAACCCTGACAAGACCAAGTGGCTCTGGGTCTTGCCCCCCAAGGGTCATTCTGATGGTCCATCATTAGTCCTGGGGGGGGGAAATTTACCTCCCTCAGTGAAGGCACACAACTTGGGTGTCCTCCTGGACTCACAGCTAAATTTGGAACAACATCTATCGGCTGTGGCCAGGGGGACCTTTGCCCAGGTTCGCCTGGTGCACCAGTTGCGGCCTTATTTGGACCGGGAGGCTCTACTCACGGTTACTCATGCCCTTGTCACCTCAAGACTGGACTACTGTAATGCGCTCTACATGGGGCTACCCTTGAAGAGCGTTCGGAGGCTGCAGTTGGTTCAGAATGCAGCCGCAAGAGCGATTGTGGGTGCACCAAGGTACACCCACGTGTCACCTATCCTCCGTGAACTGCACTGGCTTCCTGTGGGTTTCCGGACGCAATTCAAGGTGTTGGTTGTCACCTTTAAAGCCCTTCATGGCTTAGGACCAGGTTACTTACAGGACCGCATACTGCCGCATAGTTCCCAGAGATCGGTGAGGTCCCACAGATTGGGCCTCCTTCAGGTCCCGTTGGCCAGACAATGTTGGCTGGTGGGCCCTCAGGGAAGGGCCTTTTCTGTGGTGGCTCCGACCTTGTGGAATCAACTTCCCCCCGAGATTCGAACTACTCCCACCTTGCTGGCCTTCAAGAAAGCCGTTAAAACTCTCCTGTTCCGGCAGGCCTGGGGTTGATGTCCCCGGGGGGGGGGGGATTCGATTGGGACATGCTGTGTAAATGTATTCATTTTTAATTGTTATACTTGTTTTAATTTTGTACGCCGCCCTGAGTCCATAGGGATTGGGCGGCATATAAATTTTACTAATAAATAAATAAATAAATAATATTACGGCACCCAGGAGCTTCCATTGTGGGCACGAAAAGCATTTCCAAGCCGACTCTCATCTCCCTCAAAGGGAAAGAAATCATGGCAGAGACAGATTTTGCAAGGTGAATCCGGTGTGGCAGGATGGGAGGGGGAAGCAGTTGTGGGGAGTGGGGAGGGAATAGGGTAAATGTTGCAGAGCCTCTGCAGTCATTCGTAAGGGTGAACAACTGCTGTGGTGCTGCAATATTCTTAATTTTGGGAGTTGCTCGTAAACACTAGGGGGCACTTATCGTGTAACTTTGAATGAGTGCTAAGTGAACGGTCGTAACTTGGGGATTACCTGTATTTTCATAATTGGTGCTGCACCAAGCCCCCTGGTAAAATAATCACACATTACTCTTTAGCACACACCTTTTATTTGTAATTTAGAGTTCATTATCCCTAACTTCGACATCGGAATAATAACCATTACCACCACCACCACCATCATCATCAGTTAGCCTACAAATACAATCCTCCCTGCCACATGCACACCCTTTAGGAATGTTGTCTTCACTTGAAATGTTTCTTTTTAATTTACAGTGCAGACAAAAGGCCTTCTCTGATGGCTTCAGAGAATCATTATCATCATCAGTAAGTAGGCTGCAAATACACTTTGTGGGGTACAGATCATTGCCATTGACATCTGTAGATTCATCACCACTTGAGATATATCTTAAAAACGATAGAGCCGTGTCAAGGTTATATCCAGGAACAGAGTCTGCTTAAATATAAAAACATAACCTATTACTGTACCGCAGCCACCAGAATTGGAACCTGGTCAATTTCATTCCACATAGAAAGCTGACATTTCCACTCATTAAACTAAATGGGTATACCAGTGGTTAATGTCCCAAAATATTAATAAAATGCCTTCTTGTAATTTAAAGCCACACAGTGCATGGTAACATTAATAGTATTAACTTACCTTGAACAAAATCCTAGTCTTTTAGATACACTAAAAATTGAAGGTTTTTTTTTTTCAGCTACAAAGGTAAACCTTGTAGGGTAGGCAAGGTGGGTTGTATGACGTGTGTGAGTTCCGGCACCTTTTTTTTTTTTTTTTTTTTTTACAAAATTAGCACTGAAAAGGACAAATACAAAAAATGGAAAGAGGGGGACATAACCAAGGCCAAACAGATCATGCCAGACCAATCTGATCTCATTCTTCGTTAAAGTGACTAAACTAGTAGACCGGCGAAACATGGTGGACATAGTATACCTAGATTTCAGTAAGGCATTTGAGAAAGTAGACCACAACCTACTCCTTGGTATGCTAGAAAAAGGTGGAATAGACAACATCACCGCCAGATGGATCTGTAGCTGGCTGACAAACCATACTCAATGAGTAGTACTCAATGGCACTACATCCACATGGAGAGAAGTAAGCAGTGGGGTACCACAAGGTTCCGTCTTAGGCCCAGTACTCTTCAACATCTTCATAAATGACTTAGACAAGGGAATTGAAGGGGAACTCATCAAATTCGCAGATGACACCAAACTGTCAGTAGTAGCCAACACCCCAGAAGACAAACTCAGGATCCAAAAAGATCTTGACAAACTCGAACAATAGGCCCTATCCAACAAAATGGGTTTCAAAGTGGAGAAAAGCAAAGTCTTACACTTAGGCAGGAAAAACCAAAGGAACAAATACAGATTGGGCAAGACCTGGCTTGGAGGCAGTAACTGTGAGAGAGACCTTGGAGTCCTGGTGGACGATCACTTAACTATGAGCCAGCAGTGTGCAGCAGCAACCAAAACAGCTAATACAATCCTGGGTTGTATAAACAGAGGCATAGAATCAAGATCACGTGAAGCACTAGTACCACTTTATAAAGCCCTAGTAAGACCACACCTCGAATACTGCAGCCAATTTTGGTCACTATATCACAAAAAAAGATGTTGAGAGTCTAGAAAAAATTCAGAGAAGAGCAACTAAGATGATCAAAGGCCTGGACACCAAAACGTACAAAGAACGGCTGTGGTACTTGGGTTTGGCCAGTCTAAAGAAAATAAGAAATAGGGGAGACATGATAGCAGTATTCCAGTATCTGAGGGGCTGCCACAAAGAAGAGGGGGTCAGGTTGTTCACCAGAGCACCAGAGGGAAGGACGAGAATGGTTGGAAGCTGATCAAAGAGAGAAGCAACCTGGAATTAAGGAGAAGCTTCCTGACAGTGAGGACAATCAACCAGTGGAACAGCTTACCCACAGAAATCGTGGGCACTCCATCACTGGAAGTTTTTAAAAAGAGACTGGACAATCACCTGTCTGAGATGGTATAGGTCCTACTGCTTGAGTAGGGGGCTGGACTAGAAGACCTCCAAGGTCCCTTCCAGCTCTAGTCTATTCTCATCCTAATATCAATAATTTATCTTCATTTAAGCAACATATAAAGGTGATGTAATGAAACAAAAGTATAAAAAAATTTTTCAGTCATTTATGCAACAAAAAACCCAATAGATATCCCATTTTCTGCATGGAGAAACTAAGTACACCCCTGGCTTGGATATCTGATATTAGCCTCTTTGGCCGCACTCCCCCCCCCAGCATCCTCACAGTCCCTCCCAGCTGCATGCACACAATCCCTGCTGCCCCCCAGCGCCTCCAAGATGCCTGCCAGCTGCATGCTACCCCACGCCCCTGCATTCCCTGCCAGTTTCATTCAGCATAGTCTTCACTTCTTCAGACACTTTTGGTAATTTAGCTTTTTCCAGGTATTGTTTTATTTTATCTTCTGATTGTCAAGCCCTACAGGGCTTGCCAATCACTGGTGGGGGGAATCCGGAGTATAGCCTACCGCCGCCACATACAGCTGCGACGCTGCACGCCCCCTCGCGCCGGCCAGCTCCAGAAAACCTCCAGTCTCATCGCCCCGCCGACCAGCTGGGTGTCGGAAACCGGCGGGGCAATGTTGAACCCAGCTGGCCAGCACCTGAAGACCCCAAACCTCACCGCCCCGCCGCCCAGCTGATCGTTGGATGGTGACAGAGTGTTGCAAAGCCCGGCCGACATGCGGAAGCCAGCGAAAGGCAGACACGAGGCAATGAGGAGGCCCTCCCCCTGCTGCAAACGCCCCAAGCAAGGGCTGAATGAAGGGGGGGGGAAGAACCAACTGGAAGGCGGGGCCGGGGGCTGTGCGCCACGGGACACTGTGAGGCAGAAACGGACTCACTGTCGCTAGGAGGAACGCTGGCAACGAATCACGAGGGATCGAAGGAGTCTGGAAGCAGCTGGAGTGGCGTGAACAAACAGGAAGCAGGACAGCGGGGTGGGGCTCAGCTGAGGGAAGGGCAGGGCCAGATGAAAGAACTTTTAAAGGTAGCTGGGCGGATGGTAGTTAGGGGTTGGAGGGTGGGGTCTTGGGTGTGGCACTGTTATATGAAGCACTGGGAGCAAATCACTCCCAGTGCTGACTTTGTTAGGCAATAAAGACCTTACTTGCACCTCATTCTTGAGTTCCTGGATTTCTTTCCTCTGGACGATGACGAACGGGTGTGATAGTAAGTCAGCACTCCTACTACGTTTGCTGCTCCTTACCCTTACCCCAACCCGAGGGAATGGCGGAGGGCAAACAGGATGCTCCCCAGGTGGAGGGAGATGCACCAGCTGAAGCAGCAGGCCCTGCTGCTGCACTCGAGACCCAGGGCCCCCTGCCGGTAGTGAAACCAAAGGTCACTCAGGCTACTGCACCTTTGGGAGAGGGCCAGGAAGCCCCAGCCACAAAGGTTGGGGGGAGTGGTGGCAGAGCCCTGCTTTGACGTCCCTGGATACCGGCCGGGCCTGCACCCCTCCAGCCAAGCCATCCCTCACGGGATGGAGGGAGAGGTGAGTGACCGGGGGTGAGGATGACAAATGAAGTTACTCAACTGCTCCCGTCGAGTATACCATGGATGTGCTACGAGATCGCTTTGGTGAGGCTGGCTACCACAGGGTGACTTCGCAGCAGCAGATGGATGAGTTCTCCAGACGCACTGAGTCCTCCCATTTCCGGCTCAGCAGTCCAAGGCTTCAATTGCCACCATCTGTGAGCATTTCCACAACCGGGGCCTCTGGGACTGGACCAATAGGTATGCAGCCCCAAGCAGCATGGCCAAGTGGATCAGGGGGTGACATCTGGGGACCATCCTCGAGCAGAACACCACAGGCCCAGGGTGCTGGCCCTGGACCTAGAGGTTCAACAACACCAGACGCGGTTGGCAGCATGGGGCAACCTGTGGCCCAGTGGGGGCCGGGACATACCTGGGGCCCACCGCCCATACCCATCTCCTTTGATGGGAACCCTGACAAATTGGCCATGTTCCTAAGCCTAAGATCAGTCATCTAGACCGCTATGCTCACTTGTACCCGTCCCAATGGGCAATGGTGGTGGCGGTTACGGCAGGGTTACAGGGGGAGGCAGCGGCGTGGGCTGCTGACCTCTACAGTGACCATGCCCAGGAATTGAACAACGCAGGCCTGTTCCTGGAAGCATTGCACACCCAGTTCGAGGATGTGTCACATCTCCAGCGAGCAGAGGCGGAACTTCTGTCGTTGAAACAACACGGCCGGACCATAGCAGAATATGTCCGTGACTTCCGTAGGTTGGTGGGACGGCTCAGCTCATCATGGCCAGAATGGTTGTTGGTCCATCAGTTCCAGGCGGGCCTCGACCAGGAACTACGCCAGGCCTGCATCTACAGGGGGGTGCTGAACTGCCTTCGGGAGTGGTTCCGCGTGGCGGTGGATCTGGACACTGGGCTCAGGGAGTTCTGGAAAGGACGGGACACCAGCCAGCCTCGTCAGCCAGTGGGGAGGCCACGAGACAGTGGACAGGGTCAGCCGGCCAACTACTCTAGGGCTTCCGGTCTTCCTGGTGGGCCCTCTTTCCGTTGCTTCCAGTGCAATCAGCCGGGCCACCAGGCGGCCGAGTGCCCAGCTCCTACTCCGCGAAGCCCCATGACACCTGGAGGGGCCACCCTAACACCAAAAAAAGGCCCAAAGACGTCAAGAACAGCGAAGCAGCCGAAGACTCCGGCAACCCAGCAAGTACTTCCAGCAGACAAGGACGCCACTGTGGTAGCACGGTACCATCCGTCCGACGATGACAGTGAGGACGACGCAGCAGACAACCCAATGGTGAGTGAACCCGTAACCCCCTTTGTCTTACTCATAGTATTGACAAGTCCACAGACCGGCGCACGGAGGAAATGCCGGGCTCTTATAGACACCGGGTGTACCCAGTGCCTCATAAGCAGGGCTGTGGCGATAGAAAGCGTTATTAGGTTACACAGACTAGCCCATCCCATCCGCTTTGAGCAGGTGGATGGGTCCCTATTGGGAGGGCTACCCACATCACAGAGCCAGTTCGGCTGGAGCTCGGAGCCCATTGGGAGGTCCTCCACTTTATTGTTGCTCCATCTATGACTGAGGCGGTAATCCTCGGTCTAGCCTGGTTGGATAAGTGGGAACCCACCATTTGGTGGGAGGGTGGTTACCGTAGAGTACGGCTTCAAGCCACATGAAGCCAGCCCCAGTGTGTGCAGTCACAGGGGGGGGAGTCCCCTTTCCCAGTGGTATACGGGGACCTGGTCGAAGTGTTTAGCGAGAGGGAGTGCAATCAGTTACCGCCTCACTGGGAGACGGACTGTGCAATTGAAATCGAACCAGGGGCCAAACTACCAAAGCCCTGAATGTACACCATGGCACCCAAGGAGCTTGAGGAGTTATGGCAGTTTATCGATCTGAACCTGGCAAGATGGTTCATTCAACCGGCCCGTTCCCAGGTTGCTGCCCCGGTCCTCTTCCGGGAAAAGAAGGACGGGACACTCCATCTGTGTGTCAACTTCCGAGGCCTTAATGCCATTTGTGTTGAACATCAATACCCCCTCCTGCTTATGAAGGACCTACTGGCCCAGTTGGGCAAGGGGTGGGTGTTCACCAAACTGGACCTCCGGGAGGCATACTACAGGGTGCGGATACGACACGGAGACGAGTGGAAGACAGCGTTTAACTGCCCACTTGGCAGTTTTCAATTCCGGGTGATGCCATTTGGGTTACAAGGAGCCCCTGCGGTGTTCATGCAATTAATCAACCAAGTGTTGCATGAACACCTCTACCGGGGGGTCCTGGCTTATCTCGATGACATCCTCATTTACACTGCCACCTTGGAGGAACATATTTGCCTAGTACGACAGGTGTTACAAAAGCTCCTTGCTGCCAAATTGTACGTGAAGCTGTCAAAATGTGAATTTCACCAGGACCGCCTGGACTACCTTGGATATCAGATTTCAGGGGATGGGGTGGAAATGGACCCTCACAAGGTACAGGCAGTCTTGAACTGGCAGGCGCCCAGGACACATCAACAGCTACAAAGTTTCCTAGGATTCGCTAACTTCTACCGGCAGTTCATCCCCTCGTTTGCCACCGTAGCCCACCCCCTGACAAAGTTGTTACGGACGAAACACCTGACTGGCAAACCACAGCCTGGACAAGCCTTGGGGTGGACCATGGTCTGTCAGAGGGCTTTCAAAGGTCTTAAAGCTCTCTTTGCCAAAGAACCCATGTTGCTCCACCCAAACCCTGACACCCCATTTGTCATACAAGCTGACACCAGCGACGTGGCCGTTGGGGCTGTGTTACTCCAGCAAAACCACCAGGGGGCACTGCAACCTTGTGCATACACGTCCCAGAAATTTACTACAATGGAAAGGGGGTGGGCTGTTTGGGAAAAGGAGGCCTTTGTTGTTAAGTGGGCACTTGCAACATGGCGACACCTACTGGAAGGCGCTACGCTGCCTTTTGAAGTATGGACCGACCACTGGAAACTCGAAGCATTATAAAAACTGCGGCGCTTGTCACCTAAACAAGTGAGATGGGCTCAATACTTCACTCGTTTCCGCTTCACTATCAGATACGTGCCAGGGGCAAGAATTTTCTCGTGGACGCTTTGTCCCACCTGCTGCAATACCATGGTAAGAGGGAGGAGGTGGTGCAGGCGATTCTGCCTCCCTATACCCAAAAGGTAGCCTGCATAGCATCAGGTGTGTCAGCAAAAGTAGCACTACCAGAGCTACGGGCCGCCGTAGCAGATGACGTGTGGCTAAGTGACCATCCGGGCCTGTTAACACAGAGGGAGGGACTGGCTTGGAAGGGTGATAAGCTCTATGTTCCCGAAGGCCTACGACAGACCGTCCTCCAGCGGTGCCATGATGTTAAACAGGCCAGACATTTCAGGTTCCTAAAGACTTTACACCTGGTGCGGCACCAATTCTGGTGGCCCCGGATGAAACCAGAAGTGGAGACGTATGTACGGAACTGTCACATCTGCGCTACGGCAAAGCCACATGTAGGAAAGCCAATGGGACTGTTGCAGAAAGTAGCTGATCCAACCCATCCCTGGGGAGAAATCGCTATGGACTTCATAGTCGAACTGCCACGGAGCCGAGGCTACACTGTGATATGGACAGTTATCGACCTCTTCTCGAAACAGGCTCACTTCATCCCCTGTAAGGGGTTACCATCAGCGCGGCGACTGGCCAGGCTCTTCATACAGCACGTCTACCGTCTGCATGGGGTACCCCGACATATAATCTCAGACCGGGGTGGGGTGCAGTTCACAGCGCACTTTTGGCGTACCTTTCTTCAACTGGTAGGGTCATCTCAGGGCTTCAGCTCCGTGTACCACCCCAGTACCAACAGGGCCGTGGAGTGAGCGAACGCCATGGTGGAATGCTACCTTCGCAGCTACGTCACATACCAGCAAACGGACTGGGTAGACCTTTTGCCGTTTGCTGAGGTGGCGTACAATAATACAGTGCACAGTAGCACTGGGTTTGCCCCTTTCAGGGTGGTACATGGGGTGGATTTTGTCCCCATCCCAGAGTGGCCTTGGGGAGCGGGCACACCACAAACCCCCCAAGCATGGATGTTGCAAGTAGCGGGATTGTGGGGACAAGTAAAAAACACTCTAACTCAAGCCGAGGCGGTTGTAAAAGCCCAAGCGGACAAAAGGAGAGTGAACCACAAGCCTTTCCGGGTGGGGGACTGAGTATACTTGTCCACAAAGTACCTCCATTTGCGACTAACCAGTAAGAAGCTAGGCCCTAAATACATAGGGCCTTTCCCAATCATCCAGGTGATCAACCCGGTGACAGTGTGATTACGGTTACCTCCATTATTGGGAAAAATACATCCCGTTTTCCATGGGAGTTTGCTAAAACCGGTGCACGGGACCCCGGTTGGCTACAAGGCACTGGGACCAATAACTGGGTCACAATATGAGGTACAGGAAATACTTGACTCAAGAGTCCACCACAGCAAATTACAATATCTTATTCGGTGGAGGGGGTACCCCCTCTCCGAGGCTTCATGGGTTGGGGTGGCGGATGTGCATGCTCCCCAGCTCATACGGGCATTCCACCGTCGATGTCCGGGGAACCCGAGCAGTAACAGTTGTGGAAAAGTGGACTCACCCATCTCTTCTTACCTTCCAGGTGAACACGTGGTAGAGGGGGCCACATGTCAAGTCCTACGGGGCTTGCCAATCACTGGTGGGGGGAATCTGGAGTATAGCCTACAGTGCACTGAAATTAGTATATCAGGAAGGCTTACTGACTACTGGAGAGACCAAACTGGCCTACAAGAAAGACCAAATGAACAGAATAGAGGCATGGGAAGACAAAGCACTACATGGCCAATACATTAAAAAAAATAGCTGGGAAAGCAGATAATAACAAGACCTGGCAATGGCTAAGAGCAGGAAAATTGAAGAAAGAGACCGAGGGACTAATTCTGGCTGCACAAGACCAAGCCTTAAGGACAAATGCATATAAAGTCAAAATTGAGAAGACAGCAACAGACAGTAAGTGCTGCCTATGCAAAGAAGCTGAAGAAACAGTGGACCACTTGGTAAGCTGTTGCAAGAAGATTGCACAGACTGACTACAAGCAGTGGCATGACAAAGTAGCAACAATGGTGCATTGGAAGATCTGCAAAAAATATCATTTGCCTGTAAGCAAAAACTGGTGGGATCATAAAATAGAGAAAGTCATAGAAAATGATAAAATTAAACTGCTCTGGGACTTCAGAATTCAAACAGACAAGTACCTGCAACATAACACCCCAGACTTAACAATTGTCGATAAGAAAGACAAAAAAGTCTGGATAGTGGACGTGGCAGTGCCTGGAGACAGCAGAATAGATGAGAAAGAACTGGAGAAGATAACAAAATACAAAGACCTACAAATAGAAATAGAAAGACTGTGGCAAAAGCAAGCAAGGGTAGTACCAATAGTAATAGGCTCCTTGGGTGCAATCCCAAAACAACTGGAGCACCACTTGAACACCATTGGCATTGACAAATTTGCTATTAGTCAATTGCAAAAGGCGGCCTTACTAGGAACTGCTTCCATCCTGCGACGATATCTGTAATACCATCAAACATCCACATCTGCCTATCCCAGGTCCTGGGTAAGGACTCGATAGGTAGACAAAATGCCAAATCCAGTCTGAACATCTGGCTGACTGTGCGATGATCCATAATAATAAAATTGGAAGGGACCTTGGAGGTCATCTAGTCCAACCCCCTGCTCAGGCAGGAAACCCTATACCAGTGGTGGCGAACCTATGGCATGGGTGCCAGAGGCGGCACCCAGAGCCCTCTCTGTGGGTACACATGCTATTGCCCCAGCTTTGCCTCCCCCTGCAACCCCCTCCTCTCCAGCAGCCCCCCTGAAGGAGAGTCGCCCTCGAGTGTGGCCCACACAGAGCAGCGCAGCCAAGGACATGGCAGCCAGGCAGCGTAGACAAGACTCTGCCCTCACACCCCATCATGCAGTTGATGCTGCAAGGCGCGAGCAGAGGGTATGACCACCATAGCACTGCTGGGCTGCCTGGGCGATCTGCAGCAGGCCCTGGAAGCGGTGAGTGGTCCTGTGGGCAGACGGGGCAGGGGATGGGGGGCAGAGCAGGGGCGGGGCGGGGGGGGGGAGTGGGGGTGGGGCCAGTTTTTGGGCACTCAGTCTCTAAAAGGTTCGCCATCACTGCCCTATACCATTTCAGACAAATGGCTGTCCAATCTCTTCTTAAAGACTTCCAGTGTTGGAGCATTCACAGCTTCTGGAGGCAGGTTGTTCCACCGATTAATTGTTCTAACTGTCAAGAAGAATATAGTTCTACACCATTCTTCTCTTCTTCTTTATAATATTATGTAGAAATATTATATGAAATTATTTGTAGTCTACAAAGTCCCAACTATATCTCTAAATATCTTTTATAAAATAAACCAAAGTGTCCTTCATGAACCGTCTTCAACTCTTCTTCTCTTCCTCTTTAACAGATATCACATCAAAAGTTACTTGTAAACCATCAAAGTCTGGCAAGGGAATTCTTCTATTCAAACTGAAGGTAAATTCCTGCTGTAACTTAGCTTCAGCCTGCTTGATTGTTCATTATCTGTCAAAGCCCAAGAGCTGCTAGGTTTACACCAGGGACCTTCAAATTTGGCCCTTTTATGACTTGTGGACTTCAACTCCCCAAATTCCTCAGTTGAAGTCCACAAGTCATAAAAGGGCCAAGTTTGAAGACCCCTGTTTTACACAATCATACCACTTCCACTCTCTGTTCCAGCTTTCCAGACTAAGCAATTTGCAGGTGCCAAAGCTAATTATTTTTTACAGCTTCCACAGTCCACACTTCATGTTCAAGGTCAGTCACTTTCACCTCTTATTATCTTTCTCTTCCAGTAAGAGCCAGTAGATGGTGGACTTGTTCTATTTTCCTCTATTTTAGTCTCTTCTTATTTAGTTTTGAAGTTTTAGACTTTCTTTTATAAAGTGTAAATTGTCCAGCTTCCCATTCTTATTCCAATTGTTATTGAAAAAAGAAAAACAAAAATTCAATCCCATTAGTTAGTCTCTTTTCCCTGTTTTTTTTATTTTACTTAAAGAGGAATAATAAATCTTTCTTCATATTTCCGACCTGTTAAGGACTTCACAGCCTAATCGCCGCCATGTCCAGAGGTGGAAGATTTAAAGTCCCACCTCTTTCTTTTTTAGTCCCACTCTCAGCCAAGTCCAATGTTAAGGGAGAACAAAATCTTTTCTTAACAGAGATCAGAAAAATCTCACCCAGAGCAAATACACCATTCTTCAATCTCCTTCTTGTATCTTTCCGGTGGGGCTGCCATGGCTTCTGACAGGCACACAATGGCCGTTTATCACTCCTTGCCAGTCTGAGAGCTTCTCCTCTGCTCCCACAGGAAATTGCGATGTCCCTGCAGTCCACAGAGTGTCCTCTCTTCTTCACCTGATATGCAGGTTCTGAGGTTTTGCTTGATAAAAAATACAGGAAACCAGAAGTTGCCTTTAAGCTTTTACATTTTTATTCAGCTGAACAAAGACAGACTCCTCTAAAGAGAGAAGCCCTGAATGACAAGAAATCCTTGTATTTATTCTTTCTGATTACATAAGCAACCCATCCAGCAAAGCTGACACACATAAGATAAAGATTTCACCCAGTAAGTCTGGCACACTGTAGATAAGAAGGGAGAAAGCAGAAGTAGCTAAACATGTTCCCTTTTGGGTGTTTCCCTAAAGATATCGTATGTTCTCGGGACATTGGGTGTTTTCCTTGTTGTCTTTTCATGACCCTGCATCCAGGACTCTGCAAGTGCCCAAAGACAGCAGGGCCATCTGCACATATTCACAATTGATACTTCCTATGCTGTTTCCTAATTCTGGGTCAACACACCAAACCCTACAGGGTTGGCTAGGGTCTCTCCAGACCCTCAGGCAAGGGGATTTCGGTGATTTTCACAGAGCCCCATGAAAGCTTGTTGTGTCGCTGTGCTAGCCACGCCCCCTCCTCTTCATGTGTTTCCTGAAGTCTGGGGGGTGCTCTGCACATGCCTAGAGGCACTCTTCTTTTCCAGCTTTGCACTAAGTCTGTGAGCGCTCTGCATATTCCCAGAGGCACTCTTCACGCTTTGTCCGAAGTCTCAGAGCTCTCTGCACATGCCCAGAGGCACTATGTTCTTTCTACTTTACTCAAAGCCTGGGAGCACTCTACATATGCCCAAAGGCACTCTTCTCTTCCCTCTTTGCCCAAAGTCTGAGAGCACTTTTCACATGCCCACAAAGACAATTACAAAGTTTCCTGGGCTTCGCAAACTGTTACAGGCAGTTCATCCCTGCTTTTGCCCAAATAGCCCTACCAATAACAAATATACTCAAAACCAAGGGAGAGGGAAAACCCAAAGCAGGACAGTCCCTCAAATGGACCATGGAATGCCAAGTGGCATTCAAAAAGCTCAAAAGGCTGTTTGCTGCTGAACCCATCTTCAAGCACCCTGATCCCGATAGCCCTTTTGTTATTCAAGCTGATGCCAGTGACGTCATCGTGGGTGCGGTTCTTCTCTAAAAGGACTAACAGGGCCACCTGCAACCCTGCACCTACACTTCTAAAAAGCTGTCTGATGCTGAGCACAGGGTTGATTGTGTGGGAAAAAGAGGCTTATGCCATGAGATGGGCTCTGCTCAAATGGAGGCACTTCCTGGAGGGCAGCAAAAAACCTTTTGAGGTTTGGACTGATCACAAGAATATTGATGCACTTAACACCACCACCACCCCAGAGGCTCTCACCCAAACAGGCTCAATGGGTACAGTATTTTAACCGATTCAATTTCACACTTAAGTACTTGCCTGGGGGAAAAAACTTCTTAGTTGATGCCCTCTCCCAATTTCCCCAATATAACAGTGCCAAAGAAGAGGTGGAGAGCCCTATTATCGCCTCACACCAAATGGCAGTCCCCGCCATCACCAGAAGCCAAAAGAAAGTAAACGCAGCCTTCCCTGAGAATCTGGCCCAAGCCTTAAAGGTCGCCTTGGGGAAAGATTAATGGTTTGCTGACCACAAGGAGGACGTCACCCTATGTAATGGCTTTGCTTGGTTCAGAAGCAAACTCTATGTGCCTGAAAGCCAGAGACCCCTAATCCTGCAGAGGTGCCATGACACCAAAGTTGCGGGACACTTTGGGTTTGTAAAAACCCTGTACCTGGCCAGCTTCCAATTCTGGTGGCCATGCATGAAGAAGGACATCAAACAGTGGCATCTCCCACCCACAAGATTGGCTAAAATGTGTACCAATGTCTCCCCTAAATGTTGGAAATGTAATTTGACAAGTGGAACTTACTATCATATGTGGTGGGAATGCACGCGAGCTCGTGATTTTTGGAACAGGATTAAAGTATGGTTGGAAGAAATATTAGAGCAAGTGGTAGAACCAAAACCAGAACTCTTTCTATTAGGTTTAACTATGCAAAAGCATGACAAAGGCGTACTTTATTTAATGCTACACATTTTAACGGCTTCCAGACTGGTTTTTGCTCAAAATTGGAGGAATAAGGGAACTCCAACGGAAGAAGAGATCCTGCATAAAATTTTATCATGTGCTGAGATGGACAGGCTTACAATGATTATGAAAGACAAGACAGAACACGAATACTTCGAAATCTGGGGCAGATTTTACCGTTGGTATGAATTAAGAAGAACTGCTCGGACTTCAGGTTAATGGTAGAATTAAAAGATATATATAACTGTACATATAATTGTATATATAATTGTATTGTATAGAAGATGAGGCTTATATAGAGGTTAAGAACGATGTATTAAACTTTTGTACCATGATAGGAACTGATAGGAAAATTTATTCTGGAATGTCATGTTTGCCCATTGTTGTTTTAATTGTATTATGAATAAAAACATAAAAAAGGACATCAAACAGTATGTAGCCAGTTGTCCTGTTTGTAGCTTAGCTAAAGGGCTGTGGCCCGTGGCTAACCCCACGGTCCCCTGGAAGGAAATCTCCATGGACTTCATAGTGGAATTACCAGAGAGTTCAGGGAATACGGTAATATAGGTTGTCACTAATCTGTTTTCTATGCAGGTACATTTTGTGGCATGCCCCAAGATCCCTTTGGCATGGACCCTAGCCAAACTGTTTGTCCAACATGTGTACCACTTCCATGGGGCCCCTGAAAAGATCATATCCAACCGGGGGGGTTAATTCACTTTTCAATTTTGGCAAGAATTCCTGAAATTGTTAGGGACTACCCAAGGCCTCAGTTCCTCGCATTACCCCCAAACCAATGGAGCCTGTGAACACACTAATGGCATCCTAGAACAATACCTCAGATGTTACATCAATTACCAGCAGGACAACTGGTCTGACCTCCTCCCCTTTGCCGAAGTGGCATACAACTCCATCCACAGCAGCACTGGCTTGTCATCAGCTGGGATTTCATCGCTATACCTGAATTACTGCAACAAGAGCCCCAGAGCATCTCTCTGGTAGAATGGGTTAAACAATTACAGACTACATGGCCAGTACTGTGAAAAGCACTGGACAACGCTAGAAACACATACAAGAAATACGCTGACAAAAAGAGGGCACCACAGAAACCATTCAATGTGGGTGAAGAAGTGTACCCATTAGCAGAGTGATCAACCCTTTCATAGTTGAGTTAGAACTGCCAAAAGAACTTAGAATGGTCCACCCTGTATTCCATTGCAACCTCCTCAAACCTGCCACAACCTCACCATTGAGACCGCAGGCAAAACCCTATCCTTCCCCCATACTAATCAAGGGTGAACAACACTTTGAAATCAAAGGAATCCTACACTCACACCTCCATAGAGGCAAGCTGCAATATTGAGTTTTGTGGAAAGATTTCCCTCCCTCAGAAACTGAGTGGGCTGCCTCCCAACACGTGCAAGCCCTGAAACTATTACATAAATTCTGTGACAAGTATCCAAGTAAATCCCACTAATCCTCTTTCTTTTCTCTCCCCAGGTGTAGCTTCTTTTCAGGGGGGCAGAATGTCAAATCTGCCACCTTGCTCCTGCATTTGCTTGCTTCAGTGCCAGTCTACCATAGACTCTGGGGGGAGGGAAGTCGTTTGGGAGGGGGGAAGGGGGAACTCCAAAGTACTTTGTGCCGGCCAGAAACAACATCTCAAGGACACCTGGCCTGAGAGAAGAATGTAGCTGCATTCCAAGGATGGCTGTTCCGAAAACATCTGGTTTGAATATGATTGGACACAAGGGGGCCAACGGGAGGGCAGACATGGGAAACAGGGGGATTTCACTAGGGAATTGGCACAGGAACCTCAGACTTGGCTTTGCTTTACTGTACTTCACTTGATTTTAGTAAAACTATACCTCACTCTTAAAATGGAGTCATGGATCGTTCTTGCTTAGAGTTCAAATTGAGGCAGGATTGACAAGAAGCAACCGGATAGCCCGAGATTTTCAGAGTATCTCTGGATCTTGTTGTACCCGTGCGCAGTCTATTCAATGATTTCCATACTTCCCAGCTTTCGTCAGACCCAGGTGCCAGCTCCTCCATTGGTTCCATCCAGTGTTAGGTCTTTGTAGCTTTCCATAGATCCACTCTTTCAAATTCTTCAAAGTCTTCCATTGACGTAAGGAAGCTTTTCCTGGATTTTTGTCTCTGCTGAGCTGGTTGTAGGCCATAGAGAGGGTGTTATCCCTGATATTGATGATTGAGTCTCTCTCTCTATGCTGCTTCTTCTCTGCGAACAGCAAAGCGAGCTAGGTGGTAAATCTTATCTAGAGGGATAGGTTTAAGGCATCAGTAACAATTCTGCTACCTTCATTCAGAGCAACATCTACTTTCCCAGCATGTACTGATTTATACCAGACTGGGCAGGCATATTCGCCTGCTGAGTAGCAAAGAGCTAGAGCTGTTGCCTTAAGGACCCTTGGTTTGGCACCCCACGTAGAGCTCATTAATTTCCTGAGGATATTATTTTGTACACTGACCTTCAGTTTAGTGTTGATACAGTGCTGCTTATATGTTAGGGTTCTATCTAGAGTGGCCCCTAAATATTTAGGGCTGTAGCAATGCTCCAATAATGTCCCTTTCCATATAATATACAGCAGGGGTCTTCAAACTTCGCCCTTTTATGACTTGTGGACTTCGACTCCCAGAATTACTTAGCCAGCTTGCTTGCTGCTGAGACCCCTGATATACAGCTTCCTAGCAGCCTGCTTATTGCAAAGATGGAAGGCAGATACCTGAGTTTTTGCTGGATTTCGTCTTAACTGATTATCACAATAGTATTGATTCAGCTCTACCAGGGCTTCAGTTAAATGTTGTTCAACCTCCTCAAATGTTTTTTCCCTGTTCAACCATTGTTCAATCATCAGCATACATATAGTTGTTAGTACCTTCAGGGAGAGGCTGATCATTGGTGTAAATATTAAAAAGAGTTGGAGCCAATACGCTACCCTGGTACCACTCTTGCAGCTGATCAGGGACTGCTCGATAGATACAAGCCTGGGAGAGGTGGCTTAATGTCATGGTTCCAACAGATGAAACTCTTTAAAAGAACTTAGAGGCATTGTTTACCTTAAAGAATCTTTTATTCAAGAAACAATGTATCGGCACTACATAGTTAAAGCCAAAAACTGAATTCCCACCCCCTGCGCACAAAGTAGCAAAGCACAATTCCCTCCTCCAATTAACAGTCATAAATCACATTCCCCAATTAGCTTGAAGTGCGGGCTTTCTCCCCAGCTCTCCAGCCCGCCAAATCTTTATCAGCTCTGGGTGCAATAACCTTGATTCCCACGGCTAAGTTATTGTTGTTATGACTAATTGGACTCTCATTCACATCCCCCCTCCCAGCATCATCTAACTCTAAAAGCGAAAGAGAAAAGATGGCTACATTTCCATCTGTTGTGAAAGCAAGAATGTCCGCTGTTAGCAGCGTTGACAGTTTGTCTGTATGTAAGGAAGAACTGTTGCAGGACTTGTGCCAAAAATATAACTGTGATGTCCTGTGTATACAGGAGACCCACAGAGACAATCTTCAGAGAAGACCTATAGGTCCCACTGACTGTATGGTAGTGCAGGTTTTGTGAAGCCTGGAATCCAAGATTGATCCACAACAATATCAGAAATACTGTAAATAACATAGAAGTAATAACTGTAGAGCTGAGCAACTGTATGGTCACTACAGTGTATAAACCACCATTAACTGAGATCAAGGGTGATGAATTTAATACATTTAATAAGGATAAAATAAATTTTGTCACTGGAGACTTTAATTGTCACAGCAGCATCTGGGGGTATCCTGATGATGACAGAAATGGGGAGGCTGTTATACAGTGGGCAGATTTGAATAAGCTGGGCTCTTTTACATAACAACAAATTATCAGCTTCATTTAACAGTGGAAGGTGGCACAGAGGATATAACCCAAACTTGATATTTGTGAGTGACCATATAATCCAGCAATGTGTCAAAGTAGTCTGCCCACCTATCCCAAATTCCCAGCACCGGCCAATTATGTGTCAGGTTACCACTGTAGTTTGACCTCACAGTATCCCCTACAGATGTAGGTATAACTTTAAAAAAGCCAACTGACTTAAATTTCAGAGACTATTGGACAGTGCTGTTACTCAATTAATACCTAAACTGAGCTATTACAAGAAATTTGTGGAGGTTGTTAAAAAATGTTCCCAGTTGTCAATCCCACAGGGCTGCAAAACCAACTACCATGTTTTCACGAAAATAAGACCTGGTCTTATATATTTTTTTTTTGCCTCCAAAAGAGGCATTAAGTATTATTTTCAAGGGATATCTTATTTTTTCCCTGACACCTGTTTCGCCTCGTGGCAGCAGTACCAACAACCCCATCCAGGAGCTGCGTGGCCACCGTCCCACTTCTGCATTGTGTCAGTGCCACTGCCACAAGGTGAGGCAGGTGGGGGGAGGGGGGGAGCTGCCCCACGTACCCCGCAACAGCTTACCGTGCCAAACATATAAACATATGTTAATTTTTCCAATCAAGGTGTTGTCTGGGATTAGCTATGCTAATACATATTCAATTCCTAATCCTTCATTCTTTCCTCTAACCAACAATAAAATAAGTCCCAAATTTGATAGTAGTCTGTGTCTTCTTTATCTTTCAGTCTCATAGTTAAACTGTCCATCTCTGCACATTACAGTATTTTCCTGATTATTTCTTCTTCTGATGGCAATCCTTCATTCTTCCAGTATTGTGCAAAAATTATTCTCGCTGCTGTGGTGATGTGTAAGATTAAATAAAGACTCTGCTTATTAATCTTTTCAGACATTATACCTAGTTAAAAAAAGTTCAGGTTTAAAATCAACTTGTTCACCCAATATTTTTTCCAACCATGTATGTATCTTTCTCCAATAAGCCTTAGCCTTACCACATGTCCACCAAATGTGGTAGTATGTGCCTATATTATGTTTACATTTCCAGCATCTATCTGACATGTTTTTAAACATTTTTGTTAATCTTGCTGGTGGCAGGTGCCATCTATAAAACATTTTATACATGTTTTCTTTATATGAAGTTGACATTGTTAGTTTGTAGTTTCTCTCCCATAACATTTGCCATTTTTCTAGTTCTATATTATAGCCAAAAAAATTTGCCCATCTTATCATTGTTTCTTTCACTTGTTCGCTTTCCATTTCCAAAATTAACAAAAAATTATACATTTTCTTAATTAATTTCTCATCTGAGGTTAACAAAATCTTATCAAACACAGTTTGATCCTTGTAAAATCCATACATTTTTACATCTTTTTCATATCTACTTTGTATCTGTAAATGTGCCCACCATGACAAGTTGATTCCCTGATTTTCCAGTTCTTGTTTAGATTTTAAATTCCCATCAGTATTTAGAATATCTCTATATGTCCATATTTTTTCAAAATCTACCAAGTTCGGATGTACAAATGTTTCCATCGTTGATAACCACCCTGGAATTTTTAGATATATTTTAGCTTTAATTTTTTCCCATACTTTTTAACAAGGCATTTCTTATAAAGTGATTTTGAAAATACTTATGGACTCTGTTTTTCCCATACCATAAGAAAGCATGCCACCCCAATTGTAAATCATGTCCCTCTAAATACAATAACCTTTTATTTCTAAGCATTATCCATTCTTTCACCCATGTTAAAACAGATGCTTGATAGTATAACATCCATTCCGGCAGCCCAAATCCTCCATTTTCCTTAGCATCTTGTAATGTTTTCATCTTAATTCTAGCTTTCTTCCCCTGCCAAATGAAGTTCAAAATTAATGAATTTAAGTCTTGCAAAAAAAATTTCTCAAGTTTTATCGGAATTGTTTGAAATAGAAATAAAATCTTCGGCAATACGTTCATTTTTACTGTAGCAATTCTTCCTAATATTGACAACTGCAGATTTTTCCATCTTTCCAAGTCTAGCTTTATTTGCTTCAATAATTTTGTATAGTTGTCTTCTTTTATTGACGAGCATTTGGCCGAAAGATGAATACCTAGGTACTTAACTTTTTTCACTATCTGTACCTCTGTTTTCTCTAGCATTTGCCTTTTCTGTTTATCTGTAAGGTTCTTAACTATTACTTTGGTTTTTTCTTTATTTATTTTTAATCCCGCCATTTCTCCATACTCTTCTATCTTTCCCCGTAGCTTAGGAATCGTCTCTAAAGGTTCTTCCAAGATAAATACTAGATCATCGGCAAATGCTTGTAACTTATATGTTTCATCTTTTATTTTCAATCCTTTAATTTCTATGTCCTGTCTAATCCTTCTATTTAACACTTCCAAAGTAAAGATAAATAATAATGGAGATAGTGGACACCCTTGCCTCGTGCCTTTTCTTATCTCAAAACTCTCAGTATAATCTCCATTCACTATCACTTTTGCTCTCTGGTTGCTATACAGTATATTGTTTTTATCATATTTGTAAAGTTCTTTCCAAAATCCATTGTTTGCAGTTGCTGAATCATGAATTGCCAAGAAATATTATCAAATGCCTTTTGAGCATCTAAAAATACTAATGCTAATTGTTTCCCTGGATGTAATTCATAGTATTCTAATACGTCCATTATCACCCTTAAATTATTTTTGATTTGTCTCTTTGGTAAAAAGCTGTTTTGATCTGGATGTATAAACTCAACTAAGTATCTTTTCAGTCTCTCTGCCATTATTGAAGTAAAAATTTTGTAATCCACATTGAGTAATGAAATCGGTCTATAGTTCTTAATATACATCAAGTCTGAATCTTCTTTTGGTATCAAAGTAGTATTTGCTTCTATCCATGTGTTTGGAAATCTAGCCTCTAACAATAGCCCATTACAAACATCGTTCAGTGGTTCGCTTAATATATCTTGTAAATTTTTGTAAAGTTCCACCAGGAGCCCATCTGGGCCCAGTGTTTTTCCATTTTTTTGTCGTTTTATGGCCTCTGATATCTCCATCATTGTTATTCTTTCTTCTAACATAGTTTTAAATGCCTCTGGAATTTTTGGCAATTTACTTTCTTCTAAGTATTTTTTTTATTGAAAAGTTTTATAAAAGTTACAATATACACCCCAAAACCCCCCCACCCTAAACCCCCCCTCCCTCCCCCACTTCCCAGAGCTGAGTACAGGGTAACAAATATAATAATCATACTCTAACTAACATTAACCAACTATGTAAATAACCAAGTCCATAATGCGCTTTAACTCCCCTTTAACATAAAAATAAACAAATTAAAAATAAACATAATAATATAAACAAGTTAATATCCTAATTCTTGAACAATACAGTATCCAAATTGTTGAACAATATTAATACTAAAAATAATAATAAAACTAATAAAAATTCCACTATAGTAAACTATTAATAATAATACTCTAAAATTTACTCATAAAGTAAATGGAACTTTTTAGTCCCATATTTATTCTGAATATAATCTATCCATCTTCTCCAAACCGAAATGTATCTTTCTTGTGAATGATCCTTCAAATAAGCAGAAATCTTAGCCATTTCTGCTAAATTTGAGACTTTAAGCATCCATTCTTCTATAGTAGGCAAACAATCCTTCTTCCAATATTGCCCTACCAATAACCTTGCAGCTGTTATCAAATTCAACATCAAATTAGTTTCTTTAGCATCACAATCCACAATAACACCCAATAAAAATAATTGTGGAGTAAACTTTATCTTTCTCCTAAAAATCTTTTGAATGTTCCACCAAATCTTAATCCAAAAAGCTTTTATATTTCTGCAAGTCCACCAGATATGAAAATAAGTAGCATCCAAACTACCACATCTCCAACATTTGGGCTGTAAATTAGGATACATACAAGACAACTTTTTAGGATTCAGATGCCATCTATAAAACATTTTATAAAAATTTTCTCTTAACTTTTGGGCCTGGGTAAATTTTACATTTCTAACCCAAATTACCTCCCATATATCCAATGGAATCGGTTCTTGAATATTTTGGGCCCATTTTACCATACAATCTTTAACTAAATACATTTCTGAATCCAATTCTATTAAAGCATTATAAATTTTCTTTATATGCACTCGGTTTTGATCTTTAATCTGTTTTACCAAATTCTCATCCATTGAAGTAATACCAACCTTTTGATCTAACTTCCACCTAGCCAACAATTGATTATACTGAAACCAAGATTGTACAATATTTTCTTGCTTTAACTCAACTAATGGTTTTAATTGCCAATCATTCCCTACCAATCTAAGTAGTTCCTTATAAGAAATCCTATCCAATTTCACACCCATAGATACCCCCTCTATCGCGTGTCCAGGAATCCCCCAGACTGGTATTTTATAATTTAACTTATAATAATACTTCTTCCAGACACACAATAAAACACTTCTTAAAATATGAGATTTAAAAGCTCGGTCAACTTTTTTGTTATAAATTAAGTATGCATGCCACCCATATAATAAATCCCATCCCTCAAGATAAAGTATACTTTTATTTGTTAAATTAAGCCAATCGCTAACCAGTGTTAAAACCACCGCATCATAGTATAATTTCAAATTAGGCACCTTAAGTCCTCCTTTTTCCCGTACGTCTTGTAAGATCTTAAGTTTAATTCTTGGTTTTTTCCCCGCCCAAATAAATTTATTAATACCCTTCTGCCATTCATCCAAATTAGCATCTTTTTTCAAAATTGGTATCGTCTGAAACAAGAAAAGAAACTTTGGTAGAACATTCATTTTAAATGCCTCTGGAATTTTTGGTAATTTACTTTCTTCTAAGTATTGAGCAGTTCTCTCTCTTACAGCCTCCTCTTTATCATACAATTCCTTATAGTATTCCTTGATTATCTTTTTTATTTCTTCCTTTTTGAATTGTAAACAACCTTTCCCATCTACTAAGTTATGTATTATTTTCTTCTCTTTCTGTTTTTTAAGCTTATAGGCTAGCCATCTTCCTGGCTTATTGGCATTTTCGAAGAAGTTTTTTTTTGCTCTCTTTATCTGTTCCACCAATTTTTCTGAGTCCAACAAATTTAACTTGTGTTTTATTATTTCCATTTCTCTTTTCAAGGTCTTTTTCTGTGGGTTTTTTTGAATTCTATCTCTAGTTTTCTAAATTTTGCTTTTAACGATGAATATTGCTGTCTTCTCTGTTTATTTTTCTTTGCCATATACGTTATAGCTATGCCTCTAAAATACGCTTTGGCTGTGTCCCATAGATTTTGTAGTGATGTATCTTCTTCTTTATTTTCTTTAAAGAAAAATTCCATTTCTCTTTTTGCTAACTCTATGAATTCTTTGTCTTTTAGTATGGATTGGTTTAAAGTCCATCTTGGGTTTTTTTGTATTCCTTTCCACATCACTTTTAGAGGATTATGGTCTGCCCATGTACCTATTTTTATCTCAATTTCCTGTATATCCATCCTCAGTTCAGAAGTCATCCAAATCATATCAATTCTTGACCAGGATTTATGGCTGTTTGAGTGAAAAGTGTATTGTCGGTTTTGTGGATTAATTTCTCTCCAGACAACTTGTGTTCCAATTTCTTCTGCCATATCAAAGAATGTTTTGGGTAGTCTTCTTCTTGCGGGTTTTCCTGTTTTGTTACTTTTATAATCCATTGTTCTATCTACTATCGCATTAAAGTCCCCTATTAAACAAATATTTTGGTATTCCATTTCTATTAGTTTCCTGTGTAATTTTTGATAAAATTGTTCTTGATTGTTATTTGGGGCATAGATTGCCACTAACAGTATTTGTTTTTGATATAGATATATTTCAACCCCCCTTTATGGATTACTGCCTTGTCGTGGTGAAGGGGCTTGTGTAACTCAATGAAGCTATAAGCTATGCCGTGCAGGGCCACCCAAGACGGACAGGTCATAGCAGAGAGTTCTGACAAAATGTGATCCACTAGAGAAGGAAATGGCAAACCACTCCAGTATCTTTGCCATGAAAACCCCATGGACAGTACTAAAAGGAAAAAAGATATGACGCTGGAAGATGAGCCCCTCAGGTCGGAAGGTGTCCAATATGCTACTGGGGAAGAGCAGAGGGCTAGTACTAGTAGCGCCAGAAAGAATGAAGCGACTGGGCCAAAGCTGAAAGGACGCTCAGCTGTGGATATATCTGGTGGTGAAAGGAAAGTCCGATGCTGTAAAGATTTTTTCTCCATAGGAACCTGGAATGTAAGATCCATGAATCAAGGCAAGCTAGACGTAGTCAAAAAAGAGATGACAAGACTGAACATCGACATCTTAGGAATCAGCGAACTAAAATGGACAGGAATGGGTGAATTTAACTCAGATGACCATCAGGTATACTACTGTGGGCAAGAATCCCTCAGAAGAAATGGAGTAGCCTTCATAGTCAATAAAAGAATAGGAAAAGCAATACTGGGATACAATCCCCAAAATGACAGAATGATCTCAATTCGAATCCAAGGCAAACCATTCAATATCACAATAGTCCAAATCTATGCCCCAACCACTGGTGCTGAAGAGGATGAAACTGACCGGTTCCATGAAGCCCTACAGCACCTTATAGAATTAACACCAAAAAATGATGTCCTTATCATCATGGGGGATTGGAATGCTAAGGTAGGAAGCCAAAAGATAACCGGAATAACACGCAAGTTCGGCCTTGGAGTACAAAATGAAGCAGGGCACAGGCTGATAGAATTTTGTCAAGAGAATACGATGGTCATAACAAACACTCTTTTCCAACAACCCAAGAGACGGCTCTACACATGGACATCACCAGACGGTCAACATAGAAATCAGATTGACTATGTGCTCTGCAGCCAAAGATGGAGAAGCTCTATACAGTCAGTAAAAACAAGACCAGGAGCTGACTGTGGCTCAGATCATGAGCTCCTCGTTGCAAAATTTAGGCTTAAATTGAAAAAAGTAGGGAAAAGCACTAGGCCACTCAGGTATGAACTAAATCATATTCCTGATGAATATACAGTAGAGGTGACAAATAGATTTAAGGAATTAGATCTGATAGACAGAGTGCCTGAAGAACTATGGATGGAAGTTCGCAACATTGTACAAGAGGTAGCAACTAAAACCATCCCAAAGAAAAAGAAATGCAAGAAAGCAAAATGGCTGTCTGAGGAAGCTTTGCAAATAGCTGAGGAAAGAAGGGAAGCGAAAGGCAAAGGAGAAAGAGAAAGATACACCCAATTGAATGCAGAATTCCAGAGAGTAGCTAGAAGAGATAAGAATGCCTTCTTAAATGAACAGTGCAAAGAAATAGAAGAAAACAACAGAATAGGGAGGACCAGAGATCTCTTCAAGAAAATTGGAGATATGAAGGGAACGTTTCATGCAAAGATGGGCATGATAAAGGACCAAAATGGCAGGGACCTAACAGAGGCAGAAGAGATTAAGAAGAGATGGCAAAACTACACAGAAGAACTATACAAGAATGAGCTTAATATCCCAGATAACCACAATGAGATGGTCACTGACCTCGAACCAGACATCCTAGAATGTGAAGTGAAATGGGCCTTAGAAAATCTGAGCAACAACAAAGCTAGTGGAGGTGACAGTATTCCAGCTGAGCTATTCAAAATCTTAAAAGACGATGCAGTAAAAGTGCTACACTCAATTTGCCAGCAAATTTGGAAAACTCAACAGTGGCCACAGGATTGGAAAAGGTCAGTTTACATTCCAATTCCAAAGAAAGGCAATGCCAAAGAATGTTCAAACTATCGCACCATTGCACTCATTTCACATGCTAGTAAAGTTATGCTTAAAATCCTACAAGCTAGACTCCAGCAGTATGTGGATCGAGAACTACCAGAAGTACAGGCAGGATTTCGAAGAGGCAGAGGAACTAGAGATCAAATTGCCAACATACGCTGGATCATGGAGAAAGCTAGGGAGTTCCAGAAAAACATCTACTTCTGCTTCATTGACTATGCTAAAGCCTTTGATTGTGTGGATCACAACAAATTGTGGCAAGTTCTTAAAGAGATGGGAATATCGGACCATCTTATTTGTCTCTTGAGAAACCTATATGCGGGTCAAGAAGTAACAGTGAGAACTGGACATGGAACCACTGATTGGTTCAAAATTGGAAAAGGAGTCTGGCAAGGCTGTATACTGTCGCCCTGCCTATTTAACTTATATGCAGAGCACATCATGAGAAAGGCAGGGCTAGATGAATCAAAAGTTGGAATTAAGATTGCCGGGAGAAATATCAACAACCTAAGATATGCAGATGATACCACTCTAATGGCAGAAAGTGAAGAGGAACTAAAGAGCCTCTTGATGCGGGTGAAGAAGGAGAGTGCAAAAGTTGGCTTGAAACTCAACATTAAGAAAACCAAAATCATGGCATCCGGCCCTCTCAATTCCTGGCAAATAGATGGGGAAGAAATAGAGGTAGTGACAGATTTTATTTTTCTGGGCTCCAAGATCACCTCAGATGGGGACTGCAGCCAAGAAATTAAAAGACGCTTGCTCCTGGGGAGGAAAGCTATGGCAAATCTAGACAGCATACTAAAAAGCAGAGACATCACCCTGCCAACAAAAGTGCGTATAGTCCAGGCCATGGTTTTCCCAGTTGCAATGTATGGCTTTGAAAGTTGGACCATAAGAAAGGCTGAGCGCCAAAGAATTGAGGCCTTTGAACTATGGTGCTGGAGAAGACTCCTGCAAGTCCCTTGGACTGCAAGGCGTTCAAACCGGTCAGTCCTAGAAGAGATCAACCCCGACTGCTCTTTAGAAGGCCAGATCCTGAAGTTGAAACTCAAATACTTTGGCCACCTAACGAGAAGGAAGGACTCACTGGAGAAGGGCCTAATGCTGGGAAAGATTGAGGGCAATAGAAGAAGGGGACGACAGAGAATGAGATGGCTGGATGGAGTCACCGAAGCAGTAGGTGTGAACTTAAATGGACTCCAGAAGAGGGTAGAGGACAGGAAGACCTGGAGGAACATTGTCCATGGGGTCGCGATGGGTTGGACACGACTTTACAATTAACAACAACAATATTTCAACCATTACAATTCTTCCTTCTTCATCTGAATATACTAGTTTAGAGTCTATTGTCTCTTTAACATATACGGCAACCCCTCTTTTTTTTGTTGTGCTGATGTGTAATAAAGCTTCCCCACTTTCGGGTATTCCAATAGTTTATAATGTTGTTTTTTTATGTGTGTCTCTTGTAAACAGATTATGTTGTTGTTGTTAATTGCGAAGTCGTGTCCGACCCATCGCGACCCCATGGACAACGTTCCTCCAGGTCTTCCTGTCCTCTACCATCTTCTGGAGTCCATTTAAGTTCACACCTACTGCTTCAGTGACTCCATCCAGCCATCTCATTCTCTGTCGTCCCCTTCTTCTATTGCCCTCAATCTTTCCCAGCATTAGGCCCTTTTCCAGTGAGTCCTTCCTTCTCATTAGGTGGCCAAAGTATTTGAGTTTCAACTTCAGGATCTGGCCTTCTAAAGAGCAGTCAGGGTTGATCTCTTCTAGGACTGACCGGTTTGAATGCCTTGCAGTCCAACGGACTCGCAGGAGTCTTCTCCAGCACAGCAAACTAATAGAGGCCTTTAAATTATTATCCAGTGGATTTAATGTAAGAGCCTTTTCCTTGGATTTAATCTCTACTTCCAACTCTTTACATTTCTGCATCTGTTTGCGTCTATGCATATTATTCATATAAATCAAAACCCCTCTCATGTATGCTTTACTGGCGTCCCATACCATTGGCATCGAAGTACCCTTATGCATATTCAAAAGGAAAAATTCCTTTAAATAATCTCTACATCTCTGTAAATTCCCTTCATGTCTAAATAAATTTTCATTCAACCTCCAAGTCCTTCTATTCCCATCTTCAGTAAATAACTCCATCCATACAGGACTATCATCTGATAATATTCTTGGGAATATCTTGACATTCTTTACCCTAGAAAAGAGTTCATTAGTAATTAGGAAAAAGTCAATTCTGGAGTACGACTGATGCCTATCCGAAAAAAAAGTAAAATCTCTTTCTTCCATATTCCGTTCACGCCAAATGTCTCTAAATTCCAAATCATCCTTCAAATCAAAAAGGGCTTTAGGTAGTTTTGAATGATTAGGAGATTTAGAAGAACGCTTCTTATCTTTAATTGAGTCCAGAACACCATTCCAATCTCCCATCATAATCACTGATTTATAATCCAATTGAGTTATTTATTTATTAGTAAAATTTATATGCCGCCCAATCCCTAGGGACTCAGGGCGGCGTACAAAATTAAAACAACAAGTATAACAATTAAAAATGAATACATTCACACAGCATGTCCCAATCAAATCCCCCCCCCCCTGGGGACATCAACCCCAGGCCTGCCAGAACAGGAGAGTTTTAATAGCTTTCTTCAAGGCCGGCAAGATAGGAGTAGTTCGAATCTCGGGGGGAAGTTGATTCCACCACGTCGGAGCCACCACAGAAAAGGCCCTTCCCCGCGGGCCCGCCAGCCGACATTGTCTGGCCGACGGGACCTGAAGGAGGCCCAATCTGTGGGACCTCACCGGTCTCTGGGAACTATGCGGCAGTATGCGGTCCTGTAAGTAACCTGGTCCTAAGCCATGAAGGGCTTTAAAGGTGACAACCAACACCTTGAATTGCATCCGGAGACCCACAGGAAGCCAGTGCAGCTCGCGGAGGATAGGTGACACGTGGGTGTACCTTGGTGCACCCACAATCGCTCTCTGATGTATCATCTTGTAAAAATATTTTTGTTGCTGATTAGGAGCATATAGTCCAATGACAAGACATCTCTTGCCATTTAATAATAAATCAATAATAACGTATCTTCCTTGTGGATCAGAATCAATTAACTTTGGTAATAAGTCTTTCCTCACATAAATAACTACTCCTGCTTTTTTCTGCGGAGCAGAGGCTGTAAAATGTACTCCCAGCCGGGAATTAATCAAATATTTTTCATCCTTTAAAGCAATATGAGTCTCTTGAAAACATATAACATCATTCTTATGTTGTTTCAAATAATAAAATACTTTCTTTCTTTTCTGTGGTGAATTCAATCCATTAACATTCCATGTCAGGAACTTTGCCAGGTCTCATGGCTTGAAGCCTTTGGAACACTGCATCTAAATCCGCAGGTGATGACCTCTTTGGTCTTGTTCCTCCCACTGGCTCAGAGGTAACCGCCTGTGTTGTAACTCCAGGATCTAACTTTGGTTGTTGTTTTTCTCTACGTTTGTGGGCTGCACGAGTCATTCTCTGCTCCTTTGGATCTTCTCTTATCTCCAAACATTGTTGCATTGATTCAACCAACAACTCTTCTCCTGTTGGTGACATTGCTCTTGCAGCCAACTGTCCTTCATTTCTCCTAGATCCTGGAGATGATGGTGCGCCTGCTTTCAGAACAGAAACATAAAAATCTCTTGCTTTCAAAATTGTATTTAGTCTATAAGGTGTTCCAACATAGTTCACCACTATCCCAACAGGTACATCCCATCTAAATTGGATCTGACGCTTCTTAAGCTCCTCAGCCAAAAAGGCAAAATCTTTTCTTCTTCTCAGAATTTTTGAGGGTATTTCCTTTAAAATTATAACATCTTGAGCTGCAATTTGAAATCTTTGTTTGTAAAAAGCCTGTATATTTTCATTACGAAGTGATCTTCTAGAAAAGTAAATAACCACATCTCTTGGTAAATTTCTCTGCTTCGCAATCCATGAATTAACTCTAAAAAATTTTCCAATATCTCTCAGCATTTCTTCAATTCCACAACCCAAAATGGCTGCTAATTCTGCTGCAATCTCTTCCTTCAAGTTTTCTTTCACATTCTCCTTCAACCCTCTTATTCTCAAAGCAAACTCCATATCTCTATATTGTGACATTATAATTTCATTCTGGGATACAATCCCCAAAATGACAGAATGATCTCAATTCGAATCCAAGGCAAACCATTCAATATCACAGTAGTCCAAATCTATGCCCCAACCACTGGTGCTGAAGAGGATGAAATTGACCAGTTCTATGAAGCCCTACAGCACCTTATAGAATTAACACCAAAAAATGATGTCCTTATCATCATGGGGGATTGGAATGCTAAGGTAGGAAGCCAAAAGATAACCGGAATAACAGGCAAGTTTGGCCTTGGAGTACAAAATGAAGCAGGGCACAGGCTAATAGAATTTTGTCAAGAGAATACGATGTTCATAACAAACACTCTTTTCCAACAACCCAAGAGACGGCTCTACACATGGACATCACCAGACGGTCAACATAGAAATCGGATTGACTATGTGCTCTGCAGCCAAAGATGGAGAAGCTCTATACAGTCAGTAAAAACAAGACCAGGAGCTGACTGTGGCTCAGATCATGAGCTTCTCGTTGCAAAATTTAGGCTTAAATTGAAAAAAGTAGGGAAAAGCACTAGGCCACTCAGGTATGAACTAAATCATATTCCTGATGAATATACAGTAGAGGTGACAAATAGATTTAAGGAACTGGATCTGATAGACAGAGTGCCTGAAGAACTATGGATGGAAGTTCGCAACATTGTACAAGAGGTAGCAACTAAAACCATCCCAAAGAAAAAGAAATGCAAGAAAGCAAAATGGCTGTCTGAGGAAGCTTTGCAAATAGCTGAGGAAAGAAGGGAAGCGAAAGGCAAGGGAGAAAGAGAAAGATACACCCAATTGAATGCAGAATTCCAGAGAGTAGCTAGAAGAGATAAGAATGCCCTCTTAAATGAACAGTGCAAAGAAATAGAAGAAAACAACAGAATAGGGAGGACCAGAGATCTCTTCAAGAAAATTGGAGATATGAAGGGAACATTTCATGCAAAGATGGGCATGATAAAGGACCAAAATGGCAGAGACCTAACAGAGGCAGAAGAGATTAAGAAGAGATGGCAAAACTACACAGAAGAACTGTACAAGAATGAGCTTAATATCCCAGATAACCACAATGAGATGGTCACTGACCTCGAACCAGACATCCTAGAATGTGAAGTGAAATGGGCCTTAGAAAATCTGAGCAACAACAAAGCTAGTGGAGGTGACAGTATTCCAGCTGAGCTATTCAAAATCTTAAAAGACGATGCAGTAAAAGTGCTACACTCAATTTGCCAGCAAATTTGGAAAACTCAACAGTGGCCACAGGATTGGAAAAGGTCAGTTTACATTCCAATTCCAAAGAAAGGCAATGCCAAAGAATGTTCAAACTATCGCACCATTGCACTCATTTCACATGCTAGTAAAGTTATGCTTAAAATCCTACAAGCTAGACTCCAGCAGTATGTGGATCGAGAACTACCAGAAGTACAGGCAGGATTTCGAAGAGGCAGAGGAACTAGAGATCAAATTGCCAACATACGCTGGATCATGGAGAAAGCTAGGGAGTTCCAGAAAAACATCTACTTCTGCTTCATTGACTATGCAAAAGCCTTTGATTGTGTGGATCACAACAAATTGTGGCAAGTTCTTAAAGAGATGGGAGTACCAGACCATCTCATTTGTCTCTTGAGAAACCTATATGCGGGTCAAGAAGCAACAGTGAGAACCGAACACGGAACCACTGATTGGTTCAAAATTGGAAAAGGAGTCCGGCAAGGCTGTATACTGTCGCCCTGCCTATTTAACTTATATGCAGAGCACATCATGAGAAAGGCAGGGCTAGATGAATCAAAAGTTGGAATTAAGATTGCCGGGAGAAATATCAACAACCTAAGATATGCAGATGATACCACTCTAATGGCAGAAAGTGAAGAGGAACTAAAGAGCCTCTTGATGCGGGTGAAGAAGGAGAGTGCAAAAGTTGGCTTGAAACTCAACATTAAGAAAACCAAAATCATGGCATCCGGCCCTCTCAATTCCTGGCAAATAGATGGGGAAGAAATAGAGGTAGTGACAGATTTTATTTTTCTGGGCTCAAAGATCACCTCAGATGGGGACTGCAGCCAAGAAATTAAAAGACGCTTGCTCATGGGGAGGAAAGCTATGGCAAATCTAGACAGCATTCTAAAAAGCAGAGACATCACCCTGCCAACAAAAGTGCGTATAGTCCAGGCCATGGTTTTCCCAGTTGCAATGTATGGCTGTGAAAGTTGGATCATAAGAAAGGCTGAGCGCAAAAGAATTGAGGCCTTTGAACTATGGTGCTGGAGAAGACTCCTCCGAGTCCCTTGGACTGCAAGGCGTTCAAACCGGTCAGTCCTAGAAGAGATCAACCCCGACTGCTCTTTAGAAGGCCAGATCCTGAAGTTGAAACTCAAGTACTTTGGCCACCTAATGAGAAGGAAGGATTCACTGGAGAAGAGCCTAATGCTGGGAAAGATTGAGGGCAATAGAAGAAGGGGACGACAGAGAATGCGATGGCTGGATGGAGTCACTGAAGCAGTAGGTGTGAATTTAAATGGACTCCAGAAGATGGTAGAGGACAGGAAGACCTGGAGGAACGTTGTCCATGGGGTCGCGATGGGTCGGACACGACTTCGCAATTAACAACAACAACAACAATTTCATTCTGTACTACATCCACATTATTTTCAATTCTTTCAACTCTTCCTTCCAATCCTTCAACATTTCCAGCCACCTCATCCACCCTATCATCCAGCCTTTCTACATGGGCCGCAAGCCCCTGAAGAGCCAACAAAATATCTTCCCTCATCTGATGATTTTTCTGCTCCAAAAGCTCTTCTGTCTCCAACCTAATCTTTTGTATAGCTTTCTCCAAAGAATCCTGAACAACATTCTGTATATCTTTAAGTGAAAATGCTGGAGGTGGGGAGGGTGGTGCAGACTTTGGCTTAGTTTGCTGTGTAGTCTGTGTTACTGGAGAAGAAATTGAAACTTTAGGCAGAGAAGAAATTCCAGGGCGTTTTGAAGCCATTTTTAAAAAAGAAATAAAAAGGAAAAAAGAAACCACTTCTTATAATAAAATAAAATAAAGGGGTAACAAAAAAACCATTCCACCCCAAAAAAGAAAAAAGAAGAAACTCTTTAAATAAACACAGTCTGTTAAATTGTTGAAACTTTGTTGCCCAGTAAAAGTGAAAGTCCTCAAACAAAGAAACAAAAATCCTCCGCAATTTTTCCTTTCACTCCAGTCACAAAAGTAATAGCTGGATAAGATAATAATTCTTCATGAGTTAAAGTTAAAATTCAACACAGTTCTTTTCTTCCTGAACAGCTCTGTCTGCTTTAAAATCTACTTACAATTCTTCTTATGTAGCAGATGTGGAAGCAGCGTCTGGCTTCGTTCTCCTTTGGAGAACGAAGGCGTCTTGGGATGCGGAGCAGATCCAGACTCCGAAGGAGCTCTCACCCTTTGTCTCCCAGAAAATAATCTCTGGGAGACAAGGGGAGCTCAACTTCTATCCGGAAAAAAGCTCGCTTTCTTCCCTTTGCCCGGGAAGAAAGTTCCGAGCGGCAAAACAGCTGATCGTCACTGTTTGCCGGCTCTTACATGATCCCAAGACGGGCGGCTAAGGAAAAAGCCGCCATCGGCACGGCAAACGCCACCGGAAGTCCAGGGAGCAAACATTGATATCATTACTTTGAAATTCAAAACGAATCAAAACAGACTTCTTTTTTATCACAGGAAGGCAGTTGTTAAGTATTTCAGGCCACAGAAAAGTGAAGGATGGTTATGTAGCATTACCCCCTCAGAGGCCACCAAAAACCAGGCCCTCCCAGCCCCAGCCCTCTTTGTCAAGCCCTGCAGTAGTGTTCTCTAGGGGTTGATAAGATGTCTCTTCCAGCCGGAGCTCATGCAGAATTAGTAGGTAGCAGGCTCTTGTCGTCAAGGGGGGGCTTCCAGGAATGAAAATAACCAGTCACAATAGTCAATGCTATGATGATATCCAACAGCCCAAGGCCGGTATAGCAGCAGGAATAAAAGATTCCTCAGCGATCGTTCAGAGTCAAGGGGGATGGAGGAAAACCCTGGCTCCAGACGATAGTAGAAACAACAACAGTCAGTGTGCTGTAGCAATAGCTTGTCCCCCAGAGCAACTCCCCCACAATGTCTAAAACCTGTACCAGCAGCAATAGTCACAGTCCAAATAGCCTCCAGGCTTCGCAGCAACAATAGCCACCACCAGTCTCTCCTCTCCTTCTGTTGCTTCTTCTTCAGTCAGGTTTCAGTGTCAAAGCCCTCCCCCCCTCTATCTTTAATGTTAAAATCTGAGGCTAGGAGCCTCAGCCAACTCCTTTCTACACACTCTCTCTCTTGCCTCCGTTTGAGATATCCTCCTTACGAAGGAAGCAATAAAACTCCACTCCCTCCCTCCCTCTAGCCTCTGTTTAAAATATCCTCGTTACAAAGAAAAGCAAATAAAACTTCCAGTCCCTTTACCTTCACCTGATAAACTGCAACAGCAACAGCCCCCGGCCCTTTCCTTTCCTTCCCTTTTCTATCTTTTCTTCTGCCCACATCGGCCACACCCAAAGCCAGCAGCAGCTGTCCCAATCTCTCCCTTCCCATCCAAGCTCCTGCAAACACTCTCAGACAGCCCCGCTACACACTCCCCCCACCTAACAGTTTCTTTGGTCCCCCAAAGAATAGGGAGCTTTTCTGCTCGGCGTCTATATTATCAGGGGCGGGCGTCACTCTCTATACTGTGTCCTACGGCATCATATGTTAACCTCTGCACCAGGCGTATCACCCGCCTCGGTCTCTGCACCTTAGGCTCAACAGTATCATGGGTGCTGTCCTCTGGTGACCCCCCCACCCCCGGAGGTACCTGGGACTGGCAACTCCACCTCTGACGCTGGCGACTGACGACCCCGTGAAGTAGCCTGATCCACCTCCAACCATTCCCCTGGCTCTACAATGTCTGGTGGCAACAATCCATCCTGTTCTGGCCATTCCCCAGACTGATCCCTGGCCTCAACTCTCTGGGGGGGTCCCCTCCTGTTCGCAAATTCTAGGCGCGGATTCCAAGCCGTCAGGCCCTGGCTGTTCTAACTCCACCTCGCCACCCACAGCCTGGGGCATGCTCCCCATATCCCCTGATAACCATAACCAATCTATGCCCCCCTCTTCTTCTTCAGAATCTTCTGCTTCCTTCTCTAGAAACGAGGCAGATTTTGCCCTGGTTCCCACTCCCCTTCCCATTACACAGGGCTCATCTACGGGAACTGTCTGGGTAGCTCGTACTGCCTCGTGCAAGGGCAATAGATGGTTCCGATGCCATGCTTTCAAAGGTCCTGTGCTTCCCTCCAATCGTATTCAGTATACTGGCAACCCCGGTAGTTTTTCGCTAACCACATACAACTGAGAGCCCCACCGATCAGCCAATTTGTGCCTCCCAGCGGGGCCCAAGTTTCTTAACAGCACTCAGTCCCCAAACTGTAAATCCTGGACCCTTACTCTCAGATCGTAATTTCTCTTGTTCCGCCGCTCCTGGACCCCTGCAGCCTCTGCGGCTTTTTCATAAGCCCCCTTTAAGCTCCTCCTCAACCTGTCCACATAATTACAGTGAGACTTAAAAGAGGTCTCATCCATTGAGGTACAGTACCAAAAGCCAGGTCCACCGGCAGGCGGGCTTCCCTGCCAAACATTAGCCGGTCCGGGGAATACCCGGTGACGTCACTCCTTGTGCTGTTGTAGGCGTGCACAATGGTGGAGATATGTTGGGTCCAATGCTGTTTCTGCACTTCGGTGAGGGTTCCCAACATGTCCAAGAGAGTGCGGTTAAATCTCTCGGGCTGCAAATCGCCTTGCGGATGGTACGGGGTGGTGCGGGACTTCCGAATACCCAACAAGCCCAGCAGTTGCTTGACCAGCCTACTTTCAAAATCCCTCCCTTGGTCAGAATGTATGCACTGAGGTAACCCGTAGTGTATGAAAAATTTCTCCACTAATACTTTGGCCACTGTAACAGCGTGCTGGTCTTTCATTGGGAAGGCCTGGGCATAACGGGTAAAGTGATCGGTCATGACCAACACATTTCCTTGTCCATTGGCATCCAGTTCTAAGGAAAGGAAATCGATGCAGACCAAGTCCAAGGGCCCATGACTCTGTAAATGGCCCATTGGCGTAGTTCTAGATGGCAGAGTTTTTCTCTGAATACAACGCAGACAAGATCTACAGTAGTCCCTGACTTCCTTCTTCATGCCGGGCCAGTAGAACAGATCCACTACTAAATTAAAAGTCTTTTCTAGCCCCAAATGTCCATGCTCGTCATGGAGCGCCATCAGTACTGCTCCTCTATATTTCTCTGGAAGCAAGAGTTGCCACCTTTCTTGAAGCCCATCCGAGAAGCCCCTCCAATAGATTACTTCATCTCGAAACTGCAGGCGGTCCCACTCCTTGTGCAACATTCGTGCTCCTCTGGGTGCATCAGTGAGTAGAACCTCCCACTGACCACTTTTTAGAGCTCTTCCGACCAAATCACAGAGGGGATCTTCCACCTGGTCCCTCCACAGATCTTTCTTAGTCAGGGCAAACCTACTGTCCCCCCTGATCTGAATAGGATTGCAGTATAATTTGGGGACACCTGCGATGGTAACCCTCACTGATTCAGCCCCAATTGCTCCCCTAGCTTGATGGTCAACCCCTCGATACAGCACTTGGATACCATCAGGGGGCAACTGTACCCACTCCCTAGTGCCTGCCCCTGGACCCTAGGGCCTCCTTGACAAAGCGTCTGCATCAGTGTTTCCCACACCTGGATGATATCTTAAACCAAACCTAAACCCAGATAGGGCAGCTAGCCACCGGTGCCCCGTGACATCAAGTTTAGCAGTGGTGAGCAAATACATAAGTGGATTATTGTCTGTTTTAACTTCAAACTCTGCCCCATACAAATAATCCCTCAACTTATCCACAACCGCCCACTTGAGTGCCAAAAATTCCAGCTTATGGGTGGGATAATTCTTTTCCCCAGGGGTTAAACCCCTACTGATATATGCGATGGGCTTTAAACGTTGATCATGCTCCTGATATAACACCCCCCCAAGACCATCCTGACTGGCATCTACATGTAATTCATACGGCCTATTGGGGTTGGCATAAGCTAAGACTGGGGTGTTTGTAAGCCTTCGCTTCAGCTGATCAAAATCCTGTTCACAACGCTCAGTCCATTCTGCTGGAATAGATTCTCGCGACTTCCTGGGCCCCCTAGTTTCATGGATTGGATTTGAATGAGCCACTGTGTTCTCTACCTCCTCATTTTTTAACAACTCATTAAGCGGGTGAGCTATCTTAGCAAACCCTTCCACAAATCTCCGATAGTATGAACAAAACCCCAGAAAGAACCGCAGTTCAGTGACACTCTGGGGCCTAGGCCAAGAAACCACGGCCTCAAGCTTGGCGGGGTCCGTTGCCACTCCCTCGGCCGAGACGACATGCCCTAAATAGGTGACAGATGGCTGATAAAATTGGCATTTTTCTAACGACAATTTCAGCCCCTCCTCCTGGAGCCTGGTCAATACCTTCTCTAAACGCTCATCATGCTGCTCAAGTGTCTCCCCAAAGACAATAATGTCATCTAAATAGACCAACACCTCTATCAGGTTCATGTCCCTCACTGTCCGTTCCATAAGCCTTTGAAAGGTTGCTGGAGCCCCTGACAACCCTTGCGGCATTCAACTGAATTCATAAAATCCCAATGGGCAGATGAACACAGTTTTCTCCCTATCCCCTGGATGCATGGGGATCTGATGGTAACCACTCCTTAAATCTAACACACTGAACCACTTTGCCCCTGACAAACACTGCAAAGCATCCTCTATCTGAGGAGTTGTATACTGGTCAGGGATGGTCCTCCGGTTAAGGGTACGATAATCTATACACATCCTTAGGGTCCCATTCTTCTTTCGGACCACCACTATAGGGGAAGCATAAGGACTTCGAGACTCCCTAATGACCCCAGTCCTTTTTAACTCTACTAGGTGCTCCCGAAGATCATCTAAGTCGCTCAAAGGGATCCGCCAGGACTTTTCCCTAAAGGGTTTATCCTCCCTCAGTCGGATTTCATGTTTGGCACTCCTAGTGCAGCCTACATCAAAATCATCTCTTGAGAATAAATGCCTCCACCTCCAAAGCTGGTCCCGCGCTCTCTCTCGCCACTCAAGAGGAAGTTGGGTATTCCTAGGATAAAACTGATCCATCGAGACCTCTCCCTCCATCTCTCCCTTATCACCCAGAGACTCAGTTGGAGTAGCTGGGCTCACCTGCCCCAACAACATCCGATCCTTCAGCCACACTGGGGGGCCTGTGATATTCCAAACTCCAACCGAGATCCACCCTTTTTCCTGCTTCAATACCTGCATGGAGATTACCTCTGGAATCAATTCCACTCTACCATTCTGTCCCCTTGGGCCAGGCTCAAGAATGAGATACGGCCTAGGCTGCTCCCAATCTAACTTAACGGAAGCCCTCAGGCACACCACTTCCCCAGGTTGTATTACCCTCTTTCTCTTATCCAATTCCCATAACCGCCCCACTCCCTCTGCAGGGGCTTGCTGCTCCCACACCAAACCCTGACATACTGTCTGCAGCACAGGATGAACGTTCCTCACTATCGGGTCCTTCCCTAATGGAATGACTGGGGTAAGTAACCGCCTATCTAAACTGGTGTTAGTCCCCACAATCAATGAACCCTGGCTAACTCCCGGGGGGCAAGCACATATGATAGCCAAGGTATCCAAGGTCTCCGTATGCCCAGCAACAGAAGGCCCAAACGTCAGCTTATAGGCAAACATCCATCATAGGGGAATTTTTCAGTACCAATACCACAGATCTTCAAATCAACCAACTCCTGTATGGGCATATGCATCAAATACTTATCATAAAAATCCCTGTATAATAATGTCACCTGCGCACCTGAATCCAAAAGAGCCTTAGTATAAATACCCTCCACCTGCACCAGCACCACCAGGGAGGGGCCCACCAACTGCTGAGGAGCCATGGCTTTAGCCTCTGCCAGTTCAAGGGGATGGGGGTTTCTTATTGGAGAGGATACCCCCATTACTCTCATTTCTGCTGAGGATTCCCAAGAGAACCCTCTCTCGCCAGGGCTGACTGATATCACCGGGCGCCCAGCTAGCTCCTTCACCAGGGCCCTTGACAGTTTCCTGAATGCACTGGGTTCCCTGATCTTCTATATGATTTTGGACATGCACGCTTATAATGCCCCACGCCCCCACAATTATAGAAGACCACTGATCTCATTGGATTATTGTCCCAGGCGGGCGGGCCCATTCTCCCATCGGTTATTCCAACCCAACCTCCATCCAGGGGTGGGCCACCCACTGTTGACCAGGAGGCTATTATCTTGGTTAGCTCCTGTATCTGGGTTTGCATCGTAGTTATCTGGTCATCCTTCTCCCTTACCTCTCTCACTCCTGGGCCTAAAGGCTGTCCTACTGACAATTCAGCTGTCACCTCCTTAGCCTCCTCCACAACCTCAGTTGCCCATACCCTCCTTATAAGCTCATGATATCCCCAGGCATTCTCTCTAGCTTCAACCTTTATTTGGCTCCAAACAGGGTCCGAAGCCTAAGCACCCCGGGAGAGTTGTTCTATCCTGGCCTGTTCCACCCCAGCTGGATCCAATCCCCCCTTCTCCACTACCTGATATAATAATCTATTCAGGTGCCTTATATATTTGGACAGCTTCTCACCCCTCTTCTGGTACATATGTTCCAACCGGAACAGTAAACTAGACACCGTCTCAACTGGCCCAAACTCATCATGCAACAAAGAGAGATAATCATGCACAGTAAACTGTCCCTGCCCCAATGTTAAACTTCTAATGGCTTCTGCACCAGGGCCCTTTAAACTCTCTCTAACCCATTGTCTTTTCTGGGTATCCGGTATATCCCACTCCTCAACTGCTTGTATTGCCTGCTCCATCCAGGCTTCATATTCCTCTTCTCCTTCTGGCACCGGTTGCATCCCTGAAAAAGTACGTAATTTCCTATATCCGGCCCCTATAAAATAACCCCCAATCAGATTTTGGACAGAAGCCAAATTTCCCCCCACTTGGGCAGCCCCTACTTCCACTACCCCTGTAGATAGGGAAATGCACTTCTCTTTCTTCTGGCCTAGTGGTTTGGTCAAAGGTATACCCCATACAGTAGGGAAAATCACCCCCACTCTGGCGTCTTCTGTCAGTTGCAGACTTTGAACCTGAAAGCACTCTGGGACGCTCTCCTTCCATTCCAGCAGTACATAAAAATGGGGAGAATCTGTATCCACCCTCATATCTATCACATATACCCTCTGGTCTGGGACAAAGCCCCTTAATGTCTCTAAAATTCGCTCCTCTGACCAGACATCACCAGGGACCTTAATTACTACGCTTGTCCTCACTTCACTTTTCTGCTCGTCACACCACCTGGTGGCCGCATTAGAGTCCATATTGTTCTCCTGGCTCATATCCCTACACAAGACTAATACTTCCTTACTAAGGGGAGGGGCCAGGCAGGAAATCCCAGACGAGCCCCAACATGTAGCGTTACCCCCTCAGAGGCCGCCAAAAACCAGGCCCTCCCAGCCCCAGCCCCCTTTGTCAAGCCCTGCAGTAGTGTTCTCTAGGGGTTGGTAGGATGTCTCTTCCAGCCGGAGCTCATGCAGAATTAGTAGGTAGCAGGCTCTTGTCGTCAAGGCAGGGCTTCCAGGAATGAAAATAACCAGTCATGATAGTCAATGCTATGATGATATCCAACAGCCCAAGGCCGGTATAGCAGCAGGAATAAAAGATTCCTCAGCGATTGTTCAGAGTCAAGGGGGATGGAGGAAAACCCCGGCTCCAGACGGTAGTAGAAACAACAACAGTCAGTGTGCTGTAGCAATAGCTTGTCCCCCAGAGCAAACTCCCCCACAATGTCTAAAACCTGTACCAGCAGCAATAGTCACAGTCCAAATAGCCTCCAGGCTTTGCAGCAACAATAGCCACCACCAGTCTCTCCTCTCCTTCTGTTGCTTCTTCTTCAGTCAGGTTTCAGTGTCAAAGCCCTCCCCCCCTCTATGTTTTGAGGGAAGTTAGCCCAGGGAAGGAAATATTAAAAAGGGCAGAAAAATATATTTTTCCTCAAAAGGACTTTTTAAAACCAAACCTGGCCCCAAATCTATCTCTCTGCCCCAAGCAAGACTTTAGACCCATACAAATGCAGATGTAAAACCATCAGAAAGTTGGAGCCAGAGCAATCAAGAAGACAAAGGAAATATCTGCATACCCCACCTAAACTCTAGGAGTCATTAGCCCCATCACCTGGGAAGTAGGATATGATAATAGGATTAAATCACAGTTATCAAGGCCTAGACAAACACTCAGAAACAGCCTCAAGGTTCATGCCACAGGAACAAGAAACTATTCCAAACAAAAGGCTAGAGGGGGTATAAAAACCTACTACCCCATGTGCTCAGCCCTTCTCTCCTCTGCTCTTTCCTGAAGAACCATCTTTCTGCAATAAACTGTAACCTTCTTCCCAAAGCAGTCGCCATGTTTGCTTATTTATTCCCGGCTTGGATGAACCAGGATGAAGACTTACTTCTCACAATTTGGCACCCCAGATGGGACTCCAAGCTAACCTCTCCAATGGACTGAGACTGGTAAACCCCATCTTGCCGGCAACAGACTCCCTTGTGTCTGTGGATGGGTTTCCCAGGCCTTGCCCATGTGGAGCTAGGGTAGTAAAGGGAGTTTTGAGAGTTTGAGCTCAAGGGCTGCTTTGGAAAGAAGGTGAAGGTGAGTACCTCTAAATTTTAAGTTTAAAGCCCAGGGGAACAAAGAAATGTGTGTATTTCTGTTTGTGTGAGTGAGAAGACTTTTTTTTCCCAATCACAGTTGGATTTTGCTGCTTCTGGTCTTTCCTAGCCGCAGAAAGGATCTGTTTAATTGGAAGAACCTGGAAAGCATGGGGGTTTGGTCAGAGCACAGAACCTTTTGTTAGGGAAAAGGGAGAGGCTGTGTGAAAATGAAATGGAATGAGTGAATGAAAGAATTGGATTTGGGCAACTAGCTGGTAAGGCCCTGTAAGCAAAGCAAAGTTAGGAAATTAAGCCTCAAGAAGGGAGCGGCCACTTACCTCCAAGAGCAAGTGGAGGTGCCCACGGACATTGGAGGCGTCCGTAAACAGTGGTGTGAAGCTGGCCGGTCGAAGAGTAGCCCATACCTTCTAACGAGGAAACCGGAAGTGTCTCTGCAGACCCCTTTTTGGTCTGAAAATGCGGCAGGATCCCTCAGAGGAGCTGTCCCATGAACTCTGTGAGGGATCCAGAGTGCTCCGTGAGTCCCATTTTTACCGGACTCACAAAGAATCGTGGTGGAAGGAAAGAAGTCTCAAAAGGAGGCTTTGACTGTGTAGTACCCTTTAGCGTCAAGGGAAAATCCCGTCATATAAGAATGGGAGGTTCCAATTCAAGGGCTGAGGTAGGTTTCCCAGTTGAAAGCTTGCTCGTAGCCTGGGACAGGAATCAGCTTCCTGTCCAGGCCGGAATGGAAAAGAGGTAGGTAAAGAAACTATATGAAAAAAAAAAGACTTTGCTTAGGGCTTTGCTGGGAAACCAATTTGGCTAAATAAAGGTACTAAAAAGGGAAAATAAGAAATAGTGATTCTCTCTCTATATATATATATCTTTCTCTTCTCTATGCAACCACGTGGTATGTTTAAAATGTGTGCCTTCCCTAACTTGAGTTATCTGAAATTTATGGTGGGAATGACTAGGATGTGTAAAACTAAGACTTCTGTTCGCTTGTCTTTGTGTATATATGTTTGTCAAAGTCTCTGTGTGAGAGGTAATGTGACTGTTAACTGTCTCAAATCCAAAGGAAAAGGAATTTTAAATTCTGCTAGAAATTCTGCTTAAAATAAGCCACAAAAAGGAAATACCTCACTCTGTTTGTCTGGCCAACAAACAGAGTGAAGAAAAAAAAATGTGTTTGTTTGTTTGTTTTCCTCTTTCTTTCTGAGTACTCTCAAGAACAGCCTTAAGTTACCAGGAGGGATTGTTTTAAGTTTATCTGTTGGAAAAGTTTCACTTGTAATTACTGTATGTGTTTTATCTATCTATCCTTTTCCTGAAAAATGTGTGTCTATCTACAAGAGCCTTTTGAAACTCAAGTCTGCTTGTGTGGGGAAATAATTTTCTTAAGTTACTTTTCTTATCCTATCACTTACTGGTGAAACTACTATGAAGCTTTCTGAAACATAAGCATTTTCCAATCTCTAAAATAATGTGATCTATTTTAGAATAAATGTTAAAGGCAGATCCTCCTGCCCTTGGCAAGTTGCACATATTAAAATATTAGGCTTTTAAAATTATTTGGAGTTTTCAGCATTCTCAAACTGCCTGCAAGCTACCCCCCCTTCCAATTCTTTTCTTGACCTTTGTTCTCCATACCTTTTGTCTGCCTCTCCTGGGAGAGGCCACTCAGAAAGGGGGGGGAGACCTTGTTCTTGTATCTTTCAGCCCTGCAACTCTCCCCCAAACCTTTGGAAGCAGAACACACAGACCCAGATGCTGCCTCCTTCCATTTGAGCCATGGAATTGGGTTTTGAATCCAGCCATTCACAAAAAAGCCACCATGCAATCTGAGTGGAACATCTTCCCAAGTCCTACCATTCCCCAGATGCCTGTGAGAGCTGCAGAAGGAAGGAGTCCTGGAGCCACTGGTGCCATGTGAAGCCTCAGAAGAGAGAATTACACTGTGGGGGGAGGGTGGAAATTCATTGTAAACTTTTATTTCTTGCCCCATTTGTATTGTAACAAGCCAATTGAATGTATTAATGGAGAGATGGCATTTGGGAATAGGTGGCAGAACAAGTACTGAACACCTTGGACTTCTATCTGGTGGGAGGGAAAATTTATCCAGAATGTTTGTATTGACTATTTTGTAAAAGTAGCTGCACATACATGCACACACACACACCATTCAGAATCACACTTGAGTCTATCCCCTCCACCTACCTTTAGTAAAGTTCCCCAGGCTGATTTTTGCTCTATTGCACCAAAGCTTTGTGGGACCAACTTCCAACAGATTCCAAGGGGGAGGGAACTAGGCCTCCTCAGGTGATTTGCAATTCATATGCCCTGACTAAGGAAGCAACAGGAAAGAGATCCCAAACTTCAGCTCTGAATATCTTGCACTGTTGGGCTCAGATTTGGATTCCTAGAGCTCATTATGTGCAATTTAAAGAAAATTTAATAGCCTGGCATATTGGACATTACAAACCTGGATGCACTGAATTAAGAGCTAAGGCAGGAAACAACCCTTGAAATTGGGCAGCCAGTGGTCATGTACTAAGGAAAACCATGGCTGTGAAGAATTTTGGGAGGTATGCAAACCTGACTGGAAGCTAAAGGTGATATCCAACATTTGAAATTGATTGGCACAGAATATTGGACACTATAAATTTCTTTTCCACCTAACAAAATTTTGCCCTGACTTTTAGAACTTTATGGGTGCAAACTCCCCTCTTGGGAGCCACTAAAGGGATCTTTTTCTGCTGCCTCCATTAATGTCTTTTATATATATATATATTGCTTAACAGTTTAAAAGCTTGCCTACCAAGTCTCCCTGACCAGATCAATTTGAATGTTGTGCCAATAAGTGTGTCATACATTCACACACTTAAGGCACAAAGCAGGGATTGAGGGAAGTTAGCCCAGAGAAGGAAATATTAAAAAGGGCAGAAAAATATATTTTTCCTCAAAAGGACTTTTTAAAACCAAACCTGGCCCCAAATCTATCTCTCTGCCCCAAGCAAGACTTTAGACCCATACAAATGCAGATGTAAAACCATCAGAAAGTTGGAGCCAGAGCAATCAAGAAGACAAAGGAAAGATCTGCATACCCCACCCAAACTCTAGGAATCATTAGCCCCATCACCTGGGAAGCAGGATATGATAATAGGATTAAATCACAGCTATCAAGGCCTAGACAAACACTCAGAAACAGCCTCAAGGTTCATGCCACAGGATCAGGAAACTATTCCAAACAAAAGGCTAGAGGGGGTATAAAAACCTACTACCCCATGTGCTCAGCCCTTCTCTCCTCTGCTCTTTCCTGAAGAACCATCTTTCTGCAATAAACTGTAACCTTCTTCCCAAAGCAGTCGCCATGTTTGCTTATTTATTCCCGGCTTGGATGAACCAGGATGAAGACTTACTTCTCACACTTTAATGTTAAAATCTGAGGCTAGGAGCCTCAGCCAACTCCTTTCTACACACTCTCTCTCTTGCCTCCATTTGAGATATCCTCCTTACGAAGGAAGCAATAAAACTCCACTCTCTCCCTCCCTCTAGCCTCTGTTTAAAATATCCTCATTACGAAGAAAAGCAAATAAAACTTCCAGTCCCTTTACCTTCACCTGACGAACTACAACAGCAACAGGCCCAACCCTTTCCTTTCCTTCCCTTTTCTATCTTTTCTTCCACCCATGCCAGTCACACCCAAAGCCAGCAGCAGCTGTCCCAATCTCTCCCTTCCCAACCAAGCTCCTGCAAACACTCAGACAGCCCCGCTACAGTTATAAACAAGGAGCATGTGAGCCTTCAACATTTCATGACTGGTACAAACTGGTAATAGTTGATAATAGCTGCAAGGACATAAATGGTAATAGTCCCAAGGGTGTTAGAGGAACCTCCTTTTTTTTAAGAAAAGCAGCGACTTTTCTGAGGAAAGGTCTAAAAACCAATAACTGCTTGAGAAGTCTGCAGTCATGAATGTAGCCTGGTGGTTCATGTCCTGTGTTGTTGAAGGTGTGCAGGGTGCAACGTTCATCGAATTGGATCTTCAGTGGCTGATTACAACGCTCGAGGGGGGGTGCTTCACCACTGAATTGATCTGCCTGAGGCCTTTTACCTCAGTTCTTGATCTTAACAGCAGATAGGCCCAGGACTATGGCGGACAATTCTTATCCATCATCTTCACAGGACAATGCAGAGCCCCCATCCAAGAGGAGACAAAAAGCCTCTACTGAGGCAGCGGGGTGGAACACATCCAAGACCAGGGCAAAGTCCTCCAGGAAGCCCAAGAGTAGTAACAGAGAGAATCCTGCCCCTCAGCAATCTTGGGAACAGGATTCATCTAGGCCAAGATCAATTATTCCTGGGGCCATGGACACCATCCCTTCTGGAGGGTCCATATTTGAGCCTCTGTCAGCTCACTGTAAGGCCTGGTCTCCTCCTAGGGACACAGTGCAGTCTGATCCTGACAGGACAGCATTGGAACCAGTAGCGCAGGGGTCTACTAGCCAGGGCATGGTGGCCCTTCAGCCACCTTTACGCCCACTGCAGCAGGACTCTGTTCCACAGAGGTTCAGCCTCTAGGAGCAGAGCAGGTTCAGGCCATGATTACTCAGGCTCTTGCTCAGTTCATGACCACCTCGGCCCCACAACAACGTCTTCAATCAACAACTTCACAGCATCAGCCTCGCCCTGACTTGCCAGACCTCATAGAGGACGTCTCATCGGAGTCAGAATCAGATGACTACGACTCCTCTCACCTAATCCTATCAGATGATGAGGTCACCCCGGCACCGGACCCAGTACCACCTACCGGGCTCTTCAATCACTCCCTCTTCAATTCCTTGCTCCTCAAGGCATGCACCACAGCCAACCTTACCCCAGAACAGGGGGCCATGGCCCCTTCCACCTCAAAGGGCCCAAATGCCATATATGCTGAACCAGTGGTGCCACAGAACCATGTTCCTTGCCCCCCCCCCTTCTTCCTCAACGCGGTGCAGAAGCAATGGGATAACCTGGGCTCACTTCCCAGCCCGGGATCCATTGAGAAGAGCATGTTCAATGTAGCCTCTGCCCTCGCCTCCTTGCTGGAGGTCCCGCAGGTGGATGAGCCTCTGATGTTGCTGTTCCCCAACATCAATATCCCAGGGGACATACCCGAGGCGCTTAAGGCTGAGGATAAAAGGATTGAAACGGCATTACGCAGATCACATCAGGTGACGGCCTGGGTGATTAAGGCCTCAACATCCATGGCCTTCTTTGCCAGAGCTTCGGTTCTGTGGCGGCGCAAGCTTCAGGGCTTGGTTCCTCCTGACCAGCTTCGCGTCCATCAGAACTTGGGCAAGCTAGTAGCCACTTCTCAGTACTTGGCCGACGCTTCCTTAAATTCCGCCAGGTACTCCTCACGAGCCATTGCAGCAGATGTTTCAGCCCGCAGACTCCTGTGGCTTAAGAACTGGCGGGCACACCTCAAAGCCAAGTGGCGTCTCGCCACCAAGCCTTATGCTGGGGGTCATCTCTTTGGTGCGGCCCTAGTACCCTACCTGACTGAAGGTAAGGATAAGCGCAAGTCTCTAGTTAATACTAATAAGAAGGGAGACAAGCGCACAGGGGCCGGATCAACCCAGGTCTTCCATCGTAGGCAGTCCTTTTGGTCCACCCCTAGCTGGGACTGGCCTCAGCCCAATCGCTCCTTCTATCAGAGGTCGGAGCGACACCAGGATCGTCCCACACCCAGAACCCGACCACAACTCCAGGGCAAGCGGCCATTTCGAGGCCAGGGAGCTCGCCCCTTCAGAAGAGGCAAGTGATCCCACAGGCGTACCTCCCATAGGAGGCCGGCTGTCCCTTTACTATAATGCATGGGCAGCCACAACTACAGATTCATGGGTTCTTAACACTATCTCACAGGGTTTAATGTTAGAGTTCCGTTCAAATCCACCGGACCGTTTCCGGAGTTGCCCCGCCCCCGTGAGTAGGAATAGAGCGGCCCTCATGTCGGAGGCCATTTCCCACCTGTTACAAATACGGGCCATAGAAGCAGTCCCGCAAGACCAGGCAGGGCAGCGGTTCTACTCAACACTGTTTGTCGTTCCCAAGTCTTCAGGGGGCTGGAGGGCAATCCTTGATTTAAAGAAATTAAATCATTACGTGATGTACAGGAAGTTCAAAATGCAATCATTACAGTCAATTTTGGCCAGCGTCCGGCGAGACTTCCTAACATCAATAAACTTAACTGAAGCCTATCTCCATATTCCTATTCTCCCTGGGCATCGCAAATTCCTCAGATTTTGCTACAATCACCAGCACTACCAGTATAGAGCCTTACCATTCAGCCTATCCGCAGCTCCTAGAGTTTTTACAAAGGTACTGGCAGTGCTGGCAGCTCACCTCAGACAGATCCCAGTCCGTGTCCAATGTTATTTAGATGACATTTTAATACAGTCCTCCTCCTTCCAGAGGGCCCAGTCAGACCACGCCCTCGCTATCAGGACCTTTCAGGAGCACGGGTTTTCTGTAAATTTCCAGAAAAGCCATACTACACCTTCAACCCGGCTCCTTCATTTAGGGGCAGTCATAGACACCAGCAACTGCACGGTCTATTTGTCTCAGGACCGACAGGACAGCATCAGGGCCCTTGTGCAGAGAATTCGGCAGGACAAGGTAGTCACCTTAGCCTTATTATCCCAGCTATTAGGGAAAATGGTATCCTGTGTGCACATTGTACCGTGGGCCCGTCTTCATGCCCGGGAACTGCAGTGGGTCCTTCTTCCCTTTCAGAAGCTACGCATCAGTGCTTCCAGGCAGAAGGTTCGAGTTCCGCAGTCGGCGTTGAACTCCCTTCGATGGTGGGCTTCTCCGGCACTGGCACGGGGCACAGAGTTCAAGGAACCAGACAGAACTGTCCTCACCACAGACGCCAGCCTATTCGGCTGGGGAGCACATCTCCAGTCGCAATGGGCTCAGGGTCGGTGGTCCCAGCAGGACTTATTAAACAATATCAACTGGCTGGAACTCAGGGCCATTCATCTGGCACTACAGCATTTCAAAAATGTGATAGCGGGTCACCATGTATTAGTGCTTACGGACAACATAGCTGCCAAGGCCCACGTGAACAGACGGGGGGACAAGGTCCAGACCCCTCATGCAGGAGGCCAAACGATTGGGGTCTTGGGCAGAGCTGAACCTTGCTTCCATCAAGGCGGAGCACATATCTGGGGCGACCAATCACCAGGCGGACTCGCTAAGCAGAGCCACTGTGGACCATGGCGAATGGCGTCTGGACCCGGGAGTGTTCAGGGAGATCGTGGACAGGTTTGGCGTCCCAACCTTAGACCTTTTTGCCTCCCCAACCAACTCACAACTACCAAGGTTCCTTTCCAGGTTCCCGTCTCCATCAGCAGAGGGGACAGATGCCCTCTGCAGTCCCTGGCCCAGGGAACTGCTGTATGCCTTTCCTCCCCTTCCGCTCCTTCCAGCCACGATCCGCAAGATTTAACACGAGCGGGCGGAAGTTCTCCGGTCGCTCCTCATTGGCCACGATGACCGTGGTTCGCAGACCTAGTGGAGCTCTCCGTCTCACCCCCATGGAGGATTCCGGCAGGTCGTATTTCCCTCACACAAGAGGATATCCAGCACCCGGACCTGCAGTGGCTCAATCTAACCGTTTGGCACTTGAGAGGCAGGCCTTGAGCCAGGACTCATATTCATCAAGAGTGATAGCTGTGATTCAACAATCCAGGTGCCCCTCGACGAATAGAATATATGATGCCACTTGGAAGAGTTTCTGCAATTGGTGCGCAGGGCATAGGGTGGAACTCGCGGGTGTCTTGGTTCCTATTGTGCTGGAATTCCTGATGGATGGGTTAGATAAAGGGCTATCCTCAAACACAATCCATAGACAGGTTGCTGCTCTCGCTACTGTTCTCATGTGCGAAAATGCCACTCCTCTGACTCACCACCCTTTGGTTCGTTCCTTCTTGAAAGGAGCTACCAATGCCAAGCCACCGACAGTTCACCAATACCCCTCGTGGGACCTGCAACAGGTCTTACAAGCTCTGATTGCACCCCCCTTTGAACCTATGGAGACATGTTCACTTGATTTGTTATCCATGAAGGTGGCATTCCTTGTGGCAATCACGTTGGCCAGGCGAATTTTGGAACTGGCTGCTCTTTCTGTCAGGGAGGACCTATGCATTTTCTTCCCAGACAGAGTAGTTCTCAGACTTGACCCTTCCTTTGTTCCCAAGGTGAACTCTCTGTACCATAGATCCCAGGACGTAGTTTTACCAGATTTCTGTCCTGACCCATCCCAGGACAACGAGAGCCAGTGGAGCACACCGGACGTCCGCAGGGCGTTACAGTGTTATATCAATCGGACTTCAGTCTTCCGAAGGTCCGAGGCCTTGTTTATTTCCTTCCAACCTTTGGCTAAAGGTCAGAAAGTCTCTTCATCAACTATAGGGAGGTGGATCAGGTCTTGTATTGCCCTGGCATACAGGACCCAGTCATTACCTGTCCCTAGAAATATTACGGCCCATTCCACCAGGGGTGCCGCTACTTCCGCAGCTTGGGCAACACAGGCATCTATAGGGGAAATTTGCAGGGCGGCCACGTGGTCCTCCCCTTCATCCTTTATCCGTCATTACAAAATTGACAAATATGCATCCTTAGATGCCTCCTTTGGCCGCAGAGTTTTGCAGGAGGTATTGCCATCTAGAGCGTCACAGGCCCAATCTGACTCCCTCCCTTAGGGACACAGGGCTTTGGTATGTCCCACTAGTGGATTCTCCATCCAATCATGCTGGAGAAGGGGCGTTGTCTTACCTGAACGCCTTTTCTCAGCATGATGATGGAGAATCCACCCCCTCCCAGATAAGGTCAGTTGGTCCTGATTCCAATAATGGAAACGCAATTGCATGGACTAATGTCTGTACATCGACTCAGTCTCAAACTGGGGCATAGGGACACAGTAGAGGCATGACTTTAACTCTGACTTAGTCTTATTGGAGCAGGAAGATTAAGACAACCCACTAGTGGATTCTCCATCATCATGCTGAGAAAAGGCGTTCAGGTAAGACAATGCCCCTTCTAAAATGTTCATGGAAGACTTTTGGACAGCCCTGCATTTCCTGGAACCATAGTAAAAGTTTTACAGCAGTGTTTCCCAAACTTGGCAATTTTAAGATGCCTGGGCTTCAATTCCCTTAATTCCCCAACCAGTATGCTGGCTGGGGAATTCTGGGATTTGAAGTCCACACATCTTAAAGTTGTCAAGGTTGGGAAACACTGTTTTAGAACAATAGATTGTAAAGCATACCTTTCACCATTGGCAACTACATCTTCCTGTATAGAACTTATGGCCAGAAGTGGTATTTTTTTCTGCAGAATCTATCTAATCAATATTTCCTATCACAAAATGTTTGAAGTTGTACTCTGAGGATAAATATGACTAAATAATTTTGTAAAGTTTGTGTCAAGACTGCTAACATCGTATGTTCTTGCTTGCCATATATGAAGAAGCAAACCTGTTTTATTTAGCCGAGCAGCATTTCTAGAGTTAAGACAGATAGCAGTAGGTTAAGGGGTGGGAAAGTATGCAAGTCAACCATAACAATGTCTGGGCACAGTGTGGCCAAGGTCAGCTCAGCTGCACCGGGAGGGGCACCTCACGGTTCACATTAATTGGAGAATGTGATTGATGACTGTAAAATGAAGGAGTGAGTTATGCTTTGCTACAGATGCTTGGGGGAGGGAGGATTCAGTTTCTGGCTTAACTTTGTTAGTGCCGAAGCTATGCAGAATAATAAAAGATTCTTTTAGAGGAAAAAGCCTCAAAATTCTTTGAAAATCTGCTTTCTTTCGGAACCATGTCATCAAGCCAGAAACTACAAACTTTTAAATTCATTTAGGGGTCCCTTACCCCAGTCACTATCCCTAAGCTAACGGGGACAGCTGACAAAGAGAAGGGGAAGATTTTGCCATGGAAGGGAAAAAAGTGCCTGAGGCCGGCACTCCCCCAGCCGCAGCTTCTCCAGGAGGAACAGCAGCAGCAGCTTCTCCAGGAAGGGAGGGGCCAGCTACCCAGACAGTGGAGAAGAAACTCTGGCAAACTCCACAGCTGGGAGCAAGGCCAAAACTATCAGGAGAGCTGATTTGGTCGTCAGACTGGGACAAGCCAAGCAAAGGCTCCGGAAGTTTCCACACAGCCTTGCCAGCAGATGAGCGTGAGTCACGGCGAAGGGATGCTTACATATCACCTTCCTCCCAACAATGGAGAGCTGCCCGGCCATCTATTGCTGAAGACTCGGGTGAGTGGAAATACCCACCTGCAGCTTGCAGTGGGTCATTAGAATACCTAGCAGAAAGATTTGAAGAATTAGAAGTGAAAGCTGACAGATTGGTCAAAAAGTTTCATGTTAAACACCCCAACAAACCGAAAAATAACCCTTAACCTATACTTATGTTTATATTCCAGGGTCTGTTCTTTTTGTAAGGAGGGCCGGATGTCAAGACTGCTAACATCGTATGTTCTTGCTTGCCATATATGAAGAAGCAAACCTGTTTTATTTAGCCGAGCAGCATTTCTAGAGTTAAGACAGATAGCAGTAGGTTAAGGGGTGGGAAAGTATGCAAGTCAACCATAACAATGTCTGGGCACAGTGTGGCCAAGGTCAGCTCAGCTGCACCGGGAGGGGCACCTCACGGTTCACATTAATTGGAGAATGTGATTGATGACTGTAAAATGAAGGAGTGAGTTATGCTTTGCTACAGATGCTTGGGGGAGGGAGGATTCAGTTTCTGGCTTAACTTTGTTAGTGCCGAAGCTATGCAGAATAATAAAAGATTCTTTTAGAGGAAAAAGCCTCAAAATTCTTTGAAAATCTGCTTTCTTTCGGAACCATGTCAGTTTGTTTTGAAGTTCGTAAAATGTATGACTACCTTTTACAGGAAGTTTGTAAAAGGAATAACTACCATACAGGGACTGTGGGCCTGGGTGACATATCAATGTATACAGGGTACATGCCTTACTGCCAAATAAAAGTACTTGGTTTTTATTTTCACCAAACTTGACAAACTTCTAGATTTAGATAAGGAAGAGGTGTCATTAAATGGTCCAAATGTGGCATCAGCTTTAAAAGCTACAGACACAATTTGTTCTTTTCAGTTGGTCTTTCAAAGATGCAGAACCCATCATAGGTTTTGGAACTTTCATTTTCAATTATGGGTATTCATAAATTCATTGCAACCTTTCGGTTCTCTCTTCTCAGCAAGGGTATCATACTGTGCCAAGTTTAAATATTCACCTAGTCTAAATATTAGTGCTGTGATAGTCTCAAGCTAAAATTACATGATGTTGCTTAATTTTGTTCCACAAAAATCTGACATGTCTCCTGTAATGTGTGCTTATAGCACTTAGGGCCTCTTTGATTGGTGTCTTGTAAGTGATGCTCTGGCAGTGATGGCGGAGGTGCTGGTTGAGGATGCTGCAGCTCCTTTAAGCAATAAGAGATTTAGTTTGTCCTTTTCAGACTCATTTTGGTTAATCTTAGGAACTTCTACAACAGCAGAATTGTAGAGTTTTATTTTCTCTTCCCAAACAAATCTGCTCTTTGAAGAACATCTGACCTGTTAACAGCCATACTCCCAATAACAGATGTTCCACAATGCAGTTGTTTTGTCTCTGACAACATGGTACCATAAATACTCTCAGCCTAATCCACTATCTATGCAGCATACAGACTTCTCAGCAGTGGAGTACCATCACCTAATTAGGGTCTGATAAAACCTTCTGACCACTATCTTTTTCCTTTTGAGTGAGACTCTTCTATCTCTCAGCTTTTGTTCAGTAGACTTGTTTTTAAAATGTTCTGGTCTATTTCTGCTGTTGCTCCCACTTATTGCTCCCATTATTAACACTGCATAAGATAAATTTCCTCTATTTTGGACTGTCCTTTATAGTACCTTTAACAGCCCCCAGTTGCTGCATACCATTCTTAACATCATGGCAAAATGAGTGTTAGGTGGCTAAGCTTTTGCTTTTTTACTCCTCGTTTTTCTAGTGCAAATAGCCAGCCAATCAAGGGGAGAGAGCTCTAACTGTCTGTAGGCTTTAGGGGTTGTGGCTGCCAAATCTCCCAAAAGATAACTATAGATTTGTGGGCAGCACACTGAGAAACCTCTAAAAAATATTGTGTGTTAGAAAGGAATAGATCTGCCAAACTAATGTGACAATCTGTGTCTGGTCACAGGGAGAGAGCAATAAACTTAGGTACTTGGGATACAGAGTGACTGAGAGGTTTTGGAGAAGGAGAATACTATAAGGCTCATATTTCTGTGATGCAGAGATTAAAGTATTTTTGTATCTGTCAAGGTGATGATTTAAGAGCTGACTAGCTGATGCAATGATGGGAATGAGTCAGCAGGGTCTTTGGCTGTTATCTCTTCAAGAGCCTGTGTAAAAAAGGGGAGGCTCTTCTAGTGTGTCTTCTTTTCTTTTTCCTTTCCTGCTGTATTTGCTGTTTGTTTATTGTTCCTAGTGATACTTATATAGCATTGTAGATATTGTAGATAAACCACCATTTGTTACACACCACTGTTTGCTGTGTCTGCTCCTGGGTTGTCACATGCAATAGGACTGTGTGCGCTCTGACAGTATCTGATTACATTCACAGGTGGAAGACATCATTTATTATTTCTAAATTTAGTTAGATCATTTATTATTGCTAAAATAATTTTATTTGGCAAAAAAACATATCTTCAAAAGCAGATGGGAGAGCTTCCATAAACTTAATATATGGAAATGTATTAGGGAGGTTTATGTACAAAGTGTCAACTTTACAAATGAATTTGGCTGAAGCCATTTTCCCTTCATTTTCGGTTGCCATAGAATTGGGAGGGGGAATGAGTATTTTTAAGCTTAGTCAAAACAATAAATTGTTCTGTGGGAACCAAGGTTATTGCCGATTGCATTTTGGTGGGCTAAAGCTTCCGTTAAACAGGGCTTTTCAACCTTTTCACCCATTGTACCACTTTTAGGCTATGGCAACATCCGAGTACCACCAGTCGCCTAGCAAGGTGTCAAAAACTTGATGACCCCCCCCCCAAAAAGGAAAAAAGTGATAAAGTACAGGTAGTCCTCAACTTACAACAGTTTGCTTAGTGACTCTTCGAAGTTACAATGGCACTGGAAAAAGTGCCCCCCAAGCCACAGCCGAGCAAGACACCTGCCTGCCCACCCGGCGGTGTTCTTCCTCCTGTCTGAGGTTTTCATTGTTGTGAGCATTTCTGTTGAGGATTGGCAGTGGGGGTGGTGTGGGGGGGTGTTTGGTTTTTATTCCCCCCATCTGCTGTGTGGTTGCAGCAGGTTTTGGTCACTTCACATGACCCTGGGACACTGTGACCATCATAAATATGAATCAGTTGCCAAGCATCTGAATGTAAATCACAAGACCCTGGAGATGCTGCAACATTCCAGCTGATCAGCACTTCTTCAGGGCTCAGCAGAAGCACCAGGATCAGTGCCGAGCTCCAGTTGGAGCCTGGCGCTGATCCTGGCACTTCCACTGAGCCCTGACAGCCACTTGCTGCGTGGTTTTGACCACTAGGGGTCACTGCTAGCTTGAGTGATTACTTCAGGTGAAGTTCACTCTTTCACTACCAGGTTACACTTGCTGCATGAGTGAAGGCAAGCCTGCTGTTTCAAGTCACTACTACTCAGCGTTGTTCCTAGATATCGCTTTGAGAAAAGCCAGCCAAATTCTGTCTTCTTAGAACCACATGCTGTTAGCCGCCTGGAGATTACTGAGCTCTGACTGGCCTAGTGAACATCCACCTGGGCTGTATAGCTTTGTGATAATAAGCAAGGTTAATTTGCTGCTTGTTTCTCCTAGATCTGTACTGAGTAGGTCTCCTATGAACAGCTTATCTCAGTCTGAAATTGCTGATAAGTGGAACTCAGGCTTGAGCATACAGTATATTAGCTTAAGTACTATGTTAGAATGTTTAGCATCTAAAGGGTTAAATGCTGTTTCCTTAAAAGATGGCTTATGGGTAATGTAGTTATAGCTTAGCTCAGTGGTTCTCAACCTGTGGGTCATGACCCTTTTGGGGGTTGCATGAGCCTTTCACAGGGGTCGCCTAAGACCATCGGAAAACACATATTTCCGATGATCTTAGGCAGGGCTTGTCAACTGCCTTCTCTCCCTCCCCCCTGCTCCACCTCACTTGTTTGTGGAAAATATGCTGCTTGGCGGCAGTCTGCATGAACTCTACCAAATGTGCCCTGCAGGGGGCACATGAAGAGCGCAGGCGCAGAGCAAGGCCCCACCCTCCCCAGAGACTCATTGTGCAGCAACCAGATTGACTTCTTCTCGTGCACGCAGGTCAGCGAACGGGAGGCCGCTGCAGGACCCAACTCCTGTGCCCGTCAGCTGGCGACCCCCGAACTTGCGCCAGCTGACGCAAGAGGGAGGGAAGGAGGAAGGGACTCTTCCTCCTCTCCTAAGCTTCAAAGCATGATCAGCTTCCCAAGGGCGCCACAATCCTCACGAAAGCGGGGGAGGGGGGGAGAAGCAAAGGGGGCAAGAAAGCTTGCGGCGGGCTTGAAGCAGCACCTGCCAGCATTGGTGATGAGAAATTCCCCACAAACACAAGGAAGGGGTGGAGAAAAGGAGCCCCCTTTGGGAGGAAACCGCCACCTTCTTCTCCTTGGCTTTGTGCTCTTCTGTTTCTCGGCACCCGAGCTGGCAAGCCTCTCCTGGCTGGAACTTCCTTTCCTTCCCTCCCTCTTGGTCTCTTCCTCCTTCCCTCCCTCTCCCATTGTCCCTTCCTTCCTTCCTTCCTTCCTTCCTTCCTTCCTTCCTTCCTTCCTTCCTTCCTTCCTTCCTTTCCTTCGCCTCCCTCTTTGTCCCTCCTTCCCTCCCTCTCCCCCTTGTCCATTCCTTCCTTCCTTCCCTCTTGTCCAGGATCAGGGCAAGCCTCTACAGCTGATCTGCACTTCTCCAGCTGTAGCTGCTCTCCTTGGCTCCTGCTCAGCAAACATGCTCGCTAGAAAACATGCGCTTGCTAATTTAGCAGAAGCACGAATCAGCTGTAGCCCGGCGCTGATCCTGGAGCTTTTGCTAACTCAGCAAGCAGCATGCCTTTCGGCGAAGCTGAGCAAGTGAGCTGGGCGAGCTCTCCTCTGTCTCTGCCTGTGCACAGGCAGGTTTGCCAGCAGTAAAGCCCCCAGCCACGCTGGCAGCCTATCCCCCTCCCCTTGTCCCTTCCTGGGCACGGCGGGGGGGGGGGGAGGAAGGAAGGGACGAAGAGGGAGAGAAGTAAGGAACAATGAGAGAGGGAAGGGAGGAACAATGGAAGGGAGGGAAGGGAGGAAGGGACAAAGAGGAAAGGGAGGAAGGAAGGAAGGAAGGAAGGAAGGAAGGAAGGAAGGAAGGAAGGAAGGAAGGAAGGAAGGAAGGAAGGAAGGAAGGAAGGAAGGAAGGAAGGAAGGAAGGGACAATGGGAGAGAGGGAGGGAAGGAGGAAGAGACTAAGAAGGAGGTGAAGGAAAGGAAGGAAGGAAGGGACAATGGGAGAGAGGGAGGGAAGGAGGAAGAGACTAAGGGAGGGGAAGGAAAGAAGGAAGGAAGGAAAGGACAATGGGAGAGAGGGAGGGAAGGAGGAAGAGACTAAGCAGGAGGTGAAGGAAAGGAAGGAAGGAAGGGACAATGGGAGAGAGGGAGGGAAGGAGGAAGAGACTAAGGGAGGGGAAGGAAAGGAAGGGACAATGGGAGAGAGGGAGGGAAGGAGGAAGAGACTAAGGGAGGGGAAGGAAAGGAAGGGACAATGGGAGAGAGGGAGGGAAGGAGGAAGAGACTAAGAAGGAGGTGAAGGAAAGGAAGGAAAGAAGGAAGGGACAATGGGAGAGGGAGGGAAGGAGGAAGAGACTAAGAGGGAGGTGAAGGAAAGGAAGAAAAGAAGGAAGGAAGGGACAGGGGGAGAGAAGGGAGGGAATGAAGGCAGGCACCCACCCCAGTCCCATCCCAGAGACCCACAGATTCCCCCCCACAGGCACTCTGCAACCTGAGCGATCAGCTGGCCACGCCCCCTGGCCATTGATCATGTGACCCTGGGACACTGTGAACGTCATAAGTATGAATCAGTTGTCAAGCATCCGAATGTAAATCACATGACCCTGGGGATGCTGCAACAATCATAAGTGTGAAAAATGATCATAATTCGCTTTTTCAGTGCTGTTGTAACTTCAAACAGTCACAAAGCGAATTGTTGTAAGTCGAGGACTACCTATACTTTCCCATTTTTTTCCTCTTTTTTTTGGTCAAGTTTTTGATCCCCCCCAGCCAGCTGGATGGGGGGTTGGGGGTCACCACAACATGAGGAACTGTATTAAAGGGTTGCGGCATTAGGAAGGTTGAGAACCACTGGCTTAGCTAGTTAAGTGGGAGGAGTTTCAAAGTTTATGACTGTACTTCCTGGCTTTGTGCCATTGGATTATCTCTTTGCATGGGTTCCAGCCAGCCGCATGGCTGGTAGCTCTGTGCCAACATGTGATTTGTATGCAGAAGAGGGGAAATCCATTGTTCATTTACCTGTGAAATGAGTTTATATTGCTGTCTATATTCTGGATGCACTTCTACATAAACGTGAGTTAATGTTTGAGGATTCCTAGAATAAAAGTGATATTTTTTTGGCTTATTCCACCGAGTTAACTGTCTGTCTCAATGGAATCCAGCAGCTTATTCTGCATGGGACAGAATAGTAAATGAACATACGTGTTTCTCTCTTTGTTAAAGTAAATAAAATGTTGCTTATTCGCCATGCATCTGCTGGCAAAGTGAAGAATTAATGCTAGTAGACTGCACCCTCGCCAGTAAAAACAGTAATATTCTTTATGTCTGTTCTAAAAATACCAGTTTGCTACTGAATCTGTTTGCCAGTCAACGTTTTAAAGTAAAGAAATATTGCGTGCTTTGTAAGGTTTTCCACTTAACCTCACAATTGCCCCAGCATTACTCAGGAATTTAAAAGAGCCAAAGAAACTCCTGAGCCGAGGTTTCAGCAAGCAAACAACTTTTATTTTGATCAAAACAGAGTTGGGTGACCCCATCTCTCTTCGTGGCTGGTAGAGAGATAAAGGCAACAACCAGAAAAGATGTCTTCCACCTTTTATACCTTTTCAGAACAAAGAGATCAGGTCTTGGTACTAGGCATAAGATGGCACAAAAAAACAATTCCTAGATGATGACTCATACACAGCAACCCAGGCTCCATCCGTAACTCCTTTCCCCCTCCCCTTACTGCGCTCTTTTCATATAAGCAATCACCTATACCTAAAGCATGAAGCCCTTACTTTTCCAATATATATATATAAAGCATCTGATCAAGCAATTAACTACAAAATGATTACAAAATAACAAAACAATGATTACATGATAACACTATAAGTATCAATATAAAATGGTTACTATATATAAAATAAATGCTAATTTCAAACTTAAACATACTAAAATCATAAGCACAATAAAATCCCTTCAGCTTCTCCCTTGCTGAGTAAAAGCAGTATTTTCTGTCTGCTAACCAATGTTGCAAAGTAAAGGGAAAAGCTTAATGTCCGTGTTGCTAAAATCAATGAAAAGGCCAGCATGTATGATCTGAGCCTCCCTGTTTGGTAATTTGCAAAGAGCATCAAACCCGTCTTCCCCCCTCCTCCCTCCGCATGCAAAGGGAAAGGAAAATGTGTATGTGTTAAAAGGATGCATTCTCCCACAGAGAGGAAGTTCTTGTAATTAACTCTTCACGTGCCTTCAAAGGGAAGAAATGTTTGTGTAAACGTCTTGTTTCCTGCAAAAGTTCTGCTTGCTACTAGTCAGTCTGTTTGTGAGAATTAGCTGAATGAGAGAGACTTTGAATTTGCAACCATACCCGATTGATTCGATGGCTTGTTTACTTGTAACATGAAATAATCTGCTACAAACGCAGTTTTCAGAAGTCTCCATTGCTTTGTTTTAGAAAATCTTTCAGAGCAAGCAGCCCAACCCCCCCCAAAGGATTACTTTAATTCACAGGGATTCTCAATCAATAACTCACGATTATAGCTGATACGTCCATGTCTCCACACACCCCTGTGCTCCCTTCCCCAGGGGTGCCTGGACCTGGCTCATCCCCCTCCTCCTCTGAACTCATGTTCGGAGAGGAGGCTGGAGGCACATCCATGACAGTTTTATGGTTTTAAGTCTTTGTCTATAAACATGTACAAGATGAATCATACAGTGATCAGTATCCAACAGCCACTCTTGGAAGAGAGTGATAAGCATCTTTTAATGTTGAGTAGCAGTGGTCTAAAATATTCTTGCCTCTAGTGAGACAGCTGACATGCTGAGTGTATCTTGGCAGCTCCTGGCTTAGGTTAGCACTGTTAAAATCTCCTAAGACAATGAGTAGGGAGTCTGGATATCTCTTGTTAGAAGTAAAGTCTTCATCCTGGTTCATCCAAGCCGGAAATAAATAAGCAAACATGGCGACTGCTTTGGGAAGAAGGTTACAGTTTATTGCAGAAAGATGGTTCTTCAGGAAAGTGCAGAGGAGAGAGAAGAACAGAGAGCACATGGGGCACTAGGCTTTTATACCCCCTCTAGCCTTGTTTGGAATAGTTTCCTGTTCCTGTGGCATGAACCTTGAGGCTGTTTCTGAGTGTTTGTCTAGGCCTTGATATCTGTGGTTTAATTCTATGATCATATCCTGCTTCCCAGGTGATGGGGCTGATTCCTAGAGTTTGGGTGGGGTATGCAGATCTTCTCTTTTGTCTTCTTGATTGCTCTGGCTCCAACTTTCTGATGGTTTTACATTTGCATTTGTATGGGCCTAGCTCTTGCTTGGGGCAGAGAGATAGATTTGGGGCCAGGTTTGGTTTTAAAAAGTCCTTTTGAGGAAAAATATATTTTTCTGCCCTTTTTAATATTTCCTTCTGGGGGGGGCTAACTTCCATCAATCCCCACTTTGTGCCTTAAGTGTGTAAATTTATGACACACTTATTGGCACAACATTAAAATTGATCTGGTCAGGGAGACTTGGTAGACAAGCTTTTAAACTGTTAAGCAAAATAATAATAATAATAAGACATTAATGGAGGCAGCAGAAAAAAAATCCCTTTAGTGGCTCCCAAAAGGGGAGCTTGCACCCATAAAGTTCTAAAAGTCAGGGCAAAATTTTGTTAGGTGGAAAAGAAATTTATAGTGTCCAATATTCTGTGCCAATGATTTTCAAATGTTGGATATCACCTTTAGCTTCCAGTCAGGTTTGCATACGCCCCAAAATTCTTCACAGCCATGGTTTTCCTTACTACATGACCACTGGCTGCTCAATTTCAAGGGTTGTTTCCTGCCTTAGCTCTTAATTCAGTGCATCCAGGTTTGTAATGTCCAATTGAGGTTAGCCAATATGCCAGGCTATTAAATTTTTCTTTAAATTGCACATAATGAGCTCTAGGAATCCCAATCTGAGCCCAACAGTGCAAGATATTCAGGGCTGAAGTTTGGGATTTTTCCTGTTGCTTCCTTAGTCAGGGCATATAAATTGCAAATTACCTGAGGGGGCTTGGTTCCCTCCCCCTTGGAATCTGTTGGAAGTTGGTCCCACAAAGCTTTGGTGCAATAGAGCAAAAATCAGCCTGGGGGGAACTTTACTAAAGGTAGGTGGAGGGGATAGACTCAAGTGTGATTCTGAATGGTGTGTGTGTGTGTGCACTTTTACAAAATAGTCAATACAAACATTCTGGATAAATTTTCCCTCCCACCAGATAGAAGTCCAAGGTGTTCAGTACTTGTTCTGCCACCTATTCCTAAATGCCATCTCTCCATTAATACATTCAACTGGCTTGTTACAATACAAATGGGGCAAGAAAGAAAAGTTTACAATGCGTTTCCACCCTCCCCCCACAGTCTTAATTTTCTCCTCTGAGGCTTCACATGGCACCACCTTCCTTCTGCAGCTCTCACAGGCATCTGGGTAAATGGTAGGACTTGGGAAGATGTTCCACTCAGATTGCATGGTGGGTTTTTAGTGGATGGCTGTATTCAAAACCCAATTCCATGGCTCAAATGGATGGAGGAAGCATCTGGGTCTGTGTGTTCTGCTTCCAAAGGTTTGGGAGAGGATTGCAGGGCTGAAAGATACAAGAACAAGGTCTCCCCCCTTTCTGGATGGACTCTCCCAGGAGAGGCAGACAAAAGGTATGGAGAACAAAGGGCAGGAAAAAAAATTGGAAGGGAGGTAGCTTGCAGGCATTTTGAAAAGGCATTAATACTGCAGTTATTAAAGAAACAGATAGACAAATGGGGAACAACAAAACGAAATGTTTCACTTTTGAACTTGACCATTTGCAACATATTAAAAGACAAGAACTTGCAACTTGAAAGAAAAAAAATTCTAGGCAGCTTGAGAATGCTGAAAACTCCAAACAATTTTAAAAGCCTAATATTTTAAGATGTGCAATTTGCCAAGGGCAGGAGGATCTGCCTTTAACATTTATTCTAAAATAGATCACATTATTTTAGAGATTGGAAAATGCTTATGTTTCAGAAAACTTCATAGTAGTTTCACCAGTAAGTGATAGGATAAGAAAAGTAACTTAAGAAATTTATTTCCCCACACAATCAGACTTGAACTTCAAAATGCTCTTGTAGATAGACACACATTTTTCAGGAAAAGGATAGATAGATAAAACACATACAGTAAATGCAAGTGAAACTTTTCCAACAGATAAACTTAAAACAATCCCTCCTAGTAACTTAAGGCTGTTCTTGAGAGTACTCAGAAAGAAAGAGGAAAACAAACAAACAAACAAACACATTTTTTTTCTTCACTCTGTTTGTTGGCCAGACAAACAGAGTGAGGTATTTCCTTTTTGTGGCTTATTTTTAAGCAGAATTTCTAGCAAAATTTAAAATTCTTTTTTTCTTTGGATTTGAAACAGTTAACAGTCACATTTACCTCTCACGTACAGACTTTGACAAACATATATACACAAAGACAAGAGAACAGAAGTCTTAGTTTTACACATCCTACTCATTCCCACCATAAATTTCAGATAACTCAAGTTGGGGAAGGCACACATTTTAAACATACCACGTGGTTGCATAGAGAAGAGAGAGAGAGAGAGAGAATGACTATTTCTTATTTTCCCTTTTAAGTACCTTTATTTAGCCAAATTGGTTTCCCAGCAAGGCCCTAAGCAAAGTCTGTATTTTTTTTTTCTTTTCCCCCATATAGTTTCTTTACCTACCTCTTTTCCATTCCGGCCTGGACAGGTAACTGGTTCCTGTCCCAGGCCACGAGCAAGCTCTCAACCGGGAAACCTACTTCCGCCCTTGAATTAGAACTTCCCATGTTTCTATAATGGGATTTCCCTACCACTAAAGGGCACGATCCGTCAGAAGTCTCCTTGTGAGACTTCTTCCCACTATCACGATTTTGTGAGTCCGAAAAAAGGGGACTCACGGAGCTTCTCTGGATCCCTCTCAGAGTTCGTGGGCTCCTCCGAGGGATCCTCCACGTTTTCAGACCAAAAAGGGGTCTGCAGAGACCTTCCAGTTTCCCTCAGAAGGTACGGGCTACTCTTCGACCGGCCGGCTTTACCTCACCGTTTACGGACGCCTCTAATGTCCGTGGGCACCTCCACTTGCTCTCGGAGGTAGGTGGTCGCTCCCTTCTTGAGGCTTAATTTCCTAACTTTGCTTTGCTTACAGGGCCTTACCAGCTAGTTGCCCAAATCCAATTCTTTCAATCACTCATTCCATTTCATTTTCACACAGCCTCTCCCTTTTCCCTAACAAAAGGTTCTGTGCTCTGGCCAACCCCCATGCTTTCCAGGTTCTGCCAATTAAACAGATCCTTTCTGCGGCTAGGAAAGACCAGAAGCAGCAAAATCCAACTGTGATTGGGAAAAAAAGATCTTCTCACTCACACAAACAGAAATACACACATTTTCTTTGTTCCCCTGGGCTTTAAACTTAAAATTTAGAGGTACTCACCTTCATCTTCTTCCCAAAGCAGCCCTTGAGCTCAAACTCTCAAAACTCCCTTTACTACCCTAGCTCCACATGGGCAAGGCCTGGGAAACCCATCCACAGACACAAGGGGGTCTGCTGCCGGCAAGATGGGGCTTACCAGTCTCAGTCCATTGGTGAGGTTAGCTTGGAGTCCCATCTCGGGGTGCCAAATTGTTAGAAGTAAAGTCTTCATCCTGGTTCATCCAAGCCGGGAATAAATAAGCAAACATGGTGACTGCTTTGGGAAGAAGGTTACAGTTTATTGCAGAAAGATGGTTCTTCAGGAAAGTGCAGAGGAGAGAGAAGAACAGAGAGCACATGGGGCACTAGGCTTTTATACCCCCTCTAGCCTTGTTTGGAATAGTTTCCTGTTCCTGTGGCATGAACCTTGAGGCTGTTTCTGAGTGTTTGTCTAGGCCTTGATATCTGTGGTTTAATTCTATTATCATATCCTGCTTCCCAGGTGATGGGGCTGATTCCTAGAGTTTGGGTGAGGTATGCAGATCTTCTCTTTTGTCTTCTTGATTGCTCTGGCTCCAACTTTCTGATGGTTTTACATTTGCATTTGTATGGGCCTAGCTCTTGCTTGGGGCAGAGAGATAGATTTGGGGCCAGGTTTGGTTTTAAAAAGTCCTTTTGAGGAAAAATATATTTTTCTGCCCTTTTTAATATTTCCTTCTGGGGGGGCTAACTTCCATCACTCTGTTCAGCCCACAGGATTTGGTCAGCTAGAGTTTGCATCACATTGTTTATGCAAGCTTGGGGTGGTATATATACTCCAGCTAATATAAATGAAGAGAACACTCATGTGGAGCATAAAAGGGTGATAGAAGTAAGGTCTTCATCCTGGTTCATCCAAGCCGGGAATAAATAAGCAAACATGGTGACTGCTTTGGGAAGGTTACAGTTTATTGCAGAAAGATGGTCTTCAGGAAAGTACAGAGGAGAGAAGAGACTGAGCACATGGGGTAGTAGGCTTTTATACCCCCTCTAGCCTTGTTTGGAATAGTTTCCTGTTCCTGTGGCATGAACCTTGAGACTGTTTCTGAGTGTTTGTCTAGGCCTTGATATCTGTGGTTTAATTCTATTATCATATCCTGCTTCCCAGGTGATGGGGCTAATGACTCTTAGAGTTTGGGTGGGGTATGCAGATCTTCTTTAGTCTTCTTGATTGCTCTGGCTCCAACTTTCTGATGGTTTTACATCTGCATTTGTATGGGGCTAAAGTCTTGCTTGGGGCAGAGAGATAGATTTGGAGCCAGGTTTGGTTTTAAAAAGTCCTTTTGAGGAAAAATATATTTTTCTGCCTTTTTAATATTTCCTTCTTTGGGCTAACTTCCCTCAAGGGTTTTCAATTAATGAATAGTGTCTCTAAGTCCACATCTCAACATTTCTTTAGTGTAATGACATTTTTACACCATCAGTTGTTAATACAAAAGCAGATACCTCCTCCCTTCTTTTTACCAGATGTTTCTGCAATTCTATCTGCTCTTTGAATCTTAAATCCTGGGATTTGCAAACTGCTATCATTTATTGATTCACTTAGCCAAGTTTCTATGAAGCACAGAGCTGCTGAGTTGGAAAAGTCCGAGTTAATCATATTTAAAAGGAGCAGTTTATCCATCTTATTTAAAAATGAGCAAAGATTAGTTAAATGGAATGAAGGGAGAGAAGTTCTTACCCCACGCTTTCTGAGGCTATGTAGAATTCCTGCTCACTTGCCCCTCCTTCTTATTCTCTTCTTCCTTTGTCTTTGTCTTGTCATGCCGAGAGTAGCCGCTCCCTCAGTCAAAATTTCCTCCACATTTGTAAAGACAGGAGGAACAATCCCAGAAAGCTGCCTATCATTTAGAATCTGCTGCCTGACATTCACAATCTCATCCCTTGTGTAAGAAATTTGCAGTGAGTCACAGAAAATAATAAAAAACATCAAAACTACTAGAGATATTTCACCGAGGCTGCCATCATGGCGCTATCTTGAGGAAAGATGAAATTAATGATTAAGTTACCATTACAATACAGATCTAAAAATATAAAATTAAGAAGTGGCATTACTTATACACAGAGTTGCTTTGGTAAGAGAGGTATTCCATATAAATTGAAATAAACAAACATCAATCCTCAAAGGCCTTCTAGAAAAGTAACATTTTCACCAGCTTCTGGAAGGCTATGACGGTGAGAGTTGTAAACTGTATCCTTCAAAGAAGGTGGTGTTCAGGGGGGGGGGCTTCAACTGAGAATGTTCATCAAGTCCCTTCAGGCTGCACCTCCTTCAAGGTGAGGGTGCTCAGCAGGCACTTCCTAGTTGTCCAGGTATGGAGGTCAGAAACTATTGGAGAAAGCTGGTCTCTGAAGATGCTCAGTCCCTGAGCCATATAGGACTTCATAGGTAGCAACCATATTTTGAATTGCTGTCTGAAACATACTGGTAATTAGTGCAGCTTGTGCAACAATGGTGTAACTTGGTAGTACTGACACCAACCACTAAACACATACTGTATGCTGCTGCATTCTGGACCAGCTGAAGTTTATGGGTATTTTCAAGAGCAGTCCACTACAAAGTGAGTTATAGTAATCTAATCAAGAGAACACAAGGGTACAAGTGACCATCTTTAGTGTATCCTGTTCCAGGTAAGGTAGCAATGGGTGCACTAGCAAAAGCTGCACAAAAGCCCTCTTGGCCACAATCTCCACCTGATCTTTGAACAGGAGCCAAGAATTCAGAAGGACTTCCAGATTGCAAGCCTGCTCTTTCCAGGGCGGCAGAACCCTATCAAAAGTCAAAGTTGGTACAGCCCTGGAATCAATCAGCCTCTGAATCAACAGCAACTCCATCTTGTCTCAATCTGATTTTCCCCATTCAAAATTTGTCAGACTCCAAATACTAGGACATGACTTCCATCGCATCTCCCAATGAACCTGGAGTATAGCTGTCTAACTGGATATCATCAACATATTGTGATACCTCACCATGAACTGTCAAATTATTTCTCCCAGTGGTTTCATGTACATGTTGAACTGAACTGGGAGAGGACTGAACCCTGAGACACAACGCTGCTTGCGCACTGCTGCTGGGGGTGCCTGTGGGGCATCAGGGCATCAGTGGTAAGCATGGCTCCTGGTGGTGCATGGGGGGGGTTGTCAAATGGTGGTGGCGCAATGGGGGGGCAGCCTAACTTCCCGTTCAGCATCAGGCTGGCAGGATCGGGTGCGGGGGTGGGATGCAGCCGAACTCCCCCTTAGGCATCAGGCCGAAGTCCAGGTGTGGAGGCAATGGGGATGGGGGGGGTGAAAATGGGAAGCTACCATAGGCAATGGGCAGACAGCAGTGGACAGGGGTTTCCTATTTTGACCTCTCCCCACTGCTGTTGCCTCTGCACCTGGACTCTGGCTTAAAATCGAGTAGGAAGTTTGGCTGACCCCCCCACCCCACACCTAATACTGCCGGCCTGATGCCGAATGGGAACTTCGGCTGCCCCACCCCCCACCACGTGCCACCACTGTTCGACATCCCCCCACATGCTGCCAGCAGCAGCACTTACCACCGATAGCCTGCCGCCCCTCTCCAGGCATCCCCAGCATCAGCGCACAAGCAGCGTTTGCCTACCGCCCCCCACACACAGCAGCTGCGCTTACCGCTGATGCCCTGTCCCCTCCAGGCAACCCCAGCAACAGTGCGTACTGCCAATGGCCTGCTGCCCCCAACACCCCCAGCAGCAGCGCTTACCACCAATGGCCTGCTGGCCCCGCCAGCAGCAGCTCTTACTGCTGATGGCCTGCTGCCCCCAAGACACCCCCAGCAGCAGCATGCAAGCAGCGTTTGCCTGCCATCCCCCTCGCACAGATCTTGCTCTCTCCTGTAACCTGTCACCAATCGTGTCCCCCCACAGCCCCCTCACTCTCCCTTCCCAGCACCATCGTTGCTGCCTCCCACCCGATTGGCTGGCAGCTTCTTCTCCCGTGGAGCTAAACACACGGAAAAAATGGTGTCTGGGTGAATGGGCCAGGCGGAAGGGCGAGGGGTGGAGGGCCAGGAGCTCATTGGCCAGGAAGAATGGCTGGGGAGCACCAGTGGAGGAGGAAAGCTGGCTGTCAATGGGCTGAAGTGGGTGGCTGGAGGCGAAGTGGCCACAGTAACTTCCCCCAAAACGGAAGGTTAGAGATATACATACCTGTAGTGATGAATGCTCCTTAGCATTTATCATGTTCCAACATCTTGAAAGACCTTTTAGAAACAATCATATGTCAAATGGATAAGAGATTATAAGACATTTACAATAATAATAGCAGAAAGGATAAAGAAAATTTTGAATAATTATATTCACCCAGATCAAAATGAGGATAATACTGAATACTTTAGAATTTTACGAAGTCCATCCTGAAAGACAAGCTACGCTGGTTTTTCTTGATGCTCAGAATGCATTTGATAATTTGAATTGGAAATTTATTATAACACAATTGTACTATATGGATTTTGGGATAAAATTTGGAAAGATGGTTGAGAAAATATATACTAAACAAACAGCTAGGGTAATTATAAATGAGGAAATGACAGAAAAAATTGATATAACCAAAGGAGTAAGACAAGGATGCCCACTTTCTCCTCTTCTATTTATTTTATCATTAGAAATACTTCTTACAAAAATCAGAGAGGACCAAGAAATAAAGGGTTTAAAAATTAAAAAGGAAGAATATAAGGTCCAGGCCTTTGCTGATGACTTGGTATTTATTTTGGAAGATCCATTAGAAACCGGCTTTAAATTGATTCAAAAAATAGAAGAATTTGGCGAGGTAGCCGGACTTAAGATTAATAGGAATAAATCCAAATTAATAACAAAAAATCTTACAAAGGCACAAGAAAGGGAATTGGAAGATAAAACAAAGATAAGTATAACCAAGAAAATAAAATACTTAGGGATCTGGCTTACAGCGAAATGCTCCTCGATTAAGGAGGACAATTATGATAAAATACTACACCAGATAAAAAAAGATTTAGAAAATTGGGAAAATTTGCAAATTTCATTTTTAGGGAGGACCGCTACGGTCAAAATGAATGTATTGCCAAAAATATTATTTCTGTTCCAGGTTATTCCAATAAAATTAGGGAAAACATTCTTTCAAGAATTAAATAAATTGATCACTAAATTTATATGGCAAAGGAAAAAACCCAGGATTAAATTAAAACTTTTGCAAGACACGAAAGATAAAGGGGGATTGGCATTGCCAGAGTGGGAAATATACTATCAAGCATCAAGCTTAAATTGGCTAAAAGATTGGATGGATTTGAAAAATACTAGAGTCTTAACAATAGAAGGACATGATTTGCAAGCAGGGTGGCATGCATTCCTATGGGACGAAAAACATAAAATACACAGATATTTTCAAAGACACATAGTTAGGAATGCATTGCTACAGACTTGGGAAAAAATAAAACAAAAACATTATACAAGAATTCCAGTGTGGTTATCCCCAACAGAAGCTCTGAAATACCCAAACCTATTGGATATAAATAAGATAATTAGATACAAGGAATTAGTAAATGAACAGGGAAATTTGAAAACAAAACAAGAATTGGAACAAGACATTGGCAGAGAGATTGATTGGTGGACATTTACACAAATTCAATCTAAATATACAGAGGACAAAAAATTATATGAAATCCAAAAAGAGCCGCAAGAATTGGATAAAATTATACATGGAACAGAAATAAAATTAATTAGCAATTTATACAAATACCTATTGAGATATAAAATGGAAGACGAGGTTGTCAAAGACACAATGATTAGATGGGCAAAAAATTTCGGATATAATATAGAATTGGAGAAATGGGAAAAAATATGGGAAATAAATATAAAATTGACTATGTCGGCGGCATTCAAGGAAAACCAGTTGAAAATGTTTTACAGATGGCATCTTCCACCTGCAAAGCTTGCCAAGATGTTCCAGAATAATTTGCCAAGATGTTGGAAATGTAAAAAAGTACATGGAACATATTATGGTGGACATGCCCAGTTGCAAAAAAATACTGGTCTACAATAAGAAAATGGATCCAAGAAATAATAGACCAACCCGTAGACTGGAAACCAGAGATCTTTTTGTTGGGTATTTTAAATAGAAAATATAGTAAAGAAATATGGTACTTAATTTTACATATGATAACGGCGGGAAGAATAGCATATGCACAGTGCTGGAAAAATGAGAATATACCATCAGAGGAAGAAGTAATAAGAAAAATCCTGGACTGTGCTGAGATGGACAAATTAACAAAAGAGATAAAAGAAAAGGAAGACACAGAGTATTATATAGTATGGAACAAGGTGTATGTCTGGTTGGAGACTAGAAATAATAGAGGAGAATAAATATGGAAAGGTCAAAAGTGAAAATATGTGTACAATAATGTATAATAATAATAATATGAATTATTCTTAGTAAGAAATAGAACATGAAGGAAGAAAAATGTAAATAAGAAATAATGGGGCTATAAGGACAAATATTTAAAGAAGAATAAGGGGGAAATGTAAATATTAGATTACTGTTACGTAATTGCTGTAAAAAAAAGGAGGAGTATATATTGTGTGTGTATGTGTGTTATGTTTTGCTTTGTTTTGTTTTGTCTTGTTGGTTAAAAATAAAAATTAAAAAAAAAAAAAAGAAACGATTATATGTCAAATGGATAATTTTATTGATACAGAGCCCCAAGAAACAATTCTGCGCCATTTGACATAAACCCCTCATCACCTTCAGATGAAGAAATGTCATGACATTTTATGATAGGCATTCCTTTCTGGCTGTTCTGTACCTCATGAATCAGAACCCAGTCACAAGCAGACCAAGCCTTTACATAATTAATAGTTGGGTTTTCTTGACTTCAGTTTTTTTTGCAGACATTTCATATTGCATCCCAATAAGACTTCTTCAACCCAGTGAATCAAAAATAGGGGCTGCCTTCCAGTTTTTGTTCTCGTAAAAAATATTCATTTAAGAAACAGCTTCTAAAATCCCTGCAAAAAATACAGGTTTTCAAAAGACAGAAAAGTCTGATATGGTTGAAAGTTAGGATTATTAAAGATGATTCCATGGGAGAGTTTAATAGACACTGTTCATAATTAACTTGAAACTTAGCAAACTTCCTGAAAAGATGTTGGTTGACATGTCATTTCCATTATAACAATAAATCTCTGTGTCTATAACTCTAAACTTCTGTGTCTTGGTCAAGTAATATTTTTAGGAACAGAAGAAGCCTCCTTTTCCCAGACTACCCACTGTTGTTCGGTCTTGGTGAGTTTTTTGGAAGTGTATGCACACGGTTGTAAGGCATCCTGTTCGTTTCGTTGCAAGAGCACTGCCCCCATGGCCACATCGCTAGCATCCACCTGAATGATAAATGGGGCATTGGGGTCTGGGTGTTTCAGTACTGGTTCAGCTGGAAACAGGCATTTCATTTTCTTGAATGCTACTTGGCATTCCATTGTCCATTTCAGAGGCTGGCTGGTCTTGGGCTTTCTCTCCCCTTTCGCCTCTAGCAAGTTTGTAATGGGGAGGGCGATCTGGGAAATGATGGGCTATATTGGCAGTCAAAGTTTGCAAACCCCAAAAAGCTCTGCAGTTGCTTTCTGGTACAGGGTGGAGCCCAGTACAGTACAGCCCGGACCTTTTTGTGGTCCATCTCTATCCCCTCATGGGAGATGCGGTAGCCTAAATAGTGGATCTTACTCTGGTAGAATTCACATTTGGAGAGTTTAGCATATAGCATATACTGTAGTTGAGCGGCCCGAAGTTTTTTGAGCACTGCCCTAACTAATTTCACATGTTCTGCCATGTTTTCGGTATAAATCAGGATGTCATCTAGGTAAACCAACACAACCTTGTATAAGTGCTCATGCAGCACCTCATTTATTAGCTGCATGAAGACAGCGGGGGGGGGGGGCTTGCAGTCCACAAGGTAGGACCCTGAATTGAAAACATCCTAAAGGGCAGTTAAAAGCGGTCTTCCACTCGTCACCCTCTTTAATTTTGACTCAGTAGTATGCTTCCAAAAAGTCCAGCTTAGTAAAAATCTTCCCTTTCATCAGGTGGGCTAGCATGTCCGTCATTAGGGGCAATGGGTATACATTTTCAATGCATACAGCATTTAGCCCTCTATAGTCAATGCATAGACTATAGCCTGCAAGCCAGGTCATGAAATTCCTGGGTGTATTCGGCCACTCCTCTCCATCCCTGGCTGATGGTTTTGATGTGTTCCCTAGTCTTACAGTTGGCCAGGGGGTCCTCAAACTGCTTGCAGAGCACCCCCATGAAGCAGTTGAAGTTTCTCCGCTCCAGGGCATCATTGTTGTAGAGAGTGACCATCCACTGCACTGCAGCTCCTTCTAGGGCAGACATGTCAAACACAAGGCCCAGGCCCGTGAAGTGGTTTCATGTGGCCCGTGAAGCCATCCTGGAAACAGTGAGGGAACAGCCCCCACTGCCTTGGCCCTGGCCCAGGCTGTCCAGGAGCCAATGTACAATGTACAATTTTGTGGTGGCCATCTATGCTGAAAGGCATTCAGTCTTAGCTCCACAAGGCCATCTAGAAACAGCGAGGAACCAGCCCCTGCTGTGTCGGCCACGCCCCCTGGGTGCATGCTGGGGAGGTGTCACCCTTTGTGAGGAATGAAGAAATGGACCATGCCTTGATGCTTGCCCCAGTCCCACCCCCTTCTGCCAGAGACCCTCAGATCTGTCTCACTCCTGCCCAGGCCCCCACAGGCAACCTTGACGCGAACGATGTAGAGCTGGCCATGGCCACCCAGTAGGCCACACCCACTCCATCCACGCCCACCCAGTAGGCCGCACTCACCCTGGCCACACACCCTCACCCCCCCCCGAGGGCAACCACAATGCTGATGCAGCCCTCAATGAAATTGAGTTTGACACCCCTGTTCTAGGGCCATGGTGACACATCTCACTTTGGCATCCTCCATAGTTATCTCTGGACCATACTACTGCATGTAGGTCCAAACCTGCGTCAAGAAGAACCCCAGTTGTTAGATAGATAATCTTTACTGTCATTTTTTACTGTGGGCATAATGGCACACATTAAAAATGAAATTTAGTTGCTTGCTCTCAAAGTGTACACATACATAACACACATTTAAACATACTATATACAACATATGTATAGACCTTCACCCTTACATATTGTTGTTCGTCCATCGATTTCGATGAAGACCTTGACATCTTGTGGGTTATGGGCCATCAACGATGTGTCCATAGGTGGCTAATAAGACCGATGTTAGCACGGAATGTTCTGTCACATACTGAGCAAAGAAATGTAGACACTGTTACTTCAGCATTTGCAGCTCTGGCTTTGCGGAGCGCTCGCTTTTCTTGTGCCAAGATTGTCCTTCTGTATTCATATGTCTGGCAACCCTGGTACACCAAGGTGTGCCATGTTGGTCGATCATGCGCCAGAAGTTCCCAAGAGATGGTGTTAATATCCAGGGACTTAAGAGAGGCTTTCAACGTGTCTTTGTATCGCTTCTTTTGTCCCCCGTGCGATCGCTTTCCTTGAGACAGCTCACCATAGAAGAGCTGTTTAGGGATGCGATGATCTGGCATCCTTACAACATGGCCTGCCCAGCGCATCTGGGCTTTCATCAACAGAGTGTAAACTGATGATAGGCCTGCTCTGGAGAGGACATCTGTGTCTGGTATCTTATCCTGCCACTGGATCCTCAGAATTCTACGAAGGCAAGTCATGTGGAAATAGTTCAGTTGCCTAAGATACCTCCTGTACACTGTCCAGGTCTCACTAGCATACAATAGGGTAGTTAGCACTGCTGCCTGGTAAACTTTAAGCTTGGTAGCAAGAATTATTCCACGGCGGTCCCACACGTTAGTCTGCAATCTGCCAAATGCAGAACTTGCCTTGGCAATTCTACAGTTGACCTCAATGTCAATTGTCACTGCATGGGAGAGGGTACTACCAAGATACGTAAATTGGTCCACTGCTTGCAGCTTTTGTCCCTTTACTGTGATGGTAGGCTCTTGATATTGGGCTTTTGGAGCTGGCTGGTACATCACTTCAGTTTTCTTCATGTTGATGAAGAGGCCAAAGTTGTCACAAGCGGCTGCAAATTTGTCCATGCTGGCTTGCATTTCCTGCTCCGATCCTGCATTAAGGGCACAGTCATCAGCAAAGAGGAGATTTCATAGCACAGTCTCCTTTACCTTGGTGACAGCCTGAAGTCTTTGCAGGTTGAACAGTTTCCCATCGGTTCTGTACCTCAGATTAACTCCCACTGAGCTGTTCTGAAAGGCGTCTGACAGCATGGCTGAGAACATCATGCTGAACAGGGTTGGTGCCAGCACGCAGCCTTGCTTAACGCCATTAGTAACAGGGAAGGCCTCTGAGGCTCCACCGTTACTCAGAACACAAGCTGCCATGCCGTCATGGAACTGTCGTACCATCAGAATAAACCTGTCAGGGCACCCAAACTTCGACATAATGCACCATAGTCCTTCACGACTAACAGTGTCAAAAGCCTTGGTGAGATCCACGAAGGTGGTGTATAGTTCACGATTCTGCTCCTGACATTTCTCCTGGAGCTGTCGAGCTGCAAATATCATGTCCACTGTGCCACGCTCTTTGCAGAAACCACACTGTGTCTCAGGTAGTATACCCTGTTCCAGATGGTCAATCAGGCGATTTAGCAACACTTGTGCAAAGATCTTGCCTGCAATGGAGAGAAGTGATATTCCTCTATAATTATCGCAGACTTGTCAGTTTCCTTTCCTCTTGTAGAGGTGCACGATGGACGTGTCTTTCAGTTCCTGAGGAATGGAACCTTGTTTCCAGAAGGATCGAAACAACTGGGTAAGTTTTTCAACAAGCACAGCACCTCCAGCCTTATAGACTTCCACTGGGATTGCATCAGATCCTGGCGCCTTACCACTGGAACATTGACTGATGGCCTGTGAAGTTTCAGCCTCTGATAGTAGGGCATCCAGGCTATAGTTCATATCTACCTGGAGTATCCTGTCAATCACCTCATTATTGACGGTGGATGGGCGGTTCAGCACAGAGTGGAAATGCTCGGCCCAACGCTGTAAAATCAGGGTCTTCTCAGTGATAAGAGTTGCACCACTCGAATCCAGTAAAGGAGAGCTTCCTAAGGGCTGAGGTCCATACAGGGATCTAAGGGCTTCATAGAATCATTTGGCATCATTTCTATCAGCAAACTTCTGGATTTCATCTGCTTTGGCACTCAGCCAGGAGTCCTGCATCTTGCGGAGCTTGCTCTGTACAGCCCTGCGAGTGTTTATAAAAGCAATTTTCTTTGCAATTGACGACGGGTCATTCTGATGAGCGTGGTAGAGATGGTGTTTTTCGGCAAGCAAGGCCTTAATCTCTTCATCGTTTTCATCAAACCAGTCCTGCTGCTTCCTATATGAGGGTCCAAGAACCTTAACTGAAGAAGAGTGCAAGATGTCCCGGAAACATTCCCAGTCCTTCTCAGCATTTTCCTGTATTTGCAGCTCCAGGAATTGATTGTCAAGATCTTTTACTAATGAAGCTACTACGTCGGGGTTTTCCAGTGTACTGACGTTGATCTTTTTCATCACAACTGTTTCCCTGTGGATGATTCTTTGGCTTGATGTGAATATTTAGCTTGGAAATGATGAGTCTATGGTCAGTCCAGCAGTCAGCACTCGGCATAGCCTTAGTTACTCTTACATCTTGCATGTCTTTCCTCCGCACAATGACATAATCAATGAGATGCCAGTGCCTGGAGTGTGGATGCATCCAGGACGTCTTTTTACGAGTAGGTAGGCGAAAGATGGTATTAGTAATGACCAGATCATGAGCAGCACATGTCTTCAATAGCAACAGGCCATTGCTATTACATGTGCCAATTCCATTTTTACCAATAACGCCATCCCAGGTAGAGTGATCGGACCCCACTCTCACGCTGAAATCGCCAAGTAAAATCAGCCTATCGGTGCGCTTTACAGATGAAAGTAGGGCATCAAGATCTTCATAAAACTTGTCCTTTACTTCATCTGGATTTGTCATTGTGGGTGCGTAGGCACTGATCAGTGTGGCTTGTTTTCCACTTAGTAATGGGAGATGCAGTGTCATGGGTCGATCATTCACACTCTTAGGAAGACTGGCAAGTTGGCGAACAAGATGGTTCTTAACCGCTAAGCCAACTCCAGACTCACGACGTTGGTCACTGCTACGTCCACACCAAAATAATGTGTAGCCGCCTCCTGTTTCTGTGAGCTGACCTTCATTGGCTAGATGAGTTTCACACAGGGCCGCAATGTCAATGTTAAACCTTGCAAGTTCTCTGGCTACCAGAGCTGTTCTTCTTTCTGGGCGATCTGCTAATGGATTGTCTTGAAGCATACGTACATTCCATGTACCAATAATAAGTGGTAACACCTTGTGTTTCGTCTTAAATTTTGTATTTCAACCGCATGAGATGGGATCCCCTCCAACCGCGGTAGGCTGGACAGGGTTTGAAAGAAGCAACAATGTTTAGGGCACATTTTCTAGCCCCTTCCTCATACTACGGAGGTGAGCAGTGTGATCCTAAAGAGGGCTGCTCAGTCGCTCGGATAGACGCCGAATCCAGCTGTTGCTTCATCAGCAAGAAGTGACCATTAGACCTGAGCCGCCTGTGTGCAGGTCCATGTCCATAGCTCCCAGTGATTCCACACCTGCTGCTTCTTCGCTCGCCTATCGGCACAGGACTTTGAGATTTATCAGAGTTAGGGAAAGTCAAGATGTCAAGACTTGCGCGTGGATTGGATTTAAGTGAGGGAGAGGTGCGCATGGTCAGCCTCACTCTCTCTTCCCAGATTCCATCTTATTCCAATGGCAGGACAAAAGTCGAGACAATTGGAGATGAGCTGGGTGCAGTGGTTGACCAGGGCATCTTTTGTGTCTTGCTGTGCTCTCAGCATACCACGTCGCTTGCAGAAACTGCCTTCATGACCGTTGGTTCTATTTTAATAGATCTCATCCGCTCACTCCGCCAGTGTCTGTCTTCACATGCTTGGGATAGACAAATCCCTTGCTCACTGAGTGTCGAACACACAACGGCTACTCTCAATCTGGTTTGGCCAGCCTGTCGAAGCTGTTGCCCGGGGTGTGGCCGCTGCGCATGTTAGAGCTACTAGGAGCCACAGGTGAGAGCTGAATGTCAGGTGGGGACCAAAGGTGTACGAGCTGCCCTAAAAAGGCACGACATGCCCTACACCAGAGGTACTACCCCTCCCTGAACACCCCATACACCCCCCCTTACGAGTAACATATAAATATTAATCACTGCCCATCTTGGGGGTTGGGGGTCCCCATTAAATTTCATGTCCAGCAGTGGCATCTTGCAACTCCTCATCTTGCCCTGCAAGGGGGGGGGTGAGTTGAGCTGCCCCCCCTGGTGCTGGAGCCATGATGGTTGTCCTCTCCAGGTTGACCAAAAATGCAGATTCCACCTAATGTCAGGCCTGCCCCAGTCTGATCCCTTAAGAAAGAAAAACCTTGACTCCATTTGATTGAAGTGAAAGGTACTTTTACTAAGAGATGTTGGTTGCAGTAAAATCTGGTGGAATCTAAATTTCCTGCACAGCAATGCAAAGCAATTTCCTTCATTCCCTGTCCCTCCACCCATGACCAGTCCAAATCTAGCCAATGCGATGTTGCTGAGATATTTTGGGAATGATGAGGTGTTTGGGCTAGTAACTTTCCACACTCAGGGTAAACTACCTTGAAGATTCCTGGTATGAACTGGTTCCATGTAGATCTGCTCTTCCTCAGCTGTCATACCCCCTCCCTAATGCCCACAATAGATGCATACAGGTTTATTTCCTATTTGTTCCCCATCCCTCCCCCCTAGTCTTTTGATGATGGGACAGCAGTGAGGCGCCAAGCCGAAGATGGTGGATCTGACACCTGCTCATTTCCTCCATTCCTATCTGATCTTCTATGATCCCTAATATCACAAGACGAGTAGCATGTCTTCATTATACCAAAGATCTCCATTCCGTTGGTCATGTGGGCAGCAATAGACATGGCTTGGAAGGAAAAGTATGTTGCTGGCCTTGGCTGTGAATTTTGTAGTGTTCCAATTTGCACTTTCTACTTTCTCATTTTCTTGGAGGAGTAACTAGTGAGGGCTTGATCACTGCCCCAAAGGGCAAATTTTGGGGAATCACTTCACACAAAATGGCTGACCTGGGGATGATGTTTGCTTCTCAACTGCCTTGGTCTACTTTGGGATTAAAACTGTCCTTTATGCTCCACTTCTGATTGGGGTAATGGATTCCTAAATATGCTATTTCCTTAACTTACCTGGTTAATATGCTGGGTTGAACCCAGCTGTAATTTCATACTGATCTGATTCAGACTCACTCAAACCTCCCAACTTATACCCCATCAATTTTTTTGCCTTTTTCTGCTGACTTAGTGGAATTTAAATTCCATGTTCTCATTCTCTACTTACAGTTGTTGGTACAATGAGTAGATATGAATCAAAAGGGGGTGTGGTGATCATCAATTTACAGGTCTTGAGTTCTCCTAAGTACATGGAATAGGAGCCAAACTTTTTAGAAATATTATGACAAAGCAGAGGCTGTGGGAGACCAAAACCAAAGTCAGATCTTTATTATATTCTAGAGTCTTAAGATCTTTTAAGACATTTGGAGAAAGATGAGGCACAGCAAGGAAAATATGCCTCCAGATTCTTTGTTTATACTTATGGATGGCCAATGCAGAGGCTCCATATTGCCTGACAGCCAATCACAGAGTCTTTCTCCAGGAGTCAGAATAACACAGACTTGGGAATTGACCAAGGTCTATCACAGCTTCAGATGATATTAAAAGATAACTAATTTGAATTAAAATCTGTTCCGTACTCAAAGACCTCATGTAGTATAATATTCAAGATACACTGACGAAACACTGAAGAACTGGATTCCATACCCTAATTAATCTCGGAGCTCACTGAATTACCCCAGGCCAAGGCTTTTCAACAGGTGGTACGTGTACCATCAATTGTACATTGGCACCTGGCAGGTGGTACGCGACCCTGCCTAGCCTAGCCAAGTGGAATGAGTTAAAGCAGCGCAGCACAGGACTTGCCATGAGAGAGTCATCAGGAGCTGCAGGGCTGCTGGGGTGAGACAAAGGCCCCAGGATAGGCACATCTGGCACACCTGGAAGAGAAAGGAGGAGGAGGGTGGAGACAGGAGAGGCTATAAAAGGAGGCAGTTTTGGTGGGAGAGGGAGAGAAAAAAAAGATGCAGCCTTGGGAAGTCAGCTGGAGCTGCATCGAAGAGAAAAGAAGGAGGAGGGGAGGATAGAGGAGAGGAGATAAAACAGGCCAGCCGGGAGCCAATCTACAACTTCATGGCAGCCATCAGTGCTGGGCACACACACAAGTGGCAGCGGAAAACAGGCAAGCAATGCAGCTGGGGAGGGGTCACCCTCCATGAGGAATGAAGAAAGGCACCATCGGCTGGAGGAGAGGCACAGAGGAAGGAAGGAAGGAAGGAAGGAAGGAAGGAAGGAAGGAAGGAAGGAAGGAAGGAAGGAAGGAAGGAAGGAAGGAAGGAAGGAAGGAGATGGGAATGAGAAGGAGAGAGTGAGGGAAACAGGAAGGAAGGACATGGGAATTAGAAGCAGGGAGGCAGGGAAGGATGGATAGAGGGGAAAAGGAAGGAAGGAAGGAGATGGGAACAAGAAGGAGGGAGGGGAGGAAGGAGGGTAGGGATAGAGGAAGGAAGGAAGGAAGGAAGGAAGGAAGGAAGGAAGGAGATTGGAATGAGAGGGAGGGAGGTTCTGAGGGAAGTCCTGCCCTGCTGCCCTTTTGCCATCCCCTTGCCCCCTCCTCCTGGCCTATCCTGGTGGTCTCCCATCCTATCGCTAAGGATGCTTTGGTTACAAAGCCAGGTCTCCTCGCATGGAGAGGGAGTGGGCCTCCCTCTGACCCACGCAATTTGCCCTCCTGCACCCACCATGAGCACCCTGGCCAAGGAGAGCGAGCACAGCAGCATCAGTCTTGAGGAGGAGGTAAACGCAGCCAGGTGCCCCCTCGGGGAAGTAAGTCAAGGACTACCTGTACTTTATCACTTTTTCCCTTTTTTTGTCATCAACTTTTTGACACCTGTGAGGGGATCCAGGGGTCTCCGGTGGAGGGGGGTGGGACTGGGGTGGGCGCTGGGGATTGGTCCACCAGAGGAGCCTCATCGTCCCTCTTGGGCCATGCAGGGGACTCCTGGATGGTGGCATGGGCTGCCTAGAACTCTGGGCAGCAGAGGGCAAGCGCCCAGCCCAGCCCTCAAGCTCCCGGGGCACCAGGACCCTGCAGCCCAACCCAGTGCAGCCCCACTTCCCTGAGGGGGCACCCTGCTTGCGCTTACCTCCTCTTCAAGACTGCTGCTGCTGTGCTCGCTCTCCTTGGCCAGGTTGCTCATGGTGGGTACCACCTGTTGAAAAGCCCTGCATTAGTAGACCGATTGTTTCCTTGAATTTTTTCTTATTTTTATATGTTGAAAGAAGCTTTTTTATTGTTTTTTTACATTTGTTGCAAGTCTTAGTTCATTCTGAGCCTTAGCTTTCCTGACTTCATTTTTGCAGATTTGGGCTATATGCTGTTATTCTGCCTTAGTTATGTGACCCTCTTTCCATTTTTTATACTTATCCTTTTTGTCTTTCAGTTTAACAGAGAGTTCTTTATGCAACCATGCTGTTTGCATAAAGAACTCTGATTGTTTTGAATAAAAAATGAAAGGAGTCTACCTTTCTCTTATGCACTACCTTGAGTATTCAGGAAGAAAAGGAGCTATGTAATGATAATAAGACAATAAAAATGTCACATGACATCCCAGTTAAGACACTACCTAATTGGAAGATCCTATTCTATGGCCCCGAGGCTGTCTTTGACCTTTGAATGCTAAGCATTGTTTTTTAATTAATTTATTTATTAAATTTATTTGCCGCCCATCTCATATCAAAATTATTTTCTTGGGATCACCCCTCCTCTGGCCGTTTTCAAGATAAGCACCTCTATGTTCCAGCTGTAAACCTGGAATTCACACAAAACAAGAATAACTGCCACCACTTACATACAGCATAAATATTAGCACTGGCACTAAGGGCAAGTGTAAATGGGTCAAAAATTGAAGAAGCCTATGGTTTCCTATCCACACCCCAACACAGAAAGCTACAAATGCAGGAACATACACATATACACATTTCCATGCCTCCCCAATATAGATGATAGTTCTCTCATCAATTGAGGGTCTCTGAATCATTGTGGAGGAGGAGATGAAGTCAATGTGGCCTTCACATCAGGGAAAATGCTGAGTTTCCCACAACAAAGTTTTAACAAAATGCTGTGAATGATGAGTCAGTGGTTGTACGTATGCTTCCTGGGTGTGAAATTAGGAGGAGGTTCAGAAAATGATGTGGTACCAGATAAATCCAGTACTGTAGATACCACTGGGTGATAGCACTTGGTCTTCAAAAAGCAGACACAGGTTCCAACATTTAACTTACTAATACATGTTAAATTCCTTTCTCTCTACCTTGTTTTTCTAACCATTGATAAAAGATATCCCATGTTCTTTTTTAAAAATATATTTTATTGATTTTTTTAATATAAGCATCTTGATATTTGGTAAACAGTGTGTTGTCTGGGTTTATATTTACAAAGTAATCACTAACAGTTAATTTCTATATTCCAAAATCCACATTATAACTTTGCTTGATTTTCTCTTCTTCCAATAATATTCTCTTTGCAACCTAAATTAATACAATTCTTATTAATTTGATAGGTAACAATTAAATATAAAGATTTTTCTAAAATTTCTACCAATAATAACCTCATCAATATCATGCTTCTTTTCTATCTGGTCATCTTGCTTGCCTCATCACAAATCCTGTTTACAATTCTTATTTAAATTTATTTTCCCTACAATGTTCAAAACATTTCTACTGGTTAAAATTTTCCCAGGATTAATTACCTTAAAGTATTTAAATCTATTTTCATATCTTAAAAAATAAGTAAGAAAAAGACACAAAAGAAAGGCATAGAAAAAGAAAAGACGTGAGAGAGAAAAAGAAAAAGAAAAAAAGGAGAAGAAAAAAAGAAAATAATATACTACTTAAAATACGTATCCCTCTTGAATTAGTTATACACTTATTTCCAAATTCTTTCTGTTCTTTTTACCCATAATTAAACCTATGTTTAATCTTTAAATGTTCCATTTAATAAATCCAATCATCTAATCTTTTAACTCTGTTCAAAACATTTTTCCCATTTTTAGTTAACCATTGGAATTTTCTTAAAATCAATTACATTTAAATATCTAAAACATTTCCTTTATGTTAATCATCCTACACATTTTTTTAGTTCTCATATTGAAAAACAAAAGAAAAAAAGAAAAAAGATACTTTCTTACTTAGAGAGTTCATCCCTCTTAAACTAAAATCTTTCAATTTCTTCAGCCATATTCAAACAATTAATTTTGAAATATTCCCTCTGATACACCCCATCATCTAATTCCTCAATTCTCACTTTAGCCCTCTTCTTTTGCCAAGCATCTTTCCCAATCAATATATTCTGTTGCATCAAAGAGTCTTTCCATAATCTTGTAAATGTTGTTGTGGATATAGTAGAAAAATCAAACATCATGTCTTTGTAAAAAGATTTTGCCCCTTCATATTCATGGAAGATTTCTCTCATCATCCCTTGTCTCCCCATTTCTTGTGGTACTCTCAACAGCTCAGCAATCAATTTTGTCAAATCTTTTTCCTTATCCTCAAATTTACTTTGTGGTCTTAGAGTACAAGTTATCTTTTCCATGTTTAATGTTTCTTGTAAGTCCTTCTCCACTTGAGTCTCCACTAGTTTATATTCAGTTGTCTGCTTTACATGATCTCTCTCTCTTTTTGTTGTCTGATCATTTAATTGTTGTGACATTAAATTGAGAATGCATTCATTTAAATTTTCAAATTCATTTTTAATTTCCTCATGGTTTGAAGTTAATATCATTTGCATTTGTTGTAACAGAACAAACATTTCCTCCTGGTAAGTATTTTTTTTTATTTATAAATTTTATTAAATAACAACAAAAGAAAAAGTTTAAAAACATTGAACATGGTAAATCAGACTTGACCAACATCTCAGTTCATTCCTATTCATAATTAATTAAACTCTATACAATAACTTCACTCTAAACCCAATCTTAACTTATCTCATCACAGTGACCTCCAAATTTTTTCCCCCACCATTTATAAAATTTATTCCATATTTGGTAGAAATCCATAACATCTTGATTTTTGAGTCTTTTAGTTAACCTATCTAATTCTGCACAATGCATAATTTTATAAATTAAAATTTCCTCACTAGGTACAGCTGTATTTTTCCAATTCTGAGCGAATACTATTCTTGCTGCTGTAACCACATGAATAAATAAATACATATCCTCTTTACTAACATTTTCTTCAACAATTCCTAACAAAAATGTCTCAGGCTTATACTGAATATTTTGTATGCTCATTTCTGTTACCCATTTCCAAACCATATGCCAATACCCCTGTGTTTCCTTACATGACCACCACGCATGAAAAAAGTGCCCCTTTCTTTTTTACATTTCCAACATAAAGCTGAGTATCCTTTATACATTTTGGCTATTCTTGCTGGAGGGAGATGCCATCTATAAATCATCTTATACGAATTTTCTTTATAGGATGACGCCAGTGTGATTTTATTGTTTCGCATCCATACCTGTTGCCATTGATCCAAATTAATATTATGTCCTAAATCTATCGCCCATGTCACCATTGTTTCTTTAACTTGTTCTTCAAATAACCTATGTTCCAATAAATGTTTATAAATGTTCTTTATTTGTTTTTTCTTCGGACCAAGCAAAATTTTATCTAGTCCCGTATCTTGTCTATAAATACCCCAATCATGTTTATCTTTTGAATATCTTGCTTGGATCTGGAGATAGGACCACCACTCTATCTCTATTCCTTGTTGTCTTAACTCTTGTCTAGATTTTAGAAGACCCTCCTCCGTCAAAATATCTTTGTATCTAATAACCTTATCTTTCCTAAGCAAGTTGGGGTGTATAACTGCCTCCGATGGAGAAAACCAAATCGGGATCTTTGTATAGTATTGTGATTTAACTGTATTCCAGCTTTTAATTAACCCTTGCTGCACTTTGTGCTTTAAAAAATATTGATAGTTTCTACTTTGCTCCTTCCACATATGAGCATGCCATCCCTGTTGAAGATTAAAACCCTCTAACTGTATACATCTGTGATTCTCTAAAGTTATCCAATCGCTAGTCCAAGATAAGGCCGCAGCTAGTTAATATAATTCCCAGTCAGGGAAGCCTAGACCTCCCCTTTCCTTAGCATCTTGTAGTGCCTTCAATTTTATTCTAGCCTTCTAACCAGACCATACAAATTCTAAAGTTATTTTATTTAGCTCTTTTAAAAATTTCTTATCCAAATAAATTGGAATATTCTGGAACAGAAATATCAATTTAGGTAGAATATTCATTTTTATAGCAGCAATTCTCCCCAGTAATGAAAGATGTAAATTTTTCCAATGCTCTAAATCAACTTTAATTTTTTGTGTTAATTTAACATAATTATCTTCTTTGATTGAAGAGCAACGTGCAGAAATAACTATCCCTAAATATTTAAATTTAGAAACTATTTGTATACCTAATTTATTCTCGAGAGATCCTTTTTGTATATTAGTCATATTTTTAGTAATAATCTTTGTTTTATTTTTATTTATTTTTAAACCTGCATATTCTCCATAAACTTCCAAAATTTCAAATAATTTCTGCCCGGAATGTTCTGGGTCTTCCATAATAAATACTAGATCATCTGCATAAGCCTGAAGTTTATATGTTTCTCTCTTAATCTTAAATCCTCTAATCTGTTCTTCTTGCCTTACCGCTCTAGCAAGAATTTCTAGAGTATAAATAAACAGCAATGGCGAGAGGGGACATCCCTGTCTAGTACCTTTCTGTATATTAAATCTATCAGTGGCCACCCCGTTCACTATAATCTGCGCGTGTTGTTCAAAATATATGCATTTATTACATTTAAAAAATTCCCTCCGGCTTCCATTATTTTTAATTGTTGTATCATAAATTGCCAATTAACGTTATCAAAAGCCTTCTGTGCATCAAGGAACAGTAGTGCCACTTGCCAATCATTGTGAAATTCATAAAATTCAAAGATATCTAAGATTGTTCTCATATTCTGTTTAATTAGCCTGTTTGGTAAAAAGCTGTTTTGATCCGGGTGTATAAAATCAATTAAATACTTTTTGAATCTCTCCGCCATTAATGAAGCAAAAATTTTATAATCCGAATTCAATAAAGATATGGGTCTATAATTTTGTATCCATATTTTTTCCGCGTCTGCCTTGGGGATCAATGTTATATTTGCTTCTAACCAAGATTTAGGTATTTTAGCTTTGGTAAGTATTGCATTAAAGATCTCTAACAGGTATTGATTAAACACATTTTGTAACTCTTTATATAATTCTGCAGGTATTCCATCTGGACCTGTTGCCTTATTAATTTTTTGTCTATTTATAGCCTTAGTTAATTCAAGCATGCTTATTTCCTCATTTAGCTTAGATTTTATTTCCTCCGGTATCTTTGGCAACTCTGCCTTTGCTAAATATTCTATTATCTGTTCCGTGCTTTTTCCCTCATTATTTTTATATAAATTTTCATAGTATCTTTGAGCGATACCCCTTTTTATGGTCTCCTCCCCCTGAATTTCTCCATTTTCATCTACCAAGTTTGTAATCCATGATTTCTCTTTCTTTTTTCTTAATTTGTATGCTAACCACTGTCCCGATTTGTTTGCATGCTCAAAGTAATTTTGATTTGCTGCTTGTAATTTTTGTGCATATTTCTCCGATTCTTCTAAATTAAGTTTATGTTTAATTAAATCTATTTTTATTTTCAATCCTTTATTTCCAGGGTCTCTCTGAAGCAATCTTTCAGCCTGTTTATAATTTGTCTCGAGTCTCATCTTATATTGCTGTTTCTCTTTATTTCTCTTAGCCGTATACGCAATAACAACCCCCCTTAGATATGCCTTAGCCGTGTCCCAAAGGTTCTGCAAGGATGTATCCTCATTATCATTCAGTTGGAAGAACAAAAACATTTCTTTCTCTATGCTTTCTCTAAATTCTTTATCTTTAAGAATCCCTCTTTGGAAAGTCCATCTTGGCCTATATCTTTGGCCTTTCAAGCTAAAACTTATCGGATTATGATCAGCCCAAAGACTAGGTTCTATATCTATTTTGTGTATTTCTGAGGCTAATTCTTTAGAGCACCAAAGCATATCTATCCTAGTCCATGATCTGTGTCTGCTAGAATAATACGTATATTCCCTCTTTTCCAAATTCCTCTCCCTCCAAACGTCCTGTAAGCTAAAATCTGTACACATCTCGAAAAAAATTTTGGGGAGTATTTTTTTTTTTATGTACTTTCCTTACCTCTGTACATTTATGGTCCTTAGTTTTATCTACAATCGCATTGAAATCTCCGATTATACAGAAACCATCTCCCTCCATATCTCTCAGCCTGCTGTATAGGTTTTTAAAAAAGGATACTTGAGCGTCATTTGTTAAGCTTAACTTCAACAATCAAAACTCTACCCTCTATCATTATAAATTTGTTTCGAAACTATCTTCTGGTTAACATACAAAGCCACACCTCTTTTTTTTTTCCGATCGAGTGAAACATATAGTCGACCTAATTTAGGTCTTTCTAATAGAAATTCCTGGCCAAGTTTTATATGAACTTCCTGTAAAGCTATGATATCCACATTCAATTTAAGAAGATTACTAAAAACCTTCCTACGTTTTGCTGGAGCATTCAACCCTCTAATATTTGTTGACCAAATCTTATACTCCTCTCCCATTATTCAGTTTCTGCCGTGCCTTTGTACTTCTGGTAATTCTCATTTCTTTCGCTTCAACTAAACTTCTCCCCAGTTCCAACCTATCTTGACCGTTACCCACATTTATTTCTTCCCTACTCTGTTCTATCCCTCTTTTCTCCAATGTTTGTTCAACATCTCTTCTTTTTACAACCATAACTCTTCCTTCTCCAGAATCTCTCAAGTCTTCCTCTGAGGTACAATATTGCCGATAAAAATCTTCCGCTTTCTCAACTGTATCTAACCTGAACCTCTTCTCTTGCCATGTCACAATAATCCCTTCAGGTGTTAACCACCTAAAATTAACATTGCTTTGGTGCAACCTAGACGTCAAGAAGAGGTAATTTTTCTGGAGGTCTCTCATCCTCTTAGATACCTGCTTTAATACAATAATTTGTTTCCCTCCATATTCTAACTGATCATCACATGTTCTGTATAATAATTCATCCCTAATCTTCTTTCTTAAAAATTTAACATGGACCTCTCTAGGAAGGTTATGGCGTCTTCCATAATTTGTCTGCACTCTATAAGTTTCATCCATTTCAGCAATCATATCTTCTTTTTCCATCTCTAAAGCTCCTGCTAACAATCCAGCCATCTTATCCGGAAGATCTCCTCTTTCTTCAGTAACATTTTGGAACCTAAGATATTGTGACGCCTTCTCCGCTTCCAATAATATCACTGCTGTCATTAACTCTTTGTCAGCCTCCATTAAATTTTTCCCCATCTCTTCCACTTTCTTTTCTTCATCCTCCCATCTTTGCTCCACTGCCACCAATTTCTGTTCATTTTTAATGATTTGCTGTTGAAAAACTTCAAGCCTACCATCCATCGCCTGGATCTTCTCTCTCATTTCTCCAGTAACATTCCTGACTGCTTCCAGTTCCATTTTTATTTCTTCATGATTCTTCATCATGACTTCCTGGATAGCCTGCATCATTGCTTGCAGTTCCTTAAGTGGGTTAGAGGATTCTTTTTGAAGCATAACATCCAATGGTCTTTGAATCATAGGACTGGAGCCTTGAACTGTATTTTTTTCCCTCCTCCAATCTTAGCTAAGTTTGGGTTACTTGCCATTCTAAATAAACTCTCCCACCACCTATTCTTCTTCCAAAATGGCCGCTTTCTGCTTCCTTCTTTTCGTTCTTCCACTTTCCCCCCCCCCCCTTTACGTTATTCCCTTTCCAGGTATTTAACCATCTATAAAATACTATCAATATAATATTAAACAAATACAAACTCTGGCAAATACATTCGAAGAGTTACCATCAATCAAATCAGCAACATTTCCAAAAACTAAAAGTATTTGTAGCATTCCCGTTGCATTCTATCATGGAGTTCTATTTCTTTCCGGGGGGGGGGGAGGAAGCTTCAGACAGGAGATCGTCCCTTTTAAATCAACCAAACCACTCAGCGGGTAAATCAAAGCCCAAAGACAAACAGAGTTCTTAACATAATAAAAGTTAGTTCCAGTTCTTTTTTGTGGTTTAAAGCGCCAGGTCTTTTAATCCACGGCAGCCTGGCTCCTTCACGTCAAGCCCTTCTGGACGTTCTTCCTGTCACTTTCACTCGCCGCTGTCTTCTCACTCCTTCAGCTTTCTCTCTTTCCAGGCTTCCCCTTTCCGCTGTTCTCTTTTATCGCGTCTAACATACACAAATCGTCAAATTCTGGGAAATCAATTGAATCAAGTCCGATTTACCGTTGTTCTGCTATTTCCTTGCTTACTTTGTCCAGCTGGCAACTTCAGCGGCCATTAAGGCCGTCTTCTTCCCGATCCGCTCGGTGCTGAGTTTTCTCCGTCGCCTCTTGCCAATTGCCACTGACGAGAGAGCAACAGATCGCTCAAACCTTCCGTCGCCTCCACAAGGCTTCTTTGGCTCAGACGAGCCCTGCGGACCTAGAACAAGCGTTCGACAGTGCCGGAGAGGCCATTCACACCACCGTCCGCTCTGACAGCTGGCTCTGCCCTCCTCCTGGTAAGTATTTATTTTTTCTTGGTATGTTCTTTCTGCAGATCTCTGATGCTCCATAATGACCAAAAGTCCTTTCTCTGCCAATCACTTTAAAGTCGCAATTTTAAAAATATTTATAATCCAGGAAGGTCAATTTTTTCTAAGTTTTGTAGTTCTCACTTTGTAGATAGTCCAGCTGCTCTTTGTTTAATCAATACCCTGAAGGTCATGACAACAGGCTTCTCTTTCTGGGCTGTATATTTAGGGCAGTATTTTCATCCACCACTAGATGTCAGCACCAGTCCATCTTTCATTTTTTTCCCCTGTAAACTTAATTCGCTGCTTCCGCTTAGAGGAGGGTGGAACAAAGATCCCCCCACACACTTTCTGAGGATTTTTACTTCTGGGGTTTTTTCTTTCTTTCTCAGGAAATCAGTCAGGTAGAAGAGAGAAAATTAATATTCTTACCCAGTTCAGTCACACTGTTTACAATCATGCTTAGTTTAGTGCTTTTTGGCTTCGGCTGCATGTAGCTTGGGCTAGACTCATGAATGATGCTAGCCTTACTTCTGTTGGTTTTTGGAGAGCTTTCCCCAGACATCCGGATCGACCACCATCTCCCCAGGATCAGCGGGGCTTCCCTCCTTCCTTGCCACCTCTCCAGGATGGCTTTGGGCCCATTTAGGGTCCCCAAACAGAGAGAAATCAGCCATAGGGATTGGATTGTCTCGATCCCTCGGCTGGTGCACTAGCTGCGCAGAACCAGAAGCCAAGATATCCCATGTTCTAAAGTATACTGGATCTTCTTTCTCTTTTATTTTCAATGTCAATCTATCCAATTCTGCACAATCTAAATTTTTTTTTAATTAACTCTTCCTCTGTTGGTAAATCTTCATTTTTCCAATGTTGAGCAAATACAATTCTTGCTGCAGTTAATACATGTAAAATTAGATATATCCACTCTTTCTCATAATTTCCTACAATTATGCCTAACAAAAATAATTCTGACTTAAAATCTATATGGTTTTGTTTTTTTTTTGTCATTTTCTCTAACCATATGTGTATTCTTGACCAGAATCTTTTAGCTTTGGGGCATGTCCACCAAAGATGGTAATAAGTGTCTGGTTTTTGTCTACATTTCCAACAGTTGTTAGATATGTTTTTAAACATTTTTGCTAACCTCACCGGTGTTAAATGCCATCTATAGAACATTTTGCATAGATTTTCTTTCTACGCTACTGCTTTTGTTATTTTAGAATTTCTTTCCCAAAGGCTTTGCCAATTTTCTAGTTCTATGTTATGTCCAAAACTCTTTGCCCATGTTATCATTGTTTCTTTAACTTGTTCCTCTTCCATCTTTAAACTTAACACATATTTATAAAGCTTCTTAATCAATTTTTCATCTGATGTCAGTAATATCTTGTCAAATTCTGTCTGTTCTTTATAAAATCCAGATGTTTTAACATCTTTTTCATATCTCATTTGGATTTGCAGATATGGCCACCCTGTTCTTCTAATTCTTGTCTGTTTTTTAATTTCCCTTCATTATTCAAAATGTCTTTATAAGTCACAATTTTCTAATAGTTAGTTAGGTTTGGGTGAACAAATGCTTCCATTGTTGAGAGCCATCCAGGTATTTTCATGTAAATTTTCGCTTTTACTTTTTCCCATTCTAAAAAAAGTGCATTTCTCATATAATGATATTGAAAGTATCTGTGTATTTTATTCTTCCCATACCATAGGAAGGCATGCCACCCAAGTTGTAGATCATGTCCCTCTAGGTATAGTAGTCTTTTGTCTCTAAGGGTTATCCAGTCTTTTAGCCATGTTAATACAGCTGCTTGATAATATAAAGTCCAGTCTGGCAGTCCAAAACCTCCATTTTCTTTCGCTTCTTGAAGCATTTTCAATCTAATTCTAGCTTTTTTTCCTTGCCAGATGAATTTCAGTATTCATTTATTTAGTTCATCAAAGAAGTTTTTTCCCAATCTTATAGGTATTGTTTGAAATAAAAAAAGTATCTTTGGTAGAATATTCATCTTCATTGAAAATTGTAAGTTTTCCCGTTTTTCCAAGTCTAGTTTTATTTGTTTTAGTAATTTTACGTAATTGTCTTCTTTTATTGTTGCACATCTTGCTGTTAAATAAATCCCCAAATATTTAATTTTTTTAACTATTTGGAGACCTGTTTTTTCTGAGTTGATTTTTTTTGTTTTTCTGTAAAGTTTTTAGTTATCACTTTGGTCTCTTCTCTATTTATTTTCAGACCTGCCACATCTCCAAATTCTTCTATCTTTTTCATAAGCTTAAGGCTTGTCTCCAGGGGCTCTTCTAGTATAAAGAACAAATTGTCTGCAAATGCTTGTAATTTGTATTTTTCAACTTTTATCTCGAATCCTTTAATTTCCATATCTTGCCTAATGTTCCTGTTTAGTACCTCCAGTGTTAATATAAATAACAGTGGGGATAATGGACACCCTTGTCTTGTGCCTTTTTTGATATTAAAGTTTTCTGTAAAATCTCCATTTACTATTACTTTAGCTGTTTGTCTATAATAAATTGTTTTAATTATATTTATGAAGTTTTCTCCAAAATCCATTTCCTCTAATTGTTGAATCATGAAATGCCAATTTACATTGTCAAAAGCCTTCTGTGCATCTAGAAATATTAACGCCATCTGCTTCCCTGGATGGATTTCATAATATTCCAAAATATCTAGAATCATTCTTAAGTTATTTTTTATTTGTCTTCTTGGTCTGTGTATATAAATTCAGTCAAAAATTTCTTTAGTCTTTCTGCTATTACTAAGGCAAAAATTTTATAGTCCACGTTTAATAAAGATATTGGTCTGTAATTTTTTATTGGCATCAGGTCTGAGTCTTCTTTAGGTATTAAAGTGATATTAGCTTCAGTCCATGTATTTGGTATTTTAGTCTCTAAAAGTACTTCATTGCACAGTTCTTTCATTATTGGACTTAGTGTGTCTTGTAGACATTTATAAAGCTCTGCAGGTAACCCGTCTGGACCTGGAGTCTTATCATTATTTTTTTTTGCCTTTTTATAGCCTCTGTCATCTCCATCATTGATATTTTTTCATTTAAAATATTTTGTATATTCTCTGGGATTTTTGGTAGATCCGCTTTTTTATATATTGCTTTATGTTTTCTTGAGACATTTCCTCTGTATCATAAAGTGTCTCATAAAAGTCTTTGATTATTTTTTTAATTATATCATTTTGAAACTTTAAATATCCTTTTGGGTCTTGCAGTTTGTTTATCAATTTTTTCTCTCTTTCTTTTTTTGATTTATATGCTAGCCACCTCCCCGGTTTATTAGCATTTTCAAAAAAATTCTGTTTGGCCCTTTTAATTTGTTGTGCCATTTTTTGGCCTCTGCTAGGTTTATTTTATGTTTTATTATTTCCACTTTTTAAAAAAATGGTTTATTTTGTGGGTCTATTTGTAGTTCTGATTCTAATTTCATAAATTCTTCCTTTAACTTTAGCTGTTGTTGCTTTTTTTTCTTTATTCTTTTTCGCCATATAGGTTATAGCCAACCCTCTGAAGTATGCTTTAGCTGTGTCCCACACATTTTGAAGCAATGTCTCTTCTTTTTTAGTTATTTTGAAAAAGAATTCCATTTCTTTCCTTTGTTGCTATTTGTATAAATTATTTCTCTTTCAATAAAGATTTGTTCAGGGAGCATCTTAGTTTTTTCTTGGTTCTTCTCCAAGTCATCTTTATTGGGTTGTGATCTGCCCATATATTGGGTTCTATCTCGATCTCCTGTATAGTCGTGCTTAGTTCAGGAGATATCCATATCATATCAATTCTGGACCATGATTTGTGTCTGTTTGAATAGAATGTATATTGTAGTTTTTTGGGGTTCTTTTCTCTCCATATGTCCTGAATACAGATTTCTTCTGCCATTTTAAAAAAGGTTTTAGGCAGTATATTATTTCCTTTCTTCCCTATTTTACTACTTTTGTAGTCCAGTCCTACTATTGCATTAAAGTTTCCCATTAAACAAATGTTTTGATATTCCATTTCCACTACTTTTTTATTTAATTTTTGGTAGAATTCTTCTTGTTTGTTGTTAGGTGCATATATTGCTACAATCAGTATCTGTTTTTGGTTTATCATTATTTCCACCATTAATATTCTTCCCTCTTTGTCTGCATAGATTTGTTTGGGATTCATTATTTCTTTGATATATAACGCTATTCCTCTTTTCTTTTGTTGTGCTAATGCGAAGTGAAGTTTCCAAATTTTTGGTTGTTCCAACAATTTGTAGTGTTGTCTCTTAATATGTGTTTCTTGGAGACAGATTATGTCCATTTTTAATCTTTGTAATTGGGTAAAAAAAATTTCCTTTTTCTAGGGGAGTTCAATCCGTTTATATCAGTGGTTCTCAACCTTTCTAATGCCATAACCCCATAATAGAGTTCCCCATGTTGTGATGACACCCAGGGAAGTGGCCAAGTGGGTGTGGCCACCAAGTGGGCGTGGCCACCATGTTGTGGTGACCCCCAACCATAAAATTATTTTAGTTTCTATTTCATAACTGTAATTTTGCTACTGTTCTGAATCACAATGTAAATATCTGATATGCAGGATATATTTGCATTGAACATAATTAAAGCATAGTGATTAATCAAAAAAACAATATGTAATTATATATTGTTAAATATTTATTTTTAATTACAAAACAATGAAATTTTGTGTTGAAGCATGGTGTAGCATGGGTAACAGTCTTAATATAACAACAGTAAACTACATTGCTACATTTTTCAACAGTATGCATAAAAAGCCAACATCAGTGTGAAGGTTGAGGTTGCTTACTTTTCACCAGATCAGAAATTCTCAGGGCAGTCTTTGCAAGAGCACACCGAAGATCATCTTCCACAACAAGTCTATTTCTGTATTTAGACTTGATAACCAACAAGCTGGAAAACCCTGTTTCACAAAGATATGTTGTTGGAAATGGAAGAAGAAGGCGCAACACAGTCTCAGACAGAACAGGATATGACTGCAAACATTTGATCCAGAACTTTGTAACTGGCATTGTGGAGAAATCAGTTTTCGCTGCATCACTGTTAATAAGTTCAATGAACTCCTCTTGTGCTGTCTCAGGAACATTTTCAACACTGACTGTGAATGGGCTTCTGGCAAGTGCAAATGGGGTGTCAGGTAGATTTGGAAAGTACGATGAGGTTTCATCTGCAAGCATGCGCAGGTGTTATTTAACAGATTTTATCAACGTAATCCTGTTGTCTGGTTCAATGTCATGTTCCTCAAAGAAAGCAGATAAGGTAGGCAACATGAAAATTTTATTTTCATCCAATTTTTTTAGCCAAAGCTGCAGTTTCATTTGGAATGATCGGATCTTTTCAGACGAATCAAGGCACGTTGCATTTGGTCCTTGCAGTGATAAATTTAACTCATTCAAGATGGCAAAGATGGCAACCAAGGAAGCTATTTTCTGCAGTTTGCTGTTATCGCTGAAAATAGCTTCAAACTGCGGTCTTTCTTTCTGAATAAAAAACGTTTGGAGTTCATCACAAAGCTCAAAAACACGTTTTAAAACCTTTCCTTTCGACAACCATCTCACTTCAGTGTGAAATAGCAGAGCATTGTTTGGTGCATCCAACTCGTTGCACAGTTGTGAAAACAATCTTGTGTTTAAGCTGCTTGACTTTACAAAGTTGACACAATTTATGACACTTTTCATTACTTCTCGTAATTCTTGTGGCAGCGTCTCTGTTGCTAATATTTGCCAATGAATCATACAGTGGGTTCCGATGACTTTTGGTGACTCATTCCGTACCAAATGTTGAAATCCAGATCTACATCCTAGCATAGCTGGAGCACCATCTGTGCAAACACCACAAACCTTTCCCAAGATATGTTATGCTCTTTCAGAAATGAACCAACTTTGTCAAATACATCACGTGCAGTAGTTGTTGTTTCAAGAGGTTTGCAAAACAGAAACTCGTCTTTAAAGTCGCCATCATTAATATACCTCACGTAAACCAGTAACTGGGAACAGTTTGCAACATCTGTAGATTCATCAAGCTGGATACTAAATATTGGAAGTGGAGCAGATTTAATTTCTTGGATTACCTGATCAAGAATATCAGCAGACATGTCATCTATTCTTCTGCGGATAGTGTCATTGGACAATGAAACTGCATTCAATTTTGTCACAAATTCATCTCCGATCATAACTCGAACAAGGTCTTTGGCCGCTGGCAACAGTAACTCCTCTGCAATAGTGTGAGGCTTCATGGCTCTGGCGATTCTGAGTGCCACCAAATATGACCCTACAAGGGCCGCTACATTTTGCTTCTGGTACTTGCCACCAGTGTCAAGTCTGCCTTTCTTCAGTCCATCAGCTTTGGATCTGAAATAGTTTGTGTCCTTGCCAGCATAGCTTGGATGCCTGGTCTCAAAATGGCGTTTAAGTTTGTTAGGCTTCATTGATTCTGCTGACAAAACTTTGGAGCAAAGTACACACTGAGGTTTCTCGATTCCCGCTGTATATATCGACGTGAAGCCATGTTGTAGGAAATCCTCACTATATTTCCTTTTCCTGATGTTCTTCGGATCCATTGTCTTGAATGGTTTGCTAGTGAAAATATGTAACAATAGCTTCAATAATACAAAACATGACACATGGCATCGTTCAGTCAAAACAGTTCATTAAAGTTTCCTATGATTTACCATTCTCTGTGTTGTTCTATTTACAAACCCAGTGTTTCTCAACCTTGACAATTTTATGGCATGTGGACTTCAACTCCCAGAACTTCACAGCCAGCAATCACCAACTCCATGGGAGGAGTCTTACTCCTTTGGTGGAAAATCAACTCTACTATCCTGGGAAAGAAACTAGTCTCATGCAATTCAGATTTTTAGCCAGACATCTGAGACCACGAGAAAACACAAGTCCATGTTTAGGTGGCCACATAACTGAGTATTCATCATGATTTGGGAGCCCAAGATGCACCACCCAATCTCAGGGAGTGTAGGCAGAATCTGCCCAATATATAGACATATATATGTTGTCAACGCTGCAAATATTGTATATTCTTGCTTTTGACAATATGCAGAATTGTCTGGTAAATATGGGGTTAATAAAGAGCAGAAGGGGCATTGGGGGTAAAGCCCGGGAAAGGAAGAGGAAGAAAACATTTGACCTTCACACTAATTGGATAACGTGAGATATAACGGCTAATTTAGGGAGGGAACACGCTGATAATTTAACTGCTCAGAGGAAGAGAACTTAGATCCTAGCATCCCTCCGTTGTGCCTGTGCCGACATTTTGTAACAATAAAAGACTTTTAGGAAAATAAATGCCTGGAAGTTCTTTGGAATGTTTCATTAGCCAGAACCACATCATCATGCTAGGATCTCACATTCTTTTCAAACGACCTGGGGTCCCGAGCCCCATCCACTCTCTCTATGCTTGAGAGGAGCTGGCTAAGATTTGGGGAAGATCTCATTATGGAGAAAGAAAGATTGCCTGAGCCCAGCCCCATGGCTGCAACAGTTTCCCCAGGGGGGGGGAGCGACAGCCAGCAAGCCGAGGGAGAGAGGAATTTGGCAGATTTCCCAGCTGAGAGCGAAGACTTCAAAAGCAGAATGGACAGATAACACAGTTATGGGTGAGTCGTTGGAAAGATTTCAAAACTTAGAAATGAAAACCAGAAATCAGTTCCTACAAAGTGAAACCTACAGCCCTTCTATTGCAAATGTTCCTGCCATGGACTCCAGCCCTGAGAGAGAGAATCCCAGTGTGAATCCTCTCCAGCAAGGGGGAAATTGGGTTTCCCAGCAGGTGGCTGATCCATGTCCTCAGAACTTACCACAGCTAACAGAGGCCTTGCAATGCCTTGGGGTGGTACAGAAGCCAGGAGATCAGCAGCTGTTGGGAGAACAGCCACAGTAAGGAGGTTGGCCACAGCCCCCAAACGTGCAACCCCTGGGCATAAATCTGCAGCCAGGTTGGGGCCTACAGCAACTGGGGGGGCCACAAGAGCAGTGGGGAGCCCAGCAGGAAGCCTGTGAGACCCTGCCTTCACCGGTCAGAGACCCCATCCCTGAAGAGAGGGTGAGTTCCAGTCTGAGGCATCTGCAGCAATGGGTAGATGGGTTTCCCCAGCAGATAAATGATCAGCAGCAGCAGAGGGTGTCACCACCCCCTGCAGTCCAACAACAGAGAAGACCACTACAACCCCCACTTGTGCAGCCACCATTGGGAGGCCAACAGCAGCAGGGGGCACCATCAAACCCCGCTAGCCAGCAGCAGAGGGCCCAGCAGCCGTGGAACCAGCCCCAGTGGGGGCCACAGCAGCCTGTGTTCACACCACCTTTCAATGAAACCTTTGATGGGGACCCAGAGAAGCTGATTTTTTTCCTCAACTAAGTGCGTTCTCACTTGAAACACTGGGCCTATCTGTACCTGCAACCAGGGGCCATGGTCAATGTCATTGCGTCCAACCTAGAGGGAGAAGCATCTGAATGGCTGAACAATTTATATAGCGAGCAAGCCCCCAAATTGGAAGATCCCCACCTCTTTCTTTTAAGTTTGAGAGAACGATTTGAGGACCCATCCATTGGCCTCAAAGCAGCAGGACAAATTCACAAAATAAAACAAGCCGGGAGGCCTGCCCTGGAGTACGTGAGAGAATTCCACAAGATAGCAGGTCGAATAGAGGGGTGGCCTGAGCAGTCCCTCATCCATTACTTCATCAAGGGATTAGACGATCACCTCTCTCAGGCCTGCATCTATCGAGAAGTACCTGATCGGCTGCAGGAGTGGTACCAGACGGCTGTGAAGCTAGATGTTAAGCTCTCTCACTATAAGAAGCCTCCCCCATATGAACCCGAGCGGCAACCAGAGCTACCTGGACAGCAATCACCCCACGAAAGCCTTCAACTACTGCAACGGCTGAGAGACCCAGGCCACCTACACGCCCTTCCTTCGAGTGTTTCTGGTGTGGACAAGGAGGACATCGAGCGGCCACCTGTCCAGTCCCCTACCCCCGACTGCAGAGCAAGCCAGAACCAGCAATGCGAAAGAAACCTGCTCAGCAGCCAACGAGAAAAAAATCCAACCAACTCATGCAGGAACCTGTCTCCCAGGTTACACCCCACACACAGGAGGACGCCGAGACTCCAGATGGACCCGCCCCTGCTCTACCCTTCTTTGACAGCGACGATGAAGGAGAAAATGACCCAATGGTGAGTCGACAAATCCTGCCTTTTTCACTGGCCGCCAAACTTATAATCCCTCAGTCTGGGGCACAAATAGACTTGAACGTACTAATTGATTCAGGATGCACCCGCTGCATTATTAGTCTGGCGTTTGCCATGAAAATGGGCATAAGGGCAAAACAGCTTTCCAAACTGGTGAGATTTGAGCAAGCCGATGGCTCACTGATGGGAGGGACTCTTATCACACAATTAACTGAGCCTTTATGCCTAGAAATAGGTGCACACTGGGAGTTTATTCGCTTCCTGGTGGCTCCAAAAATGACTGAGGCAGTGATCCTAGGACTAGCCTGGTTAGACAAATGGAAGCCGTTTATCTGGTGGGAGAAAGGAACGAGAATTGTGAGGTTACCTATAGGGCCTGATCCCCCATTGATTCAACAGATGTTACTGGGCATCTTAGGCCACCCAACGAGCGAGCGCACATGGCCGCCTCATTGCCTCCAGGCGAACCAGTCATCCCCAAGGAATACTTGGACCTGGAAGATGCGTTCAGTGAAAAAGAATGTGATGCCCTACCCCCTCACAGACCTAATGACTGCTCCATCGAACTGGTGCCCGGAGCCAAACTCCCACGACCAAGGATATATGCTATGTCCCCCCTCGAAATGGAGGAGATGCAGCGATACGTGAACAAAAATCTAGCGAGGGGGTTTATCGAACGGGCCAAATCTTCCGTGGGAGCCCCTGTGTTGTTCAAAGAGAAAAAAGATGGGTCTCTTCGTCTCTGCGTAGACTACAAGGGATTCAACACTGTAAATGTGGAAAATAAATACCCCCTCCCCCTCCTAAAGGATTTATTGACCCATCTGGCTAAGGGGAGTGTCTTCACTAAGTTAGACCCAAGAGAAGCATACTACCGGGTGAGAATAAAAGAGGGAGACGAGTGGAAAACTGCCTTCAACTGTCCTATGGGGAGCTATCAGTTCAAAGTCATGCCATTTGGACTACAGGGGGCCCCAGCTGTATTTATGCAGTTGATTAATGAGGTTCTACATGATCACTTGTACAAAGGGGTTTTGGTGTATCTTGATGATATCCTGATATACAGCATGAATATGACTGATCACATAAAGCTAGTAAGAGAAGTGTTAAAGAAACTATTGAATGCCAAGCTTTATGTCAAATTGTCAAAATGTGAATTTCACCAAACCCGACTAGACTATCTTGGCTACTGAATTTCCAATGAGGGTATTGAAATGGATCCAGCCAAGGTGAAAACTATAATCGAATGGCAGCCCCCAAGGACTCGCAAACAGCTCCAGAGCTTTCTGGGTTTTGCCAATTTTTATCGTCAATTCATCCCTTCTTTTGCCGAGATTGCCCTACCTCTTACAGAACTACTCAAAACAGGCAAAGGAGGAGGGAAGCCACGACCGGGCCAACCACTAGCATGGACAATGAGCTGTCAAACAGCTTTTGAGAATTTAAAGAGACTATTTGCTGCTGAACCGGTTCTAAAGGACCCCTGCCCAGGGGAACCCTTTGTGATTCAAGCTGATGCCAGCGATGTGGCAGTTGGAGCTGTGTTACTGCAAAAGAACAAAAATGGGATCCTGCAACCCTGCACCTACACCTCTAAGAAATTTACTGAGAGCGAGCGGAGATGGGCAATCTGGGAGAAATAGGCCTTTGCGATTAGATGGGCACTATTAAACTGGTGACACTATCTGGAAGGGAGCAAAGTGCCATTTGAGGTATGGACAGATCACAAAAACCTAGAAGCACTGAAGACTCCCCGCAAATTGCCACCAAAGCAAATACGGTGGGCACAGTACTTTAACCGCTTCAACTTCACTCTAAAGTACATACCAGGAGGAAAGAACTTTCTAGCTGATGTGCTATCCCGGTTACCCCAGTACAAAAGCGAACGAGAGCATGTTAACGAGGCGATTATTCCCAATCCACAAACTGTTGCTCAAGTTACACCTCGCAGGGTCCCCAATCCTGATGACCCTGGAGTTGTTGTGATTCCGTGCCAGCCTGTGCTCCCAACAGCTGAGCCAGATGAATCTGAGGAGGAGGTGGAGGAGGCATTTGAAGGGCCATCAGAGCCAGAGGGAGGCTCTGAAATACAGGACTCACAGTTGGATGCAGAGCCTGGGCCCTCCAGTCGTGTTTCTGATGAAGCTCAGCTGTGTGAGGAGCATGAGTCAGACTTGGAAGAATCACAACAGATGGACTTGCTAATTGACGCACGCAGACGCTGTCAATTAGCAAGAGTAAGTCAACAGAGGTCAATGAGGCACCTCCAAAGTAAGAAGAAACGGCAAGGAGAGGCACCGCCTTAGGACTGCTAAATAAAGGGAGGAGGTGTGGGTGGTGCTGGTTGCTGAAGGCAACCGTTTGAAAACTGCGTCTTGGAATCTTGGTCTGTGACTTCTCTTGTGACTTCGCTTCTGCTTTTCATCATGTTCTTTTGGACTTGAGTTTGCTGTATTTGACAGGTTTGTCAACAGAATTAAAAGGGGTTTTTGTTTTTGTTTGCAAGTCTCCAGCCTGTTGTAGTAGCAGGGGTTTTGTCCTTGTGAAGTTAACAAGGACGACAATAGGCTGGGATAGAACAGTTTGCCTTCAGCCTCACCCCCTACTATCATGGAGCAGCTACGTGCTGAGAACGCCCAGCTTGCTCAGCACCTGGCTTTGTTATCTGCCCAAGTTGCTCAGCTATCTGCCCAGGTTACTGCTGCTCCACCACCACCCAGGAAAAAATGCCAAGTGGTGAGGCCGGACAAATTTGATGGCAACCCGGACATGTTTTCTGTTTTCATGGGACAATGCCACTTGTACATTAGTGTGAAAGCAGATGATTTCCCCACTGACCGGGATAAAGTGGGGTTTATGATAAGCCTGCTTTCTGGTTCTGCAGCTCATTGGGGCACACCCTTGTTAGCTCAATGTAGCCCATTGCTGGACGACTTTGCGGGGTTTTGTGAGCACATGCGGTTGATGTATGAGGACCCCATCAAGTCTCAGACAATTACCTGGCATTTGAAAGCCCTGAGGCAAGGCCGACGCCCCCTGCAGGGCTATATCAGTGAATTTCAGCTGCTTAGCCAGGATTCAGCCTGGAATGAGGCTGCGCTCATGGACGCTTTCCAGGATGGCTTGTCAGAGGAGATGTTGGATGAGTTGGCCCGTGTTGAGCTTCCCTTAATGGGCTCATTCATCTCTGCCTGCAGATCGACGCCCAGCTGCAGTAGTGAAGGAGTCGCCGTGCTACCCCAGAGATCCGTAAGCCCCCCATTGTGAGTGCGACCCCGGTCCAGAGGGAGGAGCCAATGGAGTTAGGTGCTGCCAGTCCTCATCTATCGGTGGCAGAGATGAACAGGTGGTGTTTGGGGGGTTGTGTTTTTATTGTGGGGACCTTGGACATTTGGCTGCTTTCTGCCCCAAGAAACGATGAGGGGCATCTGTGACGGAGCCGGTCCTGAGAGTGCCCTCGGCTTCCCTGTCGGGAAACAGGCCACACCCGACCTAAAAGGCCTTTTGGGTTGGGCGTCCCGCAACTCTGAATCACGTCCTTCTGATACTGCCCACGGACCCCCAAAACATTTGATTTTGGATGCGCGCCTGCTTCTTTCTACGTTGTCCAAGGGGATTCCTGTCCATGCGTTGATTGACTCTGAGGCTACTATGAACTTTATGGACGCAGCATTTGTGGCTAAATGGGCAATTTCCCAATGCCCAGTGGATCCATCAATGTTAGTGGAGACCATTGATGGTCAAGTGCTTCTGTCTGGGCCAATTTAGGCCACCACGCAACCGCTATGTATGGCCATCAGTACACACGAGGAGGCCATTCAGTTTTATATCACCTCAGACCTGCATTTTCCCGTGGTCTTGGGAATGGCGTGGCTCCGGGCGCATGACCCCCAGATCTATTGGTCTCAGAACTTGGTCACCTTTCCAAGTCTGCAGTGTGTGGACCACACCCACCACATCTGTGCCGGTCAGGTAGAGGGGCCCACAGGGGTCTCCTTACACTCTGAATTGGCAAAGAATGCTGATGTGTTCAGCGAGACTGAGGCGGATCAATTACCCCCGCACAGGCCTTATGACTGCCCCATTGACTTAGTCCCTAATGCGCCTCTCCCAGTGGGGCGTTTGTATTCCATGTTGGACCCTGCGTTGACTGCGTTGAGGGACTTTTTCGACAAGAATTTGGCTCGGGGGTTTATTCGGCCCTCGTCCTCGCCAGTATCTGCACCCGTACTCTTCGTCAAGAAGAAGTCCGGTGAATTGCGGCTTTGCTGCGATTATCGGAAATTAAACGCCATCACAGTGTGCAACCGATACCCTCTGCCCCTCATCCCTGAACTCTTGGATCGGCTCCGTGAGGCCAAAATCTTCACAAAACTGGACTTGCGCGGAGCTTACAACCTTGTCAGAGTTTGGTTGGGTGATGAGTGGAAGACGGCATTTGGTACTCGGTACGGGCACTTTGAGTACACGGTGATGCCCTTTGGCCTGACCAATGCCCCTGCTGTTTTCCAACACTTTATGAATGACATTTTCTGGGACTTGTTAGATCAGTTTGTGGTGATTTACCTGGACGACATCCTGATCTATTCCCCATCGCGAGAGGAGCACCATCGGCATCTCCATCAGGTCTTGCAGTGGCTTCAAGAACATCAGCTCTATGCTAAATTAGAGAAATGCCAGTTCTATCAGATGACTATCGAGTTCCTGGGTCATCGCATTTCTCCTGAGGGCATCGCTATGGACCCGAGTAAGGTGGAGTCTTTGCAGAGTTGGCAACCACCACGTCGTGCGAAGGATGTCCAGCGATTTCTTGGGTTCGCCAACTATTATCGGACTTTCATGCCCGGATTTGCTACCATGACAGCTCCCCTTACTTGTCTCCTGCAGAAAAAGACTCAGTTTCAGTGGGACGCTCCAGAACAATGGGCTTTCCAGGCTTTGAAGGAAGCCTTCATGAAGGAGCCTATCCTGAAGCATCCTGACCCACAATGGCCATTTGTCGTGGAGACGGATGCCTCTGACATTGCCATTGGGGTGGTGTTACTCCAGGCGACAATGCCTGGCGGTGCCCTCTTCCCTTGCGCATACTATTCACGGAAATTGAATCCGGCGGAGCGCAATTATACCATCTGGGAGAAGGAGCTATTGGCCATTAAAGTGGCGTTCGAGACCTGGAGGCATCATCTGGAAGGGGTGCAGCATCAAATCGAGGTCCGGACGGACCATAAGAATTTTGAAAGCCTGCAGACCGCTTGGAAATTGAACCAACGCCAGATCTGATGGTCTCTCTTCTTTGCAAGGTTCAATTGCGGTCACAATCAAAGAGCGGATGCTCTGTCCAGGAAGCCCGAATATTCCCGAGCAGAAGACAAGCTTCTGCCCAGGACAGTGCTCCCTATTGAGTCTTTGCTGCAGTGAGGGAGCCAATAGATGTACAGGCTCGGATTCGGGAGGCCCAGCAGCAGGATGGGTGGGTGGCTCAGAGAAAGGAGGAGGTGGGGCCCAATTCACCATGGACAGTCGTGGATGGACTCCTCCACTATCGTGATCAGCTCTATGTGCCTGGAGGCCTGCTCAGAGGACTCATCCTCAGCCAGTGTCACGATAACCCAGCAGCGGGGCACTTTGGCCTGTTCAAGACCCTGAATTTGGTATCCCGTACCTTCTGGTGGCCCCGAATCCGACATGACGTTCAGACCTACGTCTCATCGTGTATTTCCAGTAGGCAAGCCAAGTCAGCGACAGGGGCCCCACCCGGACTACTGCAGCCCTTGCCGACACCCAAAAGTGTGGTGGTCTCCCATGGAGAATGAGACACGCAGGCAGGTATCTCGGGATGAGAGCCCAGAGCTGACTCCAGCACCCTCTTTTATTGTTACTAAGGTTTCTACATCACACAGCATAATCAAAAGACGTATATAGGGGTGGTTACAATGTATCAAATAACAGACACTCTCCAGATGCAAGGCTACTGCAGGTGTTCTTATCAGAGTCTGTCCAAAAGGCTGATGTATGCATCCTGTGTTTGGAGCAGTCCGCCAGTTATCTCAAGAACCTTGTGGGAGATGCCTATGGATAGATGCCCATGGACATTTTTGTACAATTAATCCCACATCTCCTCCTTTTCTGTTTTTTCAATGTTACTCACTTCCAGTTCCAGAAGGGATCCTGATTCACTGATTAAGGCATCCTTCCTAGTGGAGGGCGTAACATTTTTTCACATTTGCAGGAGGGAGGGAATACATTGAATGCAACAACATAGCAATACAAATAATATCAAAATGGTTACTATAATAGAAATCAAAGATCGTAGCCAGGATCCATCCGGTAGCCAGGACCAAAGGGCACCCCAAATATCCACGGTGCCTGATCCATCGCTGCGTAAGGGATTATTTTGGAGCAAAGATTCCATTTTTCTAGCTGTAGCAGAAATATTAGGTTGAAAATCATGTATATACATACAACAATGAGAATGAATTAAGGCACATACACCGCCTTTTGCTGCTAAAATAATATCTAAAGCATACTGATTTTGCAAAACTACTTCCCTTATTTCCCCCATTTCTTGATTAATCATTTTAATGCTGTTAGTTGTTTCATTAAACATATGAACAGTCCAATTGTTAAGCAAATGAAGGTCTCTATAGTTCATGGCAACTCCTAGATTGGGTAGAATCCCTCTGCTGATTTGAGTACTGATGTTTGTCCATTGATTGCTTCGATAAGTGTCATTTACCTTAGTAAGGTTGCTTTTGATGGATTTGCATTTCTTTGCTGAATTCCATCATTGAAAGGAATGGCATGAAAAATAAGGCCACCACGACTGTCACCAGGAATTTGCATGCAGATCCTACAGTTCATGACGTTAAGTGTAAGAGCAGTGCGCCTGGCATCCCGTACAAAAGCATTAAAGGCCCACAGTCCCTGATCCTCATATGCCTGGCTGAGGTGGTGTACGTTGAGCCATATAAGGACGAACACAACGAGCTGGAGTCCAAATGATCTCGCCATGGTCGTCTATTGCAGCATAGCCTCGACCCCAAGTAATGAGGGAGGCAGGCCCTTTCCAGGTGGGATCAGGCAAACGTGAAGAATCTGTGGGAGAAGCAGAAAAATGCCTGCTTGCGGCAGTTGAGCCAGGGGTGCCAGAAACATTCAAGAAGTTTAAGGTAAAAAGTACAAGATTAAGAGTGTTTTGTATCCCAGACAAGCCGGGGGTATTTTCCCCTTTCTTTTTTGCATGCATGTCTAGAGCCTTTTTTACGGTCTGATTGGCTCGTTCCACGATCGCTTGACCAGTGGAGTTATATGGAATGCCATTGATTAAAAAAGGCATCACCAGTTTTTGGGGAGTAATTTGCTTTGTTAGTGCCAATAAATCAAAGGAAAAATTTCCAGAGTGAGGTGCATATGCAGCCTCTAGAATGGGTGGTGCTGGACATGGTAATAAAACCAAGCGTGCCACCGTATCCCCCCGGTTCATTGTGACAGGGAGATTGGTATAAAATTGGACTTTTAGGGTGTCTTTATACGTGGGATCTATCAAACCTGGAAACACAAACACTCCTTGTTCCCGAGCAACAGGTGTGGGAAGGATTATTGCCTCCGTTTCCGGAGGCAAGGGTCCAGAATAAAGGGTTTCAGCAACCGTGAGTAGGTTAGGAAAAGTAACAGAAAGATCAGAAGCCAATTTTAAATCAATGCCAGAAAAACATTGCGAAGCAGAAGAAGTAAGATTTGAAAAGGATGCAGCCTTTGGAGAGGGGTTAGCTGCAGACTCCTTTGTTAGTTTAACAGGGAACAACTCTGTCTCGGATAGTTTAGAAACGCTTAAATCACCATTGTTTAAAGCCTTTTGAAATGCACCACGGATGATTCCAGGCTGGGAGAGAGGAGGCAACGTGGCAGGAACAGGAGAGGCTATTTGCTGTTTATCAGGATCCATAGAATTTGCAGGGGCAGAAGGAGGGTTAAAACCTGCTCCAGGGGGCAAGGGAGTGGCTAACATAACAGACGGATTTTTATACGGTGGAGGATCTAATAAAGGCTGATGAGGCAATTCAGCATAGGTTTGAATCAGAGTATAGGCAATTTTCCAAAGGCACAAAATCTCTGGGGGGGCTCTCGGAGACTGATGGAGAACAGTACTAATTTTCCTCCATGTATCTACTTTTAAAGATCCAGACTCCGGATAGGATGAGCAGTTAGCCCATACGTAAGCAAGCAATTTAACAGGCTCAGATTTAGAAAGGTGACGGGTTAATTTCTGTTCCTGATCAGTAAGATATATTTTCCTGCCAAGTAGCCTCAGCTCTTCCACATGCTGCTTTTGAGCGTGAGACATTCCACCCCCCATACTTACGAAGAGGAGTCAGTTGCCAGCAACTTTGTCGGGTGCACCAAGCCTATTCCAGGCGATAAGTAAAGGGTCGGCAGGGACGTATCCTTCAGTGGATCACGTCGGGGTCACCAGATGTGGTGGTCTCCCATGGAGAATGAGACACGCAGGCAGGTATCTCGGGATGAGAGCCCAGAGCTGACTCCAGCACCCTCTTTTATTGTTACTAAGGTTTCTACATCACACAGCATAATCAAAAGACGTATATAGGGGTGGTTACAATGTATCAAATAACAGACACTCTCCAGATGCAAGGCTACTGCAGGTGTTCTTATCAGAGTCTGTCCAAAAGGCTGATGTATGCATCCTGTGTTTGGAGCAGTCCGCCAGTTATCTCAAGAACCTTGTGGGAGATGCCTATGGATAGATGCCCATGGACATTTTTGTACAATTAATCCCACATCTCCTCCTTTTCTGTTTTTTCAATGTTACTCACTTCCAGTTCCAGAAGGGATCCTGATTCACTGATTAAGGCATCCTTCCTAGTGGAGGGCGTAACATTTTTTCACATTTGCAGGAGGGAGGGAATACATTGAATGCAACAACATAGCAATACAAATAATATCAAAATGGTTACTATAATAGAAATCAAAGATCGTAGCCAGGATCCATCCGGTAGCCAGGACCAAAGGGCACCCCAAATATCCACGGTGCCTGATCCATCGCTGCGTAAGGGATTATTTTGGAGCAAAGATTCCATTTTTCTAGCTGTAGCAGAAATATTAGGTTGAAAATCATGTATATACATACAACAATGAGAATGAATTAAGGCACATACACCGCCTTTTGCTGCTAAAATAATATCTAAAGCATACTGATTTTGCAAAACTACTTCCCTTATTTCCCCCATTTCTTGATTAATCATTTTAATGCTGTTAGTTGTTTCATTAAACATATGAACAGTCCAATTGTTAAGCAAATGAAGGTCTCTATAGTTCATGGCAACTCCTAGATTGGGTAGAATCCCTCTGCTGATTTGAGTACTGATGTTTGTCCATTGATTGCTTCGATAAGTGTCATTTACCTTAGTAAGGTTGCTTTTGATGGATTTGCATTTCTTTGCTGAATTCCATCATTGAAAGGAATGGCATGAAAAATAAGGCCACCACGACTGTCACCAGGAATTTGCATGCAGATCCTACAGTTCATGACGTTAAGTGTAAGAGCAGTGCGCCTGGCATCCCGTACAAAAGCATTAAAGGCCCACAGTCCCTGATCCTCATATGCCTGGCTGAGGTGGTGTACGTTGAGCCATATAAGGACGAACACAACGAGCTGGAGTCCAAATGATCTCGCCATGGTCGTCTATTGCAGCATAGCCTCGACCCCAAGTAATGAGGGAGGCAGGCCCTTTCCAGGTGGGATCAGGCAAACGTGAAGAATCTGTGGGAGAAGCAGAAAAATGCCTGCTTGCGGCAGTTGAGCCAGGGGTGCCAGAAACATTCAAGAAGTTTAAGGTAAAAAGTACAAGATTAAGAGTGTTTTGTATCCCAGACAAGCCGGGGGTATTTTCCCCTTTCTTTTTTGCATGCATGTCTAGAGCCTTTTTTACGGTCTGATTGGCTCGTTCCACGATCGCTTGACCAGTGGAGTTATATGGAATGCCATTGATTAAAAAAGGCATCACCAGTTTTTGGGGAGTAATTTGCTTTGTTAGTGCCAATAAATCAAAGGAAAAATTTCCAGAGTGAGGTGCATATGCAGCCTCTAGAATGGGTGGTGCTGGACATGGTAATAAAACCAAGCGTGCCACCGTATCCCCCCGGTTCATTGTGACAGGGAGATTGGTATAAAATTGGACTTTTAGGGTGTCTTTATACGTGGGATCTATCAAACCTGGAAACACAAACACTCCTTGTTCCCGAGCAACAGGTGTGGGAAGGATTATTGCCTCCGTTTCCGGAGGCAAGGGTCCAGAATAAAGGGTTTCAGCAACCGTGAGTAGGTTAGGAAAAGTAACAGAAAGATCAGAAGCCAATTTTAAATCAATGCCAGAAAAACATTGCGAAGCAGAAGAAGTAAGATTTGAAAAGGATGCAGCCTTTGGAGAGGGGTTAGCTGCAGACTCCTTTGTTAGTTTAACAGGGAACAACTCTGTCTCGGATAGTTTAGAAACGCTTAAATCACCATTGTTTAAAGCCTTTTGAAATGCACCACGGATGATTCCAGGCTGGGAGAGAGGAGGCAACGTGGCAGGAACAGGAGAGGCTATTTGCTGTTTATCAGGATCCATAGAATTTGCAGGGGCAGAAGGAGGGTTAAAACCTGCTCCAGGGGGCAAGGGAGTGGCTAACATAACAGACGGATTTTTATACGGTGGAGGATCTAATAAAGGCTGATGAGGCAATTCAGCATAGGTTTGAATCAGAGTATAGGCAATTTTCCAAAGGCACAAAATCTCTGGGGGGGCTCTCGGAGACTGATGGAGAACAGTACTAATTTTCCTCCATGTATCTACTTTTAAAGATCCAGACTCCGGATAGGATGAGCAGTTAGCCCATACGTAAGCAAGCAATTTAACAGGCTCAGATTTAGAAAGGTGACGGGTTAATTTCTGTTCCTGATCAGTAAGATATATTTTCCTGCCAAGTAGCCTCAGCTCTTCCACATGCTGCTTTTGAGCGTGAGACATTCCACCCCCCATACTTACGAAGAGGAGTCAGTTGCCAGCAACTTTGTCGGGTGCACCAAGCCTATTCCAGGCGATAAGTAAAGGGTCGGCAGGGACGTATCCTTCAGTGGATCACGTCGGGGTCACCAGATGTGGTGGTCTCCCATGGAGAATGAGACACGCAGGCAGGTATCTCGGGATGAGAGCCCAGAGCTGACTCCAGCACCCTCTTTTATTGTTACTAAGGTTTCTACATCACACAGCATAATCAAAAGACGTATATAGGGGTGGTTACAATGTATCAAATAACAGACACTCTCCAGATGCAAGGCTACTGCAGGTGTTCTTATCAGAGTCTGTCCAAAAGGCTGATGTATGCATCCTGTGTTTGGAGCAGTCCGCCAGTTATCTCAAGAACCTTGTGGGAGATGCCTATGGATAGATGCCCATGGACATTTTTGTACAATTAATCCCACACAAAAGACCCTGGGGGGTGGTGTCCATGGATTTTTTGACGGATTTACCCCCATCTTCTGGATTCACGAGGGTATTCGTGGTGGTTGACATGTTGACCAAGATGGCACATTTCATTCCATGCCATGGCTTACCGTCTGCCTGCGCCACCGCTCGCATGTTCATCCAGCAAGTGTTCCATCTGCATGGTCTTCCTGATAAGATCGTGTCCGATAGAGGGGCCCAGTTCACAGCCCGTTTCTGGCAGGAGTTGATGCAGGCGTTGGATGTCAAGATCTGCCTCTTGTCCACTCATCATCCTCAAACCAATGGAGGGACTGAGAAGGTCATTGGAATCCTGGAGCAATCTCTGTGCTGCTATGTCAATCAGCAGCAGAACAATTGGGTAGACTATCTGGTGGTGGCTGAGTTTGCATTCAATAACTCTCAGCACACTTCCACGCAGATGACCCCATTCTTAGCCAATGTGGGCTATCACCCTCGGTTTTTCCCTCTTTCCCCACTAGATGCACTGGAACCACCAGCGAATGACTACCTGGCAGAGTTACAGGCAATCCATCGATTGGTGCAGCGACAGTTGGAAAAGGCCAAGGCTGACTACAAACAGTTTGCTGATCGGTCAAGGCGGGATACACCTCCACTATCGGTGGGAGATCGGGTATGGCTGTCCACCAGGAATCTACCATCAACCCGGCCAACCAAGAAATTAGACCACCGATATATCGGACCGTTCCCAATCGAGGCTGTCATCAATCCGGTCACCTATCGCTTAACTCTGCCATGTTCCATGCGGGTACATCCGGTCTTTCACCGTTCTCTGTTGGTCCCTGAGCAACCGGCGTGTCCACTCTGCCGAGCCGATCCGCCCCCACTGGAACAACGTGACGGAGACAGTGCCCCTGAGTATGAGGTTGCCAGCATTCAGGGCTCCCGTTGGGTGAAAGGACGCTTCCAGTACTTGATTGAATGGAAAGGCTACGGACCGGAGGAGTTCACCTGGGAGGATGCGTCTACCATTCATGCTCCTGCCTTGGTGACCGCCTTTCATGAACAATTCCCATCTCAACCGCATCTGGATCGACAGACCCAGGGGAAGGGCCCTGCGGTGCGGGATAGTGTTGTGATTCCGTGCCAGCCTGTGCTCCCAACAGCTGAGTTGGAGGAATCTTAGGAGGAGGTGGAGGAGGCATTTGAAGGGCCATCAGAGCCAGAGGGAGGCTCTGAAGTACAGGACTCACAGTTGGATGCAGAGCCTGGGCCCTCCAGTCGAGTTTCTGATGAAGCTCAGCTGTGTGAGGAGCATGAGTCAGACTTGGAAGAATCACAACAGATGGACTTGCTAATTGACGCATGCAGACGCTGTCAATTAGCAAGAGTAAGTCAACAGAGGTCAATGAGGCACCTCCAAAGTAAGAAGAAACGGCAAGGAGAGGCACCGCCTTAGGACTGCTAAATAAAGGGAGGAGGTGTGGGTGGTGCTGGTTGCTGAAGGCAACCGTTTGAAAACTGCGTCTTGGAATCTTGGTCTGTGACTTCTCTTGTGACTTCGCTTCTGCTTTTCATCGTGTTCTTTTGGACTTGAGTTTGCTGTATTTGACAGGTTTGTCAACAGAATTAAAAGGGGTTTTTGTTTGCAAGTCTCCAGCCTGTTGTAGTAGCAGGGGTTTTGTCCTTGTGAAGTTAACAAGGATGACAATAGGCTGGGATAGAACAGGAGTGAAGAAAATAAAATGAGAGCTCCTCACGGACCAATGGTTCAAAGATAATCAAGAGTCCCTAACATGCAGGGATGGCTTGTCTTACAAAGGGGGGAAGCTATATTTGCCAGAAGCGCTCCATCGTAATGCTCTGAAACACAGCCACGATGTAAAGCAGGCTGGACACTTTGGATATTTGAAAACCCTACACCTCACCCGCCGGCAATTCTGGTGGCTGGGGCTGAAAAAGGATGTGGAAAACTATGTAAAAAGTTGTACTGTATGTGTCACAATGAAAAGAATCCCGGGGAAAACTCCTGGGTTACTGCAACCCGTGGCAGACCCTTCTCAACCCTGGGAAGAAATAGCTATGGACTTTATAGTGGACCTACCTGAAAGTAGGGGAAATACTGTCATCTGGACTGTAATAGACCTGTTCTCGAAACAGGCTCATTTCATCGCCTGCAAAGGACTCCCATCTGCCCAACGACTGGCCAAATTGTTCCTGAAACATATCAACCGGCTGCATGGCGCCCCTAAGCGAATAATTTCAGACAGGGGGGTGCAATTCACAGCGAAGTTTTGGAGAAATTTCCTTACATTGATTGGATCATCTCAAGGGTTATCATCTGCTTTTCATCTGGCCACCAATGGGGCCACAGAAGCTGCTAACAAAATGGTGGAGCAATATCTTAGATGCTACGTTTCTTACCAACAGAGGAACTGGACTGATCTCCTCCCTTTTGCGGAGGTGGCGTACAATAATTCTGTGCACAGCAGCACCGGCTACACGCCTTTCAAAGTAGCCACAGAGAAAGAATTTAACCCAATACCTGAATACCCTCAGTTGCCCTCCGCTTCCCAGACACTTGATCAGTGGGTGAGAGGGTGGGAAGAAGTTTGGAAAAACACAAAAACTGTTTTAAAAAAGACTATTGAAACCTATAAAAAGCAGGCTGATAAAAAGAGGGCTCCCCAAAGAACATTACAAGTTGGGGAAAAGGTCTATCTGTCAACTAAATATCTACGCCTCAAATTGCCCAGCAAGAAATTGGGACCAAAATTCCTGGGGCCTTTCCCCATAGTAAAGATCATCAACCGGTGGTTAAGCGACGATGATGGCGGCTACTTTGTAGCCGTCCTCCTGAGACGGTGTCAGATCTGCGGAGCACAGCGTACATTAGCTGGCCCGCGGTTCGAAATCCCCTTCCCGGGCGAAGGGAAGGGGTAGAGACTGCATGAATAGAGGTAGAACCTCTTAACCTTCCCTGGATTTTTTTTTAGGGGGGTAGAAAGAGTGCTCCCTCGGAGTTCGTGCCTTCTCCGCCTCTCAGCTGTCTTTGTTTCCTTGGAAGCAAAGTGAAACGCCGCTACCATCTCCGCACTTAAAGCTTTCTGGTGAGTGATTTTTAAAGCGGACAGAACTGTTTAAAGGATTTTACTTAGAGTTAGAGATTTATTTCTCTTAATTTTTTTTTTTTAGCTTATGCTGATTCTTTTTTTTTTTTGATTTTTTTTCTTCGGGCGGAAAGTGAGAGTGAAAGTAAAATGGCGCTTTGAAAGTGTTTTTTTCTATCTCCGGAAAGAAAAGACGGACTGAATGAAATGTATGCTTAGCATTGCTTTTTTTTTTTCTCTTTTAAGTTTCTTTTTCTTTTTTCTTTTAAAGTGCTTTGGAAGTTCTTATTTTTATTGCACTTTTCCTGGTCTTTTTTTATTTGTAAAGATTTAAGCATTTTCTTTTTTTTTTAAGAAGAAAGAAAGAGAGACTAACTTTAAAAAATGGCTTCAAAGAGACAACCAGCTTCTATAGTTTCTAAGGTGATTTCTTCTCCTGTTATTGCAACTGTTCAACAACAACTTAAAGTAACACCACCGGTGCAGCAACCTAAGGCTACATCTCCACCTTCTCCTCCCCCATCAGGCTCGTCTGCACAAGACATTAAAGATATAATGGGAAATGCTGTGTCTCAATTTAGGGAGGAAGTGAAGCAACTTCTGGAACAGAGCAAGTCTGAAAGTAAGGAGGAAATGAAGAAAGAAATGAAGGAGCTTTTTGTACAGAATAATACTATTTTGAGGCAAGATATAGTCTCAGCTTTATCTGGATTGGCTTCTGTGGTCGTGAAGCTGGACTCCAGAGTGGAAGAAGTCGCAGAAAAAGTAGATTTTCTTGAGTATAAATTCCAAGATATGGAAAAAAAGGTGGAAACTTCACAAGATGATATTCTTATGTTTCAGTATAGACAGATGGAATATGCCTTGAGAATTAGGGGTCTTAAAGAAGATATGAATCAAGATTTGATGGAGATGGTGATCAATGATTTAGCTGTTGTTTTGAATATAGATAAAGATGAATTACGTGGAGAAGTGGAAAAAATTTACAGAGTTAACTCTTGGATTGCGAAACAGAAGAATTTGCCAAGATATGTGGTGATTTACTTTGCTAAGAAGTCTCTGCGCAATCAGATTTTACAAGCTTTTTATAACAAGAGATTCCAGATTGCTGCCCAAGATATCATTATCTTAAAGGAAATCCCATCCAAAATTTTAAGAAGCAGAAAAGATTTTGCTTTTTTAGCAAATGAACTCAAAACAAGATTGATGCCATTTAGATGGGAGATTCCGATGGGTATTGTTTTGAGCCATGCGGGGACACGTTATAGACTTAACACGGTTGCTAAAGCTAAAGAATTTTACAACACAGTCCTGGGAGCAGGCTCATCTTCATCCATGACTCAGAGAGCCTTGAGTGACAAAGAGGTGGAACAGCAGTCTGAAGGACTAGGTTTGATGGCTGCTGGGCAGGTGGAATGGATGCGTCAAGCAGAGGTTAAAGAACAGAGAATGACTCGTGCAGCACATAAACGTAAGGAAAAGGAACAACAGAAGAAAGAAGCTAAAGAATCTTCCCATCAGATTGTTTCGATGCCGGTGGGAGGAGCAAGACCCAAAAGCTCTGCAACACATTCTTCAGTAGCAGACCTTGAGGGAATCTTCTCCAGGCTCCTGGTTGAGGGAGATGGCAAAGTTCCTGACCTGGAATGTTAACGGTCTTAATTTTCCCCAGAAGAGAAAGAAAATCTTTCACTATTTAAAGCAACATAATAATGACATTATTTGTTTGCAGGAAACTCATATTTTACTTAAAGACCAAAAATATTTAGCTAATGCTCGCTTGGGATCTCATTTTGTATCTCCTGCCCCTGGGAAAAAAGGGGGTGTGGTAATTTATGTTAAGCAAAACCTACCAGCTTGCCTGGTAGAATCAGATCCTCAAGGAAGATATGTTATGATTGAGCTTGGCTTATATGGTAAGAAAATACTTATAGTGGGATTGTACGCACCAAACCAGCAACAGGAACAATTTTACAGGTTGTTACATCAGAAAATAACTCTGTTGGATTATAGGTCCGTGATATTAATGGGAGACTGGAATGGTGTTTTAGATACACAAAAGGACAAAAAAGGTTTTTCTACCTTCTTCAAACAGGCTAAACTACCTAAAGCTTTTTTTGATTTGAAAGAAGATTGGGAACTGAGAGACTATTGGCGTGAATGTAATCAAGAGGAAAGAGATTTTACCTTCTTTTCAGATAGACACCAATCTTTCTCAAGGATTGATTTCTTCCTGATTACAACAGATTTATATAACAGGGTGAAGAATGTAAACATTTTTCCTAGGTCATTGACAGATCATAGTCCAGTTTGGATGGAACTGGTTGCTGAGAAAGAGGAGAGGAGATCCTGGAGGTTGAATGAGAATTTATTTAAACAAGAAAAAAATGTTCAAAAATTAAAGGAATGCTTAAAGGATTATTTTGTTTTAAATATTTATAAGGGAACATCAATGTCAATGGTATGGGATGCAAGTAAAGCCTTTATGCATGGGATTTTGATAAAAATGAATAATTTTCATAGACAAAAGCAGACTCAGAAACGTAAAGAATTGGAAGATGAGATTAAATTAAAAGAGAAGCTTTTAATCTCAAATCCTTTAGATGAAAAGGTGAAAGGAGCTATAAAATTGTTAAAAACACAATTTAATATGTTGATGGCTGACCAAGCTGCAACTAATTTAATGTTTATGAAACAAAATACATTTTGTAATGCTAATAAACCAGGGAGATGGCTGGCTTATCAGTTAAGAAAGAAACAGAGACAGAGAATTATAGATAAAATAAATTATAATGGTAAATTGGTTTATCAGAAAGAACTGATTAAGAAATCTTTTTTAGATTATTATCAAAAATTATATAAGAGTACCAAAGTACAAACTATAGATATAAATAATTATTTAAGTAAAGCTAATCTTCCTAAATTAACAGAAGATCAGAAAAAAGAGATTAATGGTTTAATTACCAATGAGGAAATTGTGACAGCTATTAAGCAATTAAAATTAGGCAAAGCGCCGGGTATGGATGGTTTGACATCTATTTATTATAAAACTTTAGTAGAAGAGATGACTCAACCTTTATGTGAGCTTTTTAATAATATATTACAGGGTTTAGAGATTCCTCCGTCATGGCGCAATGCTTTTATATCTTTGATTCCAAAAGAGGATCAAGATCTCACTTTGCCCAAGAATTATAGGCCTATATCTCTCTTAAATGTGGATTATAAAATTTTTGCAAAAATTATAGCTAATAGGTTTATGGGGGTCTTGCAGCAGCTTATACATAAGGACCAATCGGGTTTTATAACTGGAAGGTATATGAAAAATAATGTTAGACAAATTATTAACTTATTAGAATATTTAGATAAAAACAACCAAGTCTCTGCAGGGCTGATATTTTTGGATGCTGAAAAAGCCTTTGACCAATTGAATTGGCAGTTTATGTTATGTTTAATCAAGGAGATGAATTTTGGACAAAATATATTACAAGCTTTATCTAACATATATCAAAAACAGACTGCTCAACTTATTGTTAATGGGGGTTTGTCAGAGGTTTTCACAATAGAAAAAGGTACAAGACAGGGATGTCCATTATCTCCGTTATTATTTGTTTTAACATTGGAAATTTTGTTGATTAAAATTCGGGAGTCTCAAGAAATAAAAGGAATAGAGATTAATAAAAAAGAATATAAATTAAGAGCTTTTGCAGATGACTTGGTTGTTACTTTGTCTCAACCTACTTACTCGGTAGTAAAATTATTACAATTGATTCATCAATATGGGTGTGTTTCGGGTTTTAAAATTAATAATAATAAGACTAAAATATTACCCAAAAATATGACTAATTGCGATAAACAGACCTTGGTTAACTTAACAGACTTTGAAGTTGTTGATAAGGTAAAATATTTGGGGGTCATATTATCTGCTTCTAATGTAAAATTGTATAAAAACAATTATGAAAAGTTGTGGATTGGGGTACAGAAGGATTTAAAGAATTGGGATAACTTACAGTTATCTCTTATGAGTAGAATTGCAGCTATCAAAATGAATGTTCTACCAAAATTCCTTTTTTTGTTTCAAATGTTACCTATCTTAAAGAATGAACTTAATTTAAATGAATGGCAGAAAGGTATTAACAAATTTATTTGGGCAGGGAAAAAACCAAGGGTAAAACTTAAAATTATGCAAGATTTTTGTGAGAGAGGTGGACTTAAGGTACCAAATTTGAAACTATATTATGATGCTGTGGTCCTAACATTGATTAGTGATTGGATGAATTTAACAAATGTAGAAATACTCCATTTGGAGGGTTGGGATTTACTTTTTGGATGGCATGCCTATTTAATTTTTAATAAAAAAGTGGATCGGGTTTTTAAATCTCATATTACAAGGATTTCTTTGCTTAGGGTGTGGAGGAAATATTATAAAAGTGATTTTAAAATACCATTATGGGCTATACCTTGGCATGCGATAGAGGGGATAAAGAGAGGAGTTAAGATGGATACGGTTTCCTATATACAACTACTTAGATGGGATGGTCAAAATTGGCAGTTAAAATCTTTGGAAGATTTAGTACATGAAAACATTACTTACTCATGGTTTCAATATAGACAAATAGTGGATAGATGGAAGACGGATCATAATATGGGTTGGCTTAGAGAAGATGAAAATCTTTTTAAACAAGTAAGGGATCAAAGACCAACTCATATTAAGAGGGTTTATGGGGTTTTAGTGGAAATGGATTCAGAATCTGAATTAATCAAAGATTGTATGATTAAATGGGCACAAAATATTGGTGAACCAATCCCATTGGATACTTGGGAACTTATCTGGGTGAGGAATGTTAAATTTACACAAGCGCAGAACTTAAGAGAGAATTTTTATAAAATGTTTTATAGATGGCACCTTGACCCACAAAAAATGTCTATTATGTACCCTGATCTACAGCCTAAATGTTGGAGATGTGGTTGTTTGGACGCTACTTATTATCATATTTGGTGGTCGTGTAAAAATATAAAACCTTTTTGGATTAAGATATGGTGGAATATTCAAAGAATCTTTAGAAGGAGGGTAAAATTTACCCCGCAATTATTTTTATTAGGTATTGTTACTGATTGTGATGCTAAGGAAGTTATATTGATGTTAAATTTGATTACAGCCGCAAGGCTGTTAGTAGGACAATATTGGAAGAAGGAATCTTTGCCTACTTTACAAGAGTGGTTTTATAAAGTTTCTTACTTGGTGGAAATGGCAAAGATTTCGGCTTTCTTAAAGGAGCAATCTCAAGAGAAATTTTTTGTTGTATGGGAAAAATGGATAAATTTTATACAATATAATTTGGATATGGAAAAATATCATTTAGTTTTTTCATAACTTGTATAGATTGTTTTTTTTTCTTTTCCCGTCTTTTGTTTTCTCCCTTCTTTTTTTCTTTTATTTTTTTATCTTTCTTTCTTTTTCCTTTTCTTTCTCTCTCTCTTTCCTCTTTTTTTTTCTTTCTTTTTAAAGTATTTTTCTTTTTAATGCTTATGTCACATATATCTTATTATTAATTATTTTATAAGTTGTAAAAATTTGTTTAGGTTTTTTAAAATTTTAAATAAGCCTATATTCAGTTCTGGGAAGTTCGGGGAGGGGGGAGGGAGGGGTGGGTTTGGGAGGGATTGGGTGAGGGTTGATTTGTTTTTGGTTGTTTAACTTTTAAAAAATTTTTCAATAAAAAAAAAAAAAGATCATCAACCCGGTCACAGTAAAACTAAAACTCCCTAGACTTTTTGGGAAAATTCACCCAGTTTTCCATTGTAGCTTGTTGAAGCCTTATCGGGGCTCCACTTTAAGACCTCCCCCGAAGAAAGCACCTGGGCCCCTCATAGTTGCAGGGCAGACCCACTATGAAGTAAAATGTATTCTTGATTCTAGAATTTTTAAAGGGAAATTGCAGTACCTAATCCAATGGAAGAGATACCCATTGTCTGAAGCCACCTGGGTGAAATCCAGTGAAGTGCAAGTAAAATCCAGTCAGCAACTTACCCCAAGAGTATAACTTCTACAATTACTTTACTATCAAAGATTCTCCAAAAGAGCTATTAGTGCCATCCTTATCTCTGAAAGTAGGTTTTTTTTCACAGAGGAGGGGCACCACCACTGGTAAAGCTGTTCCTCAGTCCCTGATGATGACATTCCCTATAGGTTGAGACCCACATCTGTTAGTTAGTGGACAGATGCTACTAAGAAGGTGGTCTCAAAAGTAGCCACATCTCAAAAGTTGCTATAAAGGTAACAGTTGCTCCTAAAAGCCCACTGGAAACCTGTGTAGCCCCCATAGTACAAATATAACACAAACAAAATGCAGCAAATCCTTTAATACTCAGAATGCTGCGGACACTTCCAAACAGGAGTGTCCCCACTGATGGTCACTGGCTTCAAAAGTCAGGTGGTCATGCCTGCCATTTTGAAGACAGGGATGATAGCTATAGATGCCTCTGATTTTACAGTAGCTGCAGAATCCAAGTGATCGTCAAGCACAGCAATACTCAAACAAGAGGTAAGAAGGGCATGAGTGAGTGGCAACAGTAGTTCTTACTCTAGGAATATCCAAAATTGGCACCAACATAGAGCTGTGTACAAGGTGTCTCCTGGCTAGAGCTTTCATTTGCTTATTTAGCATTGAGTCCAATAAGATCACTTCCACCACCACCCCCAGTCCCCAAAATTGTGAACTTTTCTATACAATGGAGAATAAACTAATGCAGGGCTAAAAATGGAAACTATCAGAACCTACAAGCTTCTGAATCAACAACCATTCTGTCTTGCAGGGATGGAAGCTAAGCCTCTTTTTCTCCCCTCCAGAAAAAGCTATCCTGGTACATGATCTAAGAGACATTAGATTAGCTGAAATGGTCCAGCAATAGAAATGTAAGACAAATGTTTTAAAAGAGGTATGTGCTTAATCAGTCTTTTTCTGCCTCTTATTGTGTAAGTTGACACAAATCTCACCTTTGTTAAATTTATAACGCTTCCAAAACTGTTTCAAGCATTCAGCTGCAGTTTTGATTAGGTGACAATTTTGTGAAGATGTGTAGTTTTGACAAGCAACACCTAATGAAGATATTTTTCAGAATTGCTTCATCTTAGCAATTGTTCAGGTACTTGCAAGGTGGGCAAGGAAAGGATATTCTAAACATATTTTATCTAATTCTTATGAAACGTGCTAGTTTTCAAAAGTTGCTGTGTAGAACATTAGAAAGAGAACTTTGGCTACATATTTCATAATTTTGGACTTTCAAGGCTTATTGTGTGAAGCAAACTTCCCTTTTAAAGATTCAAAAGCCTATTTTCATGTATACCTGTCTCAGCTGTTGATACCACTGTTGTAAAACAATCATACTTTATTGCTGTCTTCAATCTCAGCTTTTTCTACTATGTAATGGCTACATGTCCAAAAACTGAGATTAAGAAGGAAATGTTCAAGTTTTATCAAGTACTGATAAACAAGTGCAATTTGTTATTTATAATCTTCTAGCTAAGTCCTATGCAGGAAATTCCCATGGAGAAGTGAATTGGTTTTATATTCAAATCAGCTTGTAAATAACTATACAGAAACTGGAATGATCCTATCACACTGTGGCGTGGAATAGCCACAGCAGGACATTATTGAGACAAGGAGCCATGGTGCATTTGTGTAAGTATAAATACATGTAAAGTGGGGGTCAAGCTTTCAGAAACCATCAACAAAACGCCTGAACGATATAGTGAATCTATAGCGGGAGCACCTTCTTCCTCCACCAGCTACGTGCCGGTATTAAAACTTCCATAGTCATCTCTAATTTCCCATCCTTCCAAAGGTGGCGCTCTAAGCTCTTTTTAAATAAAATTGGTGGCGGTACGTAAAGCACAAACTTTCCTCGCAACCGATTTCGACTGAGGGCATGGCGAAGTAAGGTGAGAACTTCCCCTAAAAACTGGGAGGAGGAGGAGGAGGAATTGGGGGCAGTTGTAAAATTTAGGAACCGCAGCAGTTTCCCCAGCAACGGCTGTATAGACGGATTCTGAATCTCGCCGTCTGTTTGTCTGGTGTGAGGGAAGAGACGCTTACAATTTACAAGTTGTGTTTTGATTTCTCTCTCTCCCCCCCCCCCCCCCCCCCCCCCGCTATACAAGCAGCTCTTGGGATACGCTAACAATCTTTATTAAGGGGGACGCTGTTAGTTTCAGAAAGAGAAAGAAAAAAGAAAGTGGAAAGAGTCGTGGATTTGCCTTATGTCTGATGGCGGGGTGGGGTGGAGTGAGTGAGTGAGAAAGAGAGAGAAAGAGAGAGAGGAGAGAGAGACTGCGGTTAAATTACACTTTTTACAAGGACTATGCTAAGCTTTTTCTTTTCTTTCGCGCTCAGCGCCTTGTTTACGCTTTCATGCGGCGCGGCACATGCGCTGGGTCCTCGCCCGCCTCCAGCAGCGAGGCAGCTCCTGAGTCTTTCTGTGCAGACTGACCCCCGCTCCCGCCGCCTCCCGAGTCCAGCCTTTAGAAAGGCAGAGGGAGGCGGCAGCAACTCGCTCCCCACGATCGGTGCGCAACGTACAATGAAGGCGGCTAGGTAACTGGGAACCGACCGAAGAGCTGGATGGGGGGAGGAACTACAGCACGGGCGGCATGACACTTAAGAGGGCTGCACCGGATGGTGGTTTGCTGGGGCGGGGCAGGGTTATGTATGGGTGGGGCAGAGCAGCTTCCTATGTAAAGGCACTGAGGACGGTTAGCCCTCAGTGCCGACTTTTCGTTTGCACATTGCAGTAAATTTGTTTATCGTTCCTGTGGCTTTTGTTTTCATGCTGAGGCCAGGACGACATAACAGCTCTGAGCGGAAACTGCGCAGATCCCTTCTTCCTCCCCCTCCGCCCCCGGCCGGGGCAGCCCGAGAAATGGACCGAGCCTGCTCCAATTGAGCCCCTTCTTTTCCCTTCGCTTCTTTAAAACTAGATCTCTCTCTTTCTCCCCCTTCCCTCCCCCCGCCCTTCTCTCCCCATTTCCCCTTTTAGAAAATAATAATTAAAGCAGGGCGAAGAATCAAGGCGCTCGAGACTGAGGAATGGAGTAAGCAGGAAAGTATGAAACGCGGGGAAAGAAACAGACCGGGCAGATTTCAAAGCTTTTGGTTGTTTTCTCTCTTGCTTTCTGCTGCTTGCCAATGCCTTAAGTGGCGTGTCCAGTCTGTATCTTTTCCCATCCCAGTTAATTAGGATTCCTTCTGGAATCAGCCATCTAAAATTCACTCCTTTTTCAATTAATTTTCGAGTTAAGAATTGATATTCTCTTCATGCATCTCTTATTTTCCTGGGAATCTGCTTCAGGACTACGATTTCTTTTTCTTTGTATGTCAGAGTGTCATTTCTTACTCTTCTCAAAACCTCATCCCTTATGGATCTTTTAACGAACTAACATGTACTTCTCTAGGGACTTTATTTCTTCTCATGTAGCTTGAATTGACTCGAAATATTTGGTCTAACTCTCCTTCCATTTCCTGTTTCCCAATTTCCAGTGCTTCAGCCAATAGCTCCGCTATCAGATCTGTCAGATCCTCTTCCTTATCCTCTATTATGTTTTGGAATCTTAGGAAGTAACACACCTTTTCCATTTCCATGACTGCCATTGAATGGGGTGTTGTCTTACCTGAACGCCTTTTCTCAGCATGATGATGGAGAATCCACTAGTGGGTTGTCTTAATCTTCCTGCTCCAATAAGACTAAGTCAGAGTTAAAGTCACGCCTCTACTGTGTCCCTATGCCCCAGTTTGAGACTGAGTCGATGTACAGACGTTAGTCCACGCAATTGCGTTTCCATTATTGGAATCAGGACCAACTGACCTTATCTGGGAGGGGGTGGATTCTCCATCATCATGCTGAGAAAAGGCGTTCAGGTAAGACAACGCCCCTTCTCCAGCATGATTGGATGGAGAATCCACTAGTGGGACATACCAAAGCCCTGTGTCCCTAAGGGAGGGAGTCAGATTGGGCCTGTGACGCTCTAGATCAGTGGTTCTCAACCTGTGGGTCGGGACCCCATTTGGGGTCGAACAACCATTTCACGGGGGTCGCCAAACAAGGTTGTCCGTCATTTTTTTCCCTTTTCTTTGGCCACGCCCCTGGCACCCGGTGATGTATAAGTGGTTGGGGGTCACCACAACATGGGGAACTGTATTATGGGGTCACGGCATTAGAAAGGTTGAGAACCACTGCTCTAGATGGCAATACCTTCTGCAAAACTCTGCGGCCAAAGGAGGCATCTAAGGATGCATATTTGTCAATTTTGTAATGATGGATAAAGGATGAAGGGGAGGACCACGTGGCCGCCCTGCAAATTTCCCCTATAGATGCCTGTGTTGCCCAAGCTGTGGAAGTAGCGGCACCCCTGGTGGAATGGGCCGTAATATTTCTAGGGACAGGTAATGACTGGGTCCTGTATGCCAGGGCAATACAAGACCTGATCCACCTCCCTATAGTTGATGAAGAGACTTTCTGACCTTTAGCCAAAGGTTGGAAGGAAATAAACAAGGCCTCGGACCTTCGGAAGACTGAAGTCCGATTGATATAACACTGTAACGCCCTGCGGACGTCCAGTGTGCTCCACTGGCTCTCGTTGTCCTGGGATGGGTCAGGACAGAAATCTGGTAAAACCACGTCCTGGGATCTATGGTACAGAGAGTTCACCTTGGGAACAAAGGAAGGGTCAAGTCTGAGAACTACTCTGTCTGGGAAGAAAATGCATAGGTCCTCCCTGACAGAAAGAGCGGCCAGTTCCAAAATTCGCCTGGCCAACGTGATTGCCACAAGGAATGCCACCTTCATGGATAACAAATCAAGTGAACATGTCTCCATAGGTTCAAAGGGGGGTGCAATCAGAGCTTGTAAGACCTGTTGCAGGTCCCACGAGGGGTATTGGTGAACTGTCGGTGGCTTGGCATTGGTAGCTCCTTTCAAGAAGGAACGAATCAAAGGGTGGTGAGTCAGAGGAGTGGCATTTTCGCACATGAGAACAGTAGCGAGAGCAGCAACCTGTCTATGGATTGTGTTTGAGGATAGCCCTTTATCTAACCCATCCATCAGGAATTCCAGCACAATAGGAACCAAGACACCCGCGAGTTCCACCCTATGCCCTGCGCACCAATTGCAGAAACTCTTCCAAGTGGCATCATATATTCTATTCGTCGAGGGGCACCTGGATTGTTGAATCACAGCTATCTTGATGAATATGAGTCCTGGCTCAAGGCCTGCCTCTCAAGTGCCAAACAGTTAGATTGAGCCACTGGAGGTCCGGGTGCTGGATATCCTCTTGTGTGAGGGAAATACGACCTGCCGGAATCCTCCATGGGGGTGAGACGGAGAGCTCCACTAGGTCTGCGAACCACGGTCGTCGTGGCCAATGAGGAGCGACCGGAGAACTTCCGCCCGCTCGTGTTAAATCTTGCGGATCGTGGCTGGAAGGAGCGGAAGGGGAGGAAAGGCATACAGCAGTTCCCTGGGCCAGGGACTGCAGAGGGCATCTGTCCCCTCTGCTGATGGAGATGGGAACCTGGAAAGGAACCTTGGTAGTTGTGAGTTGGTTGGGGAGGCAAAAAGGTCTAAGGTTGGGACGCCAAACCTGTCCACGATCTCCCTGAACACTCCCGGGTCAAGACGCCATTCGCCATGGTCCACAGTGGCTCTGCTTAGCGAGTCCGCCTGGTGATTGGTCGCCCCAGATATGTGCTCCGCCTTGATGGAAGCAAGGTTCAGCTCTGCCCAAGACCCCAATCGTTTGGCCTCCTGCATGAGGGGTCTGGACCTTGTCCCCCCGTCTGTTCACGTGGGCCTTGGCAGCTATGTTGTCCGTAAGCACTAATACATGGTGACCCGCTATCACATTTTTGAAATGCTGTAGTGCCAGATGAATGGCCCTGAGTTCCAGCCAGTTGATATTGTTTAATAAGTCCTGCTGGGACCACCGACCCTGAACCCATTGCGACTGGAGATGTGCTCCCCAGCCGAATAGGCTGGCGTCTGTGGTGAGGACAGTTCTGTCTGGTTCCTTGAACTCTGTGCCCCGTGCCAGTGCCGGAGAAGCCCACCATCGAAGGGAGTTCAACGCCGACTGCGGAACTTGAACCTTCTGCCTGGAAGCGCTGATGCGTAGCTTCTGAAAGGGAAGAAGGACCCACTGCAGTTCCCGGGCATGAAGACGGGCCCACGGTACAATGTGCACACAGGATACCATTTTCCCTAATAGCTGGGATAATAAGGCTAAGGTGACTACCTTGTCCTGCCGAATTCTCTGCACAAGGGCCCTGATGCTGTCCTGTCGGTCCTGAGACAAATAGACCGTGCAGTTGCTGGTGTCTATGACTGCCCCTAAATGAAGGAGCCGGGTTGAAGGTGTAGTATGGCTTTTCTGGAAATTTACAGAAAACCCGTGCTCCTGAAAGGTCCTGATAGCGAGGGCGTGGTCTGACTGGGCCCTCTGGAAGGAGGAGGACTGTATTAAAATGTCATCTAAATAACATTGGACACGGACTGGGATCTGTCTGAGGTGAGCTGCCAGCACTGCCAGTACCTTTGTAAAAACTCTAGGAGCTGCGGATAGGCTGAATGGTAAGGCTCTATACTGGTAGTGCTGGTGATTGTAGCAAAATCTGAGGAATTTGCGATGCCCAGGGAGAATAGGAATATGGAGATAGGCTTCAGTTAAGTTTATTGATGTTAGGAAGTCTCGCCGGACGCTGGCCAAAATTGACTGTAATGATTGCATTTTGAACTTCCTGTACATCACGTAACGATTTAATTTCTTTAAATCAAGGATTGCCCTCCAGCCCCCTGAAGACTTGGGAACGACAAACAGTGTTGAGTAGAACCCCTGCCCTGCCTGGTCTTGTGGGACCGCTTCTATGGCCCGTATTTGTAACAGGTGGGAAATGGCCTCCGACATGAGGGCCGCTCTATTCCTACTCACGGGGGCGGGGCAACTCCGGAAACGGTCCGGTGGATTTGAACAGAACTCTAACATTAAACCCTGTGAGATAGTGTTAAGAACCCATGAATCTGTAGTTGTGGCTGCCCATGCATTATAGTAAAGGGACAGCCGGCCTCCTATGGGAGGTACGCCTGTGGGATCACTTGCCTCTTCTGAAGGGGCGAGCTCCCTGGCCTCGAAATGGCCGCTTGCCCTGGAGTTGTGGTCGGGTTCTGGGTGTGGGACGATCCTGGTGTCGCTCCGACCTCTGATAGAAGGAGCGATTGGGCTGAGGCCAGTCCCAGCTAGGGGTGGACCAAAAGGACTGTCTACGATGGAAGACCTGGGTTGATCCGGCCCCTGTGCGCTTGTCTCCCTTCTTATTAGTATTAACTAGAGACTTGCGCTTATCCTTACCTTCAATCAGGTAGGGTACTAGGGCCGCACCAAAGAGATGACCCCCAGCATAAGGCTTGGTGGCGAGACGCCACTTGGCTTTGAGGTGTGCCCGCCAGTTCTTAAGCCACAGGAGTCTGCGGGCTGAAACATCTGCTGCAATGGCTCGTGAGGAGTACCTGGCGGAATTTAAGGAAGCGTCGGCCAAGTACTGAGAAGTGGCTACTAGCTTGCCCAAGTTCTGATGGACGCGAAGCTGGTCAGGAGGAACCAAGCCCTGAAGCTCGCGCCGCCACAGAACCGAAGCTCTGGCAAAGAAGGCCATGGATGTTGAGGCCTTAATCACCCAGGCCGTCACCTGATGTGATCTGCGTAATGCCGTTTCAATCCTTTTATCCTCAGCCTTAAGCGCCTCGGGTATGTCCCCTGGGATATTGATGTTGGGGAACAGCAACATCAGAGGCTCATCCACCTGCGGCACCTCCAGCAAGGAGGCGAGGGCAGGGGCTACATTGAACATGCTCTTCTCAATGGATCCCGGGCTGGGAAGTGAGCCCAGGTTATCCCATTGCTTCTCCACCGCATTGAGGAAGAAGGGGGGGGCAAGGAACATGGTTCTGTGGCACCACTGGCTCAGCATATATGGCATTTGGGCCCTTTGAGGTGGAAGGGGCCACGGCCCCCTGTTCTGGGGTAAGGTTGGCTGTGGTGCAAGCCTTGAGGAGCAAGGAATTGAAGAGGGAGTGATTGAAGAGCCCGGTAGGTGGTACTGGGTCCGGTGCCGGGGTGACCTCATCATCCGATAGGATTAGGTGAGAGGAGTCGTAGTCATCTGATTCTGACTCCGATGAGACGTCCTCTATGAGGTCTGGCAAGTCAGGGCGAGGCTGATGCTGTGAAGTTGTTGATTGAGGACGTTGTTGTGGGGCCGAGGTGGTCATGAACTGAGCAAGAGCCTGAGTAATCATGGCCTGAACCTGCTCTGCTCCTAGAGGCTGAACCTCTGTGGAACAGAGTCCTGCTGCAGTGGGCGTAAAGGTGGCTGAAGGGCCCGCCATGCCCTGGCTAGTAGACCCCTGCGCTACTGGTTCCAATGCTGTCCTGTCAGGATCAGACTGCACTGTGTCCCTAGGAGGAGACCAGGCCCCTGGGGCAGAATTACAGTGAGCTGACAGAGGCTCAAATATGGACCCTCCAGAAGGGATGGTGTCCATGGCCCCAGGAATAATTGATCTTGGCCTAGATGAATCCTGTTCCCAAGATTGCTGAGGGGCAGGATTCTCTCTGTTACTACTCTTGGGCTTCCTGGAGGACTTTGCCCTGGTCTTGGATGTGTTCCACCCCGCTGCCTCAGTAGAGGCTTTTTGTCTCCTCTTGGATGGGGGCTCTGCATTGTCCTGTGAGGATGAGGGATAAGAATTGTCCGCCATAATCCTGGGCCTATCTGCTGTTAAGATCAAGAACTGAGGTAACAGGCCTCAGGCAGATCAATTCAGTGGTGAAGCGCCCCCCCTCGAGCGTTGTAATCAGCCACTGAAGATCCAATTCAATGAACGATGCACCCAGATGGGGGGGGGGTGATGGGGGTCAGATAAGACATGTGTCCCTACAGGGACGAGCTTGCCCTCCCCAGGCCGGACTGCAGCCGATGACTAGGCCCGAATTCAAAATGGATGCTGTAAACAAAATGGCGACTGTAAGAATCGCGCCAAAATTTCTCCCGGCCAAACTGCCTCAAACTGTGACACACAGCTCAGATGAGGCCTTTAGAGACGAGCCCTGCTCCCGTAGGAGGCGTCTGGACTCCTTTAATTGGCAATTGGTATCTGACCTGTATACCTCTATGTCCCCCAAAGCTGCTGTGATCCACCGACGAATCTGAATCAGCTGCCTGCTCCGGTGTCCAACGGTCCTGCAGAGATCCTGCAGGGAGCTAGGGAGACCTCTGTTCCTGAGTGGTCTCAACCTAGCTTGGCTGCTCGTCAGGTGCCTCAGAGGCCTCCGACGATCCGGAAAAGCCCCTGACCAGCTGCTGGTGCTGCGGAAGCCTCCGACAATCGACTGAGCCTCAGACGGCCCGCAGCTGCTTCGGAAGGCCTCCGATGCTCAGCTGACTCTCAGGAAAAACCTCCGACGGTCCGTCGAGGTTCAGGCGATCCACAGCTGCTGCGGAAGGCCTCTGACGATCTGCCAGCTCCCGGAAAGGCCTCCAACGATCAGGTGAGTTTCAGGCGATCCGTAGATGCTGCGGAGAGCCTCAGCCGGTCTGCCTACTCTCCGGAAGAACTCAGAACAATCGGAAAGACTGCACTGGTCTCTGGATGAAGCGCTTTCTTGAGGCTCAATGCCCTGCCTCCCCAGGCCTAAGAGGCCGAAAGGCCTTGCTCACGAGGAGCCCAAATTCGGCCCGGGGTTAAGATTTAATCTGCAGGGCAGAGACTAGTTGGGAAGGAAAGGAATGGTTCTCTCACCAAGGAGGTAAGAATTTTATCAGAAATAGTCTGAGCTACGAAAAATATGTCTTTGGAGCAAAAGACTAAGTCTAAAACTGGGGCATAGGGACACAGTAGAGGCATGACTTTAACTCTGACTTAGTCTTATTGGAGCAGGAAGATTAAGACAACCCACTAGTGGATTCTCCTTCCAATCATGCTGGAGAACTTCCAATTCTCTATTAATCTGCATCAGCTTCTGGTTCTCATCTTTCAATTCTTCCAACTTTTGGTCAGTCTCTACTGACTTGTCTTCTACTTTTTGAATTCTTTGTTCATTTTTTTGTGACTATCTGTTTAAAGTTTTCTAATTGAGAATCTATGTTGTAAATTTTTTTATTTATTTTATCAAGGTTATCTTTCATCTCCTCGTGGTTTTTCCTTGTGTCTTTCTTGTGAGAGGAAATTGCGTCTTGAATCGCTTGTAAAGTCGCTTTCATCTCCTGGAAGTTATTAGCTTTTTCTTGTTGAAGCATTGCTTCAATTGATCTCTGATACACCGGACTTGCCAAGGCAGAGGATGGGGCTGAGGGTGCTTTCTTACCAGTTTTAGTTAAATTTGGAACACTCATTTTATTTCTACTCCCCAAATCTTTTATCAAACTCTAATACTTTTTCCCAAGGCCGCCTTAAACCAAGCCATTAGCATTATATTCAACATAATATATCTTTTAAAATTATCTTAGGTAACTCTTATAGTCCTTATCTGTAGTCTCTAAGTCAATAGGCTCTCTCAGCAGAGAGGTAAGAGCAAAAAAAAAAAAAGAAAAAAAAGAAAGAAAGAAAGAAAGAAAGAAAGAAAGAAAGAAAGAAAGAAAGTAAGTTTATAATCCATTTCTATAGGTAGGACTCACTTACAGGAATGATTGTTCAGAGTCCAAAATTGTCCCTCAGTCAAAGTTTATAATCCACCAAGACCTACTATTCGAGTTGATAGTTCATAGGCCTTCTCCAAGGAGTATCTCCAATATTTCACCTTCCACTGTCTATAAATAGTTCTCCAATCAAACATTAAAAATTTGTAATCCACTAGGCTCCCCAAACAAATAGGAGAGATAAAAAGGGGAAAAAGAAAAAAGGAGAAAAAAGAGAAAAAGAAAGAAAAAAGAAAGCATAGAATTTTTCCCAAGGTCTGATGTTGCCCATCTGCCAAGGTTTTAATCCAAACTGTCTTGCTTGCAGCAATTCCTTACCGCTCACTCTGTTTTTAAATAGCTTGTGAAATCATAGCTCAAACAGTACTTATAATCCAAAAAAAGCCAGATGGCTTCGAAGTAGTTTATATTTTTTAGTTATAATCCATCCTGCAGAGAAAAACAGCCCAAAGAAAATCTTCTCTTTTTTCAGCTACTGTATAATCCACATGACTGTGAAGGTCGGGGACATCAAAGGGTTTAGACTGTAAACTATGTCTGGGTGTCAAGCCAAGTTCTAACACTCCAGACAAAATATAGATAAGGTTTATGACAGGTTTTGTGTAGTTCTTTTCTCTTGCCATGAGATGTCATTAGATGCCCGTTTTGTAATTTTCCAGTAGTTTTTTTTAAAAGTTTAGCTCCAATACTCTCCAATAGAAATATAAAAAAGTTTAAAAATATTAAAACTTTTCTTTTTTCTTTTTTCTGTTTCTCTCTGTTATATCCACAATGATATTGTAGACTTCTCTGTTTTCCCCCATGAAAATTTAAACCGCCGCTTTTATTCTGGAGGAAGGAGTAAACCCCCCCCCCACTTCCTTTATTTATTTATTTATTTATTTATTTATTTATTTATGAGACTTATATACCGCTTTAAGTGCAAGCACTTTCTAAGCGGTGTACACCAGTAAGCAATGTATATATATATTTACATTTCCCCCAACAATCTGGGTCCTCATTTTACCTACCCCGGAAGGATGGAAGGCTGAGTCAACCTTGAGCCGGTGAGATTTGAACTGCTGACCTGCTGAACACAGTCAGCTAAAGTGGCCTGCAGTACTGCACTCTAACTGCTGCGCCACCTCGGCTCTTTTAGTTCTGGGGATTTTGTTACTTTCAAATGCTTTTTTCCAGAACAGGTTTTATGATTGTGGAATAAGGAAAATAGTCTCACCCAAGTCCAATGTATTGCTCACGCTTGTTTGGAATCACTTTTGCCTCCGGCGGTCAGCAGCTTCCAAATGGCTACATAAATGCAGCCAGTCTTTCTCCTGCCAGTCCTGAGGGTTCCTTGGATCAAACAGGTCGGCTACCGCCTTCCCGCGACGGTCCCCTCTTGGTCCGTCACCTCTACAGGGTGACTTTTGGTACTTTTCGGACCCCCAGCAGGAAGAAATCGGGCACGGGAATCAGAGCCCTGTTTCCCTGCACCCATCTTGCCGCAGCGACGAAACCGATATAAAGAAAAAAAATCGTAGTCCTGAAGCCAATGTGTTGCTTATAAAATATTAAACACTTCTGATTAATATTTTCACTGCTCCACTGCCAGTGTCATCAGAGTAAACATTAGGGGTGGGGAGTTTGCTTATAAATCTAATTGACTCCACGCTCTACCCATTGATCGTGTGATGGGACTGCCTGTTCTAACTAACCGTGGTTGCTCTAGTTGTCCCGCATCTCCTTGTCCGCGTTCTAATGCTATCACCCTCTTTCCTCCCATCATTCCTTTCTTTGCCTGTTCTGTTTTACCCACTCTGCTCAGTCCCGCCTCTCCTTGCTGTGTCTCACCTCCTGGCATGTGTGCCAATTCTGGGGACTCCTCTCCCCCTTTTTCTGTCTTCCCCACCTGCCTTTCCTGCACCCGGCCATATGGCATTGCTGCCGATCTATCCTCTGATCTTCCCCCTCCCATGACCATTATGGGCTGGTCATCGGTGGTCTATAGAGTACAATGTAAAGATTGCCAGTGCAACTACACGGCAGAGATGGCCAAACGGATTAAAACTAGAATCCATGAGCATAAGTTGGCCATCAAAAGGCAAGAATAGTACTCGCAAATGGATGCACATGGTCAACAATGACCACTCTTTTGACTTCATGGGGGCAGAGGCTATCGCTCAGGATGCCTCCAAAGGAGGTCGCCTGCTTAGGGAAGCCTGGCTTTCAGACACATACTCATCAACCTCCATATAGAACTACCACCGGCATACCAAGCATTGAAAGCGCATGAACAGCAATCAAAAACATTGCCCACACTTGGAAAGAGAGGAGCCAAGGAAGATAAAAACTACATGACCCATGTAAGTGAAAGAAGACCAGATACACAGCAGCCTGCCAAGGTCGGAGGAAGGGAACAGGTAAGGAGCGATCCCGTGACAACTTACAACAGCCACGAATGGACGGAGGGCGACCAGAGGGAATAGGGTCGACTAGGAGGGGTGATGATAAGCAGGAAGGACAGGGGGGGTGGAATGAACACATGGATGCGCCCAACCTGAAGGCCGGAGGGGATCCCGCGGATTGGCAGAGGTGGAGTGACACAAGAGTCATTGGAGGAAGAACGATGAGTGGATGAAGATGGCATGACTCTAAAGGAGGAGGAGGAGCAGGACGAACAACAACCTGTCGAGTGCAGGTGGTGGAGCAAGGTTAGGAATGATCCAGCAATAACTCTGGTCGACCGGGTATGGACGAGGCATATTTTTGATTGATTGAGAGGCGGAGTAAGCACCTGATCACGCAGCAAACAAATGGAAAGGTGGAGAACTGTCAACACGAAGATTGCCAGGACGGAGGAGGAGGGCATAGATCCCCAAATATACAACACCCATATGAAAGTTACTCATGATAGTGGAGGAGTGAGAAGAAAGGGTGTGGAGCAGGGATTGAGAAAAGCGTGTGTGTGGGGGGGGAGCGTCTGTGAGCCCAGAGAGGCCTGTAATACTGATAGAGGAGAAACGGATGCCCCCAGGGTGGAAAATGAAAACAAAAAGGGGATGAGGGTCAGTACTATGGAAGGAAATAAGGATAAAGGGGTGGTGGAGGAGATGAATGTTAGTAATGAGATAGTGGAAGGAATGATCCGGAAGAACCATAGAAGGAAGCGCAAGGAGAGTAATAAAGAAACATCTGGAACACTAATTAACCGGCCGGGACCGGTGACGCGGTCCATGAGCCAGGTGCAGATGCCGGCAAAACCCATTTAAGTCATCATTGTTTACTGGCTCCTTAGCCCTGATGATGTTTGGAATTTCCAAACGAAAGCTTGGCAGCTTTTAGTAAAGTATATTTTTATATTTATATTCTCCTGGTGTTCGTATTTTATTCGTACCATAGACATGCCCAGGAGTCGTATTTTTTCCAATATGTGTGTGTGTGTGTGTGTATATATATATATATATATATATATATATATATATATATATATATATATATATATATATATATATATATATATATATATAGGTCTTTGGTTGTTCGGGTTTTCTCCCGCGAAAACCTCAGAAAACTTATATATATATATATATATATATATATATATATATATATATATATATATATATATATATATATATATATATATATATATATATATATTTATTTACCTTGAATGAACACCCTGTCAGCCCAAATATGGGAGAAAGAAATCTTCTTTCTTTTCTTTTCTTTTGCCTGTATCAGCTCAATCTAGAGCCATCCACAAGCAGCAGTCGCCAACTGCGACATCATTTTACATTTTTAGGTTGCTAACAAAGAATAAAGAGAGAATGGTATAGCTATTTCGAGTTCCTTTAACTCTCTTCAGCCAAACTTACTCTTTTGAGATTCGAACCTGGGCTATCTGCATGTTAGGCAGTTGTTATAACCTCTAAGCCACAGGTTCTCCTCACTTTGTCAGCTGTATCAGGAGAGAGACAGGGGGAGGAGATTTTTACCTTGAATGAACAATGTAAAATGATGTCGCAGTTGGCGACTGCTGCTTGTGGATTTTTGTCCATTATAGATGAAGTATGTGTTGGATAGGCAGTGGTTGGTCAGATCTAAGATGTGTTTGGGGGGTTATATTTGTTTTGAATAGCTGTCAAGGCTTCTTTGATAGGCACTTGGGTGAAGAGGGATATGACATCGAAGCTCACTAGTAGGTCGCTGGGCTGTAAGTTTTGTTTCTTTATGATCTCTATAAACTGGAATGAGTTTTTTACGTGTGAGGTGATGGATTCTGCATAGGGCTGTAGTTGTTTGGCGAGAAATTTGGCTAGGTTTTGTAGAGGTGAGCCTATGGCTCTCCAGACGGCGAGTTGTTTGGATTTGTCCCAAAGTGCGGGGTGGATCTTGTTGCTGAGTTTGAGGTGGAGTGTGAGGAGATCTTTGTGAGGAGATCTTTGTGTGAGGAGATCCTATGCAGAATCCACCACCTCACACGTAAAAAACTCATTCCAGTTTATAGAGATCATAAAGAAACAAAACTTACAGCCCAGCGACCTACTAGTGAGCTTCGATGTCATATCCCTCTTCACCCAAGTGCCTATCAAAGAAGCCTTGACAGCTATTCAAAACAAATATAACCCCCCCAAACACATCTTAGATCTGACCAACCACTGCCTATCCAACACATACTTCATCTATAATGGACAAAAATACAAACAAACAGAAGGAGCACCCATGGGATCACCCCTCTCACCTGTCATTGCCAACCTCTACATGGAACACTTTGAAACCCAAGCTCTAGAAAAATCGGATCACAAACCCAAACTCTGGCTCAGATACGTAGACGACACTTTCATAATCTGGCCACATGGGAAAGAAAACCTGGACAACTTCCTCACACACCTCAACAGCCTACACCCCAAAATACAGTTCACCATGGAAACAGAAACTAACAACCAACTTCCCTTCCTGGATGTCTTAGTCTACAAGAAATCCAATGGCTCCCTAGGACACACCATCTACCAGAAGAAAACACACACAAACCGCTATCTGCACGCTCTCTCACACCACCACCCAGCACAGATCAACTCTGTAGCCAAGACACTCATCTACAGAACAAAACGCTTAGCTGACGAACAACACCTAAAACCCGAACTACACACTCTCACCAATGTACTAACATCCAATGGATTCCATAGAAATAAGATTACAAACCTAATCCAAAAAGAAACCCCCACTAAAATCCAAGACAAAGAACAAGAAAACGGCAAAGCCCTCCTCCCATACATAAAAGGCACCACAGACAGAATCAGTAAGATCCTCCATAAACACAACATCAAAACAGCATTCTGCACAAACAGAAAAATATCCACCATCCTTAGAAACCCCAAAGATAAAATTGAATTAGAAAATCAAGGAGTATACGAAATCCCATGCACCACTTGTCCCACCACATACATTGGACAAACCAACAGAAGAATAAGTGCACGCATTGAAGAACATAAGAACTCAGTCAAAAAAGAGGAACCAACATCTTCCCTGGTCCAACACCTTAAAGCCACAGGACATGAAATTGACTTTAAAAATACCAGAACCATTGCCAAAAGTGAACATTTTAATAACAGAATAATCAGAGAAGCCATCGAGATAGAAAAACGCCCACACAGCATGAACAAGCGAGATGATACCTCCCGCCTACCAGCCATTTGGAAACCCGCCCTTATTGACAAACGACTCCCTAACACAAAAAATGATACCAGACCCACACTCACAAAAACCACACAGGATGTCACCACCACACATCCACGCAAAAAACAAACCCAAAGCCACACCGATGACGAGGCACGACCACAAACCAGAAGCCAGACCACAGCTGCATCATTAGCCACTTTAAACCCCTCCAATCCATACATGAAGCAAACTGACACCCTCCATGAAGAGGAGACACGACCACGAACGCGAAGCCAGAAAATAGCAAGGCAGCCCAAAATCTTAAACCCCTCTGCAACTCAGACTAACCTGAGCACAACCAAACAGAACACTCCCCCAGCCAATCAGAGCACAGCCAACCCCCTAACCATTCAGAACACACCTCCACCCAATCAGAACACAGCCAAGCTCCCACCCAATCAGTTCATACCCCCACTGGCAGTTAAAAGGAATAAACAGCTAAGACCACACATTGCTGCTCAAAGCACGAAGCTGAAAGCACCAGCCTGAAGATGACGAATGGGACTTCGTTGAAACGTCGCCAAGACAGTTCCAATTTTACGTGGGAGAAAACCCGAACAACCAAAGACCTACATACAAATACCCGCGATCACCGGGAGGGTTGAAGTAAGAATACTTTACTAAAAATATACTTATACTAAAAAGTTGCCAAGCTTTCGCTGGGGGAACTCCCCAGCATCGTCAGGGCTAAAAGGCCATTACAATAAAGGTGGTTTAAGTAGGTTCAAGTAACGTTTGCGCATGGCTCCTAGACCATGTTACTGGCCCTGATTGGCCAGCTGATAACCAAGATGTGTGTATAACGTTATGTTCTTTTCTTCGGATGCCCTTCCCTATCCCTCCACTATTGGTCTTTGGAGGTATTAGTAACCTTGCATCCCCTCCTCTTCCGATAATACCAACACCTGCCGTATCGGGGGGAGGATTCGATCTGATGTTTTCTTGTGTCTTATGATGGGGATAGGGTTCCACTAACTGGGTTAATATCCCTTCCCAATTGTATACCTCTCTCCTCCTTTGTCGTGTCAACAGCTCTTATCTGAGTATGGTATGCCTCAGCAATCATGTCTTTATTCCCCACCCCAGTCCTCCTTACATCTGTTCCCTCCCGTTGTTTGGCACTCAAACCGCTCTCATTACTCCTCCCCTTACTGATCGAGCGGGTTGTCATTCTATGCTTTCTCTCCCCTCTCCATGTGGGACGCTCCTCCTCGTTGCTATGGGCAACCGCAAACTCCGAGATTTTAACAAGTCTTTTAGGTGTTCCGGCTCCACTGGTATCGCTTCCTCCCTCCTGGGGGGTGGGTGTGAGCCTCACATGGGGTTGTTGGGTGGTGCGTAGATCATCCATATCGGGCGCCCCCTCCCTTTCTTTCTCCGTGCGCGGGGAGTCCGTAGCCTCTATTCCAGCGTCCACATGTTGGGGTGGGAGACTCTCTTGCTGCACGATCCGGCGCCGGTCACCTGGCAAGGGGGTGTTGATGGTATAGTTATTTACGTCCGTATGCAGGCGTTCCTGGCGGTGGGGGGATGCAGCTTCCTGTCCATAACACCGCAAGTGTTGGTATGATCGCTTGCGATGTAATGAGTGGTAATTTGAGTCCCATTTCCGCAGCGCTTATTGCGCTGGATGCAAGTCAATGCGACGATTAATTGAGCTGTCATTTGAGAACCAGGCCTCTTTCAGTAGCCGGCCTCCCTTCGTGGCATCACTAGCTACGATACAGGTATTAACAAAGTCAAATCGGTGGCCCTCTTGCGCCATATGCATCCAAAGTTGTGAATGCTGCTCGCCCCGTTTTATAGCCAATTGGTGTTCATGGAGACGAGTCTTCAGGCGTTTGGCTGTTTCCCCCACATAGTTGCCTTGGCAATTCCTGCAATTGATCTTATAGACAACAGATGATTTCTCCATAGGAGGTAGGGGGTCTTTTGGGCGCATGACTTTAGACTGTACAGTTTGGTTTGGCTTGTGAGCCACCTCTATTCCATGGGGGGCCAGCAATCTGGCCGTGGCCTCTGAGATATTGTTAATGTATGGGAGGGAGATGCATGTTCTCTGTAAGGAGGGTTCTTCTCTACGTTGGTTGGCCCGAAGATGGGTTGTTACGCTATGCCGTCTGATGAATCTTAACGGGTAACCGTTAGAACGGCATATGCGAAAGAGGTGTCTCCTCTCTTCATTCCTATACTCATCCGTACTGCAGTGGGAGTCAACGCGCTTAAATAACGTTTTAATGCAGCTGATTTTATGGGAAACTGGATGATTACTCTGATAATGGAGGATCCTGTCCGTGTGAGTTGGTTTACGGAACACTTTTGTATGTAAGGATCCATCCAATTGGCGATGGAGGGATACATCCAAGAAGGCGAGGGTGTTATGTTTTTCCTCCTCCACAGTAAATTTTATATCAGAGTAGATGGAATTCAATATTCCCATAAATGCAGCTACATGTTGTCTTTTGACAACAGCGAACGTGTCCTCCACGTACCTCACCCAAAACTTGGGTTGGTATAAAGCCATGGCCTTATGTTCAAGTTGCTGGAGGACCACCTCAGCCACAATACTAGAGATGGGGGAGCCCATCGGAGTTCCCTTGATCTGTTCATAGATGGAGCCCTGAAATGTAAAATGGGTTTGGAGGCATATTTCTATAAGTTTCATGAGGTCCTCTGTCTGCAGGGAGTCCTGATGGTGCCCTCCTCCCATGCACATCAACCGTTCTCTCAGGACTGAGATGGCTAAGTCCTGGGGAATGGAGGTGAAGAGGGAGGTGACGTCGAACGAGACCATTGTCTCGTCATCCTCCACTCTGAGAGTCTTGATTCTAGTTAAAAACTCTTCCGCAGACCTGACCATCGTGCTGCTCCCATCTACGAGATGGTTGATACGGGTACTAAGCCATTTGGCTAGTCCCGAGATGGGGGTGCCCCTGAACGATACAATGGGGCGAAGGGGGATACCTCCCTTGTGAATTTTTGGTAGCCCGTAAAAACGGGCGAGAGCCGTGTCACAAGGGCGTATCATCCTCAAGATGTCATCCCCAGTCTTCTTACTGCACTTCAAGCTGTCTAGCAATTTGTTGATTTTATTTTTGAGTGTTACCGTGGGGTCTTTCTCAACTATTCTATAAGCTGATTTATCACCCAGGAGTTCTAATGCCTTTGTTGTATATAGCTCTCTATCCATTACAACAGTCACTCTACCTTTGTCTGCGGGAAGTACGACGATGGTATCATCCCTCTTGAGTTGTATGAGGGCTTCAGTTTCTTCCCTGGACAGGGTGTGATGGTACCTATGGCTAGTAAGCAGCCCTGTGATCTGTTGTCTTATAGAACTCCTGGTATCCTCATCTGTCCCCATGTGAAGCATAACTGGCTCTAGTGCGGCTACAAAGTCTAATGGCTGAGCGTCCATAATTATTCATAATTATGCCTGGGAGTCGCATTTTTACCAATATTCTTGAATATATATATATATATATATATATAAAAAATCAAACAAATAAACGTGAGCACCAGGGAGTATTTAAAAATTTTAGTAAAATTTAGTAAAATTTAATACAATACCAATAAAATCACCATAAAAATTAATAACTAATAAAACGCCTAGCTTTCGTCAGCAACTGCTGACATCATCAGGGCTCAAACTGCCGGTCAGTGGGAGAGTCCTCTTTTATAGATTAGTCAGAGTCTGCACTCGGCTCCTAGATCTTGTCAATGGGCCTGATGCAATAGGCTGTTTCTCAATTGCCGGTTTCTTATTGGCAATGATTGCTTTCTTGCGTTTTCTATTTGTGTAGTTGTCATTGGGTGTTTTCTCTTTGCCAAATTCGGGGTCTGATGAGACATCTCCCCTCTCCTTTTTTGCTTTACTGTCACTCCTATTTCGTTTGGCTGCACCCCCCTCTCCTCCCCTTTTTTCACTCCATTCTGGTTGTCCCATCACATCGCACTGTCTCTTGTTTTCTTTGTGTTTTCCCCAGTCATGGTCTCCGCAGATGTTGTTCGAGTTGATTACTGTCACGCCCCTTGTTTCCTCCTTGCTCCTTGCTTGCACGGTATCATTTTGAGAGTTCTTCCGTGCTGTCCGTTGACACGGGCAGATCGGCATTGCAAGGTGGTTGCCAATAAACAACCAACAGAAGCCCCTTCCCTGGGGGTATGCACATGTTCCAAAAGAGCAAGAGAGCTGTTAAGTGGGAGAATAAAATCCAACATAGCAGGAGGTCCCCCAGATACCTTAAGACATCCAAGAGGAATAACAACACCTCCCAATGAAAGAACAAAGGCCAGAACACACCGGCAAAAAACCCTTACATCAGAGATTCCAGACTGCCCAACGAATGACATCAAAGATATTCATACACATACAATAACAACAAAACATAAAAACAGTGGAGTGGAACCAATTGGACAGTGTATTGACAGCCCCACAATAAAAACTCAATCGCGATTGAAAGAAGAGGACAACTCAGAACACCATAGACAATACGAGGATCGTAATGACAGGTTTATAACGAACATAAAAAAGGGGGGAGAGGAACGAATGACCACCCCATCAACTAACCATATATGCAAGCATAGGGCCACGAGAAAGAGGGGTGTAGGCTCAAACACACAATGCAACAATACCCCCATGAAGAGTGAATGTGTACGAGCCACATTAGATGAAGGCAACGGATCACAACGGAGACTGCAACGTGATGATCGGGGCGACGCTAACGTAATGAGCATCGGAGATGAGAAAGAGGGGGTGAAAATCATAGGAGGTGGTGTATGCATAGGACATGGCCATGAATATATGGGAAGGACAGCGGGGGGGAAAGATGAGAGGAGAATACCCAGCACACAGCCTAATAGAGCGAGAATGAGTAACTGGGAAAGCACGGAGGAAACGAACGGCCAAAAAAGGGGGGGAAGGAATATGCCGAACCCAGGAGCCTGTAGCAAGGAGATAGATAACAACACATGCACGAAGAAGGAGAGTGGAGGAAGCAGAGCAAGTAACGGAGTGGCAGCATCAATCAACATCAAGAATATAACCAACACGCAGAATATATATATATATTCTGAGGTTTTCGCGGGTGTTTGTATGTTGGTCTTTGGTTATTCGGGTTTTCTCTCGTGTCAAATTGGAAGTGTCTTGGTGATGTTTCGACGAAGTCTCATTCGTCATCTTCAGGCTGGTGTTTTCGGCTTCGTGTTTCTAGAAGAGACTTTGTTGAAACGTCGCCAAGACACTTCCAATTTGACGCGGGAGAAAACCCGAAAAAATTTAATAAAATTTAGTAAAATGTCAATAAAATTACAATAAAACCAATAAAATGCCTAGCTTTCGTCAGCAACTGCTGACATCATCAGTATGCCCATAAAGTTAGTTTTTTGATGCTTCTTGATGACAATAAATGTATCGTCCACATAGTGGGCCCAAAATTTAGGTTGATATTGGGCCATCGCTATGTGCTCCAACTGTTGGAGTACTACCTCAGCAATTACACTGGAGATCGGAGACCCCATAGGTGTACCTTTAGTTTGCTCATATATGGTACCCTGAAAAGTAAAATATGTCTTCAAGCATAACTTCACTAATTTTATGAGGTCTTCAGTTTGGAGGGAGTCCTGCTGCTGTTCCAAACTCCTTTGGTTCAGGCGGTCCCTTAATACTGTAACCGCAAGGTCCTGTGGGATGGAGGTGAAGAGTGAAATGATGTCAAAGGACACCATTAGCTCATCCTCATCCACCCTCAGGGTTTTTATCCTACTCAGGAACTCCTCCGCCGATCTTATGGGCATACTGAATTCGGTATACCCAGACATTCAATTCATGATGGAGGAAGAAAATCAGGGTTCACTGGCATTTCTGGACGTACTAGTCCATCGACAGCCAGATGGAACTTTTGACACCAGGGTATACCGAAAACCAACTTGCACGGACAGAATCCTCCATCACAAGAGTAATCATCCAGTGGCCCATAAAGTTAGTTGTATTAGAGCCCTGTTTAAACGGGTGGAATCCCACTGTAGTACTGCCAGAGCAAAAATAGAAGAAAGAAACCATCTCTTTCATATATGCAAGTGCAATGGATATCCAACAAGGTTCATTAGGCGCTATAGTGTGCCACCTGAACCTCGAAGGAATCCATGTACAAATGAACCGACACCACAGACAACGCTGGTTACCCTCCCCTATATCTGCAACGTCTCTGAGGCAACTGCTAGATTACTAGCACCATACAATGTTAAGGTAGCCCATAGACCCAATCAGATGCTACGTGCCGCAATCATGCGCCCCAAGGACCCACTCCCCACCATGGATAAATCAGCAGTCGTCTACAGAATTGACTGTGAGGACTGCCCCAGTAACTATGTTGGGGAGACCGCCAAGAGAGTAAGAACCAGGGTCCATGAACACAAATTAGCGGTAAAAAGGGGCAAACAATACTCTCAGATTGCGACACATATGACTGAATCAGGCCACCGATTTGACTTTGAAAACGTACGTGTCTTGGCCAGTGACAATACGAAAGGGGGCCGCTTGCTTAAAGAGGCATGGCTATCCAATAAGGACTCAATTAATCGGCATATCGATCTTTGCCCAGCCCACTTAACGTTGAGAGCTTGGAGCATGGGTAATCCCCCACCTCACTGGAGACAGCCTAAGGAAACACTGAATATATCAACGGAGAGGATTGTAGAGAAGACTTCCCCCTCTTACCATCCACAGCCCGGGAGTATTCAGACGGAACGCAAACAATGATTGAGACCTCCCCCCCTTCCCAAAATGGTCAGACATCTCCGAGCATCTGAAGGAGCGTCAAGAGACGCAGGAGCATTAATGTGTGGACTAGGGTTTGCACACACACCCCGGGACATCCGGAGGGGAGAGCATCACCTGATAAGAGATCCATATTTAAAATACCCTTGGCGGGGGCATTGAATTGCCTGCCATATTTGGGAGGGGAAAGGGTAGCCTCTCCAGCCCCACTGCCTGTAACAACTCGATCACCCTGTTTAGCAGTACCAACCCGAATGTGCCAACGGGAAGTGTGGAGTGACCCCAATGAAGATGCACAGGGGAGGAACACCAAGAGTGGGGGGCAGAGAGTAGTGAAGACTGATGCTCCTGATTGCCGTATAGAGAACATACAGGGCGAGTTAGTTAAAACTAGGATGGAATGTATAAAGATCGGAGATAAAGAGAGGAGACGCCTGGGAGCAACAACTACCAGATCGTACTCGAAAAGGGGAGAAACAGCCTCATTAGCATGTTTGGTGAATACGACCCGCCCACCCCACCCCGCAATGCTGATTTGCCCGTATCAACAGGCAACACAGAAGAACCCTCAAGGCGGCACCGTGCAAGCAAGGAGCAAGGAGGAAACAGGGGGTGTGATAGCAATTAACTTGAATAACATCTGCGGAGACCATGATTGGAAAACACAAAGAAAATAAGAGACAGTGCATTGCAACGGGGCAATCAGAACGGAGTGAAAAAGGGGGGGATGGAGGTGTGCAACTAAACAAAGTGGGTGTGGCAATAAAGCAAAAAAAGAGGGGGGACGTTCCACCAAACCCCGAATTTGGCAAAGAGAAAACACCCGATGACAGTTACACAAGCAAGAAATGCAAGAAAGCAATTATTGCTAATAAGAAACTGGCAACCGGGAAACAGCCTATTCCATCAGGCCCAATGACAAGATCTAGGAGCCAGGTGCAGACTCTGGCCAATCTATAAAGAGGACTCTCCTACTGACTGGCATTTTGAGCCCTGATGATGTCAGCAGTTGCTGACGAAAGCTAGGCGTTTTATTGGTTTTATTGTAATTTTATTGACATTTTACTAAATTTTATTAATTTTTTTAGCACTCCCTGGTGCTCACATTTATTTGTTTGGTTTTAAATATGGATATACCCAGGGATCATATTTTTAGTGTAATTGTTAACACACACACACACACACACACACACACACACACACGTATGTATATATATATATATATATATATATATATATATATATATATATATATATATATATATATATATATATATATAGTTAATAACACTAAAAATATGAACCCTGGGAATATTCATGTCTAAAATAAAATGAACACCAAGGTATTAATTAAAACTATAAAAGTTTAATTTAAAAACGCCAAGCTTTCACCGTCACCTGCCAGCATCATCAGGGCTGAGCCGCCAGGGTGTGAGAGAGTCATTTTATAGGCAGATCGAGGTCTGCACTCGGCTCCTCGATCTCGTCACCGGACCCAATTGGTTAGATTGTGCTCCGGTGGTTCGTTTCTTTCTGTCCTTCCTAGCTGCGTGTGTATCTTCATCTACCTTCTTTTCTTTGGATTCTAAGGTAGGTGATGTAAACTCCTCGTCTCTCCGATTGTCTCTATCCCTCAATCCATTCCCTCTTTCGGGTTCGAGTGGTAATTTACATTTGTCCTTTTCTTTTCCCCAATCACGTTTCACCCAGTCACTTTCTCTATGAGTATCTTTCCTTTCGTCCTTAACGCCCCTCCCTCGTACCCAACTGTCGTCAAGATGGTCATGCACAGTGTTCCAGACTGGGTGGGGTGGCTCGATAGGTTGTTTTTCTGTGGGGGTGGTCTCATGGTTGTAATTATCTTTGATTATATATATGTATGTATGTGTATATATATGTAGGTCTTTGGTTATTCAGGTTTTCTCCCGCGTAAAATTGGAAGCATCTTGGCGACGTTTCGACGAAGTCCCATTTGTCATCTTCAGGCTGGTGTTTTCAGCTTCGTGCTTCGAGGAGCAATGTTGCAGGCAGCAGTCACAACTGTGACATCATATACATTTCTAAAATTTGGATTGCTAGCAAAGAATTAAGGGAGAACTGGAATAGCTATTTCGAACTCTTTAGCTCTTTTCAACCAGACATACCCTTCTGAGATTTGAACCTGGGCTGTCTGCATGTTAGGCAGCTGTATTAACCTCTAGGCCACAGGCTCTGTCTCACTTTTGCCAGCTGTGTTAGGGAGGGAAGAAACAGGGGAGGAGTTGTCTAGAATGCTGTATGTTACACCCTGTTGCCCAAATATGGGAGAGAGAAATCTTTTGCCTTGTATCAGCTCAAACTAGAGCCATCCACAGGCAGCAGTCACAACTGTGACATCATATACATTTCTAAAATTTGGATTGCTAGCAAAGAATTAACATATATATATGTTAAACAATAAAATATACGAACACCAGGAAGTTACAAAACTATAAAAAGTTTTAATAAAACCAGAATAAAACCAAGCTTTCGCTGGCTTCTGCCAGCATCATCAGGGTAGCGTCCAGTCGATGGGAGAAGCTATTTATAAATGTGGCGCTCTTTGCCCCCGGCTTCTTGACCTCGTCATGGGTCCCAGCCAATCCACCTGTGTTTTGATGGTAGTTTCTGTGTTGCAAGCTGTAATTTCCTCACTTTCCTTACTTGTGCCGGTACCGCAGCTCTTCTTCCCTTCTTTGTATGACTGTAAGTCGGGGGGACTCCTTAATTCTACGTAGTTAAATGTGCACTGTCTGTGTTTATGTTGTCTATTCTCCTCATCCTCCCTCTTAGTACTCCCTATTTCCATTCTCCTCCCCCTGTTTCTCTGTTTACGATCCTCCTTCACAATTATATCCTCATTGTTTGTCTCTCTGGCCCAAGATTCCATTGTGTTTGTATCATCCTGTTTCCCGATCCTTCGTATCACTTTGTTAACTCCCCTTTCTATTTTCTCTTCAATGGGGGTGATTTTAACATCCTCTCCGGAATTCGTGGCACCCACAAGTTGATTGTTAACCCCTTCTCCCGAGGGGGCTGTCCCCTCACTGTTGTTTATACATTCACTCATTACTTGGGGGTATGCAATCCTCCTTAAAGGGAGAGAGGCGGGGTCCTTGCTGTCATGACTTGCATCTCCTTGTACATTCCTGCGGGGGGTCGTTCCTCTCAAATGTCTGTGGGAGCGTGTGGAGGCTCTAAGATTATAACAAACAGGCTTCCCATCTCCCCGTAGTTCTCCTGCATTCCCAAGGTGAGAACAGCTCAATAGGGAAATGTCATTAGTGGAGTTAGTTGCAGGATCACCGGTGGAGTTACACATGACATTTCAATCATTCCAATCATGATTGTTTAATAGTCTGGGGTCTGTACAAGATCACTTCTTTGTCAAACTCCTCGCTGTTCCTGGGGAGACCCTCGATTCATCGGCACTTGGCTCTTGGTTGTCAATACACTCCTGTGCCCATGGGTGATGGGCATATGTTTCAGCAGGTGGAGAGTTACTCAGCTGCTGATTATTCCCTATCTGGGCATTTCCAAGGCTCGTCTCCTCCGTCAACCCTCTTTGCTGAAGGCACGTAATGTTACATTGTTTTCCTCCAGAGGGACGGTCACGCATTGCCCATGCTCTTAATGTTACATGTGCTGGGCATAGGTCCACATGTCAGTTGATGGATTCTTCATTGGAGAGCCACGCTTCTTTAAGGAGCCGGCCCCCCTTCGTGTTGTCACTGGCCATCACCTGCACGTTATTAAAATCGAACCTATGCCCAGATTCTAGCATATGCGCTCCGATTTGGGAATATTGGTCACCTCTCCTTACCGCCAACTTATGCTCGTGAATTCTAGTTTTGACACGTTTGGAGGTCTCCCCCACATAATTGGCAGAGCAACTTTCACAGTTGATCCTGTAAATGACATTGGACTTCTCTATGGTGGGGAGTGGGTCTTTCAATCTCATCACCTTAGATCGCAACGTCTGGTTGGGGTTATGTGCCACCCTCACGTCATAGGGTGCCAATAGCCTAGCTGTGGCTTCTGAGACGTTGCTAATGTAAGGGAGAGTAATGCGAAGTCTCTGTGATGTATGTTCTTCTATTTGCGACCTGATGGGGAGGGGGGGGGTCTGGATGGTAGTCCATGGAATCTTGGGCTACAGAGACAAACAATGAGGATATAATTGTGAAGGAGGATAGTAAACAGAGAAACAGGGGGAGGAGAATGGAAATAGGGAGTACTAAGAGGGCGGATGAGGAGAATAGACAACATAAACACAGACAGTGCACATTTAACTGCGTAGAATTAAGGAGTCCCCCCGACTTACAGTCATACAAAGAAGGGAAGAAGAGCTGCGGTACCGGCACAAATAAGGAAAGTGAGGAAATTACAGCTTGCAACACAGAAACTACGATCAAAACGCAGGTGGATTGGCTGGGACCCATGACGAGGTCAAGAAGCTGGGCGCAAAGAGCGCCACATTTATAAATAGCTTCTCCCATCGACTGGACGCTACCCTGATGATGCTGGCAGAAGCCAGCGAAAGCTTGGTTTTATTCTGGTTTTATTAAAACTTTTTATAGTTTTGTAACTTCCTGGTGTTCGTATATTTTATTGTTTAACATGAGTCTACCCAGAAATCACCGTTTTGTTTTTAATATTCTTAAATATATATATATACACACACACACAAAATAAGAAAGAAAAACGAACACCAGGATATAATAAACCAGACTGTTTAATATAAACAAGCCTGTGGTTAAAAAGAGTCACTAAGCTTTTGTCAGGCCAAACTACCGCCATCATCAGAGTTGGAGTAAAAGGAGATCAGGAAGGCAGCTCATATAACCTCCTGCCTCTGCTCCCGGCTCCTTGAGTGCGTCATTGGCCTGTTGATTGTATTAATCCGTACTGCGCAGAGTTGTTCCGCATCAGGTAAACTGTCCTTGGCTCCGCTAGTTGTTTTATGATCCTCAAGTGCTCTTTTAGAGCATGTGCAAGCACTTGGAGTGTGGCTGTCAACCAGTCCCTGCACCCAGTCTCCCTCCCTCCCAGGGCCATTATCCTCCCCCACCCCCAAGGCTATTGTCATCTCCCCCGTAATTCCTCCGGCCCAGTCTTGCAAAAAGCAGCTGTTCCAGCATTCCTGCTCTGCGTCTTCCCCCTCCCTCCCCCTCCTTCCAGATAGCCTCTGCCCATCCATCCCCGGCTTAGGGCCATTTTGTCCATCATCTCCACCCATGGGAGTCGTGGTCACCTCACCTGTAGAGCTATCATCCCAATTATGCAAGATGCCAAGGACAGTTTGCCTGATGTACAACAACTCTGTGCTGTACGGATTAATACAATCAACGGGCCAATGACGCGCTCAAGGAGCCAGGCGCAGAGGCAGGAGGTTATATGAGCTGCCTTCCTGATCTCCTTTTACTCCAACTCTGATGACATCAGTAGTTTGGCCTGAAAAAAGCTTAGTGACTCTTTTTAACCACAGGCTTGTTTATATTAAATAGTCTGGTTTATTATATCCTGGTGTTCGTATTTCTTTCTTATTTTGTTAACATAATGCCCAGGATTCACATTTTTAGCATTTTAAAAGACACACACATATATAAAAGCAGACACAGAACACCATGATGGCTTGAAGATATGCATTTCAAAGAATATGTTACACCACTTTTTAAAGGGCTGGTAATTTGAAAAGGACACATAACTCAGTGATAGTAAAAAGCTTTGCATGGAGAAGTTTTCAAGTACTGTACAATCCCTTGCACATCTTCAGATAGTGATAGGAAAGATGCAGCCTTCTCCAAACCCTAAAGGACTATTGTCAGTCAGTATAGTCTAGGACCTGCAACAGCATATGACCCATCAGATACTATTGAACTACAATTCTCAGCATCTTCACTAATGGCCATCCTGGCAAGGGCTGCTGGAAGTTGTGTAAGCAGCAACTGAAGGACCCAGGTTTTCTCTGGAGATAGGTGAATCAATGTTCTGAATATACATTGTCTTTGCTGTTTAGGGATAGCTTACTAGTGAAGAACATTCTTTACAAAAACTGCAGGTTCCCTCTTCAGGCAGGACTGGGAAAGAGTCCTTGCTGAAATCCTGAAGAATGACTTTTATGAATTGCACAGTGAAAGTCATCAAGATAGTCCAGATATCTTCCCAAAAGCTCATAATTAAATCAGTTTCAGGGGTATACATGGCACTTCACTCTGCAAACCATGAAGACTCTTATTTAGTTGTGTGTTGTGCCTGTCATTAACAGTTCCATTCTTTCAAGATCTGGCATTGCAATTCCTCATCATGAAAGGCAGAATACAAATCAGATGGATGGATGGGTGTTGTCTCCTCCTCCTGTGTTATCATTGTGCATGCAGTTCTTCATGTATGGATTCCACCTAGGCTTTTGGTGAAAATACAGAGTAGGTCATAATCAAGGGAAGTAGGAGCAAACCCATCTCCTGATACTCCACACCAGTGGTGGGATTCAAATATGTGAACAACTGGTTCTCTGTGTGGATGCTGCTTCTGGAAGTCCGTTCTGGGCCTGGGCAACAAAAAATTAGCTACTGGTTCTGCCGAACTGGTGCAAACCGGCTGAATCCCACCAGTGCTCCACACCCATTGTTCATACATTCATGGTACATCTGTGCAGTGCTTTAAATTCAAATCCTGCAAGCCAATAACCTTAAGAGAGGGCATACTGCTCCTCTTTCCAGTATATAAGTTCAATCTGTATTTGTTTTTCAAATAATGAGTAAACCTTCTTAAGGAGGAAAGAATAGTTCAAAGGAGAGATTCCAAGGAGAGAGTCTGCATATGCCTAATGGAATTACCTGGGTGAGGAGGACCCAAGACCCAACTGAGCCAGAACCATGAAACTAAGGACCTTGGTATATTCCTATAAAGAGCTATGGAATTTCCAACTTGGTCTGTATAGTGGTGCAGAGAGGCAAAGTGGAAAGCAGAGAATACAATAGACTTCTCAGGAGCATTTAATTTGTATGGGAAATCTGCCTTTTAGTGCACAGCTTCCATGGCAAGCTGAACTGAACCAATGAAATGGGTACATAAAAATCCAGTAATTTATTTTTTTAAATATGTTTTATTGATTTTTTAACATAATCACCTTAATATTTGGTAAACAGCGTGTTGTCTGGGTTTGCATTTAAGAAACAATCAATAACAATTAGTTTAATTCTATAGTCCACATACTGGCTTTGCTTGATTTTCTTTTCTTCCAATAATATTCTCTTTTGCCAACCTTGAATTAATACAATTCTTATTATTTAAATGAATGACAATTAAATATAGACATTTCTAATGTTTCTGCAAATAACAACCATATCAATATAAAGCTTTTCTAACTGATCATCTTGATTGTCTCATCATATATCCTGTTTACAAAATTTTTATTTAAATTTGTTTTCCCCACCATATTAAAAACATTCTTACTGGTTAACATTTTCTCAAAATTGATTACACTTAAGTATTTAAGTCTTTTTCTTCATACAGACCATCCCAACACTTTTAGAAAAGATCAAGAACAGGAAAGTAAGGAAAAAAGAAAAAAAAAGAAAGAAAGAAAAGAAAAAGAAATAAGAAAATAGTATACTACTCAAAATACATGTCCCTCTTAGGCTAATGAACATTTACATCCAATTTTTTTCTCTTCTTCTTAACCATATTCAAACGTATGTTTAATCTTTAAATATTCCATTTAATGAATCCAATTATCTAATCTTTTGAATCTATTTGAAACATTTTTGTCCATTTGAAATTTTCTCAAGATCGATTACGCTGAAGTATCTGAAACATTTCCTTTATATCAACCATACCAACATTTTTATATTTCTCATGTCAAAAAACAAAACACAAAGGAAAAAAGAAAGAAAAAAAACTATGTTACTTGAGGGGCTCATCCCTCTTAGACTAAAATTCATTTATATCCCAATTCTTTCTATTTCTTTATCCATATTCAAACAAATGTTTAATTTTTAAATATTCCCTCTGATAAATCCCATCATCTAATTTCTTAATTCTCACTTTAGACTTTTTTTTTTGCCAAACATCTTTCCTGATCAATATGCTTTGCTGAATCAAAGAGTCTTCCCATAGGACTTCTGGTGGATCTGCGCGCGCGATGGCGGCTACTTTGTAGCCGTCCTCCTGGGTAAGTGTTTGAATCGCTATGAACAGCGGCCATCAGCTGTTCAGCGGTTCAAAATCCCCCTCCCGGGCAAAGGGGGGGGGAAGAGGGTTGTCTGAATAGTGGTAGAGCCACTCTCATGCACCCCCAAGGCTTTTTTTGGGAGGGTGAGAGGAGTGCTCCCACGGAGTTCAGACTGTCTCCGCTTCCCAGCTGCTTTTGTCCCTAGGGACAAAACAAGCCGCTGCAACCACCTCCGCGATTAAAGTGATCTGGTGAGTTTTTTTTAGAGGCGGACAGAGCTGAGTAGAGGATTTAGCTTTTGCTTTCTTTGATTTTATTTGGATTTTAAGTTTAAAGATTTACTTTTACTTTTATATTCCCTCTTTTTATTTTTTTCCTTTTGTTGAAAGGGAAAGTAAAATGGCGATCGGCAAGCCTTTCGGTTTTTTGTTTTTTTTTTCCTTTGGGAAGGTAGAATGGCGATCGGCAGGCTTTTTGGTGTTTTTTTTATCCTTTTTTTTTTAATGATTGGAACGGAATGTGGATTTGATTTTGATGTTGGGTTTGGATTTTAGAAGCATTATTATTTTTGTTTAACTTCTTTGTTTTGCTTTTTGTACTTTTAAAAAAATGGAATGGATTTTTTCTATTTAATTATTTTTTTCTTCTTCCCTTTTCTTTTTTTAACTCCTTTGTTTTTATTATAATGATCTCCTTTTGAAGGATTTTTTGATTTTTTGGAGTTAATCTCTCTTTTTCTTTTGTTTAATTTTTGTAACTTTTAAGAAGGAGTAAAGATTTTTCTAAGATGGCTCCAAAGCGTTCAGTATCTTTTTGTTATAATGATCTCCTTTTGAAGGATTTTTTGATTTTTTGGACTTAATCTCTCTTTTTCTTTTGCTTAATTTTTGTAATTTTTAAGAAGGAGTAAAGATTTTTTTTAAGATGGCTCCAAAGCGTCCAGTAATTCCTACAGCTCCTAAGGTGGTTTCTTCTTCGGTGTTATCATCAGTGCAACAACCTAAATCAATAGCTTCACCCTCTTCCTTGGTACAGCCAATAATTGTGAAGGATTTGCAAGATATGATGGGAAATGTTATATCTCAAATTAGGGCAGAAATGAAAGAGATTTTAGAGGAAAATAATAAGATTTTGAGGCAAGAGATAGTTTTGGCTCTAAAAGGAGTTGCCTCTGTTCTTGAAAAGCTGAACTCTCGTGTAGAAGAGGTAGAAGAAAAAGTGGAATTGATGGAGGGAAAATTTGAAAGCATAGAAAAAGAAATGGAAAATGAGATTCTTATGCTTCAATATAGACAAATGGAATATGCCTTAAGAATCAGAGGTTTGGGAGAGTCTGTGCAAGGAGATCTGAGAGAGATGGTTGCAAAGGACTTTGCTGTGATTTTGAATAAAGAAAAAGAGGAAATACTTAGTGAAATTGAAAAATTATTTAGAGTTAACTCTGTGGTGGCAGTGCAAAAGAATTTGCCAAGAGATGTGGTAATTTACTTTGGGAAAAGATCCCTGCGCAATGAAATTATACAAGCTTTTTATAAGAAGAGATTTCAAATTGCTTCACAAGATGTTATAATTCTAAAGAAGATCCCATCTAAAATTTTAAGAAGAAGAAAGGAGTTTGCTTTTTTAGCAGATGAACTTAAAAAGAGACGAATCTTGTTCAGATGGGATGTTCCGATTGGAATGGTGGTGAATTACCTGGGGATATGTTATAGACTTAATACTGTTTCTCAAGCAAAAGACTTTTATACTTCGGTCCTGGGGGTATGTTCATCGCCATCTATTAAGTTTAAAGCTTTGGAAGAAAAGAAGGTAGAATTGCAGTCTGAAGAGCCTATACTTATGAAAATTGGGAAACCTCAGTTTGAGGGGCCTCAACAAGTTGAGATGGAGGAGCAGAGGATAACCTGTGCAACATATAACTGTAAAGAAAAGGAGCAACAGAAGAAGGTTAAGGAAGCCTCACAACTATTGGTTTCTGAATCTGCGGGAGAAGTAGGATTTATAAATTTTTTGGAGCAACCTTTAAGGGTAGAATTGCAGTCTGAAGAGCCTATATTAATGAAAAATGGGAAATCTCAGTTTGAGGGGCCTCAACAAGTCGAGATGAAGGAGCAGAGGACAACTCGTGCAACATATAATCGTAAAGAAAAAGAGCAGCAGAAGAAGGAGTTTAAGGAAGCCTCACAAGTATTGGCTCCTGAGTCTGCGGGAGAAGCAGGATTTATAAACTTTTTGGAGCTACCTTTAAGGGCAGATTTCAAAGCACTTCTTTCGAGATTTATGGATAAGAGAGACTGACAAGGATGGAGATCAAATGAAAATTCTAGATAAGAAGTTTAAGTTTAAGTACTTAGTTTAAGTATTCAAAAGAGTACTGAGTCTGTGGGAGAAGCAAGATTTACAAACTTTTTGGAGTTAGCTTTAAGGGCAGTTTTCAAAGCACTTCTTTTGAGGTTTATGGACAAGAGAGACTGATAAGGAATGTGTTTATTGTGGATGGAATTTGTTATTGGTAAAGATTTAAATGTGTATAAGGGAATTCTAATGGTTTATGGACAAGAGAGACTGATAAGGAATGTGTTTATTGTGGATGGAATTTGTTATTGGTAAAGATTTAAATGTGTATAAGGGAATTTTAATGTTTTAAGTAATGTTTAAATTTGTGTTTTGGAGGGAGTTTATAAAGAATGATGGATAATAACATAAGTATGATATGAAAAGGTTCAGAGTATATTATAATGTGTTTAATGATTGGGTTTTTTATTATTATTATTATTATTTTTAAGAGAAGATAACTTGTTTAATTAAATGTACCTAGATTTGTTTAGGATTTATATGTCTTTTAAGTTTTTTTTTTTGATAGGAGAGAAGATTATGGAGATTGAATGAAAATCTTAGATAAGAAGTTTAAGTTTAAGTATTTAGTTTAAGTATTCAAAGAGTATTTAGTTTTAATGGTATAATGAAGGTTTATATGTTTATTTTTGTGTTCTAGGATAAAGAAAGAGGGAGAGATTAGATTTTATATTGTAGGTATAGATATTCAAAGAAAGTAATGTTTAAATTTGTGTTTTGGAGGGAGTTTATACAGAATGATGGATAATATAAGTATGATACTAGAAAATGTTTAGAGTATATTATAATGTGTTTAATGATTGCAATTATTATTTTTTAGAGAAGATAACCTATTTAATTTAATGTATTTAGATTTGTTTAGGATTTATATGTGTTTTAAGTTTTTCTTTTCTTTTTTTGAAAAATTTTAATTAAGCCTGTACTCAGCTCTGGGAAGGTTGGGGGAGGGTTTGGGAGGTTTGGGGAGGTGGGGGAGGGTATGGGAGGGTGGGGGGGTTTGGGGAGGGGATTTGTTTTGTAAAATTTAAAAAACTTTCAATAAAAAAAAAAGAGTCTTCCCATAGTCTTATGAATGTTGTTACAGGTACAAAGGACAAAACAGATGTTTTTATAGGAAGGTTTCATCCCTTCATATTCATTGAAGATCTTTTCCTATCTTTCTCTCTTAATTTCACTTATCATTTTTTCTCTCTCAAGTTCTCATAGTTCTCCTGGCAGCTTTGTAATCCATTTTGTCAAAACTTTTTTCTTGTCCTCAGGCTTATTTTGTAATCTTAGAGTATAAGTTATCTTTTCCATGTCCAGTATTTCCTGTATATTTTTTTCCACCTGAGTTAAGTCATACTTCTTTTTATTGTTAGGTTTCATCTTTAAATCTCTTTCCTCTGGCTCATATTCAGTTGTCTGTTTTATCTGCTTGCTCTCTATTTTTATTTTCTGAGAATTTTTGTGTTGTACAGTTAAATTGGAGATGTGTTCATTTATATTTTCAAAGTTATTTTTAATTTCCTCATGGTTTGAGATCATTGTTGTTTGAATTAGTTGCAACATAGCATACATCTCCTCCTGGAAAGTGTTTGTTTTTTCTTGGAACATTCTTTCTGCAGATCTCTGGTTTTCCATAATAGCCCAAAATCAGGGTTTTCCTTCCTCGGCAGACAGCTTTACAGTCACAGTTAACTAGGTATTTGTAATCCAGAAAGGTCAATTTTTTTCCTAAAGTTTATAATCCTCGCTTTGTAGATAGCCCAAAATGTTTTCTTTCTTTTTTTTTTGTCACAGCTGTTCTCTGTTATTAAAACTTTGAAGGTCACCAGAAACAAATTTATCTTTTCCTGGGCTTTGCCAGTTCCTTTAATAGAGCAACTACTGTTGTATATTTTTATCCACCACTAGATGTCAGCACCAGTTCGTTTTTCAGTAATAGACAATTATTTTCTTTTTATTTTCATGATTTGAAAGGGAAGTCTTAGGAAATTCCACCAATTTCAAACTTATCCAGATTTAAGTCTTATATTCATTTCATTTCAGTATATTTCTGTTCCCCCTAAAAGGTTTAATTTGCCGCTTCCATCTGTAGGAGGGTGGGGCAAAGATCTCCCTCCTTCTCACTTTTTGAGGCTTTTTCCTTCTTGGGTTTTTTTTCCCCAGGAAATCAATTATCAAGTAGAAGAGAGAAAATCAATGTTCTTACCCAGTTCCAAGCACGTTGTTTACAATCAGCTTAAAATAGTGCTTTTGGGCTTTGGCTGCTTATCGCTTGGGCTAGCCTTTCACCTGCTGGTTTCTGAAGGGCTTTTCCCGAACCGATCGGATCGACCGCCATCTCTCCTCAATCGGCAGGACTTCCTTCCTTCTGTGTTGCCTCTTCGGGGTTACTTCAGGCCCATTTAGGGGCCCCTAGCAGGCAAAAATTGGCTGTAGGGTGCGGAGCCCTGTGATCCCTTGGCTGCTGAACTACTGTGCAAAACCGGAAGCCAAATCCTGGAATTTCTGATGAGGAGTTTTATTGTAGAAAAGCTAAGAAGTCATTTTAGAATAAATCCACTGACTATCATGTATCAAATGTGAGCCCTATTTATGAGTCCTATGTATAGTAAAACCAATGTTCACCTCTTCCCCAAACTAAGCAATACATGGTTGGACCTGGTTGCCATCTATCTCTTGCTTTGATAACAGACAGATCTGATATCAGGTTGTTGTCCTCTGACCATTTATGAATTGTTACAACAAAAGCTCATATGCATTGCCATTATTTCTGGGCCCCATTGCCATTCAAAAGCAAAAGAGAAACATGTGCATTGACATCATCTGGCCTAGCATGACCTGCACAAATTTGACTTCATTCAGTCCTTGAACACCACTTCTTTTGTGGTTTAGGAATCACTTTTCTAGTTTAAGAATCCAGCTGAGCTCTCTCATGCATTTTTTCTAGTTATACAAACCTGGATCTGAGCAGCAACCTTCCACCTCCTTACCTGAGTTTCCACACAATGCAGTACTTTGCTGAAACCAATGATTTTAAAATCCACTGAAGCAATTCAGCTTTATGCCAACTGCAGGGACCGCCTGACTAGACTGTGTTCTCTTGTTCTTTTACATTTAACTGCCCACTTTGAAATTCAGATAGTAAGGTGCAACATCAAATTCTACTTCAACACTATCCACAAGAGGGACAAAAAGACTACTGATTCCTAATTGAAATTTTTAGAATTTTTTAAAATTTTGAAAAAATATTTCATATATTTTTTAATTTTTGAAAATGTTTGCAATTTTTTATGTTTAGATGAACATTTGGAATTTTTTTAAACATTTGAAAAAAATCTTTTAAATTTTGACAGCAAGAAAAGTAGCCTAGTCTTTTCCAAGAAAAAAAGGCATATGTTGGTGATAGGAGATTCACTTCTCAGCGGAACGGAATCTGCAATTGGTAGACCAGACAATCAATATAGGGAGGTATATTGTCTCCCAGGAGTGAAAATCAAAGGTGTGACTGAGAGCCTTATAAAATAATGAAGCCCACAGATTATTATCCCTTTCTTCTCTTTCATGTGGGGACAAATGATACGACAGTGAACCTGAAAACAATATCAAGAGACTATGAGCAGCTCAGCAAGAAAGTCAAAGAGTTAGGAGCATAGGTGTGTTTTCATCTGTACTTCCAACAAAAGGTCAACATCCAATGAGGGAGCAAAGGTTTTTACAAATAAACCACTGGTTTAAGGGATGATGCCACCAAGAGAACTTCAGATTCCTAAACCATGGTCCACATTACCTACATGAAGGGTATCTGGCAGGGGATGGGATGCACCTCACAAGAACCAGGAAGAATGTATTTGGAAAACAATGAGCTCAGCTTATCTAAAGGGATTTAAACTAAAACTGAGGGGGGAGGGTAACCAATCTTTAGGATCTTTAGGACCTAATCCCAAACATAAACCCCAGGACAACCAATCAAACAAGGAGGTAGTGAGTGATGGGAAGGAAGGAAAACTCAGATATAAAACAGGAGATGTAGGAAGCAAACTCAGGGCCAGCCATAAAGGACTCAGATGCCTATACACTAATGCTCAAAGTTTGCGGAACAAATAGGGTGAACTTGAAAAACTTGAAGGGCAGGTATGATATATTTGCCAGTACCAAAACTTGGTGGAATGAAACACATGACTAGAATTTGCTGCTGGAAGGATATAAACTGTTCCAAAGAAACATACCTAACAAAAGAGGAGGTGGAGTTGTATTATATGTAAGAAATCACTAAACCTCTACAGAAATGCATAAAACCAAGGATGAAAGCCTTCTTGAATGCATATGGGTTAATATAAAAGGAAAAAAGAATGACATTGCCATAGGTGTATACTACAGGTCACCCAACCTGTTGTGATTCCGTGCCAGCCTGTGCTCACAACAGCTGAGTCTGAGGAATCTGAGGAGGAGGTAGAGGAGGCATTTGAAGGGCCATCAGGGGCAGAGGGAGGCTCTGATGAATTACAGGACTCATGGTTTGATGCAGAGCCTGGGCCCTCCAGTCATGTTCCTGATGAAGCTCAGCTGTGTGAGGAGAATGAGTCAGACTCGGAAGACTCACACCTAATGGACTTGCTAATTGACGCACGCACACGTCCTCAATTAGCAAGAGTAAATCAGCAGCAGTCAATGTGACTACTCCAGAGTAAAAGGAGAAGGCAATGAGAGGCAACGCCTTGGGACTGCTGTATAAAAAGAGGAGGTGTGGGCGGTGCTGGTTGCTGAAGGCAACCGTTTGCAAAGTGCTTCTTGGAATCCTGGTCTGTTCGTCTTGCTTGTGACTACTCTTCTGTTTGCATCGTGTTTCCTGTGGACTATTTCCTTTCTTTGGACTTGAGTTTTCCTGTTTGTGTTTTTGGACTATTTGTCAGGTTTGTCACCCATATTAAAAGGGGTTTGTTTTGTTTTAAAGTCTCCAGCCTATTGTATCAGCAGGGGTTTGGTCCTTGTGCCTTTAACAAGGACGGCAATAGGCTGGGATAGAACAACAGCAAACTTCCACGCAGATGACACCATTCTTAGCCAATGTGGGATATCACCCTCGGTTTTTCCCTCTTTCCCCGCTAGACTCACCGGTACCAACAGTGAACGACTACATGGCAGAGTTACAGGCGATCCATCGATTGGTGCAGTGACAGTTAGAGAAGGCCAAGGCTGACTACAAAAGGTTTGCTGATCGGTTGAGGCGGGATACGCCTCCACTAATGGTGGGAGATCGGGTATGGCTGTCCACCAGGAACCTACCGTCAACCCGGCCAGCCAACAAATTAGACCACCGATACGTTGGACCGTTCCCAATTGAGGCTGTCATCAATCCAGTCACCTATCGCTTAACTCTGCCATGTTCCCTGCGGGTACATCTGGTCTTTCACCGTTCTCTGTTGGTCCCTGAGCAACCGGCGAGTCCACTTCGCCGAGCCGAACCTCCCCCACTGGAACAACGTGATGGAGACACTGCTCCCGAGTACGAGGTTGCCAGCATTCGGGACTCCTGTTGGGTGAAAGGTCGCTTCCAGTACCTGATTGAACGGAAAGGCTACGGACCGGAGGAGTTCACCTGGGAGGATGCGATCACCGTTCATGCTCCTGCTGTCATGGTTCCGAAAGAAGCAGGTTTTCAAAGAGCTTTGAGGCTTTATTTACCTTAAAGAATCCTTTTATTTCTGCAAAGCTTTGGCACGTACATAATGAAGCCAAAAACTGAATCCTCCCACCCCCAATCACCCGAAACAAAGCATAACTCACTCCTTCGTTTTACAGTCATCAATCACATTCTCCAATTAGTTTGAAGTGTGAACTTTCTCTCCCGTAACTACTCTTATTACAGCTGACCTTGGAAATACTGTACTGAATTATTGTTATGGTTAACTCTCCCCCAAGTACATATTTTCCCACCCGCTATTCTAACATTGTCTGACTTTTAACTCTAGAAGTGATATGCAGGTTAAATAAAACATGTTTGCTTCTTCATATATGGCAAGCAAGAACATCCGATGTTAGCAGTCTTGACATCCGGCCCCCCTTACAAAAAGGACAGATCCTGGAATGTAAACAAAAGCATAGGTTAAGGGTTATTTTTCGGTTTGTTGGGGTGTTTCACATGAAACCTTTTGACGAGCCTGTCTGCTTTCACCTCACTGGATTTCACCCAGGTGGCTTCAGACAACGGGTATCCCTTCCATTGTACTAGGTACTGCAATTTCCCTTTAAAGATTCTAGAGTCAAGAATACGTTTCACTTCATAGTGGGTCTGTCCTGCAACTACAAGGGGCCCAGGTGCCTTCTTCAGGGGAGGTGTTAAAGTGGAGCCCCGATAAGGTTTCAACAAGCTACAATGGAAAACTGAGTGAATTTTCCCTAAAAGTCTAGGGAGTTTTAGTTCTACGGTGACCGGATTGATGATCCTTACTATGAGGAAAGGCCCCAAGAATTTTGGTCCCAATTTCTTGCTGGGCAATTTGAGGTGTAAATACTTAGTTGACAAATAAACCTTTCCCCAACTTGGAATGTTCTTTGGGGAGCCCTCTTTTTATCAGCCTGCTTTTTATAGGTTTCAAAAGTCTTTTTTAAAGCAGTTTTTGTGTTTCTCCAAACTTCTTCCCACCCTTTCACCCACTGGTCAAGTGTCTGGGAAGCGGAGGGCACCTGAGGATATTCAGGTATTGGGCTGAACTCTTTTCCTGTGGCCACTCTGAAAGGCATGTAGCCAGTGCTGCTGTGTGCAGAATTATTGTACGCCACCTCGGCAAAAGGGAGGAGATCAGTCCAGTTCGTCTGTTGGTAAGAAATGTAGCATCTAAGATATTGCTCCACCATTTTGTTAGCAGATTCTGCAGCCCCATTTGTGGCAGGATGAAAAGCAGAGGATAACCCTTGAGATGATCCAATTAATTTAAGAAAACTCCTCCAAAACTTCACTGTGAACTGCACCCCAAGAAACCAAAAAATAACCCTTAACCTATGCTTTTGTTTACATTCCAGGATCTGTCCTTTTTGTAAGGGGGGCCGGATGTCAAGACTGCTAACATCGGATGTTCTTGCTTGCCATATATGAAGAAGCAAACATGTTTTATTTAACCTGCATATCACTTCTAGAGTTAAAGTCAGACAATGTTAGAATAGTGGGTGGGAAATTATGTACTCGGGAGAGTTAACCACAACCATAATTCAGTACAGTATTTCCCAGGTCAGCTGTAATAAGTAGTTCACACTTCAAACTAATTGGAGAACATGATTGATGACTGTAAAATGAAGGAGTGAGTTATGCTTTGTTACGGGTGATTGGGGGTGGGAGGATTCAGTTTTTGGCTTCATTATGTACGTGCTGAAGCTTTGCAGAAATAAAAGGATTCTTTAAGGTAAATAAAGCCTCAAAGTTCTTTGAAAACCTGCTTCTTTTGGAACCATGACATCTGGGTTCGGATAGAGATAGGCCCAGCGATTCAAGTGAGAACGCACTTGGTTCAGAAAAAAAATCAGCTTCTCTGGGTCCCCATCAAAGGTTGCTCTGAAAGGTGATGCAAATACAGGCTGTTGCGGCCCCCACTGGGGCTGTTGCTGCTGGCCCCACCCTGGCTGCTGGTTCCAAGGCTGCTGGACTCCCCTCTGCACTTGTGGCCCTTCCAGTTGCTGTTGGCCCTATCCTGCCTGCTGATCCAATGGCTGCTGAGCTCTCTGCTGTCGACGTGGCACCCCCCAGTTGCAGTTGGCCCCACCCTGGCTGTTGTTGCCGTACTGCGATTACTGGCCTCTCGAGTCATTGGAGGTCTTCCACAGGTTGCTGTCTGGGCGGGGGTTGCTGCTGTCTTTTCTGCTGCTGGCCAGTGGGGGCTGGTAGTGCCCCCTGCTGCTGTAGGCTTCTCAATCGTGGCTGTGCAAGTGGGGGTTGTAGTGGTCTTCTCTGCTGTTGGGCTGCAGGGGCTGGTGATGCCCTCTGCTGCTGCAGGCCCCCCAATGGCTGCTGGACGAGTGGGGGTTGTTGCTGGGCCTCCCTCATCTGCGGGCCCACCGGCTGTTGCTCTCCTGGCTTTTGCACCACCCCAAGCTGCTGCAAGGCCTCTATTAGTTGATGTAAGCTCAGAGATGGCTGATCACTCATCTGTGGGGGTTGCCCAATTCCCAATTGCTGCAGCGGCCCCAGGCTGGGGTTTTCTCTCTCTGTGGGGCTGGAGGCCCTGGCAGGGGACCCCAGGGTCTGAAAGGCTGTTTGATCTGCAAGAGAGGGGCCGGGGGCCTCTCTCAATGGGAGCTGCTCTTTGCTCCTCACTTCTAATTCTTCAAATCTTTCTGCCAAGTATTCTAATGACCCACTGCAAGCTGCAGGTGGGTATTTCCACTCACCCGAGTCTTCAGTGACAGACGGCCAGGCAGCTCTCCACTGGTGTGGGGGATGCAATATGTAAGAATCATGCTCATCTGCTGGCAGGGCTGTATGGAAGCCTCCAGAGCCTCTGCTCGGCTTATCCCAGTCTGATGACCAAATCAGCTCTCCTGATAGTTTTGGCTTTGCTCCCAGCTGGGGGATCTGCAAGAATTTCTTCTCCACCAGCTGACTAGCTGTCGCTCCCCTCCCTGGGGAAGCTGCTGCTGCATGCTGTTGCTCCCCCCCCCCCCCCCCCGGAGAAGCTGCTGCTGGGGGGGTGCTGGCCTCAGGCATTTCTTCCGCTTCCATGATGAGATCTTCCCCAAATCTTTGTCAAACTATCCCTGTTAGTTTAGGGATAGTGACTGGGGTAAGGGACCCCTAAATGGTTTTAAAAGTTTGTGGTTTTTGGCTTGATGTCATGGTTCTGAAAGAAGCAGGTTTTCAAAGAACTTTGAGGCTTTATTTACCTTAAAGAATCCTTTTATTTCTGCAAAGCTTCAGCACGTACATAATGAAGCCAAAAACTGAATCCTCCCACCCCCAATCACCCGTAACAAAGCATAACTCACTCCTTCATTTTACAGTCATCAATCATGTTCTCCAATTAGTTTGAAGTGTGAACTTTCTCTCCCGTAACTGCTCTTATTACAGCTGACCTTGGAAATACTGTACTGAATTATTGTTGTGGTTAACTCTCCCCTGAGTACATACTTTCCCACCCGCTATTCTAACATTGTCTGACTTTAACTCTAGAAGTGATATGCAGGTTAAATAAAACATGTTTGCTTCTTCATATATGGCAAGCAAGAACATCCGATGTTAGCAGTCTTGACACCTGCCTTGGTGACTGCCTTTCATGAACAATTCCCATCCTGACCGGCATCTAGATCGGCAGACCCGGGGGAAGGGCCCTGCGGTGCGGGATAGTGTCGTGATTCCGTGCCAGCCTGTGTTCCCAACAGCTGAGTCTGGGGAATCTGAGGAGGAGGTGGAGGAGGCATTTGAAGGGCCATCAGGGTCAGAGGGAGGCTCTGATGAATTACAAGACTCACAGTTTGATGAAGAGCCTGGGCCCTCCAGTCGTGTTCCTGATGAAGCTCAGCTGTGTGGGGAGAATGAGTGAGACTTGGAGGATTCACACCTGATGGACATGATGATTGATGCTCATAGACGCAGGCAATTAGCGAGAGCAGATCAGCAGCAGTCAATATGACAACTCCAGGGGAGGAGGAGAAGGCACTGAGAGGCAACACCTTAGGACTGCTTTATAAAAAGGGAAGGTGTGGACGGTGCTGGTTGCTGAAGGCAACAGTTGCAAAGTATTTCATGGGATCATGTTCTGTTAGTCTTGCCAGTGACTACTTCTCTGCTTTGTATGGTTTTGTGTAGACAATTTCCTCCATTTGGATTGTGTTTGCTGCTTTTATTTCTGGACTATTTGGCAGGTTGGTTACCCATATTAAAAGGGGTTTGTTTTCTTTTGAGTCTCCAGCCTATTTTCTCAAAAGGGGTTTTGTCCTTGTGCCTTTAACAAGGACAGCCATAGGCTGGGATAGAACAGTTTGCCTCTGGCTGCAGCCATTTGCTGCCTCGCGCATCGCACCCAATGCCGCTGCGATGAGGCTGCAGAACAAGCTAGGCGGAGGTAAGGAACCGGTATACCGGTTTCTTACCACTGCCCGGTTTCTTCCACTGCCTCATGGCAGCGGCATTGGGCAGGAGGCAGCAAACGGCCAGTTTTGGCATGATGCGGCTGTTTGCTGCCTCGCGTATTGCACCCAATGCTGCTGCAATGTGGCTCGGCCAAAAGCAGCTGTGGAACAAGTGGGGCAGGTTTCCCCCTCACCTGCCCATTCAGCTACAGCTTTGGTGGGTCTGTAGGCAGAGCTGCGAAGTTCTCTTCTCTGACAGAGCCACCAAAGCAGCAGGCTCGGAGAGGGAGGGTGCTGAAGTGGGCGGTTGGGCCATTGAAAAGAGCAACGCATCTGAGTGGAAAGCGGCCTTGGAACAAGTGGGGCAGGTAAGGAAAGAAATCCTCACTCCCCCAAGAAATTGGCTTTCTTTCCTTACCTGACTTCCAGCCCTGTACCGTTTCTCCTTTGCAATCTGCTGCTGCCACGTACAAGAAAACAAAGGAAGGCTTTTCTGGAAAAAAAAAAAGGTCAATCAATCAATTCCAACTTCATGATCTTTCACGAGAAGTTGGAATTGATTGATTGACCTTTTTTTCCCCAAAAAACCTTCCTTTGTTTCCTTGCACGTGGCGGCGGATTGCGAAGGAGAAACAGCGCGGGGCTGGAAGTCAGGTAAGGAAAGAAAGCCAATTTCTGGGGGAAGTGAGGATTTCTTTCCTTACCTCTGTTCTGTCCCAGCCTACGTGAGTCCTTGTTATGCTCACAAGGAGAAATCCCTCTTCCAAGAAACAGGCAGGAATAGCCTCCTCATGCGAGCTGATGTCCATAGCCAACATTTGTGTGGTAGCCTTAATTGGCCCAGACAGGAGCACTTGGCCATCAACCCCTCTTCCAAGAAACAAGGCAAATAAACATAGTCCACAGAAACTCGATCTTCAACACAAACAGTTGCCTTTGGCAACCAGTACCTCCCACACCTTCCCTTTTATAATTCAGCCAAGGCGTGGCTTCCTAATACCTTCTCCTTTGCCTTTGGAGCCGCCCCATTGCATTCCTCTGTCCTACTCGCTTCTGTTGCCTGCACTTTCATGCATCCTGGATTTGTCCCAACTGTTCTTCATCACTGTCCAACTCAGGCTTCCAGCACAGCTGTGTCTCAGCCTGAGCGCGAGTAGAGGGGCCAGGCTCCTCATCCAACTGTAAGTCTTGGAGCTCCTCAGAGCCTTCCTCTGACTCTGTCACTCCAGGCCCCTCCTCCTCATCTGATTCCTCAGACTCAGCTGCCGGATCCACTGGCTGGCAAAGATTCACAACACTATCCTGCACCGCAGGACCCTTCCCCCGGGTCTGCCAGGATGGATGCGGTCATGAAGGGAACTGTTCGTTGAACGCTGTCACCAAGGCAGGAGCATGGACAGTGGTCGAATCCTCCCAGATGAACTCCTCCAGTCCATAACCCTTCCACTCAATCAAATACTGAAATTGGCCTTTCAGCCAACGGGAGTCTCAAATACTGGCAACCTCATACTTGGGAGCGCTGTCTCCATCATGTTGTTCTGGTGGGGGATGTTCTGATCATTGGAATGGACACGCCGGTTGTTCTGGGACCAACAGAGACCGGTGAAAGACTGGATGTAACCATAATGACCGTGACAAAGTTAACCAATAAGTGACCAGGTTGATGACGGTTTCGATAGGGAACGATCCTAGGTACCGGTGGTCTAGTTTCTTGGCAGGCCAGTTTGACAGCAGGTTCCTGGTTGACAGCCACACCTGATCTCCCACCGTTAATGTAGGCATATCTCCACTCGACCGATCAGCAACCTTCTTGTAATCCGCCTTGGCCTTATCTAATTGTCACCGCACCAATTGTTGGATAGCCCGTAACTCAGTCAGATATTCGTTAGCTGCAGGAACTGGTAAGTCGAGCTGCGAGAGGGGGAAAAGCCGGGGATGATACCCCACATTGGCCAGGAACCGTGTCATCTGTGTGGAGGTGTGCTGTGAGTTGTTAAATGCGAACTCGGCAAGATAGTCCGCCCAATTGTCCTGTTGCTGATTCACATAACAGCACAGGTATTGTTCTAGGATTCCAATTACTTTCTTGGTCCTGCCATCAGTTTGCAGATGATGCGCTGACAATAGGCAGATTTTTACGTCTAGGGCCTTCATCAACCCCTTCCAGAAACGGGCCATAAATTGAGACCCTCTATCTGAAACGACCCTATCAGGGAGGGTGTGCAGCCCCAAAACCTGCTGAATGAACATGCGAATGGTGGCGCGGGCTGATGGTGTCAACGCTGCTAATATTGAATATTCTTGCTTTGACAAAATAGGCAGAACTGTCTGGTACTTTTAGAGTTAATTCAGTTGAGAATGAGAGAGGAGATAAAAGCCCGTGGAAGGGGATGGAAGTGAATCTTTGCCCTCCAGGTTAATTGGAAGATGTGAATCATGACCCCAAAATAGGGGAGGGGAAATGCCTGGAATGTTATGTGCAAAGGAACAGAATTTCAGATCTTGGCATTCTCCATGCCGTGCTGACACTCCTTAACATTAATAAAGGCTTTTTAGGTTAAACCATGCCTGAAAGTTCTTTGAAGTGTTTCATTAGTCAGACACATGACATCAAGCCAAAATCCACAAATTTTTTAAACCAATTAAGAGGTCCCGGACCTCGGTCACTGTTCCTAATCTAAAGGGGATAGACTGACAAAGATTCGGGGAAGATCTCATTATGGAAGGAGAAAGATGGCTTGAGGTCAGCACCTCAGCAGCAGCAGCTTCCCCAGGGAGGGGAACGACAGCAGCAGCAGCTTCCCCCGAGAGTGGAGCAGCAGCCAGCCAGCCGGGGAAGAAAGAACTCTGGCAGATCTCCCAGCTGGGAGCAAAGACTTCAAAAGCAGAATGGAAAGATAACAAAGTTTTGGGTGAGTCACTGGAAAGATTTCAAAACCCAGAGATGAAAAGCAGAAATCAATTCCTGGAGAGAGGGAAATCCAGTCTGAGGCATCTGCAGCAATGGGGAGATTGGGTTCCCCAGCAGATGGATGGTCAGCGATTTCTGAGCTTGCCACAGCTAATAGAGGCCTTGCAACAGCTTGGGGTGGTGCAGAAGCCAGTAGATCAGCAGCTGGTGGGAGACTGACCACATCAGGGAGATTGGCCACAGCCCCCAAACGTGCAACCCCTGGGCATAAATCTGCAGCCAGGATGGGGCCAGCAGCAACAGCCACAGTGGGGGCCCCAACAGCCTATAATTGCACCACTTTTCAGAGCAACCTTCGATGGGGACCCAGAGAAGCTGGTTTTTTTCCTCAACCAAGTGCATTCTCATTTGAATTGCTGGGCCTATCTCTACCCGGACCTGGGGGCCATGGTCGATGTGATTGCGTCCAGCCTAGAGGGAGAAGCATCTGAATGGCTGAACAATTTATATAATGAGCAAGCCCCCGAATTGGAGGACCCCCACCTCTTCCTCCTAGGGCTGAGGGAAAGATTTGAGGACCCATCTATTGGTCTTAAAGCAAGAGAACAGATCCACAAAATAAAACAAGCCGGCAGGCCTGTCCTGGAGTACGTGCGGGAATTTCGCAAGATAGGAGGTCGAATAGAGGGGTGGCCTGAACAATCCCTAATCCATCACTTCATTGAGGGATTAGACGATCATCTCTCTCAGGCCTGTATCTATCGAGCCGTACCTGATCAGCTGCAAGAATGGTACCAGGCAGCAGTGAAGCTAGATGTTCAGCTCACCCGCTATAAGAAGCCTCCCCCACCTGAATCCGAGCAGCCGCCAGACCAACCTGGACAGCAATCACCCCCATGAAAACCTCCAACTACTGCAATGGCTGAGAGACCCAGATCACCTGCAGACCCGTCAAATAAATGTTTTCGGTGTGGACAAGAGGGACATTGAGCGGAGAGGCGGGGCCAGCTGCCAGGAAGAACGGGTGTGTTGGATGATTCTCTGAAGCATCTAACCCCGTTCCCGACTGTTTGACAGATCCTTTGGGGTCCCTAGTTCCCTGGAGGGGGACTGGGAACAACAAGGCGCCCTGGGGAGTGGATTCAGGCGGCAGCCAGGAGCCACGAACCCAGGAGAAGCTTTGACAAGTCAAGCGGAGAAGGGGAAACGGCCGACAATGGCGGCAGTGAAGAAATGACAGCAGTCAGCTGGCCGAAGCTTAGCGGTGGAAAAGCTGGACGGTGACATGACAGTTCCAGTCAAATTCATCTGAGCAGAGATTCTGGCTAGAAGGGATCCGGTGTGAGATCGTACTGGAGGATTTCGCTTGAAACTTACTGACTTTAGTAGCCTACAAGAGGGGAGGAGGGATCTCCCTCGCTCCTGGAAAAGCGGCGAAAAGGAAGGTTTGGCTAAAAAGGCTTGCCTGCTTACTTGCTACGTTGGCTGGATTTGTGGAGAAGAGAAAGGGGGCGTCCTCCTTCTTCCCTTACTCCAGAGACTGAAATTTAGCCCTGGAAGGCTAGCTACTTTAAGGCACAAGGGAGATCGCTTGGAAGAAAAAAAACGGAGGTAGACATTTTGGAATGAATAGACAAATTTAATACCAGAGACAATATTAGAGTGACATCTGCTGGTTAAATCGAGAATTGCTGTAAGAGTGGGAAGGGAAAAACTACTAGGGAAAGAGACTGTGTAGCAAATTTGCCCTTGCCTTGTAATGTTAAGAACTTCTTGATTCTTAGTAACAACTTTGATACTCTGGAAAACATTTTAACAATTGTAAATAAGTGGGGAGGTTGGTTTGGAAAATTGAAAAAAATGTCTAGTACTCCAAATCTTACAAGGGCTGGAATAGGGAGAAAGCAGACACTTCAAACTACACTGCTGGAACCAGGTTCTGTTAGGCAAAGATCACTAGAAGAAATGGCTCAAAAAGATAGGGCAAACCCACTTAAAGACTTGCAACAAATGCTGCAATCAATGCAAGAGTTAATGTGTAAAAACCATGAAGATCTGAAAAAAGAAATAGGTGAAATAAGGAATGATACAGGTGAACTTAAAGATAAAATTAAATCTATGGATGGGAAATTTGAATCCTTCCACCACCAACTTATGAAAAATGAACAAAAACTAGTAGAAATGGAGGAAAGGATGGATAAAGAAGAGCAGAGAGTGGATGAAATGAATGAAAGGTTAGTTCAAGCCAATAAAGAATTAGAAACCACAGTTATTTCTTTGGAACTTGAGAAGGCTGCTCATTATCTACGGTTTCAAAATGTAGGAGAGATGAAAGGTGAAGACCTCCCAGTAATAATGTCAGATATTCTAGCAGGAGCGTTGGGGTCTACAAGAGAGGAGATGGCCAATGAGATAGATGAAACCTATAGAATACACACAAATTACGCAAGACGACACACTCTTCCCAGAGAAGTGCACATTAGGTTTATTAAGAAATCAGTTACGGATGAAATTCTTTTCAGATTCAGAGATGATACACTGGAATATCGAGGTAAACAGCTGATTGTACTTAAACAAGTGCCCAAAAGAGTGAGAGACCTGCGAAGGCCTTACCAATACATAACTTCCAAACTGATAAGGAAAAATATCAATTTTAGACGGCTAACTCCGGAAGGAATTTTGGTAACATGGCAGGAGAAAAAGTTTCGCCTAGACTCAATAGAAAAAGCAGAGGAATTCTACAGGGAAAACTTTGGTAGTAAGGAAGATTTAGTTGAAAGAGAAGCAAGAGAGGAAGGAGAGACACTGGTGCAAGCCATTGAAGCTAGAGGTAAAAGAGTTGAGCTTCGAGAGGACACTGATGAAGGGAAAAATGAAGAAAAGCAGGAGGAGAGTAGGTTTAAGGAAATTAAAGAGGCTAGACCGATAAGATCAACAGTGGAAAGAGGGAAGGATTTACAAACTCAAGAGTCTAGACCAGCAATAGTAACTAGATCTAAACATAGATAAGGAGGGGAAGAAATGTGTTGAATCTATATCTATCAACGTTAATGGCCTCAACTCTCCAACAAAAAGGAAGAAGTTTTTCAATAGGCTCAATAAGATGAATTTAGATATAATAATGTTACAAGAAGTCCACATTAAAAAACAACATCAATATTTATTAAATTGTCCCAAACTGGGGAATATGTTTGCAGCACTTTCGCAATATAAGAAAGGAGGTGTGGTAGTATATATTAAACAAGAAATTGTGGCTAAGCAAATTTATAAGGACGAAGATGGCAGAATTCTAATTGTGGAAGTAATTTTGAATAAAACCAAAATTCTTTTGGTTGGAATTTATGCCCCGAATGAGGGGCAAAAACGTTTCTATAAAAAACTCTACAACATTATTAGCCAATTGGAACATGATAGCATTTGTATAATGGGTGACTATAATGCAATTGTGGATAATAATCTAGATTATAAATGTGGAAAGAATAGAAAAAGAATTAGAGGAACAATATCTGATATTTTCTTTAAAATGGTAGATGAGTTCAATATACAGGATATTTGGAGAGAAAGGAATCCTGGGAAAAAACAGTTTACTTTTTATTCTGGACGTCATCAATCTTGGTCCAGAATTGATATGGCGTGGATGTCAGCTGACTTAAATTTAGAAGTAGAGGAGATTATGATTGATACAAATACTTGGGCTGATCACAATCCGATTAGAATTAAATGGAAGGGGCAAAAAAATACGAGGAGATGGACTTTAAAAAGGGCAATCTTAAATCATAAAGAATTCAAATTAAAATTAGAAGAACAATTGGATCTGTTTTTTAAGTCAAACAAGAAGGAGGATACAAACTGCCAAAATTTATGGGATACAACCAAAGCCTACATGAGAGGCGTTGTAATTTCTTATATGGCTAGGCAACACAAAATCAAAACACAACGCCAAAGACAACTGGAAGAAGAACTACGTAAAGTTGAGGATAACCTGCAAAATGAACCACAAAGATGTGATTTGAAACAACAGATTGATTTAATTAAACATAAGATGGATATTATTACGAAGGAAGATCTAGGACAGCAGATAAAACGTACTAAACAAAATTTCTTTGAAAATGCCAATAAACCAGGGAGATGGTTGGCTTATAAAATCAAAAAACACAATAATAAGCAGAGAGTTACCAACCTTTATAACGCCAAAGGTGATATGGTGTGCCAGAACGAAGGAAAAAAGCTAGTGGCATATGAGTTTTACAAGAATTTATATAAGGATGACGAAAAGAGAAATAACCATGACATAGTACAGTATTTACAACTAGTCGATTTACCCAAGGTGCCAGAAGAATTTAAAACTCTCTTAAATAAAGAGATAACACATTTAGAGCTCTCAGTCGCAATTAAGAAACAGAAGAATAATAAAACACCTGGGCCAGATGGTATACCTGCAGAAATGTATAAAATTGCACAAGAATCTTTAAGCCCAGTGCTGTTGGACTTATTTAACGAGGTTTTAACCCAAGCTAAAATACCAGCTTCATGGGAAGAAGCCTTCCTCACGTTGATTCCCAAAGAAAACACCAACCTGACACAAATTAAGAACTATAGACCCATTTCTCTTTTGAATTCAGATTACAAAATTTTCATGGCAATAATGGCACAAAGATTGGAAAGGTTCTTAGTGGATTTTATACATATTGATCAAAACGGCTTTCTATCTAAAAGATATATAAGAAACAATATTAGGACTGTTTTGGACATATTGGAATATTATGAAGTACATAATGAAAAGCAAATGTGTTTAATTTTTCTTGATGCCCAAAAAGCATTCGACAATGTAAAATGGGATTTTATGTTTAATCAATTATTGTATATGGACTTTGGGGAAAATTTCTTAAATATGTTTAAATCAGTTTACTCTAAGCAGGTGGCCAAAGTAATAATCAATGGAGAACTGACTGAGAGTTTCCAAATGCAAAAAGGCACAAGGCAAGGCTGCCCACTATCACCATTGTTATTTATATTATCTCTTGAGGTATTAACTAGAGCAATCCAGCAAGATGAACAGATCCAAGGTCTAGAAATCAAGAAAGAGACATTTAAAATACAAGCCTTTGCAGATGATTTAGTTTTTATTATTGAAGAACCACTACAATCAGGGATTAGACTGATGGAAACATTGAATAGATACGGGGAAATAGCAGGTTTAAAAATAAACAAAGAAAAAACTAAAATGCTTGTCAAAAATATGACTAAAATACAGAAAAATGAATTGGTTGACAGAATTGGTGTTCAAATTACAAATAAAATTAGATATTTAGGGATACAACTGACTGCCAAATGCGCTACGCTTAAAAGGGATAACTATGATAAGTTAATAGAACAGATTCAAAAAGACTTTGATATTTGGACTAACCTACAGCTCTCTTTTATGGGCAGAATTGCGGTGATTAAAATGAATGTGTTGCCAAAAATCTTATTTTTGTTCCAATGTATACCTATAAAATTAGACAAGAATTTTTTTCAAAATTTGAACAAAATGATGTGTAAATTCATCTGGCAAGGAAAAAGAGCAAGGATTAAATTAAAATTACTACAGGACTCAAAGGAAAGGGGGGGATTTGGTCTTCCAGACTTGGAGAAATATTACCAGGCCGCAGCATTAGTATGGGTAAGAGATTGGATATTACTAAAAAATAGGAGACTATTGTGTCTGGAGGGCCATGACCTACAAATAGGATGGCATGCCATATTATGGGATCATAAATATAAAGTACATAAATATTTTCGAAGTCACTATATTAGGCAAGCTCTTACTGATGTATGGACAAAAATTTGGCAACCAAATTATACCCAAGTACCTAGTTGGATCTCACCGTTAGAAATATATGTACACCCAAAATTTACTCAATTAGACAAGATCATAACATATAAAAATATCTTAGATGAAAGAGGGGAATTGAAATCCAGGAAAACCATCCACGATGAAGGGATAGAATTAGAATGGTGGGCATACCTGCAACTGCAGGCAAGATATCGGAAAGACAAAAAAGAGTTAGGCATTAAATTAGAACCAATAGAATTGGATAAAATAATTTTGGGGTCGGAGGATAAAATGATTAAAAAATTATACTACTATTTGCTAGATCAGGCAACGTACGAGGAACAAGTAAAAGTGACTATGTTGAATTGGAGTAAGGACTTTGGTCTTAATTTTGATCTGCATATATGGCAAGAACTATGGGCAAGAAATAAGAAGCTTACTTTGGCCACCTCTTACAAAGAGAACCTTTACAAAATGTTTTATAGATGGCATCTCCCACCCACAAGATTGTCTAAAATGTATACCAATGTCTCCCCTAAATGTTGGAAATGTAATTTGAAAAGTGGAACTTACTATCATATGTGGTGGGAATGCACGCGAGCTTGTGATTTTTGGAACAGGATTAAAATATGGTTGGAAGAAATATTAGAACAAGCGGTAGAACCAAAACCAGAACTCTTTCTATTAGGTTTAACTACGCAAAAACATGACAAAGGCGTATTTTATTTAATGCTACACATTTTAACGGCCTCCAGGCTGGTTTTTGCTCAAAATTGGAGGAACAAGGAAACCCCAACGGAAGAAGAGATCCTGCATAAAATTCTAATATGTGCTGAGATGGACAGGCTTACAATGATTATGAAAGACAAAACGGAACACGAATACTTCGAAATCTGGGGCAAATTTTACCGCTGGTATGAATTAAGAACTGCTCGGACTTCAAACTAATGGTAGAATTAAAAGATATACATAACTGTACATATAATTGTATATATAATTGTATTGTATAAAAGATGAGGTTTATATAGAGGTTAAAGAACAATGTATAAATTTTTTGTACTATGATAGGAACTGATAGAAAAATTCACTCTGGAATGTCATGTTTGTCCATTGTTGTTTTAATTGTATTATGAATAAAAATTAAAAAAAAAAAAAAAAAAGAGGGACATTGAGCGGCAACCTGTCCAGTCCCCTACCTCCGACTGCAGAGCAGACCGGAACCAGCAACGAGAAGCAAACCTGCTCAGCGGCTAACGAGAGAAAAATCCAACTGGGTCACGCTAAGAACCTATTGCCCAGATTACACCCCACACACAGGAGGACGCCAGGACTCTGGGTGGACCCGCCCCTGCTCTACCCTCCTTTGACAGCGATGATGAAGGAGAGAACGACCCAATGGTGAGTCGACAAATCCCACCTTTTTCACTGGCCGCCAAACTTATAATCTCTAAGACTGGGGCACAAATGGACTTAAACGTGCTAATTGATTCTGGATGCACCCGCTGCATTATTAGTCTGCTGTTTGCCATGAAAATGGGCATACGGGCAAAACAGCTTTCCAAACCTGTGAGGTTTGAGCAAGCTGATGGGAGGGACTCTTGTCACACAAGTAACTGAGCCCTTACGCCTAGAAATAGGTGTGCACTGGGAGTTTATTTGCTTCCTAGTGGCTCCAAAAATGACTGAGACTGTGACCCTAGGGCTAGCCTGGTTGGACAAATGGAAGCCATTTATCTGGTGGGAGAAAGGAATGAGAACAGTGAGACTACCTATAGGGCCTAAACCTTCCGCTGATTCAACTGGTGTTGCAGGACACCTTAGGCCACCCAATGAGCGAGCGCACATGGCTGCCTCACTGCCGCTGAGCAAACCACTCATCCCCAATGAATACTGGGGCCTGGCAGAGGCATTTAGTGAAAAAGAATGCAATGCCCTGCCCCGTCATAGACCCAATGACTGCTCCATCGAACTGGTGCCCAGAGCCAAACTCCCATGCCCGAGAATGTATGCTATGTCCCCCCTCGAAATGGAGGAGATGCATCGATACGTGAATAAAAACCTAGCAAGGGGGTTCATCGAATGGGCCAAATCTACCGTGGGAGCCCCTGTGTTGTTCAAAGAGAAAAAAGATGGATCTCTTCGTCTCTGCGTAGACTATAAGGGTCTCAACGCTGTGAGTGTGGAAAATGAATATCCCCTACCACTGCTAACGGACTTATTAACCCATCTGGCTAAGGGGAGTGTCTTCACTAAATTAGACCTGAGAGAGGCATATTACTGGGTGAGAATAAAAGAGGGAGACGAGTGGAAAACTGCCTTCAACTGGACTGACCTCCTCCCTTTTGTGGAGGTGGCGTACAATAATTCTGTGCACAGCAGTACTGGCTACACGCCTTTCAGAGTGGCCACAGGAAAAGAGTTCAGCCCAATACCTGAATACACTCAGGTGCCCTCTGCTTCCCAGACACTTGACCAATGGGTGAGGGGGTGGGAAGAAGTTTGGAGAAAGACAAAAACTGCTTTAAAAAAGACTTTTGAAACCTATAAAAAGCAGGCTGATAGAAAGAGGGCTCCCCAAAGAACATTCCAAGTTGGGGAAAAGGTTTATTTGTCTACTAAATATTTACACCTCAAATTGCCCAGCAAGAAATTGGGACCAAAATTCTTGGGGCCTTTCCCCATAGTAAGGATCATCAATCCGGTCACCGTAGAACTAAAACTCCCTAGACCTTTAGGGAGAATTCACCCAGTCTTCCATTGCAGCTTGTTGAAACCTTATCGGGGCTCCACTTTAAGACCTCCCACAAAGAAGGCACCTGGGCCCCTCGTAGTTGCGGAACCGACCCACTATGAAGTGAAACGTATTCTTGACTCTAGAATTTTTAAAGGGAAATTGCAGTACCTAGTACAATGGAAGGGATACCCGTTGTCTGAAGCCACCTGGGTGAAATCCAGTGAGGTGAAAGCTGACAGGCTCGTCAAAAGTTTTCATGTGAAATACCCCAACAAACCGAAAACTAGTCATCAACATATGCTTTTGTTTACATTACAAGTTCTGTCCTTTTTGTAAGGGGGGCCAGATGTCAACGCTGCTCATATTGAGTATTCTTGCTTTGACAAAATAGGCAGAACTGTCTGGTACTGTTAGAGTTAATTCAGATGAGAATGAGAGAGGAGATAAAAGCCCACGGAAGGGGACGGAAGTGAATCTTTGCCCTCCAGGTTAATTGGAGGATTTGAATCATGACCCCAAAATAAGGGAGGGGAAATGCCTGGAATGTTGTGTGCAAAGGAACGGAAATTCAGATCTTGGCATTCTCCATGACGTGCTGACACTCCTTAACATTAATAAAGGCTTTTTAGGTTAAACCATGCCTGAAAGTTCTTTGAAGTGTTTCATTAGTCAGACACTTGATATCTGGCAAGCCATGGCAAGGAATGAAATGCACCATCTTGGTTAGCATGTCCACCACCACAAATACTGTCATGAAGCCAGAAGACGGGGGCAAGTCCGTCAAGAAGTCCACAGACACTGCCCCCCCAGGGTCTTTCAGGCCTCGGCAAGGGCTGAATTAGACCTGGTGGGGCCCCCGTCGCTGACTTGGCCTGCCTACACTGTATACAAGAAGTGACATAGGCCTGGACGTCGTGTTGTACTCAGGGCCACCAGAATGTACGGGAGACCAAGTTCAGTGTCTTGAACAGGCCAAAATGCCCCTCTGCCGGATTATCATGACATTGGCTGAGAATGAGCCCTCTGAGTGGCCCTCCTGGAACATAGAGCTGATCATGATATTTCAGGAGTCCATCCATGATGGTCCATGGGAAGTCTGGCCCCAACTCCTCCCTTCGTTGAGCCACCCACGCATCATGCTGTTGTGCCTCCCGAATCCGGGCCCGTACATCTATTGGCTCCCAAACTGCAGAGAAAGACTCTACAGGGAGAACTGTCCTGGGCAGAAGCTTGTCTTCTGTACGGCAATATTCTGGCTTCCTTGACAGAGCATCCGCTCTTTGGTTGCGATCGCTTGGTATGTAGGTAACATGGAAATTGAACCTAGCAAACAAAAGAGACCACTGAATCTGTCGTTGGTTCAATTTATGGGCAGTCTGCAAGCGTTCCAGATTCTTGTGGTCCATCCGGACTTCAATTTGATGCCGAGCCCCTTCCAAATGATGCCTCCAGGCCTCAAATGTCACTTTGATGGCCAGTAGCTCCTTCTCCCAGATGGTGTAGTTGTGCTCGGCCAGATTCAGTTTCCGCGAGTACTATGTGCAAGGGAAGAGGGCACCGCTGGGCGCATTAGCCTGGAGTAACATCGCTCCAATGGCAATGTCGGAGGCATCTGCTTCCACGACAAACAGCCATTGCAGGTCAGGATGTTTCAAGATGGGTTCCTTCATGAAGGCTTCCTTTAAAGCCTGGAAAGCCTGTTGCTCCAGGGTAGCCTAATGAAACCGAGTCTTTTTCTGCAGGAGCCGAGTGAGGGGCACAGTCATGGAAGCAAAACCGGGGATGATGGTTATATAGTAGTTGGCAAACCCAAGGAGTTGCTGGACATCTTTTTTTAAAAAAAAACAAGTTTTATTAATTTTTCAAATTTTAACATCCAGATACTTAGGAAGCAGCGTGGTGCTAGGGAAATCAGTCAATAACAAAATCATTCATATATATCTCAGGTTACATCAATAACATACCCTCACTGTTTCCCACAAATATTATATCATATTCATGTTAATAAGTTTCTAACTAGGCTCAATCAATCAGTACATTTATCAATAGTATTTTACTTTTTTTTTCCAAACTCTCCCCCATACATATACCGTGATATTTATCAGATGTTAACATATATTCTTTTTACATTCATATATAAGATACTTTTGATAAAATGAAATAAATACATACACATGACTTTTGGTGTTCCTCGCCCATTTCCCCTTTCACTGTATCCACATTCCTTCTTCTCTACCTTCTTTCTCCCTTTCTTCTCTTCCCTACTTCCCTCTTCCTCTCCTCTTCTCTTTCCTTCACCACTCTCCTCCCCTTTCTCCCCACTTCTCCTCCAACCTTCCTACTTCCTTCTCCCCTCCTTTACTCTTTTCTCTCTCCTCTCCTTTCTTCCCTCTCATCCCTCTTCAGATACAATTCAGGGGTAATGTCCGAGCAACTCCTCTCTCCAAATTTCCCTATCTGTATTATATACAATAAGATTAATTGTCTCTTACATTAATACTTCTATTTATCTAACCTTCTAGGTATATACTTCTATAAATATTTATACAACCTCCAGTTATTCAATACTGTGTCACCTGGGTCTCCCTCCTTATCTCCTCCTTTTTCTTCCATCTAAATTGATGTTAACTATCTTTTAACTGTATTCTCTTTTCAGCCAATCATAAAAAGTTCCCCAGATTTCATAGTAGTCTGACTCTGTCTTATCTTTAATTGTCATTGTTAGTCTATTCATTTCTGCACATTCCAGTATTTTCCCAATCACCTCTCCCTCTGGGGGGGCTTTCAGTGCTTTCCAATTTTGTGCAAACACAATCCTGGCTGCCGTAATTATATGAATAATTAAATATGTTTTCTCTTTATTGTATTTCTCTGGTAGAATACCCAACAGGAATATTTCTGGTCTTAGTTCTATACGTTGTTGTATCATCTTTTCTATCCATGTTCTAATTATATTCCAATAAGTTTTAGCTTCTACACATGTCCACCACATATGGTAGAAGGAACCTGGTATCTGATGACATTTCCAACATTTCATAGACCTGTCCTTAAACATCTTAGCTAATCTTTCTGGAGACATGTGCCATCTGTAAAACATTTTGTACATATTTTCTTTATACGCGGTCGCCATTGTCAATTTATAGTTTCTTTCCCATAGTTGCTGCCATCTATCTAATTCAATTGTGTATCCAAAATTCCTTGTCCATTTTATCATTGTCTCTTTCACTTGTTCCTTCTCTAACTCCATATGTAGTAGATAACTGTACATTTTTTTAATCCATTTTTCTTCCGTTCCTGTGAGTATTTCATCTAACTCTGTTGTCCCCAAATTAACACCATCTATTTTAACATCTTTTTCATATCTAGATTGTATTTGCGTTCTCATGAACCAATCCATCTTTATTCCTTGTTCCTCTAATTGTTGTTTGGTTTTCAACTTCCCCATATCTGTTAGTAAGTCTTTATATCTTATAATGTTTCCCATGTTAAACATATTGGGGTGTATTAGCGCCTCCATAGTTGAGAGCCAATTTGGAATCTTCAAATAATGCTTTCTCGTTACTTTCTCCCAGACCACAAATAAAGAATTCTTTATATGGTGTCTCTGGAAATAGCTATGTATTCTGTTTTTTCCATACCATATAAAAGCATGCCATCCCAACTGTAAATCATGTCCCTCTAATGTCAATAATCTTGTATTCCTCAGTAAGATCCATTCTTTCATCCATGATAATGCTGCAGCCTGATAGTACAATTCCCAATTAGGTAGACCAAACTCACCTCTCAATCTTGTATCTTGTAACATTTTTAGATTAATCCTTGCCTTTTTCCCCTGCCAAATATATTTCAAGATTATTTTATTAAGCCCCTCAAAATATTTCTTATCTAATCTTATTGGTATTGTTGAAAACAAAAACAATAATCGTGGTAATATATTCATTTTGATTATCGCAATCCTTCCCATTAATGATAGTTGTACATTTTTCCATTTATCCAAATCTACTTCAATTTGTCTTTTCAATTTGTGATAATTATCCTCTTTAATTTTTGTGCATCTTGCTGTCAGGTGGATCCCTAAATATTTTACCTTCTTTACAATCTGTATATCTAATTTTCCCACCATTCCTGTTATTCTTCCATTGTAGTATATTAAACTCAAAAAAAGAAAAAAAAAGAAAAAAGAAACTTACAGTCAGAAAGTCCACCAAATGGGGAGCTGAGCTGAGTTTTTTGCAGATTGGTGTTTCAAGGTTGCTTTATATCTTATCTATTTTCAAAGCTGTCAACAAGTCTCTTGAAGAATAGCCAGTTACGTCTCAGAGTTAGTTGGATCTTTTTAGTCCCCCCCCCCTCTGTTTTAAGAGGAAAAAACCCCAAATCTTCAATAGTAATTAAAGTGAAAATCAGAGAAAAAAATATAGAGAGTAGAAAGTTACAAATCTTATAATCCACCAATTTTAGGAAATAGAATTACAATTAGGATCTCAGTATTTTTTCCAATGTTTTAAACTCCCGAGTGGTTAATTGCCGCTGCTTCTGGAGGGAGGGCTAGAATCCCCCTTCCCTCACCACAGGGGGGAAAGTACTTTAGAAGCTTATGCAGGTAATTAAGTAATTAGGATGTAAGAGAGGCAAATCTCACCCAGTCCTGTCCACGCTGCTTTGAAGTTGCCAGATGGTAATGTGACTTCAGCTGTTAGCGGCCTAGGGACGAGCCATATTTCTATGGCTGGTCCTTTCGTCCGCCAGTTTGGAGGGATCACCTGCTCTGATGGGAGAGTTGCTGCTCTCCCGCGATCCAGCGAAAGCCCCTCCTTCTTGGTCGCCTCTTCGGGGCGACTTTTGGCCCTTTTCAGGGCCCCCCAGCGATGTGAAACTGAACGGGGGAGAGAGAGCAAGTCTCCCAGCCATCCATGGTGGCTGTGTGATGAACTGGAAGCCAGGATTCATCCATTTCCATGGTGATTAAAGATAGTCCTTTAGTGGAGGCTATGTTTAGTAAGACTCAGCTATTGTCCACCTCCACAATTTGTAAGAATTATTGTCACCAGAGCTGTTTCTACGTCTTATCTTTTTTGATAGTATGAAGGACAAATCAAAGTAGTCAACAAGCATAATTGAAAAAAAAAATCCAGTTGCTATGCCAAATTTTGCCACAAGATGTCCCCAGGAGACCACAAAATCTTTTCCCAATTAGCCTCTTATTCAGTTAAAACACACACAAAAGCCGATATTTTGCAAAGTTAATAGTTAAAGAAGTTTAAAAAGATGCTAAGTCTCTATAATAAAAAGTTTTGGGCCCCGGCTTCCGGTTCCGGTTCGCGGCGTCACTAGTCATACGGAGAGACTTCTCTCCTCGTTGGCTAGGTTTCCCTCCATCGGTGGACCCTTATACGGGTCCAAAGTTGCCCTGGAGGGTGCGACTTCTGTCGAGGAGGCTGCTGTCCATTTACGGAGGAGCGGCGGCTCCTCCAGCTGTCCGGATGAATCTCCGAGGGCCGACGGAGAAGAAGATCGGCCAGTAAAATGGCCGATCGCCCTGCCGCTTCAGACCGTAAGTCAGACAACATCTAAGCTTTGAGTGCCCCTGTGGTGAATCTGGGTGAGAATTTTTTCTTATTTTTCTCTCTTTTCTGCCTTTTTTCATTTGTGTACCTGTAACAGCTTTTGAAATTATTTCCCTGGCTTGGAAAGGCGGCTTCTGCTTTCTTTGGGAAGAAAGGCATTTTACAAATACTGAAAGACTATATTTTACTTTTAGTTGGACACTAAAAAGGAAAAAAAGAAGGAAAAGGTTTTTTCTCTCCTTTCTTTTTAAGAACTTTACTATTTCTATTATATATATATATATATATATATATATATATATATATATATATATATAATACTCTAAAAGACAGAAAAAAAAAGAATTGATCTTTGGAAAAGACTTTCTTAACTCACTGAGGGCATCTAGTGGCGAAAATTTAATATTGCAACTTTGTTTATTCTTCTATTGAATTTCAAAACACTAAAGATAAGCTGGGGTGGATGTTTTTACATTAAACAAAGCCTCTACAAAAAAGAAAAAGAGATTTCCTCTTAAGCATTAATATTAAAATGGAGAAACCTCAGATACAACTGAATTGTGCACTTATATTGGAAAAGATTTATGAGGCCACTGCAGAAATTTGTGCTACATTTAAAAACTGTACTTTGGAATGAAGATCCGGAGATTCTACTACATTTGCTCAAACTGATGGCCAGGTTACAACTGATCATGGTATAAATCAAAATGTACCAGAAGAGGAATTTACAGAGATAGAAGTGGAATTTATTTCATCTGACAATCCTTTCTTCAGCAACTTAGAGAACCAGAAGAAGCAAAGACTAAGACCTCAAAATACAAAGCAACTACATTGCAAGGAGAACAGAAAAAGACGTTTACTGCAGAGGAAGAGATTTATATTTTCTCAAAGATTACTACAAGCTACAAGAATCGATCTATTGGTTGAAAGGGGAAAAAAGATGTTTACTGCAGAGGAAGGGATGTACATTTTCCCAGAGATTACTACAAGCATCAAGAATGGATTTACTGGTTGAAAGGGAAGCGCTTTTATGGAAGCCCGAGTGGCATAGAAAGAAACCTAGAATTAGACTGAAAAAGAAATTTAAAAATGTTTAACAGAGTAAAAGGCAATGTTGATTCTATGGATTGTTTTAAGGATAATGATCTAGAACCAGAACTAAGAAAAATGTAATTATATATATGCGTGTTTAAATTAGTAAGTGCTTAAAATGATTAGGTGATTTTTGTGTATAATAATATGATCTGATAAGGTATGATAATTAATTGGATGGAATTTGAAGTTTGTGTAATGAATTGAAAGGAATTAAGGTCTAACATTATTATTTTTTTCTTTTTTCTTTTCTCTTAATTAAATCAGTTATAACTATATACATATGTGTTTAAATTAGTTAGATGCTTTTTTTGTTGTATAGAATAGTTTGGATAAAAGAACCTTTGCTCTATGGATTGTATTAAGGATAAAAATATATATAATCATATATATATATATATATATATATATATATATATATATATATATATATATATATATATATATATATATATATATAGGTCTTTGGTTATTCAGGTTTTCTCCCGCGTAAAATTGGAAGTGCCTTGGCGACGTTTCGATGAAATGTATATGTAAATATATATATACATTGCTTACTGGTGTACACCGCTTAGAGAGTTCTTGCACTTAAAGCGGTATATAAGTCTCATAAATAAATAAATAAATAAATAAGTCCCTTTCATCATCTTCAGGCTGGTGTTTTCAGCTTCGTGCTTCGAGGAGCAAAGCATTGCTCCTCAAAGCACAAAGCTGAAAACACCAGCCTGAAGATGACGAATGGGACTTCGTCAAAACGTCGCCAAGACACTTCCAATTTTCCAGTTTTACGTGGGAGAAAACTCAAATAACCAAAGACCTACATACAAACACCCGCGAAAACCTCAGAAAACAGATAGATAGATAGATAGATAGATAGATAGATAGATAGATAGATAGATAGATAGATAGATAGATAGATCTTTGGTTATTCGGGTTTTCTCCCGCATAAAATTGGAAGTGTCTTGGTGACGTTTTGACGAAGTCCCATTCGTCAGCTTCAGGCTGGTGTTTTCAGCTTTGTGCTTCGAGGAGCAATGTGTGGTCTTGGCTGTTTCTTCCTTTTAACTGCCAGTGGGGGTATGAACTGATTGGGTGGGAGCTTGGCTGTGTTCTGATTGGGTGGAGGTGTGTTCTGATTGGTTAGGGGCTTGGCTTTGCTCTGATTGGCTGGGGGGGTTGGCTGTGCTCTGATTGGCTGGGGGGTTGGCTGTGCTCTGATTGGCTGGGGGAGTGTTCTGTTTGGGTGGGGGCTTTGTTGTGCTCAGGTTAGTCTGAGTTGCAGGGGGGTTTAAGATGGTGGGCTGCCTTGCTATTTTTTGGCTTTGCGTTCGTGGTTGTGCCTCGTCTTCATGGTGGGTGTCAGTTTGCTTCATGTATGGATTGGAGGGGTTTAAAGTGGCTAATGATGCAGCTGTGGTCTGGCTTCTGGTTTGTGGTCATGCCTCATCATCGATGTGGCTTTGGGTTTGCTTTTTGCATGGATGTGTGGTGGTGACATCCTGTGTGGTTTTTGTGAGTGTGGGTCTGGTGTCATTTTTTGTGTTAGGGAGTCGTTTGTCATTAAGGGCGGGTTTCCAAATACAAACACCCGTGAAAACCTCAGAAAACACACATATTTAGGTTGCTAACAAAGAATAAAGAGAGAACTGGTATAGCTATTTCGAGTTCCATTAACTCTCTTCAGCCAGACTTACTCTTCTGAGATTCGAACCTGGGCTTATCTGCATGTTAGGCAGTTGTTATAACCTCTAAGCCACAGGTTCTCTCCCACTCTGTTAGCTATCAGGGGAGAGACAGGGGGAGGAGATTTTTACCTTGAATGTGCACCCTGTCAGCCCAAATATGGGAGAAAGAAATCTTCTTTCTTTTTCTTTTCTTTTGCCTGTATCAGCTCAATCTAGAGCCATCCACAAGCAGCAGTCGCCAACTGCGACATCATTTTACATTTTTAGGTTGCTAACAAAGAATAAAGAGAGAACTGGTATAGCTATTTCGAGTTCCATTAACTCTCTTCAGCCAGACTTACTCTTCTGAGATTCGAACCTGGGCTTATCTGCATGTTAGGCAGTTGTTATAACCTCTAAGCCACAGGTTCTCTCCCACTCTGTTAGATATATATATATATATATGATTAGAAATAAAAACAAAAATGCGACTCTTGGGAGTATTCATATTGTCAAAATAGTGATCACCAAGAGAATATCTATCAAAAATAGAATTTAATTCACCAAGCTTTCGTCAAATACATTTGACATCGTCAGGGTTAAAAGGCAAACGCCGGGCGAAGTCTTATATACAGTTGTTTAATGCCTGTTTCCGGCTCCTGGAGCATGTCATCGGCCCCAGCTGATCGAATTGAGTCCCAAGCACACACCCCACATCAGCACCTATCCTCTTTCCATTGCTAATTTGCATTCTGTCATACGTTACTCCGTTAGCTGTTTCCGGGTTGGTCAGGTTGGGGATCAGAATCTTTTCTCCTCCCCTGCTCATAATTCCCCCACCATCCCACACACGGCTTCCCTTAGGGAGCGGGGGTGGGCAATTATTTAAATCGCTTCCAATATCCCTGCAAACCCCAAGACCACTTTGATCTTGTTTATCTATCCCTTGGGGTTGTAACGCAGGCTCATAGTCACAGCCCATGCTATTCCTCCTCCCATCCTCCTTCCTGTGAGTCCTCCTGAATGATCTACTGTTCGTTTTCACACTCTCTTCCTCGCGCATACTCAGGATGTTTTCTGCCATCGTCCCATTGCCAGCGCCTTGTTGTTCCGTCCGTTGTCGGTAAGCACCATTCCCACTCATCCCCAATTCTCCATTCTCACTCCGTACGGGGCTCTTCCCCTTTAATTGCAGTCGCTGTTTCACTGCGCAGCTTTGTGTTGAGAATGTCAGAGGGGGGTGCCTTCCTCTGCTCGACCGCGACCGGGTTATCATAATGTGCCTGGCAGTATCCTCAGGGGGGGATTCATCCTCGTTCTAATTGTCCTCGTTAGACTTTATTATATTCCGTTTTCCCTCCGGTTCCTCAAGCCCCACTCCATCTCCATTCCATCCCAAAAAGAGTCTGCTCCCGGCGGGTCATGACAAACCTAGCCGCAGTTGTCCGCTGAAGTTAGTCTGTTGTTGGTTAGCTGGTAATCGCATGTCCGGGAGGGAGGAGCTGTCAATTGAGGCTCCATCGGTGTAATTACACAGGGAGGGAGGCCGGGAGGTATTTTTTTGATTACAAGTTTTTTGATTGGGTCCCCTCCACATGTTAGTACAGTTGCTGGCACTCCACATTTTCAGAGCTTGATGCGCTGCACACAAGTCCACGCGCCGATTGATGGACTCCGTTCCTGAAAACCATGCCTCTTTCAGTAGGCGACCTCCTTTTGTCGTGTCGTTGGCCAAGATTTGGGCATTCTCAAAATCAAAGCAATGATCGTATTCTGATACATGGGCCCAAATCTGTGAATGTTGTTCACCTCGTCTAATAGCCAACCTATGCTCATGTAAACGAGTCTTAAGTCTTTTTGAGGTCTTGCCTACATAATTACTCTGGCACCCCGTACAGTTGATCTTATAAACTATAGCTGATCTCTCGGCGGTAGGGAGCTGGTCCTTGGGGCGCATCACTTTAGCTCGTAGGGTCTGAGTAGGTTTGTGGGCTACCTGTATATTGTGGGGTGCCAGAAGCCTGGCTGTGGCTTCTGACACATTACTAATGTACGGTACAGACACCCGTACGGTTCGTGTCAGGGGTTCCTCTCCTTGCTGTCCTTTTCGGGGGTCTGATACCATACTGTGTCGCTTAATAAACCTTAGGGGGTACCCATTCATCCGGCATATGTGGAATAGATGTTTCCTTTCTTCTGCCTTAGACTCCATGGTGCTGCAGTGCGATTGCACCCGTTTAAACAGGGTCTTAATGCAGCTGGCTTTATGGGAGGCCGGATGGTTGCTATGGTAGTGGCGGACTCGATCTGTATGAGTGGGCTTCCGATAGACCTTGGTATTCAAAGTTCCATCTAAGGAACGTTGGACCAATAGAGGAGGGAGATGAGATAGGAACTGGCAATGGAATGCAAAAACGGCAGGCGGACCAGCAGCCCAACAGGACTCGTGTAGTGCCGAATCGGAGGAGGCACCTTGCATTGGGTAGAGAGGAGGGATTAAGGAATGTGTTAATGATAACAGCGCAGGGAGGGGGAGACAGCACAAGGATGACGGAGCAGAAAAATACAATGTTAGAGTGCAAAAAAGAGAGGGCGGAACAGTTAAGGCAGTCACAGGCAATCAGGAAGAGTGGCCCTGTCACGAGGGCAATGAGTAGGCAATTGGATCAGCAAGGGGATAAAAAGAACTTCCCACCCCCTAATCCCCACTCTGAGGACGCTGGCAGAGGACCAGCGAAAGCTAAGTTGTTTTAATCTTGTATATAACTGTTTTTATTCTTTTAAATGTTGTTTTAACAATAAATAACTGGAGTATACTCTTCCCGGAGATCGAAGATTGCATCATTGAACAAATATGCCCGGGATTCGTATTTTTATAACCATTAAGGACATATATATATGTTTTCTGAGGTTTTAACGGTCTAAATTCCCCTCAGAAAAGAAAGAAAATCTTTTACTACTTAAAGCAACATAATAATGATATTATTTGCCTACAGGAAACTCATATTCTACTTAAAGATCAAAAATATTTAGTTAACGCCCGTCTGGGATCTCATTTTGTATCTTCTGCTCCTGGGAAAAAGGGGGGAGTGGTTATCTATGTGAAGCAAAATTTACCAGCTTGTCTGGTAGAATCAGATCCCCAAGGAAGATACGTGATGATTGAACTTGGCTTATATGGTAAGAAAATACTTATAGTGGGACTTTATGCACCAAATCAGCAACAGGAACAATTTTATAGATTGTTACATCAAAAAATAACTTTGCTGGACTACAGATCCGTGGTATTAATGGGTGATTGGAATGGTGTCTTAGATATACAAAGGGACAAGAAAGGTTCTTCTCCTCTTTTTAAACAGGCAAAACTACCTAAAGCCTTTTTTGACATGAAAGAGGACTGGGAATTAAGGGATTATTGGCGGGAATGTAATCAAGAGGAGAGAGACTTTACCTTCTTTTCAGATAGACACCAATCTTTTTCAAGAATTGATTTCTTTTTGATTACAACGGATTTATATAATAGAGTAAAGAATGTAAAGATTTTTCCGAGATCGCTGACGGATCATAGTCCACTTTGGATGGAGCTGACTCAAGAAAAAGAGGAGAGAAGATCCTGGAGGGTGAATGAGAACTTATTTAGACAAGAAAAGAATGTTCAAAAGTTAAAGGAGTGTTTAAAGGATTATTTTGCTTTGAATATGTATAAGGGGACCTCAATGTCAATGGTATGGGATGCAGGTAAAGCATTTATGCGTGGGATTTTGATAAAAATGAATAACTTTCATAGGCAAAAGCAGACTCAGAAACGTAAAGAATTGGAAGATGAGATCAAATTAAAAGAAAAGTCTTTGATTTTAAATCCTTCAGATGAAAGGATTAAAGAATCTATAAAGTTGCTAAGAACACAATTCAACATGTTGATGGCGGATCAATCCGCAACCAATTTATTGTTTATGAAACAAAATACATTTTGTAATGCTAATAAACCAGGGAGATGGTTGGCTTATCAATTAAGAAAGAAACAGAGACAGAGAATAATAGATAAAATAAACTATAAGGGTAAACTAGTGTATCAGAAGGAATTGATTAAGAAATCTTTTTTAGATTACTATCAAAAATTATATAAATCTACTAATGTGCAAATTTTAGATATAAATAAATATTTAAGTGAGGCCAACTTTCCCAAACTGACAGAGGACCAGAAACATGAAATTAATGGTTTAATTACTAATGAGGAAATTATGATAGCAATTAAACAATTGAAACCAGGGAAAGCACCGGGTACGGATGGGTTGACATCTGTTTATTACAAAGCTCTAATGGAAGAGATGATTCAACCATTAGGTGATCTTTTTAATAATATTTTACAGGGCTCAGAGATTCCTCCTTCATGGCGTAGTGCTTTTATATCCTTGATCCCAAAAGAGGATCAAGATCTTACCTTACCAAAGAATTATAGACCTATATCTCTTTTAAATGTTGACTATAAGATATTTGCAAAAATTTTAGCAAATAGGCTTATGAGGGTTGTGCATCATCTTGTGCACAAGGATCAATCTGGGTTTATAACTGGTAGGTACATGAAAAATAATGCTAGACAAATTATTAATTTATTAGAATATCTAGATAAGAACAATCAAGTTTCTGCAGGGCTGATATTTTTAGATGCTGAAAAAGCTTTTGATCAATTGAATTGGTATTTTATGTTAAGAGTAATTGAAGAGATGAATTTTGGTGAAAAGATATTACAAGCTCTTACGGCAATATACCAAAAACAAACGGCACAACTTATTGTTAATGGAGGTTTGTCAGAGGTTTTTACAATAGAGAAAGGTACTAGGCAGGGATGTCCATTATCACCGTTGCTGTTTGTTTTAACATTGGAAAAATTGTTGATTAAAATTCGAGAGTCGCAGGAAATAAAAGGAATAGAAGTTAACAAAAAAGAATATAAGTTAAGAGCTTTTGCAGATGACTTGGTGGTTACTTTGTCGCAACCTACTTATTCTGTAGTAAAGTTATTACAGTTGACTTATCATTATGGTTTGGTTTCGGGTTTTAAGATTAATGTTAATAAGACTAAAATCCTACCTAAAAATATGACTATTCGGGAGAAGCAGATTTTGGTTAATTTGACGGGTTTTGAAATTGTTAATAAGGTAAAATATTTGGGGGTGATTTTATCTGTTTCTAATGCAAAATTGTTTAAGAATAACTATGAAAGGTTGTGGGTCAGAGTACAGAAAGACTTGAGGAATTGGGAGAAGCTGCAATTATCTCTCATGGGGAGAATTGCAGTGATAAAAATGAATGTTCTACCCAAGTTTCTTTTTCTGTTTCAAATGTTACCGATTTTGAAGAATGAGATTAATTTAAGTGAATGGCAGAAAGGTATTAACAAATTTATCTGGGCAGGGAAAAAACCAAGGGTAAAGTTTAAAATCATGCAAGACTCCCGGGAGAGAGGTGGACTCAAGGTACCGAATTTGAAATTATACTATGATGCGGTGGTTTTAACATTAATTAGTGATTGGGTAAATTTAACAAATTTGGAGATACTCTATTTGGAGGGATGGGATTTACTTTTTGGTTGGCATGCCTACTTAATATTTAATAAAAAAGTGGACCGGGCTTTTAAATCTCATATTATAAGAATCTCTTTACTTAGGGTTTGGAGAAAATATTATAAAAGTGATTTTAAAATACCATTTTGGGCTATACCTTGGCATGCGATAGAGGGGATAAAAAGAGGTGTTAAAATGGATACGGTGTCTTATACACAGTTACTTAGATGGGATGGACAAAACTGGCAGTTAAAACTATTGGAAGAGCTAGCACACGAAAATATTATTTATTCTTGGTTTCAATATAGGCAATTAGTAGACAGATGGAAGATGGATCGTAAGGTGGGTTTCCTCGGAGAAGATGAAAATCTTATTAAGCAAGTGAAGGATCAAAGACAAACTCATATTAAGAGAATTTATGGGGTTCTAGTGGAATTGGATTCAGAAACAGAATTAATTAAGGATTGTATGATTAAATGGGCGCAGAATTTTGGTGAACCAGTTCTACTGGATACCTGGGAAACTATTTGGGTGAGAAATGTTAAATTTACACAAGCACAGAATTTAAGGGAGAATTTTTATAAAATGTTTTATAGATGGCACCTTGATCCACAAAAAATGTCTTTTATGTACCCTGACCTACAGCCTAAATGTTGGAGATGTGGTTGTTTGGATGCCACCTATTATCATATTTGGTGGTCGTGCAGAAATATAAAAGCCTTTTGGATTAAGATATGGTGGAATATTCAGAGAATTTTTAGAAGGAGGGTAAAATTTACTCCACAATTATTTTTATTAGGTATAGTTACCGATTGTGATACAAAGGAGGTTATATTGATGTTGAACTTGATCACAGCCGCAAGGCTGTTAGTAGGACAATATTGGAAGAAGGAATCTTTGCCTACTTTGCAGGAATGGTTTCTTAAAGTGTCTTATTTGGCGGAAATGGCAAAGATTTCGGCTTTCTTAAAAGAACAATCGCAAGAGAAATTTCTTGCTGTTTGGGACAAATGGATAAAGTTTATACAATTTAAATTGGATATAAAAAAATATCATCTAGCTTTTTTATAACTTTTATTTTTATATATACACATATATTTTAGTGTTATATTCTTTTTTTTCTCTTTTCATATAATTTTTTTAACTTTTTTTAATTAAACCTATAATCTGCTCTGGGAAGCTCCGCGGGGGGGGGGGGAGGGAGTGGGGGTTTGGGGGAGGGTTGGGGAAGGGTTGTTTTGTTTTGTTTTGCTTTGTTTTGTTTTGCTTTGTTTTTGTATTGTATTGTATTGTGTTTTTTTGTCTTTTTGTAAAAATTTATAAAAAATTTTAATAATAAAAAAAAAAAGCTTTCACAGGAAGGTAATTAGGGAAAAAGAGAGGTAAAAAAGGATCTCACCCAAATCCTCCACTCCTGCTTCATATGCTTAGCTGTTATTGGGACTTTTGGCTGGTGCGACTAGGTGATCGGCCATGCATCCTGGATTTGTCTCAACTGTTCTTCATCACTGTCCAACTCAGGCTTCCAGCACAGCTGTGTCTCAGCCTGAGCGTGAGTAGAGGGGCCAGGCTCCTCATCTGACTGTAAGTCTTGGAGCTCCTCAGAGCCTTCCTCTGACTCTAATGTCACTCCAGGCCCCTCCTCCTCATCTGATTCCTCAGACTCAGCTGCTGGATCCACTGGCTGGTGAGGAATCACAACAAACTGCCCCACTTATTCCAAGGCTGCTTTCTGCTCAGACACATTGCTCTTGCCAATGGCCTGACCACCCACTTCAGCACCCTCCCTCCCTGACCATCCAGTGCTCCACCGGCTACTTTGGTCGGCCTGCCGGCCCCCACCTCAACACCCTACCCACCACCGCCCAGCACAGCTGCCCTCGCATGGGAAGGGCATGCAACCCACCCTCCTGCCACCATGCAGGGTGAGGTTGCCGTGCCTGCCCCTGCCCAGATGCCCTCACCTCCCCCAAGCGTTTTTTTTACTAACCTGCCTTTCAGCTGCATTCTGTTTCTCTGTTCGCTTCTCAGCCTTCACCGTGTGTTTGTGGGACTATCGGTAAAAAAAAAAAAAAAAGTTCCATCAGACTTTCTAACTTCTTGAGATCTCGTGACCTGATCTTTTTGTTCTGAAAAGGTATAAAAGGTGGAAGATATCTTTCCTGGTTGTTGCCTTCATTCCTCCACAAGCCACGAAGAGGAATAAGGTCACCTCTCTCTGTTTTGATCAAAATAAAGTTGTAATTCTTTACTGAAACCTCGGCTCAGGAGTTTCTTTTGGCTCTTTTAAATTCCTGAGTAACGCTGGGACAATTGTGAGGCTAAGTGGAAAACCTTACAACCTGGCACCCAATGTGGTGTTAGCCATAATGGCTTTTCCCCCATATCCAGAGATCCCTGTTAAGGTTCCAGCGAGCCTTCCATTCTTGGCAGGACAAAACCGACGGCGACTGAATTGTGAGTCTTAGAGCACTCCTTAGCCTGGAAGACTCCCATGCTTCGTTGTCAGTGGTAGGCTCCATGACCGAGGAACCTGAACGCCCAAATTCAATGAGGTTTCATGCTTCTCCACTGATGGGAGAAATTGCAACAGGCACCTTGGTGAGTAAGAAAAGCTTTGGTAATCCTGGAATAAGGCAGGAGGTTGATCTCTCCAACTAGCCCTCTAAAGACAAGCATAAAAATAATAATAATAATTAAAAAGGAGGCCAAGAAACTGTCTTCTAATACAGGATAGAGTGATTTAAAGAAAGTAATTAAATTGGAATGTATTTTTTTGCAGAGGTTTTGGTAATTTTGGAGTTGATCTCTCCGACTAATCCTCCAAACAAACAAACAAAAAAATTAAAAAATTAAAAATTAATTACTTGAAAAGGGAGGAAGCCGAGAAACTATCTTGAAATAATAGGGTAAAAAAGGGAAATCGTCAGAGTAATTTAAAGAAACAAATTGAATCAAAATGTACTCCTCTGCAATGTGTTTTGAAAAATTGGGATGTCTTGAAACCTCAAGTTGCTGTTAAGTTTAACCCTGTCAGACAACCTCTGGTGGTGCTTTGTGTTGATGTGTGGCAGTAAAAATAATCTTCAAGAAGGCAACGTTGAAAAACTTTGTAAACCTCCATTTGGCTAGTTTAACAACTAAAGCCACGGAAGAAAAGAGAAAAAAATTCAAAGAACTGAAAGCAAGTTTTTTTTCTTTTTCCTTTAAACTGGCTCTTTGGACTATTCAATTCCCCTTTGTCAGACATGAGGAGAGGAAGCTGCTAGTTTTCCCCTCCCCCTTTATACCTGTAAAAGGCCCCAGGTTCAATATTCCTTTTAGTCTTTCCCCACTGTTTTTTGAAGTTGCTGGAAAAAATTGGAAGCAACCATAAATATTCCCCTCCCTTTTAATTGAAAGGGAGGCCTGTTTTGGCCTCAAACCCCAAATTGATGTGTGTGTGTGTGTGTTTTTTTTTTACATATTTGGTCATCTAGAACAGTGATGGCAAACCTTTTAGAGACCGAGGGCCCAAGCTGCAACCCAAACCCCACTTATTTATGGGTTGGCAGGCTGGGTGGGCATGGCCCACTCAGTGGGTGTGGCCACTGGATGGGTGTGGCTGCAGTGGGCATGGCTGGGGTGGGCGTGGCCACCTCGATGTTGCTCATGGGGAAGAGATGCCTGTGGGGGTTGGGCAGGGTTGGGGGAGATCCAGGGGGTCTCTGGCAGGTGGGACAATGGGCAGTGAGAGAATGGTGCTCTGCGAGGGTTGGGGCGGGGCGGCAAGAGAACGGTGCTCTGTGAGGGTTGGGTTGGGGCGGCGGCGGCAATGGAGCGTTCCATTGGGGGGAAGTGGTGGCTGGCAGCGGGGTGCTTCTCACTGCTTTTTTTTAACCAGACATTTAAACCGTTTTTAAAAACACAACAAGAATTATATGTATCACAGAAAAGCCAGCCCATGGCTGAACGGAATATGGCGGCCTCCTCGAACTTACCATCTTATCGCACGTCAGAGCAAAGCCTTTCCCGCTAACAATAACTAAGACGGGTGTTCCCCGTTTTAAAGTAACAACCCCACAAAACCCCCACCCTTCCCCTTGAAAACATGACCTGCACTCCTCTGAAGCCGACGCTTAATCAGAAAGTTGCCCAACCCCCCTACCCCGCCCCAACCATCACAGAATGCCCTGCTCTCACCACCCCGCCCCAACCCTCATAGAGTGCCGTTCTCTCACCACCCCGATCCAACCCTCGCAGAGCGCCCTTCTCCCGCGGGCCCAACCCAGTTCCTTACCTCCACCTGGCTTGTTCCATGGTCTCATGGCAGCGGCATTAGGCAGGATGCGGCAAACGGGGCTGGCTGAGGATCGAGCCGCATTTGCTGCCGCCACCCTTGGAACCGGCGATCAGCAGGGCCCTGTAATGGAAGGACTCAGGGGCACCAGTGTCCAGCCCTATGAAGCCCACCTTCTTCTTGCCTGAGCTGCCCAGATACACGCCCCCAGTGCACAACTTCTGCAGCAGTGGCAGTAGCGCAGAGGCCGATTGCGGGCTCAGAGCAGGTGTGAACAGAGCAGCCACGCAGGGCAGAGGTGCTGCCCGGGGCCGGAACAAAGCCAGGCGGGACTGCAGGGTGCCACCGGTGGCGGCAATGCAGAGGCCGATTACAGGTGCAAGTGGGACAGCCGCGCAGGACAGAGGCACTGCCCGGGGCTGGAGCAGAGCCAGGCGGGATTGCAGGGTGCCGGCAGCGGCACGGAGGCCGATCGCAGGCGTGAGCGGGACAGCCGCGCAGGGCAAAGGTGCTGCCCGTGGCCAGAGTGGGGCAGCAGCATGGCAGCAGCAGAGCCGGGTGCGGCAGCAGCAGTGATGGCTGGGTCGCTTTGGCCAAAGCAGCAGCGGTGGTGGCGGGGGTGGCAGCGCAGAGGTGAGGAGTGGCACCTGCAATCTGCCCGGTCTCCCTCCGCCTGCTTTGTGCAACTCCTCCTGCCCTCCCCGCACCCGCCGTTAACCCTCCTGCCACCATGCAGGGTAAGGTTGCCACCCCTGCCCAGATGCCCTCACCTCCCCCAAGCGTTTTTTTACTAACCTGCCTTTCAGCTGCATTCCATTTCTCTGTTCACTTCTCAGCCTTCACCACATGTTTGTGGGACTATTAGTAAAAAAAAAAAGTTCCATCAGACTTTCTAACTTCTCGCACGATTTTGCAAGAAGTTAGAAAATCTCATGGAAATTTTTTTTTGTCCCACGAACACATGGCAAAGGCTGTGAAGCGAATGGAGAAACGGAATGCAGCTGAAAGGCAGGTTAGTAAAAAAAATGCTTGGGGGAGGCGAGGGCATCTGGGTGGGGGCGGGGGCAGCAACCTTACCCTGCGCAGCTTCGGCAGGTGTCTGGCAGGGGGAGGGAAGTAACATGTACCGCCCCACCCCTCTCATGGAGCGCCATGCTCCCACCGCTCCCCCACCCCCACACGGCACCTTTTTTCCAGCTCCGACACGTCACTTCCTCCACCACTGTGTGGGACTAAAAATAAAGTTCAATCAAGCAATTCCAACTTTCCGAGATCTTTTTTTTCCCCGCAAGAAGTTGAAATTGATTGATTGAACCTTTTTGTTTTGCACATGGTGGCAGAGGCCTACGACTGGGGTGATGGCTCACGTGCCCACAGAGAGGGCTCTGGTTCGCCACCCCAGATCTAGAACATTAAGTTTGGACTTGGAATGGTGAGAAAAATAAGAGATGGTTAAAGGGCCCTATAAAAACCATGTTTGGTTGGAATCACCTCACAATTTTTCTCGCTTCTTGCAGGACAAGCCACATGTCTAAAAAAATGTTGTCTTAATAGTATTTGTGTATATATGTCTGTCTGTGTTGTTCTTTGTTATTTCCAAGACTTGGAAGAGGGTCAAAACCCTCTCTGATAACAACAGACAAAAAGGCCTTATCTAAAAATAAATGGTTTGCCTGGAGAAAGTATGAAATGAAATATTTGTGTGTGAAATTGTTTATGCAAGCATTTAGAATGGAAGTGAATGAGTTAATTTGCTGATATGTAAATGTGTGTGTCAGCCCCCAAACACCCACCCCCCCAGGCTGTGGAAGAAACAGTAAATTTCAGATTTTGTTGTTTTTGTTGTTGTTGTGAGGGAATTCATGGAAAATGCATGTGAAGGAGAGAAAACTATTTTTTTGGGTGGTGAGATTTTTGTAAAATTTTCTTTTTCCTGTCTCCTTTTTCGCTGGCTGTGCCACCTTAAAACAGAGAGAGAGAAAGGAAAGGGGAGGGGGAGAGATCTGCTCGTTTTAACTATTTTTTTCCCCTCTGCTTAGTGTCAAATTAGGTCCATCGTCATCCCAAATGAAGAAAGACAGGAACGCAGGAACGTAGTGCAAGTTAGGTAGTTTAATGCCTAACAAACAAAGTGAGCACTGGGAGTGGTTTGCTCCCAGTGCTTTTTATAACAGTGCCACACCCACAACCCCACCCTCCACCCAGAAGCCAACATCCGCCCGGCTGCCTTTAAAAGTCCACTCGTCTGGCCCCAGCCCTCTTCCTGCTGAGCCCCGCCTCTCTGTCCACCCTTCTGCCTGATTAAGGTGGAGCCGTTTGCTGCTGCATTGTGTTCCGGCTGCTTCAGCAATGGTGAGTCATTGCATGCCTCGTAGCTCTTCCTCTTAGCATCCTGCCGGCTCCTGACGCCCAACTGGTCGGTGGAGCTTCCGGGCCTGGTTCCCACTGTGGCCGGTGGACAAGCGAGGTGTTGGGGAAGAGCTGCAGCCTAGAATGGCGGTGGTGTGTCCTCTTCTAACTTCCCCCCACCAGCGAATGGCAAGCCCCGCAGGGCTTGACATGCGGCCCCCCCTACCACATCTTTACCTGAAAGGTAAGAGGGACAGGGTGAGTGCACTTGTCCACAGTTCATACTACTTGGCTTCTCTGGGCATTGCCGATGGAATGCCCACAAGAGCTGAGGAGCATGTACATCCGCCACCCCTACCCAAGAGGCCTCTGAAAGGGGATACCCCTTCCAGTGGATGAGTTACTGTAGTTTACCGTGGCGGACCTGTGAATCGATAACCTCCTGTACCTTGTACTCTGATCCGGCTACTGGCCCTGGTGCCTTACTACCCACCGGGATCCCGTGTACAGGTTTTAACAGACTGCTGTGGAACACGGGATGTATTCTTCCCAACAACGGAGGTAACCATAACCGCACTGTTACCGGATTGATTACCTGGACTATTGGGAATGGTCCTATATACTTTGGGCCTAGTTTCTTACAGGGCATTTGCAAGCGGAGATATTTCGTGGACAGATATACCCAGTCCCCCACCCTGAAGGGTTTATGGTCGGCCCTCCTTTTGTCAGCCTGAACTTTAGCACTTGCCTCAGCCTGTGCTAGAGCTTCCTTTATGCGCCCCCACAACCCCGTCACCCGTGCCATCCATGCTTGGGGTGTATGTGTCATACCCCCCTCCTTGGACCATTCCGGGATGGGTACAAAAAGTTTGTTGCCTTTCCAAGCCAGTCCTTCCCTCTGCATCAATAGGCCCAGATGTTCTTGTAGCCACTTATCGCCTGTTACAGCGTCCCTTAGTTCTGGCAAGGAAACGTCCGTCGACCGCCCTGCTGTTATATGTGCCACCCTGTGGGTGCAGGGAGGTATAATTGCCTGTACCACCTCCTCCCTGTCACTGTGCTATTGGGGTAGGTGAGATAATGCATCCGCAAGGAAATTCTTACCTCCCGGCACGTACTTCAGGGTGAAATGAAAGTGAGCAAAATATTGAGCCCAATGAACATGTTTAGGCGACAGGCACCGAGGTTTTTGCAATGCTTACATGTTCCGATGATCGGTCCATACTTCAAATGGTTGTGCAGAGCCCTCCAACAAATGTCGCCACGTTACCAGTGCCCACTTCATGGCAAAGGCCTCTTTTTCCCAGATAGCCCACTCTCTTTCTGTTGTGGTAAACTTCCGGGACGTATATGCACAGGGTTGCAACATCCCCTGTTGGTTTTGCTGCAGTAATACGGCTCCCACAGCCACGTCACTTGCGTCAGCCTGGACCACGAAAGGGGCGTCAGGGTTCGGATGGAGCAACACTGGTTCCTTAGCGAAAAGGGCTTTAAGCTCTTCAAAGGCTTTCTGGCAGGCCATGGTCCACCCCACTGGTTGGCCAGGCCGTGGTTTACTCTTTAGGTGTTTTGTCCGTAACAACTCTGTTAAGGGATGGGCCACGGCAGCGAACAAGAGGATGAATTGCCGATAAAAGTTGGCGAACCCCAGAAAGCTTTGTAGTCGTCGGGTGCGGGGCACCTGCCAGTCCAGAACCGCTTGTACCTTAAGAGGGTCCATCTCCACCCCCCTTGCTGATATACGATATCCAAGGTAGTCCAACCGGTCATGGTGAAACTCGCACTTGGACAGTTTCACATACAACTTTGCAGTAAGTAGCTTTTGCAATACCTGCCATACTAGGCTGACGTGTTCCTCCATGGTGGCAGTATAAATGAGGATATCAGCCAGATATACTAAGACCCCCCCGGTACAGGTGTTCATGCAGCACCTGGTTGATCAACTGCATGAACACCGCGCGGGCTCCCTGTAGCCTGAACGGCATCACTCGGTATTGGAAGCTACCTAACGGGCAGTTGAATGCTGTCTTCCACTCATCTCCACGTCGTATGCGCACCCTGTAATACGCCTCCTGCAGGTCCAGTTTGGTGAATACCCGTCCTTTTCCCAACTGAGCCAAAAGGTCTTTCATGAGTGGGAGAGGGTATTGATGTTCGACACATACAGCGTTAAGGCCCCGGAAATCGATGCAGAGACGGAGCGACCCGTCCTTTTTCTCCCGGAACAGGACAGGTGCAGCAACTCGGGAACGGGCCGGTTGGATAAACCCTCTTGCCAGGTTCAAATCAATAAACCGCCGTAGCTCCTCCAACTCCCTGGGTGCCATGGTGTACATCTGGGGCTTTGGTAGCTTAGCTCCCGGTTCGATTTCGATGGCGCAGTCTGTCTCCTGGTGAGGTGGTAGCTGGTTGCACTCTTCTTCGCTAAATACTTCAGCCAAGTCATTGTACTCTACAGGGAAAGGGGCCTTCCCCCCTCCTATGACCCCACACACTGGGGCTTGGTTTGTAGGACACGGTCCTGGAGGCCGGGGCCCAATACCAAGACGTACTTTGCGGTACCCGCCCTCCCACCAAATGGTGGGCTCCCACCTATCCAGCCATGCTAGGCCAAGGATCACCGCCTCTGTCATGGCTGGGGCCACAATAAAGCGGAGGATTTCCCAATGACCCCCAAGCTCCAGACGAACTGGTTCCATGATATGGGTAGCTGGAGCCCCTCCCAACAGGGATCCATCCACTTGTTCAAAACGCACGGGCTGAGCCAATTTATATAACTTGATGCCACTTTCCACAGCTACTGCCCAACTTATCAAGCACCGGGTGCAACCCGTATCTATAAGAGCACAACACTCCCTTTGTGCCCCGGTCCGTGGACTCGTAAGTACTATGGGTAAGACGAAAGGTGCTATAGGCTCGCTTACCATTAGATCGTTGACCAGGTCGTCGTCGCTATCATCGTCAGCTGGGTGGTATCATGCTACAGCCATGGCGTCCTGGTCTGTTGGCGACACCCATGGCAATGCCGAGGTTGTTGGTTGCTTTGCTGCCTTTGATGCTTCAGTCCCTTTCTTTGGTGTTGGAGCAGTTCCTCTGGGTATCCCGGACCCCCGTGGAGTAGGGGCTGGGCATTCGGCTGCCCGATGACCTGGCTGATTACACCGGAAGCAACAGAAGGAAGAGCCACCGGACGGACCGGATGCCCTGTGGTAACCAACCGAACCGACCGGCTGTCCTTGTCCACCCTCCCGCGGCTTCCCCACTGGTTGTCGTGCATGACCAGTGTCTCGGTTTTTCTGGAACTCTCTAAGGTTCGTATCTAGGTCTGCCGCCACCCGGAACCATTCTCGAAGGCGGTTAGGTACACCCCTATAGATGGAGGCTTGGTGTAACTCCTGGTCGAGCCCAGCCCGGAAATGATGGATCAACAGCCGCTCCGGCCAAGATGAGCTGAGTCAGCCCGCCAACCTGCGGAAGTCGCGAACGTAACCTGCTACTGTCCATCCTTGTTGTTTCAACGAGAGGAGTTCTGCTTCTGCCCGCTGGATATGTGAGACATCCTCGAAACGTCCATGCAATGCCTCCAGGAACAAGCCCACGTTGCCGAGCTCCCGGGCATGATCACTATAGAGGTCAGCAGCCCATGCTGCCGCCTCCCCCTGCAGCCCCGCCATGACTGCCACCACCATTGCCCATTGGGAGGGATATAGGTCGGCATATTGATCGAGGTGGCTGACCACATGGCTCAGGAACATAGCTAGTCTGTCAGGATCCCCATCAAAGGAAATAGGGATGGGTGGCGGGCCCAATGTGTGCCCTGGGCCCCATTGGGCGGCAGATGGCATCATACCACCAGTCCCATCAGGCGTAGCTGAGCCCCTAGGACCATGCGCAGCAGCCCGGCTCTGTACTGTCCTGCCTGAGGAGTGACCCTATCCATCACCCCCTGAACCACCTAACCATGCTGCCTGGCCCGGAGTACCTGCAGAACCCTGGCCAGAGGTGGAGGGTCCCGTTGCCACTGCGCCCACCAGCTGGGGAAGTCGGAGCCTGGGACTGCTCAACCGGAACTGTGAGGTCTCTGTACGTCCGGAAGGGTCATCCATCCGTTGCCTAGCCGACAAGCCCTGATAGCTTCCTTTGCCAAAACGCTCCTGAAGAACATCCAGTGTGTACTCCCCCGGGGCAGTGGAGTAGCTCCACTCATCCTCTTCATCCCCAGTTACTCACCTTTCCCTCCACCCCAGAAAAGAAGACCTAGCTGGGGTGTTGCGAGGCCTTCCAGCATCCAAAGATGTCAAGGTTGGGCTCTGCCACCACTCCTCCCTAGGCCTTGTGGCCACAGCCTCCTGAGACTCAGCCAGGGGCCCAGGGGCCTGGGTGGCCTTTGGTCTTACCGCCGGCTGCACCTCCTGGGTTACGGCTGCCTCGGAAGATTCTGCAGGTTCAGCCATTGCAGCTTCCTCCGCCTGGGGAGCATCTTGTTTGCCCTCCGCCATTTCCTACGATCGGGGTAAAGGCAAGGAGCAGCCAATGAAAGTTGAGTGCTGACTTACTGTCAAACTAGGTCCATCGTCGTCCTGAATAAAGAAAGACAGGAACGCAGGAACGTAGTGCAAGTTAGGTAGTTTAAACAAACAAAGTCAGCACTGGGAGTGGTTTGCTCCCAGTGCTTTTTATAACAGTGCCACACCCACAACCACACCCTCCACCCAGAAACCACCATCCGCCTGGCTGCCTTTAAAAGTCCACTCGTCTGGCCCCAGCCCTATTCCTGCTGAGCCCCGCCTCTCTGTCCAGCCTTCTGCCTGATTAAGGTGGAGCCATTTGCTGCTGCATTGTGTTCCGGCTGCTTCAGCAATGGTGAGTCATTGCGTGCCTCGTAGCTCTTCCTCTTAGTGTCCTGCCGGCTCCCGACGCCCAGCTGGTCGATGGAGCTTCCGGGCCTGGTTCCCACTGCGGCCGGTGGACAAGCGAGGCGTCAGGGAAGAGCTGCAGCCTGGAACGGCAGTGGTGTGTCCTCTTCTAACTTCCCCCCACCAGCGAATGGCAAGCCCCGCAGGGCTTGACACTTAAAATTCTGGTTTGAGGAAAGGGGGTGAATGTGAAATTTAATGCCCACTTTTGCAGTTTCAGCTTGCAATTATTTTCTGGAAAGAGGAGGGAGTAGTTGTTGAACAAAGGAAGTTTTAATTGATCCATCAACCAAAAGAAATGACTTTGAATTGAATTTTGCTTAGATTTGTAAATGTTTTACCTACTTAATGGAAATTTGTTTCCATCTGAATGGAATCTAATTAAATTGGAATTTGACTAAATATACATTAAAAGCAAAGAATTGATACTAGGGTTTGATACAAAACGTTAGCTTTTACAATAGCCTAGTGACTTATTTCAGTAACTTAGAAAATCTTATTAAGCTTGTTTATTTTTTTTTTGTGAAGTTAAAATGAAGAAGAAGTTGAAATGAAGTTTTGGATTATAAATAGCTACATTGTTTTGACTAAAGATTATATGAAGGTTCAAGAATGTCAATGAAGAAGAGAAGAAAGTTACTCAATATTTGCATAATCTGGCGCAGGTTTTGTCTTCTATTTCAGTACAGGCCCATGCTGCCCTACCACCTGTCTCTGGTCATTGTTGTTCCTGGAGAGTGGGTTCAGGTGAAAAGAACTGTCACCTAGAAATACCAGTCATGAGTGGTCCCAACCATGCCAAGTCCTCCTGATATAAGGAATCTAGGCATGAGTCCATGGAAAGTCCCATCATTCCCTCTCCAGTGACAAGCTCCGCAACTGGATGACCTGAAAATGAAATTTCAACCTGCCTCGCCTGTTGAACTGTTTCCATCTAAGTAGGAGAAAAACCTCAATGGATTGGACTACCCTGGAAATCATGTTCCTAAAACCTGGACTATGTATTGCAATATTTTTATTCTGCTACTGTTGTTTCCCTTGTACCTGCTTTGGTAGAAGGAAGGACCATGGCCCCAATACTTTAAGGGACAAAAGGTAGTTGTGTTTATAACAAGACTACGTATTCCACTTGCAAAGGGGCAACATGGTCACTTGTTATACTCCTGTCATTACAGTACAGCTTTACCAACAACTTTAAATCTGGACATATGGAGGAACATACAGACATTACCTTTTGGGGAAGAATAACATGAGATTTATGGACAAGTGCCAGAATCTTTTTTGCTGCATGTAAAACTATTGACTATAATCAAGTTAAATGGACTAAGTGTGGAGACAGGCCTACACATTAAACGCCAAATATGTTTGCACATCCTACCCAACCTGGCACAATCAAAGGATTCCTGCAACCCGGTGTGCTTCAAGATAATCAGACCAACGGATTTTTCAGTATCGTTTGAACTCACTATCAATTGAACCAGATACAAATATGGGTTCAAGCTGATTTTCATGAACTGGAAACCACAATTGAGGTTTCCTCAGCATCAATTTTTTTTTTTATTGATCTTGCCCAAAAGAATTGTTTCATTTTTAAATGTGAAGCTCGAGAGATTCAATTGGAGAACATCACTTTTCATTTTAATTTGACTTGGAAAGAAAAGGACCGTCCAACCAAATGGGCCCTCTATTTTGTCATTGTGTCCATAAATTGCATTATTAGACCCCAGTCCGACATTACATATAAGGAATATGTCAAAGAAATCACTGAAAGAATGCGCAAGTTGGCTCATGTCCCTGTCCAAACATGGACAGGAGCACTGGATGTTGGAGGATGGTTTTTGGGTGTAAAGACCCACCCCACTTTGCATCTTAAGAAGACAGAACTCTTGGAATATTTCTTCCAACAGGCATCCTTTATTAAGAGAAAATGGTTGCAGGTGTTCTACATAGGACTTGGGGGCCAAGCCCTATGGTTCAAGGTTTTAAGGGGTTCCCAGTAACCCCACCCCACCCCACCATCCTTCCAGTAACAATCCCAGGCATTACATTTCCACCCCCTTTTCCTCACTGCTGGCGGAAGGGAGACTTCAGAGGCGAGTAGATGAAAGCTGATGGCCCCATTGTTATGTGTAGTCCTTTTGGTGGTATCCACATTCAGTCCCTTTTGAAGTTGTACCGAAGGAAGTTTGGGCCATAAAACCCCTTTGTTCACCCCCCTTCCCCTTCATTGTATGACAGAATCCAGAGAGGGCAGAAATGGGGTTTTCCATAGTCGATAACTAGAGATGAAATATAATTGGATTCTGACATCCTGCCCCCTTAAAAATAAGATAGATCCACCTGAAAGAAAAACAAAACAGGTATAAAATTTAGTCAGGCTTGTTAGGATACTCTGTGTGAAACGTCTTTAATAGCTCCGGGGCTCTGACATGATGTTTATGGACCCACTCATTTTGTGAGGCAGGGAGGTGTTTCCATGCAACTAGGTACTGAGTCACTCCATGATATCTCCTAGAATCTAGGATTTCTTTTATTTCAAAGTGTTGTTCGCCCTCCACCATGATTGGAGGTGGGGGGGGGATTTTTGGCCGTAACTATGACTGATGCTCTCTTTTCAGCGAGCTGCAATGAAAAATTGGGTGTATTTGCCTGAGATTTTTGGGTAATTCTAATTCTACTGTTACTGGGTTTATGATTCTTTTAATTGGAAAAGGCCCTATATATTTTGGTCTAAGTTTTTTACAGGGTTGTAGGGACTTTAGGTATTTTGTAGATAAGTACACCATTTCTCCTATAATGAATGGTGTAGGCTCAACCCTTTTTTTATCGGCTTGTGCTTTGTAAGCCTGCCTATGTTCATCTAGTGCTTTTCTAAATATTGGCCAGGTGTTTTGTAATTGTTCCATCCATTCTTTCAGTGATGGGATCGCTGGTTCGTTTGGGGTTAATTCTGGCATGGGGTTGAAACTTTGACCGGTGGCTATTTGAAAAGGAGTGTAACCTGTGCTGGAGTGGACTGCATTATTGTAAGCAACTTCTGCAACAGGGAGTAGGTCCGTCCAATTTGTTTGCTGAAAATTAATAAAACATCTTAAATATTGCTCAACCACTGAGTGACAACTTTCTGTTTGTCCATCCCCTTGTGGATGATGGCTAGATGTCAGTCCCTGAGTGGTCCCTAAGAGGGATAAAAATTCCTTCCAAAATGCAGATGTAAATTGCACTCCCCTATCAGAGATGATGCGTTGGGGTGCCTCATGCAATCTGTAAATGTGCTGGATGAAATGTTTTGCTAAGGCTTTTGCGGTGGGAATCTTTTGGCAAGGGATAAAGTGCACCTGTTTGGAAAACAAGTCCGTGACCATCCAGACAACAGTATTCCCATTGCTTTCTGATAATTCCACTATAAAATCCATGGCTATTTCCCTCCAGGGGGGTGAGGGATTTACCACTGTTTGTGACAGTCCGGGCGATTTCCCTTCCAACCTCTTTGCAGTTGCATACTTTGGGCAGCTGGCCACGTAACTTTCTATGTCCTTTTTTATGGATGGCCACCAAAATTGCCGTTTAATTAAGTGTAATGTTTTTACAAATCCAAAATGCCCTGCTGATTTTGTGTCGTGGCAAAGCTGCATGAATGTGACTCTTTGGGTTGTTCGTATATATAACTTTTCCCCCACCCAAGGCAGCCCGTCTCTCATTGTGCACACATTTTTGTTTTTCTGGAACCATTCATCTGTTTCCAAACTTTTCTGGAATTCAATTCCGGTTTGGCTGCCCAGCTGTGGTTTTAATTTAGCTTGGGCTCTGGTGGTTACTGGCGCTGCCAGTTGTGATTCTACCATCATCGGATTAGAGTTGGTGGCTCGCGTGCTGTTATATTGGGGCATGCGAGATAGTGCATCTGCCAGGAAGTTCTTTCCCCCTGGCAATTGCTTGAGCGTAAATTGGAACTGGTGAAAATGCTGGGACCAGCGGGCTTGCTTGGGGTTGAGCTTCCTGGGTGTTTTCAGGGCTTCCAAATTTTTGTGGTCAGTCCACACCTGGAAGGGGATTTTGTTGCCTTCAAGGAACTGGCGCCACATGAGTAATGACCAACGTATCCCGTATGCCTCTTTCTCCCACACGGGCCAATGCTGTTCCGTTTCCGTGAGTTTCTTGGATGTATGTGCACAGGGTTGCAAGACCCCTTCATCGTTTTCTTGTAATAGTACAGACCCCACTGCCACATCACTTGCATCCGCCTGTATTACGAAGGGCTTATCCATGTCTGGGTGCCTCAGTACAGGTTCAGCAGAGAAAAGTCTCTTTAATCTCTCAAACGCTGCTTGGCACTCCATTGTCCATGTTAGTGGCTGGCTAGGTTTTACTGAGGATGCTCCCTTCATTTTTAGTAAGTTCGTGAGGGGCAGGGCTATCTGGGCAAATGAGGGGATGAATTGGTGGTAAAAGTTTGCGAAGCCCAGGAAACTTTGCAGTTGCTTTCTTGTGCGGGGTGGTGCCCATTCTAATACTGCTGTGACCTTCTCTGGGTCCATTTCAATGCCCTGTGGGGATATGCGATAACCTAGGTAGTCTATCCTTTCCTGGTGGAATTCGCATTTCGAGAGTTTGGCATATAGGTGGGCGGCTTGCAGTTTCTTTAAAACCACTCTGACTAGGTTGACATGTTCCTCTTTTGATTTGGTGAAGATAAGAATGTTGTCTAACTAAACCAGGACCCCCTTAAATAGGTTCTCCCTTAGAACGTCATTGATTAATTGCATAAATACTGCGGGGCACCCTTGTAATCCAAATGGCAAGACTTTGAATTGGTAGCACCCCATGGGGCAGTTAAATGCAGTCTTCCATTCATCCCCTTCCTTAATTCTCACGCGATAGTAAGCTTCCCTTAGGTCTAGTTTAGAAAAAATTTTCCCTTTCGAGAGGTGTGACAACATGTCCTTCATGAGGGGCAGATGGTATAGGTTGCTTTCACTGATTGTATTCAGGGCCCTATAATCCACACATAAGCATAAAGAGCCATCCTTCTTCTCTCTAAAGAGGACCAGGGCAGCCACTTTAGGCTTGGCTGGCTCAATGAACCCCCTTTCTAGGTTTTTCTTTATGAATCTTTCCATTTCCTCCTTCTCCTTTGGGCTTATGGGGTATAATCTGGGCTTCGGGAGTTTTGCCCCAGGCTTGAATTCAATGGCACAGTCTGTGGGTTGGTGGGGGTGGGGAGCTCATCCGCCCTCTCCTCACTGAAAACCTCAGCAAGGTCTCTGTATTCCTCTGGTATTTCTGGTAGTCCCTTTTCCTCTCCCATGGATGCTTTTTCTGTTCTTGATTCTGGGATTTTAAGTCCATAGGGTCCCCCTTCAGGAATTTGATTTCTGCCGTCCTCCAATTCACCCAGGGGTTCCATTTTTTTAACCATTCCATCCCTAGGGTCATTGGGCATTCCATGCCTGGGGTCACCACAAACATTATGTCTTCCTCATGTTTGCCCAGGGAGAGGTGTATTGGTAAAGTGGCTAGGGTAGCTGGCACCCCCCCTGCTATGGACCCATCTAACTGGCCAAATGAGATTGGTTGTTCCAGTCTCCTTGACGGAATGCCCAGATTCCCCACTAGCATCGAGCTAATGAGGCAGCGGGTGCAGCCAGAGTCTATTAAGGCTTTCACCTTCACGGCTTCGAGCATGGGGGGAATTAATATAGTCACTGTCTTGAGGATGGGTGTGATGCGTCCACTTACCAGGGGTTCGCCCTCCAAGCTGTCGTCTGAGGCATCCACCAGCCCTGCGGTGTAGGCTGGAGTTCTTTCCCCCTGATGAGCAGAGGTGGGGGATTCCACAGCCTCCATCATTCTCATGGCAGTTTCTTTTGGCTTAGCTGGAGACTTTCCGGATTTGCTGGCCGGTGATCTGTCTGGGTTGTGCTGGGGGGCTTTTGAGCGGCATTCTACAGCCCGATGCCCTTCTCTCCCACACTTGAAACACCCCATTTGCTTCTTGGCTGTAGCCAATGGTTTCACTGGTTCGCGTGTCAACTCAGGCGGTGAGCGGCTCAATTGTTTCCCTCGGCGGTGCCTCCTCAATATGTCAATCTCTGCTTCCTCTGCCAAGACGAACCATTCCTTAAGTTGGTGTGGGTCCCCTCAGGGCAGGCAAGCATCATATAGGTCATAATTTAGTCCGTCTTTGAAATGGCTAAGGAGGATGTCTTCCGGTCAGTTCAGTTTGCTGGCAATGGCCCAGAATTCTTGCGTATATTTGGCTACCAGGCGTTTGCCTTGCCTCATCGTTTTTATCCTTTCGCGGGCTTTGCGATCAGCCAGGGGGTCCTCAAATTGCCTTCTCAGAGAGGACATGAAACAGTTGAAGTCATTGAGGTCTGGGGCATTGGAGTCGTGCAAGTTCACTACCCAATCTGCGGCCGGCCCGTCCAGGGCAGATTGCACGATCCGGATATGGGCTTTGTTGCTGGGGATGTCCCACCCGTATTCCTCCATGTAGCTGAGGACTTGGGTTAGGAAAAACCCCAAGCGTGTTGGCTCCCCCTTGAATTTCACGTCCAGTGGCGGGAGTCTTGGAATGGACCAGTGCCTTCATTGTCGGTGGTAGTGTCTTCCATCCAGATCTCCATCTGTGGGTCAGCGGGGAGTGGGGACTCCTGGATCAGCAGATGTCCCTGGGGCTGCAGGTTCCACTTCCCCCTTGGTGTCTCTCCCTTTGCGGCTCCAGGAGCTGGGGTGGCCATAGGGCTCAGAATTCTCCTCTCCTAGGGAGCTGAGAGTTCTCTTCATCAGGTCAATAGCTTTCTCTAGGATTGAGGCAGAGTACAGTGCCCAGCTCCCTTACTCTTCACTTGTGTGCAGGGATTTCTTCATCTCCTGCTTCCATTCTGATTGGTTGGCCTCCCGTCTCAGGGTCACCTTTCTTGATTTCTTTTCCCACTCGCCTTTCTTTCCAACGCCCATTGACCACCGAGGTTTGTGGTCCCGTGTCTCCACCACCTCTTCTCCTGAGGAATCTGACCTCTCATATCCCGACATCTGTCAGGGTTTCAGTTGGGGCAGCGGCTCCCTTTCCGAGGAGTTTTCTCCCTTCCTTGCTCCGCCACCTGACATGGTAATTTTTGCAAAGTCCCCCGACAAGGTTCTCCCTTCCAGGTGGACTAATTCTGCAAGTCCTGTCTAATGTAAGGACCCACCCTACTTTGCATCTTAAGAAGAAAGAACTCTTGGAATATTTCTTCCAACAGGCATCCTTTATTAAGAGAAAATGGTTGCAGGCATTCTAGACAGGACTTGGGGGCCAAGCCGTATGGTTCAAGGTTTTAAGGGGTTCCCAGTAACCCCACCCCACCATCCTTCTAGTGACAATCCCAGGCATTACATTTCCACCCCCTTTTCACTCACTGCCGGCGGAAGGGAGACTTCAGAGGGGAGTAGATGAAAGCTGATGGCCCCATTGTTATGTGTAGTCCTTTTGGTGGTATCCACATTCAGTCCCTTTTGAAGTTGTACCAAAGGAAGTGAGGGCCATAAAACCCCTTTGTTCACCCCCCTTCCCCTTCATCATATGACTGAATCCAGAGAGGGCAGAAATGGGGTTTTCCATAGTCGATAACTAGAGATGAAATATAATTGGATTCTGACATCGGGAATGTTTGATAATTGGAAAAGGATATTTTTCATTGTGGTCTTGGCCTTTGGAGGGTTGTTGTGTTTACCATGCCTTATCCCACTTGTTCAGAGAATTGTTAGTTCCACTATATCCAGACAAACGTTTGCTGTCACTCCTATTTATACTGATAAACCAGTTAAAGCACTGATTTTAAGACCTTTACCTTCTGACTACACTCCCCTCTTGAAGAGTCCTTAAGCCTATTCGTCTTTTATATTAAAAAGGGAGGATTGAAGGGATTTTATTATGCTTATGATTTTATTATGCTTAAGCTTGATATTAGTAGTGATACTTTGTAATCATTTTATATATAACTTTGTTCATGTGCAAGCAGCTTTGTAGGTGCCTTATATTGGGAAATTATTTATTTTATGTTTTGGTGTTCGCGGCATTGAAGCAAGGCACATGTTGTAATTAAGTTCTTCTTTATTCGTTCCTCAACTCAACTGTCTACCAAGCAGGCATGCAGGCCTTTTATAGTCTCGCAAACCCAGGCAGTCCAGCCAATAGGGAAGAACCTTTTTTCGTGCCTTGTGCATGCACACAAGTCCGGCGCCAGCCAGTCTGGTCCCGAGCAGCTTTTCAGTTGCCCGGGACTGCTTGCAACATTTCTTGGCCTGCTGAAATGCTTCAGCAGGCCCAGGACACAACACCCCTCCCCCCTGGATGAAACATGCCACAGAAGGCACAATCTCTCAATACAGGTGTCTTGGACAGGATAAGTGTTAAACACAAGTTTCTTTTACTGCGCATAGGCAGAGCACTTTATACTAACTCATAATAATAACAAATAAACTTTTAACAAAATAATTACAACAACCACTTTGTGGAACATAATTCTTTGACTAGTAAGGTGGCCTTTGGACTGATAGTAACCTTACATAACCTTTAAGGTATTTAGGTGGGCCTTTGGCCCTTTGTGACCGTCGCAGGGTCAGGGAGGGTGCCTGGCCTGACAGCTCACCTGCCAGTCTAAGCAGACCAGGACTTCTATTTAATGGTGCCTGGCCTACCTGCCTGTCTGGTGGGCTCGATAGACCAGGACTTTGAAGCCTTAGAATTCCAGGTGACCCACTCTGCTGCTGACTGGCTGGATCCTCTGAATCCAAGCCAGGTTTCCTCGGAGGGGTGGAAATCCCCAAGCTCAATGGTGGAGTGGAATTCTCCAAGTCCACAATGGACTCCTCTTGGGAGCATTGTCCCTCGAGCCTGCGACCAGCATCGGAAGTGGCCTGTGTTGCAGAAGTGCCCCAGTAGCCCCAGTCCCCTGTGTATGTGGCTGAGGTTCCAGAGTCTGGAGCCGCCTCCATGGCAAACCCCCTTTCTTGTGGCTCCCTGTTTGGAGCACTTGCTCTATTGTGTGGATACCCCCGGTGAGACTCCCTCTCCGAAGCAATAACTGATGTGCGGAACAACCCCCTTTCTGGAAACTCCCTGTTTGGAGCAATAGCTGAATTCTGAGAATGCCCCCATTCAGTCACTGGACCCAGTGCATTAGCGTGTGAGAACTCGCTGGAGCTGGGAGACTGAGGCCCAGAATGCAATTGATGGCCCTCCTCCCCCCCCCCCCGAGAGCAGAGCCAGGAGCGGAAACATTGTTGGACAACTGCCAGCGCAGTTGGTCAATATGGTGCCAAAGGATGCGTCCATCGCCCAAGGCCACTTTGTATGAGAGTGGCCCTGAGACCTTGCATACAACAGCACTGACCCAGAGATGTCCAGGACCATAATTCCTTGCCCAGACCAGATCGCCCACCTGAAGTCTCCTAGGTGCCCGCAGCTGTGACACCTGTGAAGCCACCTGGTCTGGGTGCAGTCTGTCCAACTTCGTGATGAGGCGTCGACCCCAGTGGAGTTCAGCTGGGCTCTTTCCAGTGGCAGTGCATGGTGTGGTGCAGTGTGCAAGAAGAAAACCTGCTAACCTGTGATGCCAGCTACTGTGTGTGATTCTTTTGAGTGCATCTTTGGTGGTGTGTACCATCCATTCAGCTTGCCCGTTGGTGGAAGGGTGGAAAGGAGCTGACGTTGCATGCCAGATCAAGTTGGCCTGTAGGAAAGCCTGGAACTCAAGAGAAGTAAATTGGGGGCCATTGTCAGAGACGAGGACATCAGGAAGTCCATGGGTAGCGAAGATTCCTCTCAACACCTGGATGGTCCTAGCAGTAGTAGTGGAGGAGACAGGTACAACCTTTAGCCACTTGGAATGGCTATCCACCAGGATAAGGAAGAATTGTCCCTGAAAGGGCCCAGCATAATCTAAATGTACCCTTGACCAAGGGGTTTGTGTTTCCTCCCACCTGTGTACAGGGGCCTGAGTCATTTCAGGCCATGACTGTTGGCACACCTGGCACCCGTGCACATGGGCCTCGATAGCTTTATCCAGCCTAGGCCACCAAAGATGGCTGCGTGCAAGCGCTTTCATGCGTACAATGCCTGGATGTCCCTCATGCAGAGAGAACAAGACTCTAGACCTCAGTGAGGCTGGGATAACTACTCTACTACCCCATAACAGGCACCCATGAAATGTAGACAGTTCGTGCCTCCTTTGCCAGAAGCTTTGAAACGCAGCATCTGGACACGTGTCAGGCCATCCTGACAACACCCATGTCAGCACGTGTGTAAGCGTGTGATCAGTGGCAGTTTCTGCAGCCACATCCCTAGCACTGAGGGGAGATTCAGGCAGTTCCTGAATAGAGAGAATATTAACAGCAGGTGCAGGATCTGCCTCTATTTGTGTGAGAGGTAGCCTACTGAGGCCATCTGTATGGCCCATTTCTTTCCCAGGTTTGTGAATGAGTGTGTAGTCATATGCTGACAGGAAAATGGACCGATGTCATGGTTCTGAAAGAAGCAGTTTTTCAAAGAACTTTGAGGCTTTGTTTACCTTAAAGAATCCTTTTATTGCTACATAGCTTCGGCACGTACATAATGAAGCCAAAAACTGAATCCTCCCGTAACTCCTCTGGTTACAACTGACCTTGGAAATACTGTACTGAAATATTGTTATGGCTAACTATCCCCCGAGTACATACTTTACCCCCCCCCCCACTATTCTAAGATTGTCTGACTTTAATTCTAGAAGTGATACACAGGTTAAATAAAACATGTTTGCTTCTTCATATATGGCAAGCAAGAACATCCGATGTTAGCAGTCTTGGCATCTGGCCCCCCTTACAAAAAGGACAGATCCTGCAATGTAAACAAAAGCATATGTTAAGGATTATTTTTCAGTTTGTTGGGGTGTTTCACATGAAACCTTTTGATGAGTCTGTCAGCTTTCACCTCACTGGATTTCACCCAGGTGGCTTCAGACAATGGGTATCCCTTCCATTGTACTAGGTACTGCAATTTCCCTTTAAAAATTCTAGAGTCAAGAATACGTTTCACCTCATAGTGGGTCTATCCTGCAACTATGAGGGGCCCGGGTGCCTTCTTAGGGGGAGGTCTTAAAGTGGAGTCCCAATAAGGTTTCAACAAGCTGCAATGGAAAACTGGGTGAATTCTCCCTAAAAGTCTAGGGAGTTTTAGTTCTATGGTGACCAGATTGATGATCCTTACTATGGGTAAAGGCCCGAAGAATTTTGGTCCCAATTTCTTGCTGGGCAATTTGAGGCATAAATATTTAGTTGACAGATAAACCTTTTACCCAACTTGAATGTTCTTTGGGGAGCCCTCTTTCTATCAGCCTGCTTTTTATATGTTTCAAAAGTCTTTTTTAAAGCAGTTTTTGTGTTTCTCCAAACTTCTTCCCACCCCCTCACCCATTGGTCAAGTGTCTGGGAAGCGGAGGGCACCTGAGGGTATTCAGGTATTAGGCTGAACTCTTTTCCTGTGGCTATTCTGAAAGGCGTGTAGCCGGTACTGCTGTGAACAGAATTATTGTCAGCCACTTCAGTGAAAGGGAGGAGGTCAATCCAGTTTGTCTGTTGGTAGGAAATGTAGCATCTGAGCTATTGCTCCACCATTTTGTTAGAGGATTCTGCAGCCCCATTGGTAGCTGGATGAAAAGGAGATGATAAGCCTTGGGATAATCAAATCAGTTTAAGAAAACTCCTCCAAAATTTCACTGTGAACTGCACCCCCCTGTCCGAAATTATTCACTTAGGGGCGCCATGCAGCCAGTAGATATGTTTCAGGAACAATTTGGTCAGTCGTTGGGAAGATGGGAGTCCTTTGCAGGCGATGAAATGAGCCTGTTTCAAGAACAGGTCTATTACAGTCCAGATGACAGTATTTCCCCTACTTTCAGGTAGGTCCACTATAAAGTCCATAGCTATTTCTTCCCAGGGTTGAGAAGGGTCTACCACCGTCTGCAGTAACCCAGGGGTTTTTCCTGGGATTGTTTTCATTGTGGTACATACAGTACAACTTTTTACATAGTTTTCCACATTCCGTTTCAGACCTGGCCACCAAAATTGCCGGAGGGTGAGGTGTAGGGTTTTCAAATATCCAAAGTGTCCAGCCTGTTTTACATCATGGCTGTGTTTGAGAGCATTAAGACAGAGGGCTTCAGGCAAATATAGTTTCCCCCCCTTGTAAGCCAAGCCATCCCTGCACGTTAGGGAGGTTTGATTATCTTTGAACCATTGATTGGTGAGGAGCTCTTGTTTTATTTTCTTTCCCCCAGGGTCATCAGGGTTAGGGACCCTGCGAGGCATGAGTTGAGTGGCAGTTTGTGGATTGGGGATAATAGCCTCATTAACCTCCTGCCATTCGCTTTTGTATTGGGGTAGCCGGGATAGTGCATCAGCTAGGAAGTTTTTTCCTCCTGGTATGTACTTTAGAGTGAAGTTGAAGCGGTTAAAGTACTGTGCCCACTGCACTTGCTTTGGGGACAATTTACGGGGAGTTTTCAGTGCTTCTAGATTTTTGTGATCTGTCCATACTTCAAATGGCACCTTGCTCCCTTCTAATTACTTTCACCAGTTTAATAGTGCCCACCTAATTACAAAGGCCTCTTTCTCCCAGATTGCCCATCTCCGTTCACTTTCAGTAAATTTCTTGGAGGCGTAGGCACAGGGTTGCAGGACCCCACTTTTGTTCTTTTGCAGTAACACAGCTCCAACTGCCACATCGCTGACGTCGGCTTGAATCACAAAGGGCTCCCCTGGGCAGGGGTGCTTTAGGACTGGTTCAGCAGTAAATAGTCTCTTTAAATTCTCAAAAGCTGTTTGACAGCCCATTGTCCATGCTAGTGGTTGGCCCAGTCGTGGCTTCCCTCCTCCTTTGCCTGTTTTGAGTAGTCCTGTAAGGGGTACGGCAATCTCAGCAAAAGAGGTGATGAATTGACAATAGAAGTTGGCAAAACCTAGAAAGCTCTGGAGCTGTTTGCGAGTATTTAGGGGCTGCCATTCAATTATAGCTTTCACCTTGGCTGGATCCATTTCAATACCCTCATTGGAAATTCTGTAGCCAAGATAATCTAATTGGGTCTGGTGAAATTCACATTTCAACAATTTGGCATAAAGCTTGGCATTCAATAGTTTCTTTAACACCTCTCTCACCAGCTTTATGTGATCAGTCATGTCCGTGCTGTATATCAGGATATCATCAAGATACACCAAAACCCCTTTGTACAAGTGATCATGTAGGACCTTATTAATCAACTGCATGAATACGGCTGGCCCCCCCTGTAATCCAAATGGCATGACTTTGAATTGATAGCTCCCCATGGGACAGTTGAAGGCAGTTTTCCACTCGTCTCCCTCCTTTATTCTCACCCGGTAATATGCCTCTCTCAGGTCTAATTTAGTGAAGACACTCCCCCTTAGCCAGATGGGTTAATAAGTCCTTTAAGAGGGGGAGGGGGTATTTGTTTCCCACACTCACAGCGTTGAGACCCTTATAGTCTACGCAGAGACGAAGAGACCCATCTTTTTTCTCTTTGAACAACACAGGGGCTCCCATGGTAGATTTGGCCCATTCAATGAACCCCCTTGCTAGGTTTTTGTTCACGTATCACTGCATCTCCTCCATTTCGAGGGGAGACATAGCATACATTATCAGTCGTGGGAGTTTGGCTCCTGGCACCAGTTCGATAGAGCAGTCATTGGGTGTGTGAGGGGACAGGGCATCACATTCTTTTTCACTAAATGCCTTTGCTAGGTTCCGGTATTCACTGGGGATGAGTGGTTCGCTCAGCGGCGGTGAGGCAGCCATGTGCGCTCACTCATTGGGTGGCCTAAGGTGTCCTGCAACATCGGTTGAATCAGCAGGAGGTTTAGGCCCTATAGGTAGTCTCACAGTTCTCATTCCTTTCTCCCACCAGAGAAATGGCTTCCATTTGTCTAACCAGGCTAGCCCTAGGATCACTGCCTCAGTCATTTTTGGAGCCACCAGGAAGCGAATAAACTCCCAGTGCTCACCTATTTCTAGGCATAGGGGCTCAGTTAATTGAGTGACAAGAGTCCCTCCCATGAGGGAGCCATCGGCTTGCTCAAACCTCACGGGTTTGGAGAGCAATTTTGCTCATATACCCAATTCCATGGCAAAGGGCAAAATAATAATACATTGGGAGCATCCAGATTTTTCTCTCGTTGGCTGCTGATCAGGTTTCTTCCTCACTGCAGGTCTCGGTCTGCTCTGCTGTTGGGGGTAGGGAACTGGCCAGTTCGCTGCTCAATGTCCCTGCTGTCCGCATCGGAAGCATATGATTGGTGGGCCTGGGTCTTTCAGCAGTCATAGCTGTTGGAGGTTTTCAGGGGGGGTGGTTGTCATCTGGGTCGCTCTGGTTTATGCTCAGTTTCAGGTGGGGGAGGCTTCCTATAGCCGGTGAGCTGAACGTCTAGCTTCACCGCTGTCTGGTACCACTCTTGCAGCTGATCAGGTACTGCTCGATAGATGCAGGCCTGAGAGAGGTGGTCGTCTAATCCCTCAATGAAGTGATGGATTAGGGATTGCTCAGGCCACCCCTCTATTCGACCTGCTATCTTGTGGAACTCTTGCACGTACTCCAGGGCAGGCCTGCCGGCTTGTTTTATTTTGTGGATTTGTTCTCCTGCTTTGAGGCCAATGTATGGGTCCTCAAATCTTTCTCTCAGCCCTAGGAGGAAGAGGTGGGGGTCCTCCAGTTTGGGGGCTTGCTCACTATACAAATTGTTCAGCCATTCAGATGCTTCTCCCTCTAGGCTGGACACAATAACATCAACCATGGCACCTGGGTCCGGGTAGAGATAGGCCCAGCGATTCAAGTGAGAACGCAGTTGGTTGAGAAAAAAAACCCAGCTTCTCTGGGTCCCCATCGAAGGTTGCTCTGAAGGGTGGTGCAATTACAGGCTGTTGCGGCCCCCACTGTGGCTGCTGCTGCTGGCCCCACCCTGGCTGCTGGTGCAACGGCTGCTGTGCTCCACACTGCACTCGTGGCCCCCTCAGTTGCTGTTGGCCCCATCCTGGCTGCTGATCCAACAGCTGCTGAGCCCTCCACTATTGATGTGGCACCCTCAGTTGCAGCTGGCCCCACCCTGGCTGTTGCCGCATACCCAGGGGTTGCACATTCGGGGGCTGCAGCCATCCACCCTGCTGTGGTTGCAATACCGCTAGTACTGGCCTCTTGAGTTGCTGGAGGTCTTCCAAAGGTTGCTGCCTGGGTGGGGGTTGCTGCTGTCTTCTCCGTTGTTGGCCAGCCAGGGCTTGTGGCACCCTCTGCTGCTGTAGGCCTCTCAATGGGGGCTGTGCAAGTGGGGGTTGCAGTGGTCTTCTCTGCTGTTGGACTGCAGAGGCTGGTGGTGCCCTCTGCTGCTGCAGGCCCCTCAATGGTTGCTGGATGAGTGGGGGTTGTTTCTGGACCTCCCTCTTTTGTGGGCCCACCAGCTGTTTCTCTCCTGGCTTTCACACCACACCAAGCTGTTGCAAGGCCTCTATTAGTTGATGTAAGCTCAGAGGTGGCTGACCGCCCATCTGTAGGGGCTGCCAAATTCCCCATTGCTGTAGGGGGCCCAGGCTGGGGTTCTCTCTCTCTGTGGGGCTGGAGGTCCTGGCAGGGGACCCCAGGGTCTGGAAGGCTGTTTGATCTGCAAGGGAGGGGCTGGAGGCCTCTCTCAATAGGAGCTGCTCTCTGCTTCTCACTTCTAGTTCTTCAAATCTTTCTGCCAAATATTCTACTGACCCACTACGAGTTGCAGATGGGTATTTCCACTCACCTGAGTCTTCAGTGGCAGATGGCTTGGCAGCTCTCCACTGGTGTGGGGGATGCAATATGCAAGAATCCCTTTGTTGTGGCTCCAGCTCATCTGCTTTCGAAGTCTTTGAGGGCGGCAGGGCTGTTTCGAAGCCTCCAGAGCCTTCGCTGGACTTATCCCAGTCTGACAACCAAATCAGCTCTCCTAATTGCTTTGGTCTTGCTCCCAGCTGGGAGATCTGCAAGAATCCCTTCTCCACCGGCTTGCTGTCTGTCGCTCCCCCCCACCCGCGGAAGCTGCGGCTGCCGGGGTGCTGACCTCAGGCAATTTTTCTTCTTCCATGATGAGATCTTCCCTGAATCTTTGTCAGTCTATTCCTTTAGTTTAGGAACAGCGACTGGGGCCCAGGACACCTAAATGGTTTGAAAAGTTTGTGGATTTTGGCTTGATGTCATTGTTCTGAAAGAAGAAGCTCTTCAAAGAACTTTGAGGCATTGTTTACCTTAAAGAATCTTTTAATTGCAACATAGCTTCAGCACGTACATAGAGAAGTCAAAATCTGAATTCTCCTCCCCCAACACACTGTAACAAAGCATAACTCACTCCTTCATTTAACAGTCATTAATCACATTCTCCAATTACTTTGAAGTGTGAACTTTTCCTCCCATTATCTCCTCTTATTACAACTAACCTTGAAAAATACCCTACTGAAATATTGTTATGGCTAACTAGTCCCCAAGTACATTCTTCCCCCCTCCCTTCCAGCACTATCTAATTTTAACTCTAAAAGTAATACACAGGTTAAATAGAAAATGTCTGCATCTTCATATATTGTCAAGCAAGAACATCAGCTGTTAGCAGTATTGACAGCAGGTTCATCAAATACCCAGTCAGCATTTTGTAAAGATGTCTGTAAAATGATGGTCACTTTAAATATTCCATTAACGAAATTAGGTAGTGGTAACCTCAGGCATTTTTTTGAGAAGTATACCAGTTACCTGATTCCAAATGAATCAACTCCAAGGAAAAAATACATCTCTGCCTGCTATGAAGATGCTTTAGGAAAGATAAGATCTGTTGTTGACAGCAATAAAGTATGGGTTTCCATAGATGAAACAAGTGATGTAAATGGAAGATATGTAGCCAATTTTATTATTGACACTCTGAAATGTCACAAGCCTGGTGAAGTATTTCTTCCAACATGTGAAACTCTATAAAAAATAATTCCACTATTGTTATGCTCTTTGATGATTCTATGAAACTGCTTTGGCTGGGGGTCTAGGATAATTGGCCATGGTCACATTGCCACTGCCACTTCACCATGGCCCCACTGCCCCAGCTGACCCACTGCAAGCCCCCCCACCCCAGCCAACCCACTGTGGGCCCTGCACCCCCAATGCACCATCACTGGTTCCAAACCTCAGGCATCCCTCTGCCACTGGCCCTCCCCCTCCCCTCATCCCCCGCTGCCTTGCACTGGTGGCAATTCCCTGCAGAACAAATCTCCCCAGTTGCTATCATGCTAGGGACAATTAGCTGCATGGGATAACTCATCAATTGCTGGGGCGGGGAGAGCAGGAGGCCACTTTGCCCTGGCAGGCTGGAAGCCACTCTGCCCCATGGGTCTGTGGAACCCAGGTTAACAACTTCTTTTCTAGGAGCTTAGAAAGTCTTACAGAAAAATTTCCCTTTGCTTTAATCCAGAACAACCCTATGCTGTAAGTTGGTCTGAAGTTACCCAATGAATTTCTGTAGGTAGACTTAAATATGGAATATCCTAATTCAACTTCTTAACCAGCATCTTAATCTGGTCTGCACATAATCCTAAACCATAATAGATGGAATCCCACATTATGTTAAGCTAAGAACCATATTATGACTTGTGACACAATGTATGTGAACTAGCTTTTGATATTGAACATGGATGTCAGAACCCATTTCTATTTCATTTCTATCTATCCCCTCTGAATTAAAAACAAATCTCACCTTTCCCTGGGTTCTGCCATACTCCCAAGGGGAAGGGGGGATGTGCCTGTGGGGTTATTGCTTTTGCTTCCTCTATTCGCTACAATGTAACCTTTTGCTTCATTTATTGCCTCTGTGTCTGCTGCCTGCTACAATGTAACAAATTGCTTCCTGCGCTATGTCTTTCTCTGAACTTTATCTTCCTAAACTGTCAGTTAGAACAAGGGAGGAAATAAGGAATGTAACCCAGTGCCTGGTTTATTTCTACGCTCTCAGAGGAAGGTGTGAAGAAGCCGCTGACCATCGCTGCGTGAACTGGAGACGGGCCGATGTTATCTCCCCTTTTCGCACGATAGACTTAACACCTGGGGATTGGCCATCCCATACCGGACGGGAGGACTATGGGGTGGGGTCTAAGTTGGGGATACCTTAATCTAGCACTCTGCACGGGAAATCTCAGATCCTGTCTATTATGCCTGCTATCAACTACTCTTAATAAAAGTTCCTGTTGGAAGAAACCATCTCCAAGAGTTCTGCTTTCTTAAGATGTGGGTTTGAAGTGGGTCCTTACAATGGAGCTTCATGTATGTTCCCTTCACTGCAGCACAAACAAGTGGTAGTATCTGTTGTTATATGGTATGCTGTCTTAATGTTTTCTGTATCACATTCCTGAAACACAGCTGACTTTCAGAAAGCTGTGTCAGGCTTCCCTCAGCCAGCAATGCAAAAAACATCAGCAATCAAATATGATGTTTCTACCATCTTAGTTGAACAGATAATGAATTTTTAAGGGGAAAAAACCCCTCTCTGCAAAATATACCATTCACAATATGCAATTTTTTTCTTCAGAATCTTTAATCTACTCAAATCTCACTGTATTTCTGTTTGGAAATTCTAAGCAACTCACCTATTCATTTCAGTTTTAAATGCTAAATGGATTAATTAAAAAATATTTAATTTTTAAAGTGAAATATCCCTCTCTTCTTTTAACACTTAAATGTATTCCAATAAAATTTGCTGATTTTCTTACATCAATAAAAAGTTATTTGAGAATGACATCCAGAATTAATGTAAACCTCAAGAACATACTTGAAATGGAAAACCCATTCATAATGGAATTCTACCTGTGTCTTCCCTGAAGTGAACTTCAAAAAATTGCAACTTTATTTTCACTAACCTCTAACTGAAATTTAGCTTTCATTGTTTTGACTTAGTGGATTAAAAGATACAGAAGGATCTTGACAGACTTGAACATTGGGCGCTATCAAACTGTAAGGTTTTCCACTTAGCCTCACAATTGTCCCAGCATTACTCAGGAATTTAAAAGAGCCAAAGAAATTCCTGAGCCGAGGTTTCAGCAAGCAAACAACTTTTATTTTGATCAAAATAGAGTTGGGTGACCCCATCTCTCTTCGTGGCTGGTAGAGAGATGAAGGCAACAACCAGGAAAGATGTCTTCCACCTTTTATACCTTTCCAGAACAAAGAGATCAGGTCTTTGCATCAGGAACGAAAAGGTACAGAAAAATAATTCCTAGATGATGACTCATACACAGCAACCCAGGCTCCATCCGTAACTCCTTTTCCCCCTCCCCTTACCATGCTCTTTTCATGTAAGCAATCACCTGTACCTAAAGCATGAATAATTTGCTCCTGTATAACTAATTTCCCAATATAAAGCACCTACAAAGCTTCTTGCACATAATAAAATCCCTTCACTCCTCCCTTTTTAATATAAAAGCCGAATAGGCTTAGGGACTCTTGAAGAGGGGAATATACTGTAGTCAGAAGGTAAAGGTTTCAAAATTATTGCTTTAGCTGGTTTATCATTATAGATAGGAGTTGCAGCAAAAGTTGGTCCGGATATAGTGGAGCTAACAATTCTCTAAATAAGCGGGATAAGGCATGATAAACACAACAACCCTCCTAATGCCAAAACCACAATGAACAATGTCCTTTTCCAATTATCAAACATTTCGGAAAACTATCCTCCAACATCCAGTGCTCCTGTTCATGTCTGGACAGGGACATGAGCCAACTTTCACATTCTGTCAGTGACTTCTTTGACATATTCCTTATATGTAATGTGGGACTGGGGTCTAATAATACAATTTAGGGCCACAGTGACGAAATAGAGGGCCCATGTGGTTGGACAGTCCTTTTCTTTCTAAGTCAAATTAAAATAAGAAGTGATGTTCTCTCAAGCTTCACATTTAAAAATGAAACAATTATTTTGGGCCGGATCAATAATAATAATAAAAAAAGAATCTTTGATACTGAGGGAATCTCAATTGTGGTTTCCAGTTCATGAAAATCAACTTGAACCCATATTTGTATCTGGTTCAATTGATAGTGAGTTCAAATGATGCTGAAAAATCCGTTGGTCTGGTTATCTTGAAGCACACCGGGTTGCAGGAATCCTTTGAATGTGCCAGGTTGGGTAGGATGTGCAAACATATTTGGTGTTTAATGAGTAGGCCTGTCTCCACACTTAGTCCATTTAGCTTGATTATAGTCAATAGCTTTTCATGCATCAAAGAAGATTCTGGCACTTGTCCATAAATCTCGTGTTATTCTTCCCCAAAAGGTAATGTCTGTGTGTTCCTCCATATGTCCAGATTTATAGTTGTTGGTAAAGCTGTACTGTATTGACAGGAGCATAACAAGTGACCCTGTTGCCCCTTTGCAAGTGGAATACGTAGTCTTGTGATAAACACAATTCCCATTTGTTCCTTAAAGTATTGGGCCCATGGTCCTTTCTTCTACCAAAGAAGGTACGAGGGAAACAACAGTAGCAGAAGAAAAATATTGCAATACATAGTCCAGGTTCTAGGAACACGATTTCCAGGGTAGTCCAATCCATTGAGGTTTTTCTCCTACTTAGATGGAAACAGTTCAACAGGTGAGGCAGGTTGAAATTTCATTTTCAGGTCGTCCAGCTGCGGAGCTTGTCACTGGAGAGGATATGATGGGACTTTCCATGGACTCATGCCTTGATTCCTTAAATCAGGAGGACTTGGTATGGTTGAGACCACTCATGACTGGTATTTCTAGGTGACAGTTCTTTTCACCTGAACCCACTCTCCAGGAACAACAATGGCCAGAGACAGGTGGTAGAGCAGCCTGGGCCTGTACTGAGATAGAAGACAAAATCTGCACCAGATTATGCAAATATTGAGTAACTTTCTTCTCTTCTTCATTGACATTCTTAAACCTTCATGTAACAAAAGCCTCCCATACATCATTTCAAAGGGACAAAGATAGCTTTCCAATTGAGGCCTATATTGAAATGGCCTCACCGCTAAATGTTGTAAAGCTTTTTATTGACTTGTATTTATCACTAAAGTATAAATACAACCATCCTGTTTTAGAAAAGTATCAATCATCCCTTGCGACCACCCTTCAGTGGCTGCTTCTGTGTCCTAGCTCCATGGTGGTGAACCTCTGGCACGCGTGCCACAGGTGGCATGCAAAGCCCTCTCTGTAGGCACGTGCGCCGTCACCCCAGTCCTAGGCCTCCGCTGCCGTGTGTGAAAAAAAAGCTTCAATCAATCAATTTCAACTTCTCATGGGAAAAAAAAGATCTTGCAAAGTTGGAATTGCTTGATTGAACTTTATTTTCAGTCCCACACAGCGGCAAAGAAAGTGAGGTGTCGGAGCTGGAAAAAATGTGCCGTGTGGGGGTGGGGGGAGCGGCGGGAGCAGGGCACTCCATGCGAGGGGTGGGGGGGCCTGTTGCTTCTCTCCCCCTGCCAGACACCTGCCAAAGCTGCACAGGGTAAGGTTGCCACCCCCGCCCAGATGCCCTCGCCTCCCCCAAGTGTTTTTTTTACTAACCTGCCTTTCAGCTGCATTTCATTTCTCCATTTGCTTTTCAGCCTTCGCCACATGTTTGTGGGACAAAAAAAAAAAAGTTCCATGAGACTTTCTAACTTCTTGCAAGATCTTGCGAGAAGTTAGAAAATCTCATGGAACTTTTTTTTATACCGATAGTCCCACAAACATGTGACGAAGGCTGAGAAGCAAACGGAGAAACGGAATGCAGCTGAAAGGCAGGTTAGTAAAAAAAATGCTTGGGGGAGGCGAGGGCATCTGTGTGGGGGCGGGGGCGTATATCCGGGCAGCTTGGGTGAGAAGAAGGTGGGCTTCATAGGGCTGGACCCCGGTGCCCCTGAGTCCTCCCGTGATGGGGCCCTGCTGATCGCTGACTCTGAGGGCGGCGGCGGCAAACACGGCTCGATCCTCAGCAAGCCCCGTTTGCTGCCTCTTGCCCAATGCCGCTGCCATGAGGCCGCAGAACAAGCTGGGCGGAGGTAAGGAACTGGGTTGGGGTGGTGGCAGAAGGGCACTCTGCGATGGTTGGGTTTGACACACTTGGGGCTGCTGCCTCGCTTTCTGTGCTGTGCCGGGGCTGGGCTGGACTGGCCATGGAGTCTCCTCACTGCTTCTTCCCCCACGGACATCGGGAGCACCCACCCCACTTACCTCTCATTCCGGGGCACCTGCTGCCATCCTGCACTCTCCAGCCTGTCGCCGGCCAGCCGGGCATGCTGAGCTCAGGCCTCGGCAGATGGAGGCCGGAGGGAAGCGAGAGCCATGGCTGCCTGGCTCCTCTGCCTGAGGACACATGAGGGGAGAGGCACGCCCAGCTCAGTAAGCCACGGTCCGCCCACAGAAGGAGTAGAAGGATGGAGGAGGGGTGGCCGGGGATGGGCGCAGGGCTGCCCATGGGGGGAATCTGACCAGCCCCAGCCTGGAGGGGGGGAGAGGCCAAGGGAGCCTGAAGGGAGGCATCCCGGCACACCCGGCTGGACGGCAACAGGCTGGAGAGCATGGGACAGCGGCAGCTGCCCTGGGATGAGCAGTAGGTGGGGTGGGTGCTCCCGATGTCCACGGGGGAAGAAGCCGCAAGGAGGCTTCACGCCCAGTCCAGTCCAGTCCTGGCACAGCACAGAAAGTGAGGCAACAGCCCTATGTGTGTCCCCGCATGCGAGCGCACCCCCGCCCTGCCAGGCAAGTGGAGCCGTGGCATCTTTGGCAGAAGAGTGCAGGTGGGCAGCAGAAGGCATAAGAAGCCCCAATCCCAGCACAGCCCCTCCCCACTCTCCTCCTCCCCCCCTTGGAAGAGCTGCGGGGCTCAGGAACCTCCCCCCATGCCCCCCACCCGCTGAGCAAGATGCCCTCCTGCCCACTGCCCCACCTGCCAGAGCAACATCGAACTGGCCATGCCCACCCTGGCCACGCCCACCCAGTCTACCATTTCCACTATAGCCATGCCCACCCAGCGGGCCATGCCTACCCAATGGGCCATGCCCACCCAGCACCTGGTTATACATAAGTGGGTTTTGGGTTGCAGTCTGGGCACTCGGTCTCTAAAAGGTTTGCCACCACTGGTATAGGGTTTCCTGCCTGAGCAGGGGGTTGGACTAGATGACCTCCAAGGTCCCTTCCAACTTTATTATTATTATTATTGTTGTTGTTATTATTATTATTATTATTAAAAACAATATAATACTATGTTACCTTGTGTTATGGAGCAACAGAAAAATAATCGGCCATGCTACCACTCGCCACGCTCATGAGTTCATCAAAGCCTGGCACTCCACAAGCAATTCCATCAACAGACACATTGACCTACAACCAGCTTATGAACCCCTCAGAATCCAAGTTAACTGCACAGCCAACCAGAGACAGCACCGACCCTCAACCAACCCACGCAAGCCCCCCTCCCACCAGCAGTTCACCTCCCAATGACCCTGACCTGATGTAACCTCCCCATCACAAGACCATCACAAGACCCATCACAGACCCTCACTTGACACACCCACACCTGAAGCCCTTATAAAGAGAACACTGGCACTGACATCCCCTAACATCTGCTGAAGATGTTACCTAGCCTGGTAATGAAACGTTCAGAAACCAATCCACAAGCTCGGAGAATGAACCTTCACCCTCACTATGTTACCTATTTGTTGTATTTTAACTTTGGTATTTGAGCCAGGGAACTGCCCAGCCTGCAGCTTCAAGGACTCTCTTTGCAGCCAGCAGAGATGGTCACAAGGTGAGCAGAAGAAGACCCACAGGTGCATGGGTCTTCGCCAATGCCTTGCTTCCTTGTGCCTGGCTCCCCTACTGCCGCCGGATGCTGCAAGGCAACAACAAGGCAGGCAAGGCAGAGGCTGGAGCCAGTGAGGAAGAGGAGGTGAGGAAGGGCACTCCAGCTGCAACTTTCCAGATGTGGCATTGGCCAGATGGGAAGGAGCCACCTCCCCCCCATCTCCTCTTTCAGGTGGTGTCCCCTCCATGGGAAAAAAAACATCACGGGCAGTGATTGTGAGGTACACTATGTGGTCACCAAAGGCGAAATTGATGCGCAAGCTGGTGGCAGTGGTGGGGACACACTAGGGTGCTCTGTAGGTAACAGCAGGGAGCCAGTGCAGGAGCCTCAGACCCAGTTTGGGGAGGGGGGAGAAAAAGAGAAAGAGATAGAAGGGGAAAAAATGAGAGTAGGCAAAAAAACACAAGAGAAAAGTTTAAATCAAACTTTTTCAATTCTGGGCACGGTGCAGAGCAGCCTCCCACCCACCAGGGGGAGAGAGCAGCCCACTGCACAGCCTCCTGCTCTCCCTGCCCCAGCATTTGGTGAGTTATCTTGCATGGCTAATTGTCCCACGTAGGATAGTGAACAGGGAGATTTGTTCTAAGGGGAATAACCTGGTGCAAGGCGGTGTCAACTGTACAATGAGCATGGCTGCAGCCATTTTTTCTTTTCATTCTAGGTTGCCACATAGAATGGAGGGTGGGGGGTTGCCCAGGTGCTTCATTAGTCAAAATAATCTTCTCTCCTGTGGGAACCAAGGTCATCAGCTGCTCCCGAGACTAGGGACTGGGTGTTGCATAAAAAGCCCGCCAAATAATCATATTGGGGAACGTAGTTGCTTGCATAGTTTTATGGGTGGGACATTTAACTTTGTATTGGGCAATTGTTACTTGTGCATTCAGGCTTGGTTTCACTTTTGACCATGCCGATACTTTGTAACTAATAAACATGTTCTTTGAGGAATTCTCAAGCCTCGAAGTTCTGCTTTATTCATCTCTGTCTATTGGAACCATAACATTAAACCAAGTCTCCTAAAACTTTCATTTTCTTTTGGGGTGCTGGGCCCCGACCACCTACCCATCCTTTGGGAGAGCAGTAACAACTCGGTGAAGATTTGAGAATAGAGGAAAAGAATGGAGCCATTGCTGGCCACAATGGAACTCCAGCTGTTGGAGCACAAGCAGTTTCTCCAGCCACCGAGGAGGCGTCACTGGCAGGGGCTAGACCAAAGTCCCCGTTGATCTAACCTGGGAAGCTGGTACTGCAGGGAGGAACTACGATCCTAGCAGACCTCTATCAAGCCGAAGCTACCCCTCAGCGTAGGAGCACTCCTGTTGCCGCTGAAAAGGAACTCCTGTTGCTGCCATCCCAGGGGTTTTCTTTTTTTTTTAATAAAGATTTTATTGGTTTGTTTTTTTTTCATCAACATATGTTAATTTTTCCAATCAACAAGTTGTCTGGAGTTTGCTATGCTAATACATGTTCAATTCCTAATCCTTCATTCTTTCCTCTAGCCAAGAATAAAATAGGTTCCAAATTTGATAGTAGTCTGTATCTTCTTTATCTTTCAACCTCATAGTTAATCTGTCCATCTCTGCACATTCCAATATTTTCCTGATTATTTCTTCTTCTGATGGCAATCCATCATTCTTTCAGTATTGTGCAAAAATTATTCTCGCTGCTGTAATGATGTGTAAGATTAAATATAATTTCTGCTTATTAGTCTTTTCAGGCATAATACCTAGTAAAAAAAAGTTCAGTTTTAAAATCCACTTGTTCACCCAATATTTTTTCTAACCACATGTGTATCTTTCTCCAATAGGCCTTTGCCTTACCACATGTCCACCAAATGTGATAATACATGCCTATGTTATGTTTACATTTCCAACATCTATCTGACATATTTTTAAACATTTTTGCTAATCTTGCTGGCAGCAGGTGCCATCTATAAAACACTTTATACAGATTTTCTTTATATGAAGTTGACATTGTTAATTTGTAGTTTCTCTCCCATAACATTTGCCATTTTTCTAATTCTATATTATAGTCAAATTTTTTTGCCCATCTTGTCATTGTTTCTTTCACTTGTTCACTTTCCATATCCAAAATTAACAAAAAGTTATACATTTTCTTAATTAATTTCTCATCTGAGGTTAACAAAATCTTATCAAACACAGTTTGATCCTTATAAAATCTATATTTTTACATCTTTTTCATATCTACTTTGTATCTGTAAATGTGCCCACCAAGACAAGTTAATTCCCTGATTTTCCAGTTCTTGTTTAGATTTTAATTTCCCATCAATATCTAGAACAGTGGTTCTCAACCTGTGGGTTGGGACCCCATTTGGGGTCAAACGACCATTTCACGGGGGTCGCCAAACAACGCAGTCCGCCATTTTTTCCCCCTTTTCCTTACCTGTGCTACTCCCTTTTATTCTATTGGCTTTTGAAAGCCAATAGAATAGACTGTCTTGAATAGAGTCTAATTCTATTGGCTTTCAAAAGCCAATAGGAATTGTCCAGGCTGTCTCTGCCCTGCTGAGCCCGCCAAAAGTCCCATTCTGCAAACAGTGCTGCACCAGTTGAGTAGTCCTCGACTTACGACAGGTTGAGTAGTCCTCGACTTACGACCGGTTGGGGGTCGCGGCATTAAAAAGGTTGAGAACCACTGATCTAGAATATCTTTATATGTCTATATTTTTTCAAAGTCTACCAAGTTCAGATGTATAAATGTCTTCATCATTGATAACCACCCTGGAATTTTTAAATATATTTTAGCTTTATTTTTTTCCCATACTGTTGACAAGGCATTTCTTATAAAATGATTTTGAAAGTACTTATGAACTCTGTTTTTCCCGTATCATAAAAAAGCGTGCCACCCCAATTGTAAATCATGTCCCTCTAGATACAATAACCTTTTATTTCTAAGTGTTATCCACTCTTTCACCCATGTTAACACAGATGCTTGGTAATACAACGTCCATTCTGGTAACCCAAAACCTCCATTTTCCTTAGCATCTTGTAATGTTTTCATCTTAATTCTAGCTTTTTTCCCCTGCGAAATAAAGTTCAAAACCAATGAATTTAAATCTTGAAAGAATTTTCTCTCAAGTTTTATCGGAATCATTTGAAATAGAAATAAAATCTTCAGCAACACATTTATTTTTACTGTAGCAATTCTTCCTAATATTGACAGCTGCAGATTTTTCCATCTTTCCAAGTCTAGCTTTATTTGCTTCAATAATTTTGTATAATTGTCTTCTTTTATTGACGAACACTTAGCCAAAAGATGAATACCTAAATATTTAACTTTTTTCACTATTTGTACCTCTGTTTTCTCTAGTATTTGCCTTTTTTGTTTATCTGTGAGGTTCTTTACTATTACTTTAGTTTTTTCTTTATTTATTTTTTAGTCCTGCCATTTCTCCATACTCTTCTATCTTTCCCCATAGTTTAGGAATCATCTCTAAAGGTTCTTCCAAGATAAACACTAAATCATCAGCAAATGCTTGTAACTTATATGTTTCATCTTTTATTTTCAATCCTTTAATTTCTGTGTCCTGTCTTATCCTTTTATTTAGTACTTCCAAAGTAAAGATAAATAATAATGGAGATAGTGGACACCATTCCAGGGGTTTTCATCTGCGGCATACCAGAAGGGCAAGGGATCGATCGGAGGGGATGACTCCAGAGACTGGAAGTTCCAGTCCGCAGTCCACAGACCCTTGCTCGAGCAGCTGAAGGAGAAGTTCTGCAGACTGGAGGTAAAAGAGACGGTTCCCATCATCCAGGGTATGAGCACTGTGGGGGGGGGGGGGAATGCCAAGGGCTACCCATCTCTTCCCCCCCTTGCCAGAGTCCCAGCCTGACTGCAGGAGCTTGTGTTGCCTCACCTATTCCTCAGCCAGCTGTGTTGTCAAGCCCTGTATCCCAACCAAGCCCACTACCGCGGCCTCAGGCTGTCAATCCATGAGTCCAGCCAAGGGAAATCTGGAGGGTGGTTTGGCCATGTCCCCAGGACCAACAAGCAGCTCAGCAGAAAATGCAGGTGGCCCCACCATGATTTGAGCAGCCTCTCATCAAGCCCACCTTTGATGGGGACCCTGAGTAGCTATCCTTCTTCCTGAATCAAGTGTGGGCTCATCTAGATCGCTACACTTATGCCTACCTGGATGATGCTCAGATGGTGAATGCCGTGGCAGCCAATTTGGAGGGGGAAGCGGCCGACTGGGTGAGCAACCTCCATGATGAAGGGGCTCCTGAGCTGCAGAATGCTAACCTATTCATGGAGCAACTGAGAGGTGGTTTTGAAGACGAATCCCAGATCCTGTTGGCCGAGAAAGAAATCCATCATCTGAAGCAAAAAGGCCATCCCGCTAAGGAATACGTTTGTGAATTCAGGCGAGTTGCTGGTCGGCTAGGGAAGTAGCCGGAATGATCATTGATCAACTACTTCAAGCAGGGGCTCGACCGCGACCTACTCCAAGTCTGCATCATTCAGGGCTTTCCTAACCAATTGCATGAGTGGTACAGCATGGCAGTGATACTGGACATCAAATTGGATCGCCCAAGAAAGCCAGGCACAGCTGAACCCAAGCCACCATGCACCCAGGAGAAGCACCTTTTTGGCTGAGTTCTCAAGCCACCATGACCACCAGCACTGCCCAGGCACCAGTTAACGCTCCAATCAAATGCTACCAATGTGGCGGTGCACCTGCCACACACCTGACAGAACCAGTGCAGTTGGAAATGAGCCAGCACTGGGAAATCATTCATTTTGTGGTGGTCCCAAAAACGACTGAGGCTGTAATTTTGGGTCTGGCCTGGCTCAACAAGTGGCGCCTGACCATCTGATGGGAGAATGGAGTGAGGAATTTGAGATTGGGGGTTGGTCCCTTCCCTCCTGCCACCACCAGTGATACAAAGGACTATACCATAAATGAGGCTCAGGAAGAACACCCTGAAAAACTAAAGGCTGTTGTAGAGAAGCTTCCTGGACACCAGCTTGCCACAACTGAATACTGTGATTTAGCCGAGGCGTTTAGTGAGAAAGAATGTGACGTCCTCCCCCCTCACCGGGCTACGGACTGTGCCATTGAAATCTTACCCGGGGCCAAGCTCCCGAAGGCAAGAATGTACTCAATGATGCCCAGAGAGATGAAAGAGTTAAGGGAGTACATTGATAAAAACCTGGCCCGGGGTTTCATCCAACCAGCAACATCTTGTGTAGCAGCCCCTGTATTGTTCAAAGAAAAGAAATATGGGTCACTGAGATTATGCATGGATTTTAAAAGATTGAACACTGTCAGCCTACAGAACATGTACCCCCTTCCCTTAATGAAGGACATGTTAGCTCACCTGGCAAAGGGGAACGTTTTTACAAAGTTGGATTTAAGGGAGGCTTATTACCGAGTCCGGATTAAGGTGTCAGCCATCTTTACCACACCCCTGGCTCCAACAGGAACAACGCTGAGTCGAGTTGAGTTCACAGGTGGCTTTAATCAAGGAACGTTCTAACATGCACAATAGCAAACGAAGTTAGCACTGGGAGCAATTGCCTCCCAGTGCCTTACATATGTGTGTCCCACCTGACCCCACCCCCCACCCACCTAACCAGCATCCTGTGTGTGAAGCGATATAAGCAGCGAGGTAGGACACCCTACAAACGCGGTTTCACTGCTCTGCTCAGCTGTTCTTTGGGATGTGCTACAGGCTTGTGGCTGCCTGGTAAGTCCCTGTACCGATCAGCTGCTCGTTGGGACACACGGCAGGTTTCTGGCTTCCTAGTGCCTCCCAGCACTGAACAGCTGTTCGGCAGTGTAGCCGCAGGGACAACAACCATGCCACCACGCTCAGCCATTCCAGGTCCAGGTACAGAGGGAAAGGCCATTGCTGCTGGTCTGGTTGCTGGCTGCTGTCCGTATCCCCCACCCCCCTCCCATCAGTGTCAAGCCCACGGGGCTTGACAGGTGGCCCTGTCTACCAGAGCTCCACCTGGAAGGCAAGGAGAAACATGTGATTAATCATGGGCCATGGCAGAGGATGCAGCTAACCCCCCTCCTGGCTTACAAGGATACCATCGGTGGAAGAACCGCAACAGTCGGGGGCTTGGATGTCCGCTTCCCCCACCCAGGATGCCTCTGTAACAGGGTACCCCTTCCACTGCACCAGGTATTGCAAATGACCCCATCGGATATGGGAGTCTAACACCTCTTGGATCTCATAATGGTCCCCCGTGACAGGGCCCAGTATCCATTTCAGGGATCTAAAGGAGGACCCCTCCACCAGCTTCAGTAAGCTGCTATGGAAAACCGGGTGCACCTTTCCCCGAAGCCGGGGTAGTTGTAGCCGTACGGCAACCGGGTTAATGACTTGCACAATCCGGAACGGGCCAATGAATTTCAACCCTTTTTACAGGGTATCTTCAGGCGCAGGTACTTGGTTGACAGGTACGCCATATCCCCCACCTGAAAGGGTGTACATATGCCTCTATGTCCGCCTTCATCCACGGCCAGCAGAATTGGCGTCTCACTAGGTGCTCCTTGAAGAGCACCAGAGCCGCAATCCATGGCTGTGCAGGCTGGATGAATCCCTGTGCCAGGTTCTTGTTGATGTATTGACGCAGCTCTTCCATCTCTTTGGGCATCATTGCATACATCCTGGGCTTAGGGAGTTTGGCACCCGGTAGGATGTCAATCGCACAGTCAGTTGGCCAATGGGGAGGCAACACGTTGCACTCACGCTCGCTGAAGACCTCAGGTAGGTCGGCGTACACCGCCAGGAAGGGGTTTTCCCCCATGATACTCCCCTTCCCCACGACATCCTCCCTACTGCTCTCTACACTTTTTTGCGCTTGTTTGTGAGGGGGTGGCCGAGGACCAACGCCTATCCATATCTTCTGGTATCCCCCCTCCCACCAGATTGTAGGGCCCCACTTGTCCAGCCATGCCAGCCCCAAGATAACGGCCTTTATCATGGAGGGGACCACTATAAACTGGAGGACCTCCCAATGGACCCCCATTTCCAGCCGTACCAGCTCTGTTCGAGGGTGGCCGGAGCCCCCCCCCCAACAGGGAGCCATCCACCTGCTCGAATCTGCCTCACTCTGATCCCCACCTCAGCCACCACGGCCCTACTGATCAGGCAACGGGTGCAGCTGGAATTGATTAAGGCCCTGTACTCCCCACGGTGGCCTGTCTGTGGACCCATCAAAAAGATGGGGACCACAAATGGCTGTACGGCTTCACTCACCATTGGGTCTTCTGTTGACTCTTCCCCACTGTCGTAGGTGACCAGCTGGTACCTCATTGCGGTTGTTGCCTCCTCCTCCTTTGCCCCCCCTCGAGGAGCGGGGGGGGGCTGCCTGGTGTGCAGCCCTCGACATCTCTGGGGCCTTCTTGAGTGTGGCTCCGGCTCTCTCAGGAGTCCCTGGTTTCCCCTGTGGCACAGGAACTGGATACTCTGCAACCCGATGTCCCGGCTGGTTGCAGCAGAAACATCTAAGCCAGGGCTTTTCAACTGGCGGTACGCGTACCACCTGTGGTACTTTGCCACGTGGCAGGTGGTATGTGACCGTCCTAGAGAAGTGTAGCGGAGGGGAATGAGCTGAAGCGACCCAAGCCTGAAGGAGGGGCAGCTGCAGCTGCAGGACAGTTGGGGCTCAGCAGAAGCTGATTGGCTCCAGCTGATTGGCGCTTCTGGAAGCAGCGCAGAGCTGGAGGTGAATTGAAGGGGAGAGGAGAGGAGAGGCTATAAAAGGAGGTGGTTTGGGCGGGAAAGGGAAAAAAAGACAACAGGGAAAGGGAAAGAGAGCTCAGCAGGCAGGGAGGAAACAGGGACAGGGAAGAAGCAGCAGCTGTTGCTGGAAGAAAAGGTCCCCTGGCTCATTTTCTCCAGCCAGGAGAATGCAATCAGCGCTGATGAAATGAAAAGCTGGCAGATGAGCATGTCAGAAAGGAGGTGGGTTTATGTTAGAGAATTTTAATTTCTCTATTGGTAAAAAAATAAATCAGAAGCTCTCACAGTTGACTGCATTTAGCTGATTCAAATAATTTTATATTTATATAAAAATATTTACAATACCATTCTTCTTTACAGCAACATAGCTTAATGAAGACTTCTTACAGAGCCAGACCAGAGACAAAACCTGAGACTGGAAATCCAGCTCCTAACTCAATACCCTTTTTGCACAGACTCAGTAGCACTTTCTTCATATTGGCTGACTGAGTTACCACATGACTCTTCCTGCTCATGAATATTCCAACACTCCTCCCTTCATGACAGGAAGAGACATCAGACCTATTGACTTAACATTCTTCAATCGTGAAAAACCTTGTGCCACTAACCTGGCCTTATACTGTACATCATTATTTGGCAATACCTTTTTCTTATATACCCACTTGCAACCCACAGCTTTGGTTCCCTGTGGCAAAGTCACTGATTTAAATATTTCATGGTCTCCCATGGATTTCATCTCTTTATCCATGGCCTCCTTCCATCTTTTTTGTTCAGCTTTTGGTAATGCCAACACCTCTTTATAACTTCTTGGCTCATACCACACATTGCAAACCTTTACCTTGCTGGCAGAATACCTGTCAGGCGGAATTCCTTTATTACATTGCTCTGACCTACGTGGTATTAACTGCTCCTGTGTCTCAAGTCCTTCTGGCTTCATGTCTTGTTCAGCCTCTCCTCCCTGAACATTGACATCTTCAATAATCTTTCCATCATTAGATGAGTTATTGTCATTAAATAGATCACCGTCATTAAGTGAGACATACCCAGAATTTGCATTAATTCTGTCCCAATTTTGTTCTGCAAAATTAGCAGACCTTGAAATTATAATTCTTTTACTTCCATCGCTAAAGCGATATTCTTTTGACCCTGGCTCATAGCCCACAAACCTGAGCTTTCTTGCCTTTTGCTGTCCCTTTCTTCTGATTGCTTTTGGAATATGTACCCATGCAGTACTTCCAAAAATTCTCAAATGTGCCAGTGATGGCTTTCTCCCATATAGAATGGCATATGGAGTATTATTAATGGAGGAACTCCACAGCCTGTTAACTATATAATTGGCAGTCAATGAGCAGGTCATATTCTCCCCAATATGACCTGCTCATACCAGAATCCTCCAATAATGAATCTTTCATTGTTTGCAAAACGCCATTCTTTCTTTCAGCTACACCGTTCTCTGCTGCTGTGTAAGGATTTGTACATCTGTGTCTTATCCCCAACTGCCCCAACCATTGTTGGAATTTAGTTGACATAAATTCAGTACCTCTGTCAGTTTGCAACTGACACACTTGTTGTCTGTACCTTCTCTCTACAAAACTTACCCACTGTTTGAATTGTTGTAGCACCTCTGTCTTACTTCTAAGCAAGTAGCAAAACGAATACCTGCTATAAGCATCAACAATTACCAGTGCATATTTTGCTCCTCCCAAACTGGCTTGCATAGGTCCCACCAGATCTGCATGGACCAGCTCTAGAACTCTTTTTGTTTGTCTTGTGCTACATTTACTAACTGGGAATGCCTTTGACTTCGATGCTTTGCATACTGCACAGTCCAAATATGTTTTGCATCCCTTCAAATTTAGCCCTTTTGCAAAATCTTGCATTTGCTGCAAAACTTTAAAGCTTGCATGGCCAAGTCTTCTATGCAGAAGATGAACACATGAATCATGCTCTGCAACATTCTTAAATATATGGGAACATTGAACCTTTTGTCCCTGCAATACATATAGATTATCTTCCTTTATGCCTTCTGCACAAATATTCCCATTCCTTTTGATGAGACACTTCCCATTTACAAAAATGACATCAAAACCTTGTTTGTCTAAATTAGACACACTTAACAAATTATGTTCCATCTCAGGTACACAAAGCACATTGGTAAACTTTGATTCCAAATATGGAATTTTTACATCGCCTCTTCCAATGACTTTTGCTTTCTGGCCATTTGCCAAAGCCACAGCTTCTTGTGCTACTGGAACAAACCTGCAAAATAATTCAGAGTCATTAACAATTGTTTGACTTGCCCCACTATCAATTAGCCACTTGTCTCTGTTGTTGCTATTGCAAACGTTTGCAACACCAAAATGTTCCTTTTGCAAAACAGTCCTTTTTCCTTGCACAAATGTCCTTTGCTGCAAACAGTTCCTCTACAAACAGTTCCTTTGCAAATGGTTGTTTGCTCCACAAATGTAGCAACTCTTTTCCCGCTGACCAGCTCTCTGCTTGCAAAATCTCTCCTTTGTTGCAATTTGGTCCGGGTCCAACCTACTTGTTTCTTCTCCTCTGGAGACTTGCAGTCTGGACCCCCTCCTCAGGAATTTCTCCTCCTCATGGCTGTTTCTAAAATGGCGCTTTTCTTGTTCATTAAGCAAACATGACTTTAAAGCCTCAAAATGTAAGTTTTGTTCTTCTTTGCAATCAAATATTGCAGAAACTGTGTCCCAGGTTTTATCTAAACTGTTCAACATCAATACAACCTTCTGGGACTCAGGGAATTTAATCCTATGTTGTTCTAAGTCCAAAAATAAACTTTGTATTTTATTTAAATGCTGTTCCACAGATTCACCTGGTTGCAAACAGGCCCTGTAAAGTTTTCTTGACAATTGCACTATATTGCATGCAGAAACATTCACGTGCACAGCTCTCAACTTCAACCAAATCTCCTTTGCATTCTTTAAATTTGCAACATTTAGAAATTGTTCATCATCTAAATTCAAGATGAGATAAGCCATTGCTCGATCATGGCATTTCTGATCAACTGCTGCAAACACTTGTGGTGGATTTTCTACAATATACCACGGCTCTTTTGCTTTGAGCAAACATTCCATTTTAGCAGCCCACACAATGTAATTCTTCTGGCCCAAACGAGGCACACAGCTTTCCTTAAATTCCATTGCAGCCATTCTGCTAATTCTGCCTTGTTCTTATACTTTCTAAACACAGGCAATTTCTTCCAGCTTTAAATTACAATGCAGTCCTTAGTAAGCTGTGGGCCCATAACCTGTTAGAGAATTTTAATTTCTCTATTGGTAAAAAAATAAATCAGAAGCTCTCACAGTTGACTGCATTTAGCTGATTCAAATAACTTTATATTTAAATAAAAATATTTACAATACCATTCTTCTTTACAGCAACATAGCTTTATGAAGACTTCTTACAGAGAAAGACCAGAGACAAAACCTGAGACTGGAAATCCAGCTCCTAACTCAATACCCTTTTTGCACAGACTCAGTTGCACTTTCTTCACATTGGCTGACTGAGTTACGACATGACTCTTCCTGCTCATGAATATTCCAACAGTTTAATTAGTTCTGGATCAGCTGGCAGCTTGATTGGGTTACCATCAGGACTTTTGTACAGTTTTTACAGCGTTTTGTAATTCGGAGGCTCCTTTGTCTGCTTTGGTTAGTGGAATATTTTAGTCTGTATTTTAGGCTAGCAGTGAGTCCAAACTGTTGACTTCCATAAGTTTAATCCCTTTAAACAAATGTAATTAGTTTTACCCCCTTATCTTGAGTCTGTCTATGGCTTTTAGAAAGTTTTCCTTGAAGGTAAACAGGCTTAATTTAAGGCTAAAGCTTTGCACAATTGCCAGAGCCTTTCAGTCTCAGGTTGCAACATTGTGACATGTGACACACCTGAGGCAGCTTAAAGAAAAAAAACCCTGAGTTTATGTGTTTCTTTATTTTGTGAGCCTTTCTTGCTTTGCACTTGATTCCTGTGTCTTTAAGGGTACAGGGAAGTGATTGGGGGGTGCATTCTTACTACACTGTGGAAGGAGAGCTCAGAAGGGAGAGAGGAAGAAGGGCCAACCAGCTAGCTCAGGGGTCTACAAACTTAGCAACTTTAAGACCTGTGGTCTTCAACTCCCAGAATTCCTCAACCAGCCATGATGGCTGAGGAATTCTGGGAGTTGAAGTCTACAAGTCTTAAAAGTGCCAAGTTTGAAGACCCCTGAGCTAGCTGGTAGTGGTGCATATTAATAAACATGGTGTCAAGGAATTTTCAGGCATGGTTTAACCTAAAAAAGCCTTTATTAGTGTAGAGCGTGTCAGCACGGCATGATGGGTGCCAAGATCTGAATTTCCCTTCCCTTTGCACATAACATTCCAGGCATTTTCCCTCCCCTATTTTGGGGTCATGATTCACATCTTCCAATTAACCTGGAGGGCAAAGATTCACTTCCGTTCCCTTTTGCGGGCTTTTCTCTCCTCCCTCCTTCTCATCTGAATTAACTCTAAAAGTGCCAGACAGTTCTGCATATTTTGTCAAAGCAAGAATATTCAATATTAGCAGCATTGACATCCAGCCCCCTTTACAAAAAGGACAGATCCTGTAATGTAAACAAAAGCATATGTTAATGACTAGTTTTCGGTTTGTTGGGGTATTTCGCATGAAACCTTTTGACGAGCCTGTCAGCTTTCACCTCACTGGATTTCACCCAGGTGGCTTCAGACAATGGGTATCCCTTCCATTGTACTAGGTACTGCAATTTCCCTTTAAAAATTCTAGAGTCAAGAATACGTTTCACTTCACTTACTCAGCAACTGACTAAGGCTTCCGGTTTGCGATCGTGGTGCCAGCAGACGCTTAGAGAAACCACTCTCTACGCCATCCAGTTTCCCTCCATCGGAAGTCCCTGGAAAGGGTCGAAAGTCACCCTGCAGGGCAACTACCACTGAGGAGGAGCCTTGAGAGATTGTGGAAGGGTGGCAGCCCTTCCGTTTGATCCGAGGCAGCTCCTTTGGGCCGATGAAGAAATGATCAGCCATTAACATGGCCGATCACCAAGCCGTTCCAGCCAAAAGCCAAAAGCACTACTAAGCATGATGAAAGCAATGTGGAGGCATTGGGTGAGACCTTACCTTACCTTTCCTGCTTCCCAACTATTTTCCTGTAAAAGCCTTTGGAAATACTTCCCCCTCCCCCTCTTAATTCTACAGCTCCTGCCTACTCTGGGAATATAAAGCTATGGAAAAAAAAGAACTAAACTAAATGACTAAATATTTGGACTTGCAATTTCTGGATACCTGGGCTCCCAAAAGGTTTTTTATTCTTACAGAGACTTATTATTTTACCTATTTGCTAAGCTGGAAAAAAAAAGAATATTTCTTTCTTCTTTTTTAAAACCGGATAAAAGTTTAACTTTACATGTTACTGGGGACATCTTGTGGCGAAATTTGGTACAGCAAGTGATTTTTTTTCTGACTGGGAGATTTGTGAGACTAGGATTTGTCCTTGACACTATCAAAAAAGATAAGAACTTGAAATAGCTGGGCGGTGAAAATAATTCTCTATAGTGGAGGTGGACATTTATTGACTTTTATTAAAAATAGCCTCCACTAAAGGACTATCTGTAAACACCACAGAAATGGAGGAATACCACCCACAGCTTAACTACAAACTTATACTTGAAAAAATCCTAGAGGCTACTGAGCTAATAAATTTCAGACTGAAAGATAAAGGTGCCACCTTAAAGCTACAAAATGCAGCCCAGACTTCAACTGATGAACTTACAACTCAAAAGGCAACAGAAGAAGAAGGAATTAACACTAAAGTGGACTTTAAAGAATACCAGCTACAACCTACTCAGAACCCTGATACCCAAACCTTGATTTCATCTAAAAAATCTGCAATTCTAACAGCAACAGAAACTGAAGAAAGCAACACTAAGACGTAAGGTGCTGAAGACTTACATACACAGTACACTGAGATTTTAGATAACCCAGACGACCAAATAACAACTAAAACATTGAATATGACTTTTTATTTAAACCAGCTGAAACCAGAAGAAGAAGACCAGCCTGAACTCACGACAAATATACTAAGCCAAATATGGAGACTCAAACTATCAGGCCAACAATCTAATGGCTATGAAGGGACTAGCTTCCTTGACAAGTTGATAACTAGATGGTCTCCCTTGATTCAAATGAGATATGCAGGAATGAAAGGAGATCCACCCGAGGATTTAAAGGCTCTGCTATGGAAGCCTGTTTAGTACAAAAGGAAGGCAAGAGTTAGACTTAAAAAATGGTTTTCTTTATGTGACCTTTAATGGAAGAGCCTAAAATTTCACTTAATGGGCTAAGGAGAATTTAAAAGACATTAATTGATTTAATATTTAGGATTTAGACCTATAAGGGAAATATATTAGTCACTAGAATAATAGTTTTGAATTATAATATAGAAGATGGATTCAGATGATAAAGGTTATTTTATTAGTAAGTGATGATATTAGGATGAGAAGTAGAATATGATTGTGAAATAAACTAAGAATTTATCTGAATAAGTGTATTTTAGATATGATAACTATTTTGTAATGAACTAAGGCAGACATGTCAAACAAAAGGCCCGGGGGCCGGATGCGGCCCACAAAGTGGTTTCATGTGGCCCGCGAAGCCATCCTGGAAATAGTGAGGGAATGGCCCCCACTGCCTTGGCCCTGGCCCAGGCCAGCCGGGAGTCAATGTACAATTTTGTGGTGGCCATCTATGCTGAAACACATTCAGTCTTAGCTCCACAAGGCCGTCTAGAAACAGCGAGGAACCAGCCCCTGCCACGTCGGCCCCGCCCCCTGGGTGCATGCTAGGGAGGTGTCACCCTTTGTGAGGAATGAAGAAATGGACCATGCCTTGGCACTTGCCCCGGTCCCACCCCCTTCTGCCAGAGACCCTCAGATCTGTCCCACTCCTACCCAGACCCCCACAGGCACCCTTGACGCGAACAATGTAGAGCTGGCCATGCCCCCCCAGTAAGCCACACCCACTCCATCCACACCCACCCAGTAGGCCGCACCCACCCTGGCCACACCCACTCAGCCCCCTGAGGGCAACCACAATGCTGATGTGGCCCTCAATGAAATTGAGTTTGACATCCCTGAACTAAGGGAACAGTGGGCTATCTGAAACCTAAATACTATGGACATTAAGCCAACTGGAATACTGTAACTGAAATCAGATAAAAGTTAAAAACAGGATATGGAGGCGTATAAGTCAAAAGATATTGATAAATGTTTCAATTGATTGAGTTATAGCTATCAATGTATTAATTTGAATGTGAGATAATAATCAAGGGAAACAGAGAGGAAATTTTTGATGATGTAAATTGACATATGTATGAAAGAGATTGTTATTGGACTATGGATTACCCAACCACCATGTTGCTTCCTTAATACCTGAAGATTTGTAAAATTGTAAAATTAATAAAACTTGTTTAAAAAAAAAAAAAAAACCTTGATGACTAAAAAAAAGTGGGGGATTTTGGGTTTTACTGATTAGATTCATTTGTTGTTATAGAAATGCCTAGTTTATAATATTATGGAAAAGTAAAAACTTGAGGTTCAATGTTACTGCTTCCTTCTACTGCAACAGAGGAAGTCTGTTCTTTTTCCCTTCTCTCCCTCACTTTTCCCCCCTTTTTCCTCCCCACTGTGTCCTACTATTTGCTTTTGTATTTTTGTATTTTATTCTATAATCTAATAAAATATTACAAACTGTAGAAAAAAAGGAAAAAAGTACCAGTTTTAATTTCTTTGGTGGCTGTTCCTTTGCTGAATCACTTTCCCTTTGCACTGAGAAATGTATGATGAATTTATCCATGTGTCAACGCTGCCAATATTGAATATTCTTGCTTTGACAAAATATGCAGAACTGTCTGGCACTTTTAGAGTTAATTCAGATGAGAAGAAGGGAGGAGAGAAAAGCCCGCGAAAGGGAACAGAAGTGAATCTTTGCCCTCCAGGTTAATTGGAAGATGTGAATCATGACCCCAAAATAGCGGAGGGGAAATGCCTGGAATGTTATGTGCAAAGGGAAGGGAAATTCAGATCTTGGCACCCATCATGCCATGCTGACACACTCTACACAAATGAAGGCTTTTTTAGGTTAAACCATGCCTGAAAATTCTTTGAAGTGTTTCATTAGTCAGACACATGACATCATGCCAAGACCCACAAATTTTTTAAACCAATTATGAGGTCCCGGGCCTCGGTCACTATTCCTAAACTAAAGGTGATAGACTGACAAAGATCCGAGGAAGATCTCATTATGGAAGGAGAAAGATGGCTTGAGGCCAGCACCTCAGCAGAAGCAGCTCCTCCAGGGAGTGGAGCAGCAGCCAGCCAGCGGGGGGAGAAAGAACTCTGGCAGATCTCCCAGCTGGGAGCAAAGACCTCAAAAGAAGACTGGAGAGATAATGAAGTTTTGGGTGAGTCACTGGAAAGATTTCAAAACCCAGAGGTGAAAAGCAGAAATCAATTCCTGGAGAGAGGGAAATCCAGTCTGAGGCATCTGCAGCAATGGGGAGATTGGGTTCCCCAGCAGATGGATGGTCAGCGATCTCTGAGCTTGCCACAGCTAATACAGGCCTTGTAACAGCTTGGGGTAATGAAGAAGCCAGGAGATCATCAGCTGGTGGGAGACCGACCACAGCAGGGAGATTGGCCACAGCCCCCAAACGTGCAACCCCTGGGCATAAATCTGCAGCCAGGATGGGGCCAGCAGCAACAGCCACAGTGGGGCCCGCAACAGCCTATGATTGCACCACTTTTCAGAGCAACCTTCGATGGGGACCCAAAGAAGCTGGTTTTCTCAACCAAGTGCGTTCTCATTTGAATTGCTGGGCCTATCTCTACCCGGACCCGGGGGCCATTGTGTTTTTTTTTTTTTAAATTGAAATTTTTTAAAAAGTTTTACAAAAAACAAAAAAAAAAACAACAAAAAATAAAACAACCCTCCCCCAAACCCTCCCAAACCACCCCCCTCCATCCCCCCCCGAGCTTCCCAGAGCTGAATATAGGCTTAATTAAAATTTTAAAAATTCTAAAAAAAAATTAATCAACTTATAAGGTAATTAACAATAAAATATATATAACAATAAAAACATATACATTAAAAAAAATACTTAGAAAAGAAAGAAAAAAAGAAATAAAGGAAAAGAAAAGAAAGAAAGAATACAATCTATAAAATATCAAATTTAAATACAAGTTATGAAAAAGCTAAATGGTATTTTTTTATAACCAATTTATATTGTATGAAATTTATCCATTTTTCCCATACGGCAAAAAATTTCTCTTGTGATTGCTCCTTTAAAAAAGCCGAAATCTTTGCCATTTCCGGCAGATAAAAAACTTTAAAAAACCACTCTTGCAAGGTAGGCAAAGATTCCTTCTTCCAATATTGCCCTACTAACAGCCTTGCGGCTGTAATTAAATTTAACATCAATATAATCTCTTTAGTATCACAATCAGTAACAATACCTAACAAAAATAATTGTGGGGTAAATTTTACCCTCCTTCTAAAAATTCTTTGAATATTCCACCATATCTTAATCCAAAAAGCTTTTATATTTTTACACGACCACCAGATATGATAGTAAGTAGCATCCAAACATCCACATCTCCAACATTTAGGCTGTAAGTCAGGATACATACGAGACATTTTTTGTGGATCAAGGTGCCATCTATAAAACATTTTATAAAAATTCTCCCTTAAGTTCTGGGCTTGCGTAAATTTAACATTTCTCACCCAGATAATTTCCCAGGTATCCAATAGAACTGGTTCACCAAAATTTTGTGCCCATTTAATCATACAGTCTTTGATTAATTCTGATTCTGAATCCAGTTCCACTAGAACCCCGTAAATTCTCTTAATATGAGTTCGCCTTTGATCTTTTACTTGTTTAAAGAGATTCTCATCTTCTCTAAGCAAGCCTGTATTACTATCCATCTTCCATCTATCCACTATTTGTCTATATTGAAACCATGAATAGGTAATATTTTCATGTACTAAATCTTCCAAAGATTTTAACTGCCAATTTTGACCATCCCATTTAAGTAATTGTGTATAAGAGACCCTATCCATTTTAACTCCTCTCCTTATCCCCTCTATCGCATGCCCGGGTATAGCCCATAATGGTATTTTAAAATCACTTTTATAATATTTCCTCCAAACCCGAAGTAGAGGAATCCTTATAATATGAGATTTTAAAACCCGATCCACTTTTTATTAAAAATTAAATAGGCATGCCATCCAAAAAGTAAATCCCAACCCTCCAAATGGAGTATTTCTACATTTGTTAAGTTTACCCAATCACTAATTAATGTTAAAACCACAGCATCATAATATAATTTCAAATTCGGTACCTTGAGTCCACCTCTCTCACGGAAGTCCTGCAAAATTTTGAGCTTTACCCTTGGTTTCTTCCCTGCCCAAATAAATTTATTAATACCTTTCTGCCATTCATTTAAATTAACCTCATTCTTTAAAATGGGTAGCATTTGAAACAAGAAAAGAAATTTTGGTAAAACATTCATTTTAATCACTGCAATTCTTCCCATAAGAGATAACTGTAACTTCTCCCAATTCTTCAAGTCTTTCTGTACCCTGACCCACAGCCTTTCATAATTATATTTATACAATTTTGCATTAGAAACAGACAGAGTGACCCCCAAATATTTTATCTTATGAACAACCTCAAAGTCAGTCAAATTAACCAAAATCTGCTTATCCAGATTAGTCATATTTTTAGGTAATATTTTAGTCTTATTATTATTAATTTTAAAACCCGAAACCCGTCCATATTGATAAATCAATTGTAATAACTTTACTGCAGAATAGGTAGGTTGAGACAAAGTAACCACCAAGTCATCTGCAAAAGCTCTTAACTTATATTCTTTTTTGTTTACTTCTATTCCTTTTATTTCCTGCGACTCTCGAATTTTAATCAACAAAATTTCCAATGTTAAAACAAACAATAACGGTGACAATGGACATCCCTGTCTTGTACCTTTTTCTATTGCAAAAACCTCTGACAAGCCCCCATTAACAATAATTTGTGCTGTTTGTTTTTGATATATAGAACCAAAAGTTTGTAATATTTTTTCTCCAAAATTCATCTCCTCAATTACTCTTAGCATAAACTGCCAATTCAATTGGTCAAAAGCTTTTTCAGCATCTAAAAATATCAGCCCAGCAGAAATTTGGTTATTTTTATCTAAATATTCTAATAAATTAATAACTTGTCTAACATTATTTTTCATATACCTACCAGTTATAAAACCCGATTGATCCTTATATATAAGCTGATGCAAAACCCTCATAAGCCTATTCGCTAAAATTTTTGTAAAAATCTTATAATCTACATTTAAGAGGGATATAGGCCTATAATTCTTTGGTAAGGTAAGATCTTGATCCTCTTTTGGAATCAAGGATATAAAAGCGCTGCGCCATGACGGAGGAATCTCTGAACCCTGTAATATGTTATTAAAAAGCTCACATAAAGGTTGGGTCATCTCTTCTACTAAAGTTTTGTAATAAATAGATGTCAAACCATCCGTACCCGGCGCTTTACCTAGTTTTAATTGTTTAATAACTGTCACAATTTCCTCATTAGTAATTAAATCATTAATTTCTTGTTTCTGATCTTCTGTTAATTTAGGAAAATTAGCCTCACTTAAATAATTGTTTATATCTAAAATTTGTACATTGGTACTCTTATATAATTTTTGATAATAATCTAAAAAAGATTTCTTAATCAACTCCTTCTGATACACTAATTTACCATTATAATTTATTTTATCTATAGTTCTCTGTCTCTGTTTCTTTCTTAATTGATAGGCCAACCATCTCCCTGGTTTATTAGCATTACAAAATGTATTTTGTTTCATAAACAGTAAGTTAGTTGCAGTTTGATCAGCCATCAGCATGTTAAATTGTGTTTTTAACAACTTTATAGATTCTTTAATCTTTTCATCTGTAGGATTTAGAATCAGAGATTTTTCTTTTAATTTAATCTCATCTTCCAATTCCTTACGTTTCTGGATCTGCTTTTGTCTATGGACATTATTCATTTTTATCAGAATCCCACGCATAAAAGCTTTACCTGCATCCCATACCATTGATATTGATGTTCCCTTATGCATATTTAAAGCAAAATAATCCTTTAAACACTCCTTTAATTTTTGAACATTCCTTTCTTGTCGAAATAAGTTCTCATTCAGCCTCCAGGATCTCCTCTCCTCTTTTTCATGAACTAGTTCCATCCAGACTGGACTATGATCTGTCAATGACCTAGGAAAGATTTTTACATTCTTTACCCTGTTATATAAATCAGTTGTAATCAGGAAAAAGTCAATTCTTGAAAAAGATTGATGTCTATCTGAGAAAAAGGTAAAGTCTCTCTCCTCTTGGTTACGTTCACGCCAGTAATCCCTCAGCTCCCAGTCCTCTTTCAGATCAAAAAAAGCTTGGGGTAATTTAGCCTGTTTAAAAAAAATGGAAGAACCTTTTTTGTCCCTTTGTGTATCTAAAACACCATTCCAATCTCCCATTAATATCACAGATCTATAGTCCAACGAAATTATTTTCTGATGTAACAGTCTGTAAAATTGTTCCTGTTGTTGGTTTGGTGCATACAGTCCCACTATAAGTATTTTCTTACCATATAAACCCAGTTCAATCATAACATATCTTCCTTGAAGATCTGATTCTACCAGACGAACTGGTAGATTTTGCTTAACATAAATAACCACACCCCCTTTTTTCCCAGGGGCAGGAGATACAAAGTGAGATCCCAAACGAGCATTGACTAAATATTTTTGATCTTTAAGTTGAATATGAGTTTCCTGCAAACAAATAATGTCATTATTATGTTGCTTTAAATAGTAAAAGATTTTCTTTCTTTTCTGGGAGGAGTTAAGGCCGTTAACATTCCAGGTCAGGAACTTTGCCATCTCCCTTAACCAAAAGCCTGGAGAAGACTGCCTGAAGCTCTGCCATTGAGGAATGTGTTGCAGAACTCTTGGGTCTTGCTCCTCCCACCGGCATTGAGACACTTTCATGAGAAGATTCTTTAACTTCTTTCTTCTGTTGTTCCTTTTCCTTACGTCTATATGCTGCACGAGTCATTCTTTGCTCTTTGACCTCTGTTTGGCGCAGCCATTCCACCTGTGATTTTCCAGCAACCATCAAACCTAATCCTTCAGACTGCTGTTCCACCTCCTTGCCGCCCAGAGCTTTCTGAGTCATAGATGAAGATGAGCCTGCTCCCAGGACCGTATTATAGAACTCTTTGGCTTTAACAACTGTATTAAGTCTGTAATGTGTCCCCGCATGGCTCAAAACAATACCCATCGGGATCTCCCATCTGAATGGCATCAATCTTGTTTTAAGCTCATTAGCTAGAAAAGCGAAGTCTTTTCTATTTCTTAAAATTTTAGATGGGATTTCCTTTAAAATGATAACATCTTGGGCAGCAATCTGGAATCTCTTGTTATAAAAAGCTTGTATAATTTCATTACGCAGAGATCTCTTTGCAAAGTAGATCACCACATCTCTTGGCAGATTCTTTTGTTTCGCAATCCAGGAATTAACTCTGTAAATTTTTTCCACTTCTCTACGTAATCCATCTTTATCCCTATTCAGAACAACAGCTAAATCATTAATCACCATCTCCATCAGATCTTGATTCATGTCTTCTTTAAGACCCCTAATTCTCAAAGCATATTCCATTTGCCTATACTGAGACATAAGAATATCCTCTTGTGAGATTTCCATCTTTTTTTCCATATCTTGGAATTTGTCCTCAAGGAGGTCTACTTTTTCTGCAACCTCTTCCACTCTGGAATCCAACTTCACAACCACAGAAGCCAAACCTGATAAAGCTGTAACTATGTCTTGCCTCAAAATAATATTATTCTCCACTAAGAGCTCCTTCATTTCCTCTTTAGTTTCAGATTTATTCTGTTCAAAAAGATCCTTCATTTCTCTTTGCTTTCAGACTTGCTCTGTTCAAGAAGTTGCTTCATTTCCTCCCTGATTTGAGATACAGCATTTCCCATTATATCTTTAATATCTTGTGCAGATAAGCCTGGCAAGGGAGGAGAAGGTGGAGGTGTAACCTTAGGTTGCAGCACTGGTAGTGTAGCTTTAAGTTGTTGTTGTACGGTTGCAATTGCAGGAGAGGAAACCACCTTAGAAACTATAGAAGCTGGTTGTCTCTTTGAAGCCATTTTTTGAAAATCTTATTCTCTCTTTCTTTCTTCTTAAAAAAAAAAGAAAAATACTAAAATCCTTAAAATTAAAAAAGAAAAACCAGGGAGAGTGCAAGAAAAGAACTTCAAAACCTCCAAAACACTTTAAAAGAAAAAGAAAACTTAAAAGAAAAAAGGACTGTGCTATCCATACGTTTCATTTAAGTCCGTTCTTTCTTTCCGAAAAAAAAAGCACTTTCAAAACGCCATCTTACTTTCACTCTCACTCTCCACCACAAAAAAAACAAAAGAAAAAGAATCTACATAAACTAAAAGAGAAATAAAAAGAAATAAAACTCTACACTCTAAGTAAAATCCTTTAAACAGTTCTGTCCGCTTTAAAAGTCACTCACCAGAAAACTTTAAGCGCGGAGATGGTAGCGGTGTTTCACTTTGTTTCCGAAGAAACAAAGACAGCTGGGAGGCGGAGAAAGCACGAACTCCGAGGGAACACTCTTTCTACCCCCCCAAAAAAGAAATCCAGGCGGGGTTAAGAGGTTCTACCTCTATTCGTGTGATCTCTACCCCTTCCCTTCGCCCGGGAAGGGGATTTCAAGCCACGGGCCAGCTGGTGTGCGCTGTGCTCCGCAGATCTAACGCCGTCCCAGGAGGACGGCTACAGAGTAGCCGCCATCATCGTCGCTGACCACCGGAAGCTCCCGGACCCGGGGGCCATTGTTGATGTGATTGTGTCCAGCCTACAGGGAGAAGCATCCAAATGGCTGAACAATTTATATAATGAGCAAGCCCCCAAATTGGAGGACCCCCACCTCTTCCTCCTAGGGCTGAGGGAAAGATTTGAGGATCCATCTATTGGTCTTAAAGCAAGAGAACAGATCCACAAAATAAAACAAGCCAGCAGACCTGCCCTGCAGTACGTGCAGGAATTTTGCAAGATAGCAGGTTGAATAGAGGGGTGGCCTGAACAATCCCTAATCCATCACTTCATTGAGGGATTAGACGATCACCTCTCTCAGGCCTGCATCTATCGAGTCGTACCTAATCAGCTGCAAGAATGGTACCAGGCAGCAGTGAAGCTAGACGTTCAGCTCGCCCGCTATAAGAAGCCTCCCCCACCTGAATCCGAGCAGCCGCCAGACCAACCTGGACAGCAATCACCCCCACGAAAACCTCCATCTACTGCGATGGCTGAGAGACCCAGACCACCTGCAGGCCCATCAAATAAGTGTTTTCGGTGTGGACAAGAGGGACATCGAGTGGCAACCTGTCCAGTCCCCTACCCCCGACTGCAGAGCAAACCGAAACCAGCGATGAGAAGGAAACCTGCCCAGCGGCTAACAAGAGAAAAATCCAACCACTCATCCCCAATGAATACCGAGACCTGGTGGAGGCATTTAGTGAAAAAGAATGTGATGCCCTACCCCCTCACAGACCCAATGACTGCTCCATCAAACTGGTGCCAGGAACCAAACTCCCACGCCAGAGAATGTATACTATGTACCCCCTCGAAATGGAGGAGATGCAGCGATACGTGAACAAAAACCTAGTGAGGGAGTTCATTGAATGGGCCAAATCTACCATGGGAGCCCCTGTGTTGTTCAAAGAGAACAAAGATGGATCTCTTTGTCTCTGCATAGGCTATAAAAGTCTCAACGCTGTGAGTGTGGAAAATAAATATCCCCTCCCCCTCCTAAAGGACTTATTAACCCATCTGGCTAAGGGGAGTGTCTTCACTAAATTAAACCTGAGAGAGGCATATTACCGGGTGAGAATAAAACAGGGAGATGAGTGGAAAAGTGCTTTCAACTGTCCTATGTGGGACTATCAGTTCAAAGTCATGCCATTTGGACTACAGGGGGCCCCAGCCATATTTATGCAGTTGATTAATGAGGTTCTACATGATCACTTGTACAAAGGGGTTTTAGTGTACCTTGATGATATCCTGATATAAAGCACAAATATGACTGATCACACAAAGCTGGTGAGAGAAGTGTTAAAGAAACTATTGAATGCCAAGCTTTATGCCAAATTGTCGAAATGTGAATTTCATCTTGGCTACAGAATTTCCAACGAGGTTATTGAAATGGATCCAGCCAAGGTGAAAGCTATAATCGAATGGCAGCCCCCAAAGACTCGCAAACAGCTCAAGAGCTTTCTGGGTTTTGCCAACTTTTATCGTCAATTCATCCCCTCTTTTGCCGAGATTGCCCTACCCCTTACAGAACTACTCAAAACAGGCAAAGGAGGAGGGAAGCCACGACCGGGCCAACCACCAGCACGGACGATGAGCTGTCAAACAGCTTTTGAGAATTTAAAGAGACTATTTGCTGCTGAACCGGTCCTAAAGCACCCCTGCCCAGGGGAGCCCTTTGTGATTCAAGCCGATGCCAGCAATGTGGCAGTTGGAGCTGTGTTACTACAAAAGAACAAAAGTGGGGTCCTGCAACCCTGCGCCTACACCTCTAAGAAATTTACTGAAAGCGACCAGAGATGGTCAATCTGAGAGAAAGAGGCCTTTGCGATTAGATGGGTGCTATTAAACTGGTGACACTATCTAGAAGGGAGCAAGGTGCCATTTGAAGTATGGACAGATCACAAAAATCTAGAAGCACTGAAAACTCCCCGCAAATTGTCCCCAAAGCAAGTGTGGTGGGCACAGTACTTTAACCACTTGAAATTCACTTTAAAGTACATACCAGGAGGAAAAAACTTCTTGGCTGATGCGCTATCCCGGTTACCCAATACCAAAGCGAACGGGAGGAGGTTAACGAGGCAATTTTCCCCAATCCACAAACTACCGCTCAACTTACACCTCGCAGGGTCCCCAATCCTGATGACCCTGGGGTAAAGAAAATAAAATGAGAGCTCCTCACCGATCAATGGTTCAAAGATAATCAAACCTCCCTAACGTGCAGGGATGGCTTGGCTTACAAAGGGGGAAACTATATTTGCCAGAAGCCCTCCGTCTTAATGCTCTCAAACACAGCCATGATGTAAAACAGGCTGGACACTTTGGATATTTGAAAACCCTACACCTCACCTGCTGGCGATTTTGGTGGCTGGGGCTGAAAAGGGATGTGGAAAACTGTGTAAAATGTTGTACTGTATGTGCCACAATGAAAAGAATCCGGGGGAAAACCCCTGAGTTACTGCAACCCGTGGCAGACCCTTCTGAACCCTGGGAAGAAATAGCTATGGACTTTATAGTAGACCTACCTGAAAGTAGAGGAAATACTGTCATCTGGACTGTGATAGACCTGTTTTCAAAGCAGGCTCATTTCATCGCCTGCAAAGGACTCCTATCTGCCCAGCGACTGACCAAATTGTTCCTGAAACATATCGACCGGCTGCATGGCGCCCCTAAGCGAATAATTTCGAACACGGGGGTGCAATTCACAGCACAGTTTTGGAGGAGTTTTCTTAAATGAATTGGATCATCTCAAGGTTTATCATCTGCTTTTCATCCAGCTACCAATGGGGCTGCAGAATCCGCCAACAAAATGGTGGAGCAATATCTTAGATGCTACGTTTCTTACCAACAGACGAACTGGACTGACCTCCTCCCTTTTGCGGAGGTGGCGTACAATAATTCTGTTCACAGCAGTACCAGCTACACACCTTTCAGAATGGGCACAGGAAAAGAGTTCAGCCCAATACCTGAGTACCCTCGGGTGCCCTCCGCTTCCCAGACACTTGACCAGTGGGTGAGGGGGTGGGAAGAAGTTTGGAGAAAGACAAAAACTGCTTTAAAAAAGACTTTTGAAACCTATAAAAAGCAGGCTGATAGAAAGAGGGCTCCCCAAAGAACATTCCAAGTTGGGGAATAGGTTTATTTGTCAACTAAATATTTACACCTCAAATTGTCCAGCAAGAAATTGGGACCAAAATTCTTGGGGCCTTTCCCCATAGTAAGGATCATCAATCTGGTCATCATAGAACTAAAACTCCCTAGACTTTTAGGAAGAATTCACCCAGTCTTCCATTGCAGCTTGTTGAAACCTTATCAGGGCTCCACTTTAAGACCTCCCCCGAAGAAGGCACCTGGGCCCCTCGTAGTTGCGGGACAGACGCACTATGAAGTGAAACATATTCTTGACTCTAGAATTTTTAAAGGGAAATTGCAGTACCTAGTACAATGGAAGGGATACCCATTGTCTGAAGCCACCTGGGTGAAATCCAGTGAGGTGAAAGCTGACAGGCTCGTCAAAAGGTTTCATGCGAAATACCCCAACAAACCGAAAACTAGTCATTAACATATGCTTTTGTTTACATTACAGGATCTGTCCTTTTTGTAAAGGGGGCCGGATGTCAATGCTGCTAATATTGAATATTCTTGCTTTGACAAAATATGCAGAACTGTCTGGCACTTTTAGAGTTAATTCAGATGAGAAGGAGGGAGGAGAGAAAAGCCCACAAAAGGGAACGGAAGTGAATCTTTGCCCTCCAGGTTAATTGGAAGATGTGAATCATGACCCCAAAATAGGGGAGGGAAAATGCCTGGAATGTTATGTGCAAAGGGAAGGGAAATTCAGATCTTGGCACCCATCATGCCGTGCTGACACGCTCTACACTAATAAAGGCTTTTTTAGGTTAAACCATGCCTGAAAATTCCTTGACACCATGTTTATTAATATGCACCACTACCAGCTAGCTCAGGGGTCTTCAAACTTGGCACTTTTAAGACTTGTAGACTTCAACTCCCAGAATTCCTCAGCCATCATGGCTGGTTGAGGAATTCTGGGAGTTGAAGACCACAGGTCTTAAAGTTGCTAAGTTTGTAGACCCCTGAGCTAGCTGGTCAGCCCTTCTTCCTCTCTCCTTTCTGAGCTCTCCTTCCACAGTGTAGTAAGAATGCACCCCCCAATCACTTCCCTGTACCCTTAAAGACACAGGAATCAAGTGCAAAGCAAGAAAGGCTCACAAAATAAAGAAACACATAAACTCAGGGTTTTTTTTCTTTAAGCTGCCTCAGGTGTGTCACATGTCACAATGTTGCAACCTGAGACTGAAAGGCTCTGGCAATTGTGCAAAGCTTTAGCCTTAAATTAAGCCTGTTTACCTTCAAGGAAAACTTTCTAAAAGCCATAGACAGACTCAAGATAAGGGGGTAAAACTAATTACATTTGTTTAAAGGGATTAAACTTATGGAAGTCAACAGTTTGGACTCACTGCTAGCTTAAAATACAGACTAAAATATTCCACTAACCAAAGCAGACAAAGGAGCCTCTGAATTACAAAACGCTGTAAAAACTGTACAAAAATCCTGATGGTAACCCAATCAAGCTGCCAGCTGATCCAGAACTAATTAAACCCACCTCCTTTCTGACATGCTCATCTGCCAGCTTTCCATTTCATCAGCGCTGATTGCATTCTCCTTGCTGGAGAAAATGAGCCAGGGGACCTTTTCTTCCAGCAACAGCTGCTGCTTCTTCCCTGTCCCTGTTTCCTCCCTGCCTGCTGAGCTCTCTTTCCCTTTCCCTGTTGTCTTTTTTTCCCTTTCCCGCCCAAATTACCTCCTTTTATAGCAGTGGTTCTCAACCTTTCTAATGCCGTGACCCCATAATACAGTTCCCCATGTTGTGGTGACCCCCAGGGGCGTGGACAAGTGGGTGTGGCCACCAAGTGGGCGTGGCCACCATGTTGTGGTGACCCCCAACCATAAAATTATTTTAGTTTCTATTTCTTAACTGTAATTTTGCTACTGTTCTGAATCGCAATGTAAATATCTGATATGCAGGATATATTTGCATTGAACATAATTAAAGCATAGTGATTAATCACAAAAACAATATGTAATTATATATTGTTAAATATTTATTTTTAATTACAAAACAATGAAATTTTGTGTTGAAGTATGGTGTAGCATGGGTAACAGTCTTAATATAACAACAGTAAACTACATTGCTACATTTTTCAACAGTATGCATAAAAAGCCAACATCAGTGTGAAGGTTGAGGTTGCTTACTTTTCACCAGATCAGAAATTCTCAGGGCAGTCTTTGCAAGAGCACACCGAAGATCATCTTCCACAACAAGTCTATTTCTGTATTTAGACTTGATAACCAACAAGCTGGAAAACCCTGTTTCACAAAGATATGTTGTTGGAAATGGAAGAAGAAGGTGCAACACAGTCTCAGACAGAACAGGATATGACTGCAAACATTTGATCCAGAACTTTGTAACTGGCATTGTGGAGAAATCAGTTTTCGCTGCATCACTGTTAATAAGTTCAATGAACTCCTCTTGTGCTGTCTCAGGAACATTTTCAACACTGACTGTGAATGGGCTTCTGGCAAGTGCAAATGGGGTGTCAGGTAGATTTGGAAAGTACGATGAGGTTTCATCTGCAAGCATGCGCAGGTGTTATTTAACAGATTTTATCAACGTAATCCTGTTGTCTGGTTCAATGTCATGTTCCTCAAAGAAAGCAGATAAGGTAGGCAACATGAAAATTTTATTTTCATCCAATTTTTTTAGCCAAAGCTGCAGTTTCATTTGGAATGATCGGATCTTTTCAGACAAATCAAGGCACGTTGCATTTGGTCCTTGCAGTGATAAATTTAACTCATTCAAGATGGCAAAGATGGCAACCAAGGAAGCTATTTTCTGCAGTTTGCTGTTATCGCTGAAAATAGCTTCAAACTGCGGTCTTTCTTTCTGAATAAAAAACGTTTGGAGTTCATCACAAAGCTCAAAAACACGTTTTAAAGCCTTTCCTTTTGACAACCATCTCACTTCAGTGTGAAATAGCAGAGCATTGTTTGGCGCATCCAACTCGTTGCACAGTTGTGAAAACAATCTTGTGTTTAAGCTGCTTGACTTTACAAAGTTGACACAATTTATGACACTTTTCATTACTTCTCGTAATTCTTGTGGCAGCGTCTTTGTTGCTAATATTTGCCAATGAATCATACAGTGGGTTCCGATGACTTTTGGTGACTCATTCCGTACCAAATGTTGAAATCCAGATCTACATCCTAGCATAGCTGGAGCACCATCTGTGCAAACACCACAAACCTTTTCCCAAGATATGTTATGCTCTTTCAGAAATGAACCAACTTTGTCAAATACATCACGTGCAGTAGTTGTTGTTTCAAGAGGTTTGCAAAACAGAAACTCATCTTTAAAGTCGCCATCATTAATATACCTCGCGTAAACCAGTAACTGGGAACAGTTTGCAACGTCTGTAGATTCATCAAGCTGGATACTAAATATTGGAAGTGGAGCAGATTTAATTTCTTGGATTACCTGATCAAGAATATCAGCAGACATGTCATCTATTCTTCTGCGGATAGTGTCATTGGACAAGGAAACTGCATTCAATTTTGTCACAAATTCGTCTCCGATCATAACTCGAACAAGGTCTTTGGCCGCTGGCAACAGTAACTCCTCTGCAATAGTGTGAGGCTTCATGGCTCTGGCGATTCTGAGTGCCACCAAATATGACCCTTCAAGGGCTGCTACATTTTGCTTCTGGTACTTGCCACCAGTGTCAAGTCTGCCTTTCTTCAGTCCATCAGCTTTGGATCTGAAATAGTTTGTGTCCTTGCCAGCATAGCTTGGATGCCTGGTCTCAAAATGGCGTTTAAGTTTGTTAGGCTTCATTGATTCTGCTGACAAAACTTTGGAGCAAAGTACACACTGAGGTTTCTCGATTCCCGCTGTATATATCGACGTGAAGCCATGTTGTAGGAAATCCTCACTATATTTCCTTTTCCTGATGTTCTTCAGATCCATTGTCTTGAATGGTTTGCTAGTGAAAATATGTAACAATAGCTTCAATAATACAGAACATGACACATGGCATCGTTCAGTCAAAACAGTTCATTAAAGTTTCCTATGATTTACCATTCTCTGTGTTGTTCTATTTACAAACCCAGTGTTTCTCAACCTTGACAATTTTATGGCATGTGGACTTCAACTCCCAGAACTTCACAGCCAGCAATCACCAACTCCATGGGAGGAATCTTACTCCTTTGGTGGAAAATCAACTCTACTATCCTGGGAAAGAAACTAGGCTCATGCAATTCAGATTTTTAGCCAGACATCTGAGACCACGAGAAAACACAAGTCCATGTTTAGGTGGCCACATAACTGAGTATTCATCATGATTTGGGAGCCCAAGATGCACCACCCAATCTCAGGGAGTGTAGGCAGAATCTGCCCAATATATAGACATATATATGTTGTCAATGCTGCAAATATTGTATATTCTTGCTTTTGACAATATGCAGAATTGTCTGGTAAATATGGGGTTAATAAAGAGCAGAAGGGGCATTGGGGGTAAAGTCCGGGAAAGGAAGAGGAAGAAAACATTTGACCTTCACACTAATTGGATAGCGTGAGATATGACGGCTAATTTAGGGAGGGAACACGCTAATAATTTAACTGCTCAGAGGAAGAGAACTTAGATCCTAGCATCCCTCCGTTGTGCCTGTGCTGACATTTTGTAACAATAAAAGACTTTTAGGAAAATAAATGCCTGGAAGTTCTTTGGAATGTTTCATTAGCCAGAACCACATCATCATGCTAGGATCTCACATTCTTTTCAAATGACCTGGGGTCCCGAGCCCCATCCACTCTCTCTATGCTTGAGAGGAGCTGGCTAAGATTCGGGGAAGATCTCATTATGGAGAAAGAAAGATTGTCTGAGCCCAGCCCCGTGGCTGCAACAGTTTCCCCGGGGGGGGGGGGGAAGCGACAGCCAGCAAGCCGAGGGAGAGAGGAATTTGGCAGATTTCCCAGCTGAGAGCGAAGACTTCAAAAGCAGAATGGACAGATAACACAGTTATGGGTGAGTCGTTGGAAAGATTTCAAAACTTAGAAATGAAAACCAGAAATCAGTTCCTACAAAGTGAAACCTACAGCCCTTCTATTGCAAATGTTCCTGCCATGGACTCCAGCCCTGAGAGAGAGAATCCCAGTCTGAATCCTCTGCAGCAAGGGGGAAATTGGGTTTCCCAGCAGGTGGCTGATCCATGTCCTCTGAACTTACCACAGCTAATAGAGGCCTTGCAATGCCTTGGGGTGGTACAGAAGCCAGGAGATCAGCAGCTGTTGGGAGAACAGCCACAGCAAGGAGGTTGGCCACAGCCCCCAAACGTGCAACCCCTGGGCATAAATCTGCAGCCAGGTTGGGGCCTACAGCAACTGGGGGGGGCCACAAGAGCAGTGGGGAGCCCAGCAGGAAGCCTGTCAGACCCTGCCTTCACCGGTCAGAGACCCCATCCCTGAAGAGAGGGTGAGTTCCAGTCTGAGGCATCTGCAGCAATGGGTAGATGGGTTTCCCCAGCAGATGAATGATCAGCAACAGCAGAGGGCATCACCACCCCCTGCAGTCCAACAACAGAGAAGACCACTACAACCCCCACTTGTGCAGCCACCATTGGGAGGCCTACAGCAGCAGGGGGCACCATCAAACCCCACTGTCCAGCAGCAGAGGGCCCAGCAGCCATGGAACCAGCCCCAGTGGGGGCCACAGCAGCCTGTGTTCGCACCACCTTTCAATGCAACCTTTGATGGGGACCCAGAGAAGCTGATTTTTTTTCCTCAACCAAGTGCGTTCTCACTGGAAACACTGGGCCTATCTGTACCCACAACCAGGGGCCATGGTCGATGTCATTGCATCCAACCTAGAGGGAGAAGCATCTGAATGGCTGAACAATTTATATAGCGAGCAAGCCCCCAAATTGGAAGATCCCCACTACTTTCTTTTAAGTCTGAGAGAACGATTTGAGGACCCATCCATTGGCCTCAAAGCAGCAGGACAAATTCACAAAATAAAACAAGCCGGGAGGCCTGCCCTGGAGTACGTGCAAGAATTCCGCAAGATAGCAGGTCGAATAGAGGGGTGGCCTGAGCAGTCCTTCATCCATTACTTCATCAAGGGATTAGACGATCACCTCTCTCAGGCCTGCATCTATCGAGAAGTACCTGATTGGCTGCAGGAGTGGTACCAGACGGCCGTGAAGCTAGATGTTAAGCTCTCTCGCTATAAGAAGCCTCCCCCACATGAACCCGAGCGGCAACCAGAGCTACCTGGACAGCAATCACCCCACGAAAGCCTTCAACTACTGCAGGGGCTGAGAGACCCAGGCTACCTACACGCCCTTCCTTCGAGTGTTTCCAGTGTGGACAAGGAGGACATCGAGCGGCCACCTGTCCAGTCCCCTACCCCCGACTGCAGAGCAAGCCAGAACCAGCAATGCGAAAGAAACCTGCTCAGCAGCCAATGAGAAAAAAATCCAACTGACTCACGCAGGAACCTGTCTCCCAGGTTACACCCCACACACAGGAGGATGCCGAGACTCCAGATGGACCCGCCCCTGCTCTACCCTTCTTTGACAGCGACGATGAAGGAGAAAATGACCCAATGGTGAGTCGACAAATCCTGCCTTTTTCACTGGCCACCAAACTTATAATCCCTACGTCTGGGGCACAAATAGACTTGAGCGTACTAATTGATTCAGGATGCACCCGCTGCATTATTAGTCTGGCGTTTTCCATGAAAATGGGCATAAGGGTAAAACAGCTTTCCAAACCGGTGAGATTTGAGCAAGCCAATGGCTCCCTGATGGGAGGGACTCTTATCACACAATTAACTGAGCCTTTACGCCTAGAAATAGGTGCACACTGGGAGTTTATTCGCTTCCTGGTGGCTCCAAAAATGACTGAGGCAGTGATCCTAGGACTAGCCTGGTTAGACAAATGGAAGCCGTTTATCTGGTGGGAGAAAGGAACGAGAATTGTGAGGTTACCTATAGGGCCTGATCCCCCATTGATTCAACAGGTGTTACTGGGCATCTTAGGCCACCCAATGAGCAAGCGCACATGGCCGCCTGATTGCCTCCAGGCGAACCAGTCATCCCCAAGGAATACTTGGACCTGGCGGAGGCGTTCAGTGAAAAAGAATGTGATGCCCTACCCCCTCACAGACCTAATGACTGCTCCATCGAACTGGTGCCCGGAGCCAAACTCCCACGACCAAGGATATATGCTATGTCCCCCCTCGAAATGGAGGAGATGCAGCGATACGTGAACAAAAATCTAGCAAGGGGGTTTATCGAACGGGCCAAATCTACCGTGGGAGCCCCTGTGTTGTTCAAAGAGAAAAAAGATGGGTCTCTTTGTCTCTGCATAGACTACAAGGGATTCAATGCTGTAAGTGTGGAAAATAAATACCCCCTCCCCCTCCTAAAGGATTTATTGACCCATCTGGCTAAGGGGAGTGTCTTCACTAAGTTAGACCTAAGAGAAGCATACTACCGGGTGAGAATAAAAGAGGGAGACGAGTGGAAAACTGCCTTCAACTGTCCTATGGGGAGCTATCAGTTCAAAGTCATGCCATTTGGACTACAGGGGGCCCCAGCTATATTTATGCAGTTGATTAATGAGGTTCTACGTGATCACTTGTACAAAGGTGTTTTGGTGTATCTTGATGATATCCTGATATACAGCACGAATATGACTGATCACATAAAGCTAGTAAGACAAGTGTTAAAGAAACTATTGAATGCCAAGCTTTATATCAAATTGTCAAAATGTGAATTTCACCAAACCCGACTAGACTATCTTGGCTACTGAATTTCCAATGAGGGTATTGAAATGGATCCAGCCAAGGTGAAAACTATAATCGAATGGCAGCCCCCAAGGACTCGCAAAAAGCTCCAGAGCTTTCTGGGTTTTGCCAATTTTTATCGTCAATTCATCCCTTCTTTTGCTGAGATTGCCCTACCTCTTACAGAACTACTCAAAACAGGCAAAGGAGGAGGGAAGCCACGACCGGGCCAACCACTAGCATGGACAATGAGCTGTCAAACAGCTTTTGAGAATTTAAAGAGACTATTTGCTCCTGAACCGGTTCTAAAGCACCCCTGCCCAGGGGAACCCTTTGTGATTCAAGCTGATGCCAGCGATGTGGCAGTTGGAGCTGTGTTACTGCAAAAGAACAAAAATGGGATCCTGCAACCCTGCACCTACACCTCTAAGAAATTTACTGAGAGTGAGCGGAGATGGGCAATCTGGGAGAAATAGGCCTTTGCGATTAGATGGGCACTATTAAACTGGTGACACTATCTGGAAGGGAGCAAAGTGCCATTTGAAGTATGGACAGATCACAAAAACCTAGAAGCACTGAAGACTCCCCGCAAATTGTCACCAAAGCAAGTACGGTGGGCACAGTACTTTCACCGCTTCAACTTCACTCTAAAGTACATACCAGGAGGAAAGAACTTTCTAGCTGATGTGCTATCCCGGTTACCCCAGTACAAAAGCGAACGAGAGCAGGTTAACGAGGCGATTATTCCCAATCCACAAACTGTTGCTCAACTTACACCTCGCAGGATCCCCAATCCTGATGACCCTGGAGTTGTTGTGATTCCGTGCCAGCCTGTGCTCCCAACAGCTGAGTCGGAGGAATCTGAGGAGGAGGTGGAGGAGGCATTTGAAGGGCCATCAGAGCCAGAGGGAGGCTCTGAAGTACAGGACTCACAGTTGGATGCAGAGCCTGGGCCCTCCAGTCGTGTTTCTGATGAAGCTCAGCTGTGTGAGGAGCAGGAGTCAGACTTGGAAGAATCACAACAGATGGACTTGCTAATTGACGCATGCAGACGGTGTCAATTAGCAAGAGTAAGTCAACAGAGGTCAATGAGGCACCTCCAAAGTAAGAAAAAATGGCAAGGAGAGGCACCGCCTTAGGACTGCTAAATAAAGGGAGGAGATGTGGGTGGTGCTGGTTGCTGAAGGCAACCGTTTGAAAACTGCGTCTTGGAATCTTGGTCTGTGACTTCTCTTGTGACTTCGCGTCTGCTTTTCATCGTGTTCTTTTGGACTTGAGTTTGCTGTATTTGACAGGTTTGTCAACAGAATTAAAAGGGGTTTTTGTTTTTGTTTGCAAGTCTCCAGCCTATTGTAGTAGCAGGGGTTTTGTCCTTGTGAAGTTAACAAGGACGATAATAGGCTGGGATAGAACAGGAGTGAAGAAAATAAAATGAGAGCTCCTCACTGACCAATGGTTCAAAGATAATCAAGAGTCCCTAACATGCAGGGATGGCTTGGCTTACAAAGGGGGGAAGCTATATTTGCCAGAAGCGCTCCGTCTTAATGCTCTCAAACACAGCCACGATGTAAAGCAGGCTGGACACTTTGGATATTTGAAAACCCTACACCTCACCCACTGGCAATTCTGGTGGCCGGGGCTGAAAAAGGATGTGGAAAACTATGTAAAAAGTTGTACTGTATGTGCCACAATGAAATGAATCCCGGGGAAAACTCCTGGGTTACTGCAACCCGTGGCAGACTCTTCTCAACCCTGGGAAGAAATAGCTATGGACTTTATAGTGGACCTACCTGAAAGTAGGGGAAATACTGTCATCTGGACTGTAATAGACCTGTTCTTGAAACAGGCTCATTTCATCGCCTGCAAAGGACTCCCATCTGCCCAACGACTGGCCAAACTCTTCCTGAAACATATCAACCGGCTGCATGGTGCCCCTAAGCGAATAATTTCAGACGGGGGTGCAATTCACAGCGAAGTTTTGGAGAAATTTCCTTACATTGATTGGATCATCTCAAGGGTTATCATCTGCTTTTCATCCGGCCACCAATGGGGCCGCAGAAGCTGCTAACAAAATGGTGGAGCAATATCTTAGATGCTACGTTTCTTACCAACAGACGCACTGGACTGATCTCCTCCCTTTTGTGGAGGTGGCGTACAATAATTCTGTGCACAGCAGCACCGGCTGTAGTCCAAACGGCAAAACTTTGAATTGGTAGAACCCCATTGGGCAATTAAATGCGGTTTTCCATTCATCCCCTTCCTTAATCCTAACGTGGTAATACGCTTCCCTTAGATCTAGTTTAGTGAAAATTCTTCCTTTCGATAGGTGTGATAACATGTCCTTCATGAGGGGTGGGGGGTATAGGTTACTTTCACTGATTGCATTCAGGGCACGGTAATCTATGCACAAGCCTAAAGTGCCATCCTTCTTCTCTCTAAAGAGGACCAGGGCGACTACTTTAGGCTTGGCAGGTTCAATAACACCTTTCTAGGTTTTTATTTATGAATCTTTCCATTTCCTCCTTCTCCCTAGGGCTCATAGAGTATAGTCTGGGCTTCGGGAGTTTTGCCCCGGGCTTGAATTCTATAGCACAATCCGTGAGTCGGTGAGGGGGAAGCTCATCCGCCCTCTCCTCACTGAAAACTTCAGCAAGGTGTCAGTATTCCTCTGGTATTTCGGGTAGCCCCTTTTCTTCTCCCATTGATGCTTTCTCCATTCTTAATTTTGGTAGGGCTCCTTGGGTTTTTAAGTTTGCAGGATTCCCCTTCAGGAAATTGAGTTCTGCCATCTTCCAATTTACCCAGGGGTTCCATTTCTTTAACCATTCCAGCCCTAGGATCACTGGGTATTCCATGCCTGGGGTCATTGCAAACGTTATGTCTTCCTCATGGTTCCCCAGGGATAGGTGGACTGGTAAAGTGGCTAGGGTAGCTGGAAACCCCCCCCCCCCGCTATGGACCCATCCAACTGGCCAAATGAGATTGGTTGTTTCAGCCTCCTCACTGGAATGCTGAAGTTCCCTACTAGCATCGGGCTAATGAGGCAGCGGGTGCAGCCAGAGTCTATTAAGGCTTTCACTTTGACAGCTTCAGGCATGGAGGGAGCTAATATAGTCACTGTCTTGAGGATGGGTGCGATGGGTCCACTTACCAGGGGTTTGCCCTCCGAGCTGTCGTCCGAGGTGTCCATCAGCCCTGCGGTGTAGGCCCGAGTTCCCTCCCCATGTTTGGTAGGGGTTGGGGACTCCACAGCCTCTATCGCCCTCATGGCGAGTTCTTTTGGCTTGGCTGGGGACTTCTCTGATTTTCTGGCCAGTAATCAGTCTGGGTTGCACTGAGGGGCTTTCGAGCAGCATTCTATGGTGCAATGCCCCTGTCCCCCGCATTTGAAACAGCCCATTGACGTCTTGGCTGTAGCCGGTGGTTTCGCTGGCTTGCTGCTGGCTGCGCCTTCTCAGGGTCACCTTTCTCAGTCTCTTTTCCCACTCATCTTTCTTGCCAATGCCCATCAACCACCGAGGTTTGGTGTTGCGCATTTTCACCACTTTCTCTCCTGAGGAGTATGACATCTCAGATCCTGATAGCTGGCGGGATCCCAGTCGGAGGGAAGGCTCCCTTTCTACGGGGTTTTCTCCCTTCCCTGCCTTGTCGTCTGACATTGTAAATTTTTGCAAAGTCCCCCGGTAAGGTTCTTCCTTCCAGGTTGACTATTACTGCACATCCTGTCTAATGTGAGGACCCACTTCAATCCCACATCTTAAGAAAGCAGAACTCTTCGAAACAATTTCTTCCAACAGGAACTTTTATTAAAAGTAATTGATAGCAGGCATAATAGACAGGATCTGAGGGATTTCTTTACAGATCGATTACTTTAAAGTGTCCCTAAGCAAACCCCACCCCACAGTTCATCCAGACGATTCAGACCGGCCAATCCCCAGGTGTTAGGTCCATCGTGGGAAAGGGGAGATAACATCAATCCGGGTCCGTTTGTAGTGCAATGTTCCACAGCTCTTCACACCTCCTTTTGAGAATGGAGAAAGAAGCCAGGTCCTGGAGGTTTGTACTTTGTCCCCCCACCCCTCCTTTTTCCTAGCTGCCCGGTTAGGGAGAAGAAGGTTCAGAGAGATGCATAGTGCAGGAGGCAATTTGCTACATTGTAATGGATAGCAGACATGGAGTCAATAAATAAAAAGTTACCTTGTAGCGAATAGAGGAAGTGAAAGCAATAAACCTGCATGCATATCCCCCCTCCCCCTTGGAAGTATGGCAGAATCCAGGGAAAGGTGAGATTTGATTTTAGATCAGAGGACATAGATAGAAATGAAACATAACTGGATTCTGACATTAACTGAGATTTATGGTGAGAATCACTAAGATGTGTAAAACTAAGACTTCTGTTTCCTTTTCTGTTCTCTTGCCTTTGTGTTTATATGTTTGTCAAAGTCTTTGTGTGTGAGGTAAATGTGACTGTTAACTGTCTCTAATCCAAAGAGAAAAGAATTTTGAAATTCTGCTAGAAATTCTGCTTAAAATAAGCCATAAAAAGAAAAATACCCTCACTCTGTTTGTCTGGCCAACAGAGTGAAGAAAAATGTGTTTGTTTGTTTGTTTTTCTTCTCCCTTTCTCTCTCTGTACTCTTAAGAACAGCCCAAAGTTAGCAGGAGGGAATGTTTTAAGTTCATCAACTGGAAAAGTTTCACTCTTGCATTTAATAATAATAATAAAGTTGGAAGGTACCTTGGAGATCATCTAGTCCAACCCCCTGCTCAGGCAGGAAACCCTATACCAACTTTATCAAATCCCTTACTGAAGTCCAAGTAAATTATATCCACAGCATTCCTCTGGTCCACTAATTTTGTCACTTGTTCAAATAATGCAATAACATTTGTCTGGCATGATCTATTTTTGACAAACCCATATTGGCTTTTAGTAATGACTTTGTTTGCCTCTAGGTGTTCGCTGATTCGTTGTTTGATTATCTTTTGCAGAATCTTCCCAGGTATTGAGGTCAGGCTGATAGGTCTGTAGTTTCCTGAATCTACTTTTTTTCCTTTTTTTTTTTTTGAAAATGGGAACTACATCAGCTCTTTTTCAGTCCTCTGATAATTCCCCAGTACTCCAGGATCTTTGAAAAATATAGTTCAGTGGTTCTGAGATCACATCTGCCAGTTCCTTGATAACCTTGGGGTGTAATCCATCTGGTCCTGGTGATTTGAACTCGTCTAGGCTGGATAGGTGCTCACTTACCATTTTCTTGCCTATCTTGTGTTTCTAATCTACTTTTTATGGTACTGTTTTTGATAGGTTGGACTGTTTTTTTCCCCTTTGTGTAAAGACAGATGCAAAAAAAAAAAAAAATGAGTTAAATAGTTCTGCTTTCTCCATGTTGCTTGTCACCTTCTTGCCACTTTCCCCCACTAATGGACCAATCATTTTCTTAACTTTTTTTCTTTTCTTTTTTACATGTTGAAAGAAGCTTTTTTTGTTATTTTTGACTTTGGTCACAAGCCTTAGTTTATTTTGAGCCTTAGCCTTCCTCACTTCGTCTTTGCAGGCTCGGACTATTTGCTAATATTCTGCTTTAGTTATGTGCCCCTCTTTCTACTTTCTATACTTGTCCTTTTTATCTTTCAGTTTATCAGAGAGATCTTTATGCAGCCATGCTGGTTTCTTTTGAGAGCTGTTATTTTTCTTCTTTGTTGGTATTGTGCTAGACTGGGCTTTTATTATCTCACTTTTCAAAATTTCCCAAGCTTCTTGAATTGTTTTCTCCTTGAGGATTCTCATCCATGGAATCCTTCCCAAGCCCTCTCTACGTTTATTGAAATTAGCTCTCTTAAAGTCCAAGACTCTAGTTTGACTGTGTTCTATTGCTTGTGCTTCCATAATGTTGAATTCCAATATTGCATGATCACTTCCTCCCAAGGTTCCTATGACTTCAACACCTTCTATCATTTCATCTCTGTTAGTGAGAATTAGATCCAATATGGCTAATCTCCTAGTTCCCTTCTCTACTTTTTGGCAGACAAAGTTGTCTGCTAGGTTTGTCAGGAACCTGTTTGATCTTCCACTTGGTGCAGAGTTTGTCTCCCAGTTGATGTCAGGGTAATTAAAGTCCCCCATTACTATTATGATGTGCTTCCTACATGCCTTAGTTAGCTGACTAGCAAAAAGTTCATCTATTTCCTCTGTTTGGTTGGGTGGCCTATAGTATACACCTATGGCAATGTCATTTCCCCCCCTTTTATATTGACTCAAATGCATTCAAGACAGTTTTCATCATTGTGGTGCTCTATTTCTGTAGAGATGTAGTTATTTCTTATATAGAGAGAAACTCCACCTTCTCTTTTATTTGGTCTGTTTCTTTTATAATAATAATAATAAAGTTGGAAGGTACCTTGGAGGTCATCTAGTCCAACCCCCTGCTCAGGCAGGAAACCCTATACCATTTCAGACAAATAGCTGTCCAGTCTCTTCTTAAAAACTTCCAGTGTTGGAGCATTCACCTCTTCTGGAGGCAGGGTGTTCCACTGGTTAATTGTTCTAACTGTCAGGAATTTTCTCCTTAGTTCTAGGTTGCTTCTCTACTTGATTAGTTTCCATCCGTTGCTTCTTGTCCTGCCTTCAGGCACCTTGGAAAATAGCTTGACTCCCTCTTCTTTGTGGCAGCCCCTGAGATATTGGAACACTGCTATCATGTCCCCCCTCGTCCTTCTCTTCATTAAACTAGACATACCCAATTCCAGCAGCCTTTCCTTATATGCTTTAGCCTCCAGTCCCCTAATCATTTTTGTTGCTCTTCTCTGTACTCTTTCTAGAGTCTCAACAGCTTTTTTACATCATGGTGACCAAAACTGGATGCAGTATTCCAAGTGTGGCCTTACCAAGGAATTGTAAAGTGGTATTAATACTTTACGTGATCTTGATTCTATCCCTCTGTTAATGCAACCCAGCACTGTGTTGGCCTTTTTGGCAGCTGCAGTACACTGCTGGCTCATATTTAAGTGATTGTCCACTAGGACTCTGAGGTCCCTCTCACAGTTACTACTAGTGAGCAAGGTGCCCCCTATACTATACCTGTACATTTGCTTTTTCTTGCCTAAATGTAGAACCTTACTTTTTTCACCATTGAATTTCATTTTGTTAGATAGTGCCCAGTGTCCAGATCCTCCTGTATCCTAAGCCTGTCTTCTGGAGTGTTGGCTATTCCTGCCATCTTGGTGTCGTCTGAAAATTTGATGATTTCCCCATCTATCCCCTCATCCAAATCGTTGATGAAGATGTTGAAGAGCACTGGGCCCAGAACAGAGCCCTGGGGCACCCCACTACACACTTCCCTCCATGTAGATGTGGTTCCATTGAGGACCACACACTGAGTATGGCCAGTCAGCCAGCTACAGATCCATCTGGTGGTGATGCTGTCTTTTAAATAATTTAAATCCCTCTAGCTGTGTGTTCCATTTGTGGGTTTCACCCCACCATGTTTCCATAATGGCAACAATATCATATCTGCCCTCATTTACCTGAATTTCTAGTTCACCCTGTTTACTGTTCATACTCTGTGCATTGGTGTATAGACATTTGAGTCCTTTATGACTGACCCTGTGTTTACTTTCTACATATCCTGTGTGGTGCCTGAGTTCCCCTATTTTCTTACCTCCTGTTTGGTTAGTGGACTTTGTGTGGCACTCACTATTAAAAGCTTGATTTTGCTTGAGAGCAAGTTGATATTCTTGTCCACACACACATCTATGTTACATGCACTGCTAACCCTGTAATTTTTTGATTGCCGGGGACAGGGATGTTCTGTATCAATTAACTCACTGTCCCCATTGTTTAGTTTAAATATTCCTCCAGAAAATCTGTGAGTTTATTACCAAGTAACTCAGTCCCTTTCTTTGATGGATGCAAACCGTCTCTTTTGTACATTGTTTCATTGGACCAGCTACAGACATTGTGACTAATATAACCAAAGCCTTCCCCTTTACACCACTCCTTTAGCCACATATTGAATTCTGCTATATGCTGGCCTTTTCCATTTTGCTCCTTATACACTGGTAAAACCTCTGAAAAAGTAAGCTTACAGCCTATCCTGCTAAGTTCCTGCCCGGAGCTCTGGAAATCATTCTGCAATGTGTTGTAAATGGGTTTTATCTGTCTATCCTTTTCCTGAAACATGACCAGCATTTTTCAAGTTACAAGTTCTTAAGTCCTAACATGTTGCAAATGTTCAGTTCAGAAGTGAAACTTTTCATGTATGTTCTCTTACCAGAATCCAGCCTTTCTTTTGTCCTCATCTGTGATTTCCTCATTTTGTCTGCCTATCTGTTTCTTTAACCACTGCAGTATTAATGCCTTTTCAAACTCTGCCTACAAGCTACCCCCTCCTCAGTTCTACTTCTCCTTTTCTTATCCTCTGTTCTCCATGCCTTTGACTGCCTCTCCTGGGAGAGTTCACCCAGAAAGGGGGGAGGAGTTCTTGCTCTCATGTCTTTCAGCCCTTCATAGATGACCTCTCCTGACCTTTGGAAGCAGAGCACACTGATCCAGATGCTGCCTCCATCCATTTGAGCCATGGAATTGGGTTTTGAATCCAGCCATCCACTAAAAAGCCACCATGCAACCTGAGTGGAACATCTTCCCAAGTCCTACCATTCCCCCAGATGCCTGTGAAAGCTGCAGAACGAAGGAGTCCTGGAGCCATTGGTCCCCATGTGAAGCCTCAGAAGAAAATTAGGAAGACTATGGGGGGAGGGTGGAAACTCATTTTAAAGTTTTCTTTCTTGCCCCATTTGTATTGTAATAAGCCAATTGAATGTATTTATTGAGTGATGGCATTTGGGAATAGTTGACACAGCAAGTCCTGAACACCTTGGATTTCTGTCTGGTGGGAGAAAAAATTATCCAGAATGTTTGTATTGCCTGTTTTGTGTTAGTAGCTGCACACACACACACACACGCACACACACCATTCAAAATCACATTGAGTCTATCTCTTTCACTTACCTTCAGTAAAGCTCCAGCCTGATTCTTGCCCTGTGTCATTAAAACTTTGTGGGAACAACTTCCTGAAAAATCCAAGGGGGGAGGGTTCCTGCAAATTCCAAGGAGGAGGGAACCAGGCCCCCTCAGGTGATTTGCAATTCATATGCCCTGACTGAGGAAGTAGCAGAAAAGAGATCTCTAAACCTAAGCCCTGAATATCTTGCACTGGTGGACTCAGATTGGGAGTCCTAGGGCTCACTATGTGCAATTTAAGAAAATATAATAGCCTGGCTTGCATACTGACTAACCTCAATTGGACATTACAAACCTGGATACACTCAACTAAGAGCTAAGGCAGGAAACAACCCTTGAAAATGGGCAGCCAGTGGTTATGTACTGAGACAAACCATGGCTGTGAAGAATTTTGGGAGGAATGTGCAAACCTGACTGAAAGCTCAAAGCGACATCCAACATTTAAAAAGAATTGGCACAGAATATTGGAAACTATAAATTTCTTTTCCACCTAACAGAAATTTTGTCCTGACTGTTGGACCTTTATGGGTTGGAAGCTCCTCTTTTGGGAGCCACTGCAGGGATCTTTTTTCTGCTTGCCTCTATTAGTGTCTTCTTTTTTTGTGGCTTAACAGTTTTAAAGCTTGTTTACCAAGTCTCCCTGACCAGATCAATTTTAATCTTGTGCCAGTAAGTGTGTCATTCACACACTTATGGCACAAAGGGGGGATTTGTGGGAAGTCAGCCCCAGCCCCCAGAGAAGGAAATATTAAAAGGGCAGAATATATTTCCCTAAAGAATTTTAAAGGCAGAAACCAACCCCCCCCCCAAGTCTCTCTGTCCCAAACAGAAACCAAGTTTAAAAAATGCAGGTGATAATCTTGTCAGAAAGACTTTGCTCAGGAAACTGGGATTAGGAAGAAAGATCTCTAGAATCCAGAATTCCTCACACCAAAAATTCCAACACTCATCAGCCCCAGCCCCAGGGAAGCAGGATATGACCTTTGGGACATAATAGGATTAACCCACCACTATCAGAATACCAGAAAGGCACACCCAGACTCAGGTCAGAATATGTGACACAGGAAATACAAAGCCTGAAACAGGAACAGGAAACTACTCCAAACAAAAGGCTCCAGAGGGTATAAAAACCCACTCACTACATGTGTTCACTCTCTTTCTTCCAGACCCTTCTTCCTGTCTGGCTCTCCTCTTCAATAAACTGCAACCTTCTTCCTAAAGCAGTCACCATGTTGTTTATTCCTGGCTTGGATGAATTATGATGAAGACTTTTCCTTCAACACCTGCAATGAGTTTTAGATTATAAATTGATGAGTTTTACTGCCTTGGATTAAAAGTATCACTTCATATAATCATTTCAGATGCTGAATCATGCTTTCAATGGGGTCCCTCCCTATGTGGGAGCCAAATAAATTGCCTGCTGTTAAAAAAAGGCCTTAGCTTTTATATATTTTGTACTACACATATTTATATTGAAATGCCTGAGAAGTGGCCTAATCAGACTCTGTAAATCCTGCAAGCAGTTTATAGTACACTCTAGCCTTGGCTACCTCTCCTCTGCTTCTGGGGAGTCTTAATTTGAATGTCAGCAATACTAATTCAGAAAAATGGCTTGAGAGCCCAGACGAGCTGAGAACAGCAGAGCTCAATAAACTGATATCAGCCACTCTGTAAGACTAATAGCTTTACTGAGCTATTGTGAAGCCAGGCAAATTGCCTTTGTCAAAAATCCAGGAAGCACAATAGGAGAGCAGAAGAGCATTTCAACTGTAAAAATACAGGGGAAATAAGAATAGTGAGGCTTGGCATTTTGGACAACACATCATGGAGGATCTGATATGCTTGATGTGAAATCACTTTTGTAAGAGGCAGTTTGGTCTAGTGGTTAAGGCACCAGCCTAGAACCTGGGAGATCGTGAGTTCTAGTCCTGCCTTAGGCATGAAAGCCAGCTGGGTGACTTTGGGCCAGTCACTCTCTCTCAGCCTAACCCACCTCACAGGACTGTTGTGGGGAAAATAGGAGGAGGAAGGTGTATTCGGAATGTTTGCCTCCTTGAGTTACTTACAAAAACAATAAAGGCAGGAGAAAAATAAATAATAAATTAAATTAAATGGCCATGGGTCTCCAGTGCTGCTAAGCTATCCTCCCACATTCTTCATCATTGACTGGGGGGGGGGGGGCTGGGGTTCAGTCTAGAGTTGCAGTCTCACCACATCTGGAGGATGGAAGTTTGAGGAATTAAGGAACATCTAGGGATATTGGGTAGCAATGAGACGCCCCAATATAATTTAACCCTTTGCCAAATCTCTGCACTCTCACCAGGTTTGCAAATAAAAATAGTCACTTTATTGGCATTAGCATAATCAGTTTGGATGATTAAATGCCCAGTGCACTGCTCAGAATAAGCAGGAGGAGCCATTTTCAAAGGAAGTGAAATAATATTCATTATTTTCAAGGGAGAGACTGTTTGGTGTAGTTGTTAAGCCACCAGCGTAGAAACCAAGAGATTATGAGTTCTAGCCCTGCCTTGGGCACAAAAGTAGCTGGATGACTTTGAGGCAGTCATTCTTACTCAGCCCTAGGAAGAAGGCAAGGGCAAACCACTTCCAAAAATCTTGCCAAGAAAACTTCAGGGACTTCTCCAGGCAGTTTCAAGGAGTCAACACTGACTCGAAGACATTAAAAAACCAAAAAACTTTCAAGAGGAGTGGAAACATTTGAGTATAAAATCCCATTTCTATAATTATGCAGATGCATTACTACAAGGTATGGGAAGAATCCAGAGAAAGAAATCTTTTGGGAAATATTAAATATTTCCCCAAAGGAATAATGGAGAAGATCTTTAAAAAGACAGTAATCAGCCCGCAGAAATCAGCCCCAGCCCCTAGGCAGAGGCCAGCTTTTAGAAATGCAAATTCAATAATCCATTCAGGAAGGTTGGAGCCAAGTAGCTAGAAATTAGGAAGACAAAGACACCTAAAATCTACATACCCCCACCCAAATTCTAAGGACAGGAGACATGATAGGATTAACCCACCAATACCAAAAGGACACACTCAGACTCAGGTCAAAGTACATGACAGGAAATACAAAGCCTCAAACAGGAACAAGAAACAACCTCAAGAGCCCCAGAAGGTATAAAAGCCCACCACTCTGCTCCATGTGGTCAGTTTTTTCCAGAGCCATCTTTCTGTCTGGCTCTCCTCTTCAGTAAACTACAACCCTCTTTCTAAAGCAGTCTCCATGTTGTTTATTCCCGGCTTGGACTGGACCCTGATGAAGATTTTTCCTTCAACAAAGGAAAACTGATTATCACAAAATTGCTTTATGGGCCCTTTGGCAGAATCCTAATAAGAACCACCTCCCATTTGCCAAAAAAAGGTTAAAATCCTTGGTATCTTTCTTTGGAACAATTTTGTCCTGTAACATAAGCAAACAAAAACCTCATGAGCTGGGCCAGAGAACAAGAAGAATGGACAGGATAAATTGTTTCAACACAAAATCCTTGTGAATATGACTTACACAGCACTGAGACTTTAGCACCTCACAACCTACTGACCATAAAAGATAGGGTGCTATAGATGGAGTTAAGAATTTACTCTTAGTCTTTCATGCTGCCTACTCTTTGAAGGAAATAAAAGTTATTCTTTTATAAAATGTAACAATAAAGCTCTAATGTAACAATGTATGAGACTGTATGTTTAGCACAAATGTATTAATGAAATTTAAATGTAACAATGCAATGCCAATGTATGAGAAGGAATAATTACTGTTTACTGTCCATGTAAAGTGACCACAAAAAGTAATCAGCAAAGATAATTAATTATGACCTACTTGAGTGGAAATTACAAATAAACAAAGATAAGATCACAAAGTGGAAATTACAAATAAACAAAGATAAGACCACAGTGGATGGACGGAAATTGCCAGGATGACCTTTTTAAATGTAAAGCAACTTCAAAGAATATAGAGAGTGTCAGAATCCAATTATATTTCATCTTTAGTTATCAAATATAGAAAACCCCAATTCTGCCTTCTCTGGATTCTGCCATAAGAGGGAGAGAAGGGGGAGAACAAAGGGGCTTTATGGCCCTCACTTCCTTCAGTATACTTCTAAGGAACTGAATGTGTGTATTGCAAAAGAACTAACCATAAGAATGGGGCCGTTTTCCTTTCATGTAGTTTCTTTGAAGTCTCCATCCAGCCGGGCAGTAATGAAAAGGGGGTGGAAGTGTAATGCCTGAGACTGTCGCTGAAAGAGGGGGTTGATTGGGTGGGGCTACTGGGGAAACCCTTAAAATCTTGAATCGGAGAGCTTGGACCCCAAGTCCTGTCTAGAACGCCTGCAACCATTTTCTCTTAATAAAGGATTCCTGTTGGAAGAATTATTCCAAGAGTTCTGTCTTCTTAAGATGCAAAATGGGGTGGGTCCTTACATTAGACAGGACTTGCAAAATTAATCCACCTGGAAGGGAGACCCTTGCCGGGGGATTTTGCAAAAATTTACCATGTCAGACAATGGAGCAAGAGAGGGGGAAAACTCCCTGGAAAGAGAGCCGCTGACCAAATTGGAACCTTGCCAGATGTTGGGATCCGAGAGGTCAGATTCCTCAGGAGAAGAAGTGGTGGAGACACGGGACCACAAGCCTCGCTGGTCAATGGGCGTTGGAAAGAAAAGTGAGTGGGGAAAGGAATCAAGAAAGGTGACCCTGAGACGGGGGACCAAGCAACCAGAATGGAAGCAGGAGATGGAGAAATCCCTGCATGCAAGTGAAGAGGGAGAAAGCTGGGCACCGTACTCAGACTGGATCCTAGAGAAAGCTATTGACCTGATGAAGAGAACTCTCAGCTCCCTAGGAGAGGAGAATCCTGAGCCCTACGGCCGCCCCAGCTCCTGGAGCCGCAAAGGGAGAGACACCGAGGGGGACGTGGAACCTGCAACCCCGGGGACATCTGCTGATCCAGTAGTCCCCACCCCCTACCGGACCACAGATGGCAATCTGGACGGAAGACACTACCACCAACAACGGAGGCACCGATCCATTCCAAGACGTCCACCGTTGGAGGTGAAATTCAAAGGGGAGCCAACACGCTTGGGGTTTTTCCTAACCCAAGTCCTCAGCTACATGGAGGAATATGGGCAGGACATTCCCAGCGACAAAGCCCGCATCCGGATCATGCAATCTGCCCTGGATGGACCGGCTGCAGATTGGGTGGTGAACTTGCATGACTCCAATGCCCCAGAACTCAGTAACTTCAACCGTTTCATGTCCTCTCTGAGAAGACGATTTTAAGACCCCCTGGCTGATTGCAAAGCCCGTGAAAGGATAAAAATGATGAGGCAAGGCAAACGCCCGGTGGCTGAATATACACAAGAATTCCGGACCATTGCCAGCAAACTGAATTGGCCAGAAGACATCCTCCTTAGCCATTTCAAAGATGGACTAAATTATGATCTATATGATGCTTGCCTGCCCCGAGGGGACCCACACCAACTTGAGGAATGGTACGTCTTGGCAGAGGAAGCAGAGATCGACATATTGAAGAGACACCGCCGAGGAAAACAATGGAGCCGCCCCCCGCCTGAGCTGACACACGAACCGGTGAAATCATCGGCTACAGCCAAGAAGCAAATGGGGTGTTTCAAGTGCGGAAGAGAAGGGCATCAAGCTGTAGAATGCCGCTCAAAGGCCCCCCAGCACAACCCAGACAGATCCCCAATCAACAAATCCGGAAAGTCTTCAGCTAAGCCAAACGAAACTGCCATGAGAATGATGGAAATTGCGGAACCCCCCCACTTCTGCTCACCAAGGGGAAAGAACTCCAGCCTACACCACAGGGCCGGTGGATGCCTCAGATGACAGCTCAGAGGGTGAACCCCTGGTAAGTGGACACATCACACCCATCCTCAAGACAGTGACTATATTAATCCCCCCCATGCCCGAAGCTGTGAAGGTGAAAGCCTTATAGACTCTGGCTGCACCTGCTGCCTCATTAGCCCAACACTAGTGGGTAATCTGGGCATCCCATCGAGGAGACTGGAACAACCAATCTCATTTGGCCAGTTAGATGGATCCATAGCAGGGGGGGTGCCAGCTACCCTAGCCACTCTACCAATACACCTCTCCCTGGGCAAACATGAAGAGGACATAACGTTTGTGGTGACCCCAGGCATGGAATGCCCAATGATTCTAGGGATGGAATGGTTGAAAAAATGGAACCCCTGGGTAAATTGGAGGACGACAGAAATCAAATTCCCGAAGGGGGACCCTATGGACTTAAAACCCCAAGGGAGGCTACCAGAATCAAGAATAGAAAAAGCATCCATAGGAGAGGAAAAAAGATTAACAGAAATACCATAGGAATATAGAGACCTTGCTGAAGTTTTCAGTGAGGAGAGGGCGAATGAGCTCCCCCCCCCCACCGACCCACAGACTGTACCATTGAATTCAAACCTGGGGCAAAACTCCCGAAGCCCAGATTATACTCCATGAGCCCAAAGGAGAAGGAGGAAATGGAAAGATTCATTAAAAAAAACCTAGAGAGAGGTTTCATTGAGCCAGCCAAGCCTAAAGTGGCTGCCCCGGTCCTTTTTAGAGAGAAGAAGGACGGCTCTTTAAGTTTATGCGTGGATTATAGGGCCCTGAATACAATCAGTGAAAGCAACCTATACCCTCTGCCTCTCATGAAAGACATGCTGTCACACCTATCGAAAGGGAAAATTTTTTCTAAACTAGACCTAAGGGAAGCTTACTATCGCGTGAGAATTAAGGAAGGGGACGAATGGAAGACTGCATTTAACTGCCCCATGGGGTGCTATCAATTCAAACTCTTGCCATTTGGATTGCAACGGGGCCCTGCAGTCTTTATGCAATTAATCAATGATGTTCTAAGGGAGAACCTGTTTAAGGGGGTCCTTGTTTACTTGGACGATATTCTTATCTTCACTGAAACAAAAGAGGAACATGTCAACCTTGTCAGAGCGGTTTTAAAGAAGCTGCGAGCCGCCCACCTATATGCCAAACTCTCAAAATGCGAATTCCACCAGGAAAGGATAGACTACCTAGGTTATCGCATATCCCCCCAGGGCATTGAAATGGACCCAGAGAAGGTCAAAGCAGTATTAGATTGGGCACCACCCCGCACAAGAAAGCAACTACAAAGTTTTGCAAACTTTTACCACCAATTCATCCCCTCATTTGCCCAGATAGCCTTGCCCCTCACTAACTTACTAAAAACAAAGGGAGCATCCTCAGTAAAACCTAGCCAGCCACTAACATGGACAATGGAGTGCCAAGCAGCGTTTGAGAGACTAAAGAGACTTTTTTCTGCCGAACCAGTACTAAGGCACCCAGACATGGACAAGCCCTTCGTAATACAGGCAGATGCAAGTGATGTGGCAGTGGGGGCTGTTCTATTACAAGAAAACAATGAAGGGGTATTGCAACCCTTTGCATATACATCCAAGAAACTCACGGAAACAGAACAGCGCTGGCCCGTATGGGAGAAGGAGGCTTATGGGATACGTTGGGCATTACTCATGTGGCGACAGTTCCTGGAAGGCAACAAAATCCCCTTCCAGGTGTGGACTGATCACAAAAATTTGGAAGCCCTGAAAACGTCCAGGAAACTCAATCCCAAACAAGCCCGCTGGTCCCAGAATTTTCACCAGTTCCAATTTAAGCTCAAACATTTACCAGGAAGAAAGAACTTCCTGGCAGATGCACTATCTCGCATGCCTCAATATAACAGCGCACGAACCACAGACTCTAGACCAATAATGGCAGAGTCACAACTGGCAGCACCAGTAACCACAAGAACCCAAGCCAAATTAAAACCACAACTGGACAGCATTTTTGTTCCAGAAAAACAAAAATGTGTGCACAATGAGAGACGGGTTGCCTTGGGTAGGGGAAAAGTTATATATACCAACAACCCAAAGAGTCACTTTCATGCACCTTTGCCATGACACAAAATCAGCAGGGCATTTTGGATTTGTAAAAACTTTACATTTAATTAAACGGCAATTTTGGTGGCCATCCATGAAAAAGGGCATAGAAAGTTATATTGCCAGCTGCCCAACATGTGCATCTGCAAAGAGGTTGCAAGGGAAATCGCCAGGGCTATTACAACCAGTGGCAAATCCCTCAGCCCCCTGGAGGGAAATAGCCATGGATTTTATAGTGGAATTGCCAGAAAGCAATGGGAATACTGTTATCTGGACAGTCACGGACTTGTTTTCCAAACAGGTGCACTTTATCCCTTGCCAAAAGATTCCCACTGCAAAGGCCTTAGCAAAACTTTTCATCCAGCACATTTACAGATTGCACGGGGCACCCCAACGCATCATCTCTGATAGGGGAGTGTAATTTACGTCTGCATTTTGGAAGGAATTTTTATCCCTCTTAGGGACCACTCAGGGACTGACATCTAGCCATCACCCTCAGACAGATGGACAAACGGAACGTTGTCATTCAGTACTTGAACAATATTTGAGATGTTTTTTAAATTTCCAACAGAGTGATTGGATGGACTTACTCCCTTTTGCAGAAGTTGCCTACAATAATGCAGTCCACTCCAGCACAGGCTACACTCCTTTTCAAATAGCCAACGATCAAAGTTTCAGCCTCATGCCAGAATTAACCCCAAATGAACCAATGATCCCATCACTGAAAGAATGGATGGAAAAACTACAAAACACCTGGCCAATAGTTAGAAAAGCACTAGATGAAGCTAGGCAGGCATACAAAGCACAAGCCGATAAAAAAAGGATTGAGCCTACACCATTCATTATAGGTGAAATGGTGTACCTATCTACAAAATACCTAAAGTCTCTACAACCCTGTAAAAAACTTGGACCAAAATATATAGGGCCTTTTCCAATTAAAAGAATCATAAACCCAGTAACAGTAGAATTAGAATTACCAAAAAATCTCAGGCAAATACACCCAATTTTTCATTGCAGCTTGCTGAAAAGAGAGCATCAGTCAGCGTTACGGCCAAAAATCCCCCCCCCACCACCTCCAATCATGGTAGAGGGCGAATAACACTTCGAAATAAAGGAAATCCTTGATTCTAGGAGATATCATGGAGCAACTCAGTACCTAGTTGCCTGGAAACATCTCCCTGCCTCACAAAACGAGTGGGTCCATAAACGTCATGTCAGAGCCCCGAAGCTATTGAAGAAGTTTCACACAGAGTACCCTAACAAGCCTGACTAACTTTTATACCTGTTTTGTTTCTTCCAGGTGGATCTCTCTTATTTTTGAGGGGGCCGGATGTCAGAATCCAATTATATTTCATCTTTAGTTATCAAATATAGAAAACCCCAATTCTGCCTTCTCTGGATTCTGCCATAAGAGGGAGAGAAGGGGGAGAACAAAGGGGCTTTATGGCCCTCACTTCCTTCAGTATACTTCTAAGGAACTGAATGTGTGTATTGCAAAAGAACTAACCATAAGAATGGGGCCGTTTTCCTTTCATGTAGTTTCTTTGAAGTCTCCATCCAGCCGGGCAGTAATGAAAAGGGGGTGGAAGTGTAATGCCTGAGACTGTCGCTGAAAGAGGGGGTTGATTGGGTGGGGCTACTGGGGAACCCCTTAAAACCTTGAATTGGAGAGCTTGGACGCCAAGTCCTGTCTAGAACGCCTGCAACCATTTTCTCTTAATAAAGGATTCCTGTTGGAAGAATTATTCCAAGAGTTCTGTCTTCTTAAGATGCAAAGTGGGGTGGGTCCTTACAGAGAGAGGGAATGGGAGGGTTTCTTAGGCATGACTGCATTGTAAAAGGTATAAATTGTATAGCTTGGAAACTGCTTGTTGCAGTCTTGGAACCCAATCCATTTTGGGAAGGGTCCAGGAGGTCGCGTTTGCAAACGCCTTTCTTTTCTTATTATTTTTATGTTTTTCTCCAATAAAACTTTGTTTTGTTAACCAGACTTGTCTTCGTATTGTGAGTATCAAAATTTGGCGTTTTTACATCTCACATCTTTTTCTATATTGCTAAACCTCAAGGCTATCTTCTTTTCTTTAACTTTCTTTCTGATAGGATGTCACTTTGCCTATCTCTTCCATGGATTTCCTTAAACCTGAAGGGGGATAGGCAAAACCTGGATGTTAGAGTTCACCTAGATTCCTGCTCTCAGAAAAATCTCCAATAAAAAAACATTGCCTCCTCCTCCTCCTCCTCCTCCTCCTCCTCCTCCTCCTCCAATTTGTGCTGATTCCTGGTGACTGCCTTGACTAGGCTCTGCAGTTTCCTAAGGCTGAGAAAGAGTGACTGGCCCAAGTTGGCTTTGTGCCTAAAGTGGGACTGGTTTTGTGGAAAATAACTGGAAGGAACACGTAAGTTTAAAAATAAAATGTAGATACTTTTAGCATTATCATATACTCATTGATTTGTAATTTTATAATCATTATTTTATGATCAATTGCCTGAGTAGATGCTTTATGTATACTGGAAAATTACAAGCCTCAAGTGAGGGGAGGGGGGAAACAGGAGTTACTATGGGGTCTGGTATGAGTCATCATCTAGGAATTGTTTTTCTGTACCTTTTGGTGCCTGGTACCACTACTTGGTCTGAAAGGTGTAAGAAG